>ML058583.1:0-693513 GCA_003013855.2 Liriodendron chinense
GGGTACAATATATCTTTTCCCCTCCCGTGGGAAAATGGGTCGGGGGACTTCTCTGGTCCTCGGTCTGGCCAGCCCGCCGGGTACCCTCCGGCAGGATCGGAGGTGGATCCAACTTTGCTGGAGGGAGAGGGAGAGGAACCCTTCTTGAGGAGGAACCCTTCCCACCAACATTCACTTAGAACATGGAAGTACATTCTTACTTTACTACCTTCTTTTACCACTCTTTTCTCCTTTAGAGTGGTTTAGAGTAGAGTACTCTTTACCCACTCTTTAACCCACCTACTACACCTTTTCAAGGTACCTTAAAAGTTCTTTTTCTTTCTTCTTAAACTGAACCAGTTTGTTACTAGAGTTGGTAGGTTTCCGTACTGGTCTACTAGGTTTGGTAAGGTTCTTCTTAGGGTTCTTAGAGGCGGGAACTAATGACAAGTGTACATACTCAAAACCAGGCTTCTGGAATTTGATGCAGCCCTAGTTCTAGGGCTCCCTAAAAATTATTTTTACCCATAGCTAGAGCTGGTAGTTTAGTCTTAGCTACTGGGTCTTAAAAAAGGTTTTTTTCTTTTGTTTTTTTACAGAAAGGAGAAAATTTCAAAACCCAGGCTTCTGGAATTTGATGCAGCCCTAGTTGCAGGGCTCTCTAAAAATTATTTTTGGTTGTAGCTAGGGTCGGAAAGTCCGGTCTAGACTACTAGACCTAGTAAAGCTTTTTTTGGTTTTTTACACAAACGGGGGGGGAAAATGATTCAGACCCAGGCTTCTGGAATTTTGATGCAGCCCTAGTTGTAGGGCCCTCTAAAAGTTATTTTCGGCCGCAGCCAGAACAAACGAGTGTAGTTCTAGTTACTGAGGCCTGTAAAAGTTTTTAGTATTTTTATATAATGGTCGGGGCGAAAATTTCAAAACCAGGCTTCTGGAATTTGATGCAGCCCTAGCTGTAGGGCTCTAAAAGTTATTTTTGGCCGTAGTCAGACCTAACAGGTAGGCGACTGTGGCCTGTAAAAAGGTTTTTTTTATATATATATATATATATATATTACAAACGGGGAGAAAACATGTCAAAGTACCAGGCTTCTGGAATTTGATGTGACCCTAATTAAAGAGCCCCTGGAAAGAGTGAAAGTTGATTTTTGGTGCCGTAGCCGGAGCTGGCAACCCTAGTACCAAGCTATTGGGCCTAGTAGAGTTTTTATGGTTTTTATAAATTTCGAAAGGTATTTTTGGTCACAGTTAGAGCTAATGAGCTCAACTTCAGACCTTGAAAAGTTTTGTTTTTTTATATATGTTATATTTTGTTTTTCAAAAGTAGTGGTCAAGCTAGGTAGTTAAATAGGGGTCACCAGGCTTCTGGATTTTGATGTGACCCTAATTGAAGAGCCCCCGAAGAAAGGATTGGACAGGGTCTGTACCGACTGTGAACTAGCATGCCCACAGACCTTAGAAAATTTGTCCATTTCCAACTCCGCCCGTCTTGAGGCGTTAGGACAAGCACAACTTGCGTGGCACTATCTGTTGGAACTCAACCTTCAGCGACACACTTCGACTGCCTACAAGGGACAAGGATCTTGAGTACTTCCCTAATTCCGACAACCCTCCACTTCGAGTGGGAGTGCCTTAACACTCGTTGCATTCTGGGGTTTGACCTAACTGATTCCCTTTACACTCCTACACCGAGTAGAACACCGGCTTCCTCAGGCAGCCTGCTATGCACCAGATACACGTAACGTGTACTCCTTGTCCGTTGAAACACCCACACAACTGACTTTTGGAGTTTTAGGGGAGTAGGCTTCTACATTTTGATGCCGTGAATTGACACACTCTGAGCAGAACGAGCGACTGTCATTTTACCTAGCCCACGGAATGGTCGTCATCTTCGACCTTCACCTACCTTTAAGGGATAGAAAAGGGACGTAAAGTCTTTTTAGTGTTTTATGTTTTTGTAACGTTTTAGTTAGAGAAGTTTTTAGTGTTTTTATAAAGGTAGTTTATAGACGTTTTTAGTGTTTTTAAAGGTAGCGAAAGTTTAGTTTATAGACGTTTTTAGTGTTTTTATGAAGAGAACGAAAGTAGTTTTTATAAAGCTTTTTAGTGTTTTTAAAGGACACAAAAGTTATTAGTTAGAGATAGGACTAGCGAGTCCATTTCTAAGCCTGGTGTATAAATATTTTTTTAGTGTTTTTAATCGTAGGGGTCGTGATGTTAAGTCCTCAGAACTTGAGGCGAGTGAAGTGTCATACCCTACTGCCTAGGTTAGCGGGTTTAACCTTAGAACTGGTTTTGCCCGTTGGCTTGTGGTAGAGTTAGTGTACTTACGGGTCTTCTTGTAGAACTTCAGCTTTCTATAGGAGCATGTAAGAGTAATCGTTTCTTTGTCGTAGAACCCTGCTACCTGGACTAGCTGGTGCCCAGCCCTAGAACTGGTTGGGCGACAGGTTTGGAGGCATAGTTTTTCTTTTTAGGGGTTCCCTCATATTGGGACGTTCGTTATTCGAGTTTTAAGAGACCGTGGGTGTCGTTTTCGTTTTAGCAGTTTGCTTTTCTCTTACTCGGTTTCGGTACGTAAGTAGTACGTAGAGGTACGTAGTCGTAGGTAACGTAGTTAGTAGTACAAATGGACGAAAGTTTTATTTTTCGGCCAATCGGTTTCTGGGGTGTCCGTAGGGATCACCTCCGTGTACGCTTGGTCTAAAAGTAAAGTTTTCTGTTTTTATAAAGATAAACGTTTATTTTGGGGTGCCTCATAGTGAGGGGTCTCACCCATAGAAAAGTTTTTAGGTTTTTATAAAAGAGTCATCTCGCAAGACGGAGGTTGTGTGGTCCTCTAAAAGGTATAGAGACCCATCCTCGGTTGCGTTTTTAGTTATTCTAGGTTACAGAGCGCCAAAGGGGCCTCTAGTAGCCTAGGTTACGTGAGTTTCATGCCAGCTTGACTTGAGGTCACAGTCACGCCAGCATGGTGTATGGTCTATGCTTTTCTACTTTTCGGTTTTCAGAGCCAGTTTCTTTGGTAAACTCGTCCACCTTTGCTACTTAACATTGGGTCATAGTTTTAGTCGTCTAACCCACCTTTCTCAAGTGGGCGTGTATGGATCCGCACCTACGGACTTCATGGAACTGACTCAGGTTCAGCCGCATCATCTTAGGGCATTCTGATAGCTGCGCCCGCAGATTGGTGAAACTGTCAGTCGCTTTGTTCATGAGGACCTCACTAGACCCTTTTGTAGTTTGTAGTGTGTTAGTCAGAGTCCAAGTCGTAGGAGCATTCTGACAGCTGCGTCTCCGAGACGACATGGAAAGGCCACAATCATGGCTAGCCTTACCTTCCCAACGCTAACCCATGGGTCCAACGTCGTTTGACGTCCTGTTAGCGTTGCAAAAGAGGTTTGAGAGCGCCATACACGCTCAATAGTTAAAGGTCTGTTAGTTGACTGAGTCTATGTTTCCTATTGTTTCTAAGGTCTGGTGTTAGTTCCTTCTTACTTAACGTTTGGTTCTGGGAGCGGCTAAAGAGGCGCGAGGGTGTGCTGCAGCAAGAGGGAAAGGGAAGCCTTCTTCTTCTCTTCTCCACACACTCACGTTTTAGCGGCAAACACGGTGACCGAACGGAGCAAGAACTCCCGAAGCAAACCAACAGCATAACTCGACCTACACAAATTCACTAAATATATTCTGGTCTCAGCGGTGATCGGTCAATGAAGCTTAGATGTCAGCCGATCTGGGGCATCTTTGCAATCTTCCCTTAGGCTTCTAAGGAAGGAGATTTTACTGAGGACAACTAGACGCCAGTCTCTAAGTTCCATTCCCTAGTGCCAATGTCCCACCCTTCTCCAATTCGTGGGGTGTGACGGGCATGGCTTCATGCCAGAGATGAAGTGTCTTAGCTAGCTTATGAACTTTCAGATGAAATTAGGAGCATATAAGAGTACCTACTGTACTACGTACTTACGCCCAGACTTGTCATTCTCAAAAGACTACCCGTCCAAGGTTGTTGCCCGTTCGGGTCTCGCATGCGAGCTTGACTGTCCACGAATTATATTCTGCATACGTCACACGAACTTACTAGTTCCACAAAATACCACTTCGCACTTACGTCCAGACTTGTCATTCTCAAAGATACCCGTCCAAGGTTGTTGCCCGTTCGGGTCTCGTATGCGAGCTTGACTGTCCACGAATTATATTTCTGTATACGTACACAAATCATTAGTTCCACGAACATCACTTCGTCCCCCCAACCTTCTTTTCATTTACAACGTGAATACGATCTACGTTTACTCTACTACGACCTTTTACTCATCGACCCACCTGTCCACAGCGTTCCCCAACCGAAGCTCACCGACCTAGTCCTGAACCTACCGAACCCTCCGAACCTGGTCACCAGTCCGACCCGACCTGGTCCCAATCTGAGAGGAGTGAGCCCGAGAGGAACCACCTTTTTTACCCGATTTCCTACCTTCCCCACTGAGTCTGCCTGCCCGAGAGAGACCGGCTCACCAGACAACTTTACTCTTCCCCTCCCCCCATAAATATCGTCGCTCGTTACCGTCTTCAGCATTAAAACAGGCCCGCCGGACGGTACCCGGCGGGCATGCCGGCGAGGAGCCAAAGGTCGCTCATGCCAGCGAGGAGCCCCGACGACAAACTGAGCGACCAGCTGAATCACTCAACTGAGTCGCCCAGCTGAGCCACCAAAACTGAGCTGCCCAACTGAGCCACAAAACTGAGCCACAAAACTGAGCTACCCAACTGAGTCGCCCAATTGAGTCGCCCAACTGGGTCACTCAAACTGAAAAAATCCTAAAAACTGACCGGAAAAAAAGACCCCCAAAAAGTCCGACAACAAATTCTGACCCAAACTGAGCCAAGTCCGAACTAGACCCGATACCTTACCCCGAATGTTCCCACTCAAATGGACTCAAACCTGAACCCTAAACCCCCATACCAGGAGGTAAGTAGGTCGATAGAGATGGTTGTCACATCGGCTTCCACCCCACAGATGTCTACGGGGAGAACCGTCTCCAACGCACGTTGGCTTACGGTTTCGCTCACCTGTGGGGTGAAGACTGGGCCAGTAAGTATCTAGTACAAGACTTTAGAAACGACGAAAACGTAGACACGGTCAACTAGCAAACCTCTAGCGAGTGAACGTGTATGCTGGATCTCAAACCTCTTTTGCAACGCTAACAGGGACGTCAAACGACGTTGGACCCATGGGTTAGCGTTGGGAAGGTAAGGGCTGGCCATGATTGTAGCCTTTCCATGTCGTCTCGGAGACGCAGCTGTCAGAATGCTCCAATGACTGGGACACTAACTAACATACAAACTACAAAAGGGTCTAGTGAGGTCTCATGAACAAAGCGAACTGCAGTTTCACCAATCTGCGGGACGCAGGCTATCAGAATGCCCTAAGATGATGCGGCTGAACCTGAGTCAGTTCCATTAAGTCCGTAGGTGCGGATCCATACACGCCCACCCGAAAAGGTGGGCTAGACGACCAAAACTACGAACCAAACGTTAAGTAAGAAAGGAACTAACACCAGACCTTAGGAACAACAGGAAACATAGACCCAGTCAACTAACAGACCTTTAACTTATTGAGCGGTATGGCGCTCTCAAACCTCTTTTGCAACGCTAACAGGGACGTCAAACGACGTTGGACCCATGGGTTAGCGTTGGGAAGGTAAGGGCTAGCCATGATTGTAGCCTTTCCATGTCGTCTCGGAGACGCAGGCAATCAGAATGCTCCTACGACTGGGACTCTACAAACACACTACAAACTACAAAGGGTCTAGTGAGGTCCTCATGAACAAAGCGAACTGACAGTTTCACCAATCTGCGGGACGCAGGCTATCAGAATGCCCTAAGATGATGCGGCTGAACCTGAGTCAGTTCCATGAAGTCCGTAGGTGCGGATCCATACACGCCCACTTGAGAAAGGTGGGTTAGACGACTAAACCTATGAACCCAATGTAAGTAGCAAAGGTGGACAAGTTTACCAAAGACACTGGCTCAGAAAACCGAAAGTAGAAAAAACATAGAACCGTACACCATGCTGGCGTGACTGTGACTCAAGCCAAGCTGGCATGAAACTCACGTAACCTAGGCTACTAGAGGCCCCTTTGGCGCTCTGTAACCTAGAATAAACTAAAAACGCAACCGAGGATGGGTCTCTATACCTTCTAGAGGACCACACAACCTCCGTCTTGCGAGATGACTCTTTTTAAAAACCTAAACTTATTGGGTGAGACCCCTCACTATGAGGCACCCCAAAAATAAACGTTTATCTTTATAAAAACAGAAAAACTTTACTTTTAGACCAAGCGTACACGGAGGTGATCCCTACGGACACCCCAGAAATCGATTGGCTGAAAATAAAACTTTCGTCCATTTGTACTACTAACTACGCTACCTACGACTACGTACCTCTACGTACTACTTACGTACCGAAACCGAGTAAGAGAAAGTCAAACTACTAAAACGAAAAGACCTCTACGTCTCTTAAAACTCGAATAACGAATGTCCCAACATGAGGGAACCCCTAAAAGAAAAACTATGCCTCCAAACCTGTCGCCCAACCAGTTCTAGGGCTGGGCACCAGCTAGTCCAGGTAGCAGGGTTCTACGACAAAGAAACGATTACTCTTACATGCTCCTATAGTAAGTTGAAGTTCTACAAAGAAGACCCGTATGTACACTAACTCTACCACAAACCAACGGGCAAAACCAGTTCTAAGGTTAAACGCCCGCTAACCTAGGCAGTAGGGTATGACACTTCACTCGCCTCAAGTTCTGAGGACTTAACATCACGACCCCTACGATTAAAAACACTAAAAAAAAAAAAAACATCTATACACCAGGCTTAGAAATGGACTCGCTAGTCCTATCTCTAACCAATAACTTTTGTGTCCTTTATAAAAACACTAAAAACCTTATAAAACTAACTTTCGTTCCCTTTATAAAAACACTAAAAACGTCTATACTAAAACGTTACAAAAACATAAAAACACTAAAATACTTTACGTCCCTTTTCACACCTTAAAAGTAGGTGAAGGTCGAAGATGACGACCATTCCGTGGGCTAGGTAAAATGCAGTCGCTCGTTCTGCTCAAAGTGTGTCAATTCACGGTATCAAAATGTAGAAGCCTACTCCCTTAAAACTCCCAAAAGTCAGTTGTGTGGGTGTTTCAACAGACAAGGAATACACGTTACGTGTATCTGGTGCATAGCAGGCTGCCTGAGGAAGCCGGTGTTCTACTCGGTGTAGGAGTGTAAAGGGAATCAGTTAGGTCAAACCCCAGAATGCAACGAGTGTTAAGGCACTCCCACTCGAAGTGGAGGGTTGTCGGAATTAGGGGAAGTACTCAAGATCCTTGTCCCTTGTAGGCAGTCGAAGTTGTCGCTGCTGAAGGTTGAGTTCCAACAGATAGTGCCACGCAAGTTGTGCTTGTCTAACGCCTCAAGATGGGCGGAGTCGGAAATGGACAAATTTTCTAAGGTCTGTGGGCATGCTAGTTCACAGTCGGTACAGACCCTGTCCAATCCTTTCTTCGGGGGCTCTTCAATTAGGGTCACATCAAAATCCAGAAGCCTGGTGACCCCTATTTAACTACCTTCAAAACTGGTGATGAAAACTTTTTTTGTTTTATATTGTATATATTTTTTTTTTTTTGAAAAAGTTCCAGACTTCAACTCGAGTAATCGAGATTGACACTGGTTTTTATGGAAAGCTTTAAAATATTTTTGGTATTTTTGAGATGATCCGGGTTATCGAACCATGATCCCAACGGTCGAGGGCCGATGCGGTTTTTAGTTGAAAGCGAGAAAGGTCCCCCGAGAAATTAATCCCAGTGTAGTTTAAGGTCTTCGGACCATGAAACTGTACAAAAGAGGGCAAACATGTTTTTTTTTTGGAAAAAATGTCCGGTGTCAGCGATGGACAATCCAGACTTGATGCCGGTTTTTATTGAAAATCTCTCGGATGTCGATCCCGACGTAGTTTAAGGTCTTCGACAAAACTTTAAAAAGCGGGGCTGGTAATATATTTTTATGATTTTTGAAAATGTCCGGAGTCATTGATCGTGAGCAAACAAGACCGAACGCCCGGCTTTTATTTAAAATCTCTCGGGATGTCGATCCGACGTAGTTTAAGGTCTTCGGACCAGACTTAGTAAAGGGGGGGCAAAAACAATTTTTTTGTTTCTTTTTTTTTTTTTAAATATCTAGGTCATACGATTCTGATTTTGATGGTCGAGATCGATACCCATTTTTATTGAAAATCCCTCGGGATCTTGATCCCGACGTAGTTTAAGGTCTTCGGACCAGAAACTGTACAAGTGATGTATATATTTTTTGGTTTTCTGAAAATGTCCGGAGCCACCAGATCTTGAAGAAGACTGATGCCGGTCTATTGACATCCCTCGGGATCTTGATCCCGACGTAGTTTAAGGTCTTCGGACCATGAAACTGTACAAGTGATGTATATATTTTTTGGTTTTCTGAAAATGTTCGGAGCCACCAGATCTTGAAGAAGACTGATGCCGGTTTTATTGACAATCCCTCGGGATCTTGATCCCGACGTAGTTTAAGGTCTTTCGGACCACAATTCATACATGTGAACAGTAATCAAGGGCGGAGATTCTTGGGATTCTTCTTGGAATGGTTTGGATCATCTGGTCATGCCTTGGATGGTTGAGATCATTGTTTGACCAAGTCAAATTCTTCCTTCTTTTTTTCTTGGAAATTCCATGGAACTTTTCCACATCATCCACCCAATTTCTCACCCATTTCTCATGAGATGAGATTTTGGTGAGATTTTCTCTTTTTTTCTCACCATTCTCTTCCATCACTTCATTCTTACATGAAGGTACAAGATTCACTTGCAACCACCCTTCCCAAGGAGGAGTTCTTCCCAAGGAGAGGGAGAGGGAGGTCGTTTCACCTAGGTAGAGGCTAGGACGGCCTCCCATGGGCCGCCCGCCCGGTCTCTGCCTCCTGGTCTCTTCAGGGGGCCGGGTAAAAGGGTGCCTTCCCCTTTTCTATATAACATGGGGACACCCTCCCCCCCTCAAACGTGCAATCTCTCTCTTCTCTCTCTCATACTCTTTCTTCTTCAAGTTTCCTCTCTCTTCTTTGGTGGTCCTTTGCTCTTTTCAAGTGGTGGGCCTTAGAGAAATCTTGGGACAGCAAGGTGGTCCTTCTTTGGTGAGTGGTAAAGGTATGGACCACTTCCTTTCTCTTTCTTGTCCTTTTCCATCTTCATTGTCTCTTCTCATGATCCTTTTTCCTTTTTCATGTAGCTATTCAAAGGGGTGTGAAGGTGGGCCCAAGCATCCTTGATCTTTTCTTAGATCTCAAGTCTTTCAAAGGTGGTGCTTGGAGAAGGACATTGCAAGCTCTCCACTTCATCATTTTTTCCTTTTCACACTCCCTCCATGTGCATGTAAGGAGTAATTTTGCCATGTCATTAAGTGTGCATGGCAAAATACTCTATCTTTTTCATAGGAGTTGGGCCTCTTTTCATGTGTATCAAATGGACTCAAAGTGAAGTCATGGCCCTTGGTGTATTTGATGGGCCCAATGCTTCATTTTGGGCTCCCTCTTGCTTTCTTTCTTTCGTCATTTCCCTTGGAATTCTCCTTTCTTTTCCCTCTTCTTTTCAAGATTTGGGCTCATGGGCATGGTGGGGCCCATCTTAAGTTTTAGGGCTCATGGGGCTCACTTTGGGTGACCCCATCTTTCTTACATGTGTATGGATCAAGGTGGCTAGCCCATTCTTCATTTTGGATCTCAAGTGGGCTAGTTTTCCTAGGTGGGGCTTATATGGACAAGTAGCCCAAGTCTTCCACTATTTCTTTGCACAAAGTGTGGTGGGCTCCTTGAAGTTTTTCATGTGGATGGGCTTTTGGGCCTTCATTGAAACTTGGGGCACTTCTTTGAACCATGTGTGCCCCACTACACCTTTGTCCATGTGGATTTTTTTATTTTCATGCTCTTTTCTTTAATGGATGAGGACTTGAGTTACTTGACCATCTACAAGTCCCATGAGTGAGTTGTTCCCACAATCTCACTAAGTTCAAATGGCTTCCTTGTGGTAGGAATGTGGTTTTCAAGAGTTTCCCTTAGATGTATCAACCTCAAATGGATGATTCTCAAGTGAGCTACCCATACAACCATGGGTCCTTGATCTTTCTTTGGGGACTTAGTGGGTCATCCACTATCATTTTCAAGTATGAGTGGTTTTTCTTTCCATTTGTGGGAAAGAATGATACCCATAGGTTGCCCATTTTTGTCCCATGCCTTGGGACATTTTGGATTTTGATATTCAAGTGGGCTATGTGTACCATTCTTATCCATTTTCATGATGGTTGGGTGACTCATCAAGCCATGCTCTTTTGTGCTCAAATGGTCTTCCCTTTGGTGAAAAAGTTGGTGCACATAAGTTGCCCAAACTTGCCTTTTCATGGGCATTTTCAACTTGATTCTTCATGTGGGCTATGTGCATCAACTTTCTACCCTTAGCTTCTTTGATTCATATGTTTGTGGGTAGACCTCCTTGTTGTATTTCATGGTCAAAACTTTCATCAAGATGAGGCACATAAGGTTGCCCATGGTTAACCCATGAATGGGTCCTCATGTTCTTCAAGTGGCTATGTGCTCTCTCCAATCCATTGAGATGAGGCATTGGGTTGCTCTTGGGGACCCGTTTCCTTTCTATTCCCCACTTGTCCATGCATATGTGTAAAAAGATGGAGACATCCTAAGTGAGAATCATGACCTTGGCATAAAAAGTGAGTCAATCCTTGGCCACATGTGGACTTTGAAGAGGAACTTCTCATGTGCAGTAGGACTCTCATCCTTAGTTGATTTCATGGCACTTGAGTGCATTTGTTGTCCAAAATGTGTCCTTGATGATGGACTTTCTTACCTGGGGCATGCCATGCCACCTTCTTTAAGGCAGGCCTTACTTTTTCCAATGGGTCCAACACATATCCTAAGTGACACATGAAGTTGGACTTTAGATTTTGCATTTGAATGTGAGTCCAATCCCATGGGTTTCTTGGATGAGAATTTGGATTTTAATGGTAAAGGATAGGGACTTACCTTGCCAAGCTTGTAGGATTCCATGGCGGATGGTACTAGGGGCCACCAAGTGGTTGACGAGGATGATCCTGCTTTCATTGTCCGTCGAGGGGACCACATGTGTTCCCTAGCTATGGAGCATCAACCTCTTCCTGCTATCAAGGGTCGAGGGGGGGTACCAGGGATCGCTGGGACAATTGGATGAAGGAGCCACAGCCCTTGCTTGAGCGAGTACTAGATGGTACTCCTTTTGCTGGCCTCCTCACCCTACGCTTCCATAACAATGACGCCAACCGCATGATGCTTGCGGCTCTTTGTGAGAGGTGGCGGGATGAGACCCACACCTTCCAGCTCCCTTGTGGAGAATGGGGAATAACCCCTTTGGACATTTACATGCAGATAGGTTTCCCATTTCATGGGGCAATTGTCCCTCAAGTTAGCTCTTTAGCTCCTCTCTCTTCCACTGATTGGCTGCGGCTTGTCGGTGACGTCCCTCCTGAGGGTGAATTCCAAGGCCATCAAGTGAAGAGCGATGGTTTTACAACAATTTTGCTTCCGTCGTCCCTACCACCGAGCGAGAGGCCCTCCACAAGGCGCGGGCCATGATCACTTATGCTTTTGGATCCTTTCTTTTTTGCCATGCGAATGAGAGAGTTGATCCTAAATTTCTTCGTTTAGTCGAGGATCTTCATCACCCCTATAACTGAATGGGGCCATCCTGACCCGTCTCTTCAAGGTCTGGACAAGACCTGTCGGCATAGCCGGTCCTTCACAGGCTTCTGGCCTGTTGTTGAGGTACCTCTTCTTTCATCCTCTTTGGAGCCGTTTGCCTCCTTCTCTCTCTGATCATTAAATTACTTTCATCCAGACCTGCTTTTATGACCATTTCCCCATCTTGCACCAAGGATGCGGGATTGATGTGAGCCTTCTCAGTATCGCCACATGTACTGGCACCAACAAAACCGTCAGCGGAACTCTCCGAGTTCCCGGGGACAATTGGCGTGCTGACATAGACGGGCTGACCGTTGAGGACGTAAGTATCTTGCTTGTCTTTGTCCTTGTTACTGTACTTGTAACTGATCGTGGTAACCTCTTCTGCTGTAGCTCGCTCGGATGCCGTACGCTAGTTCCCTCTTTACTACACACCCCAGCGCGTGGAGGCATACGATGCTTCATGTCTTCGTATTATGCTTTCTGACGCTGAGTCCTTCCAATGGTACTTGGGGGAGAGATTGCTTCGGCAAGTCACTGGGGTAGCTCGGGTCCCTGTTCTGCACCTCCTCCAGCTGCTCGGATGCCAGCTGATGAGAGAGTTGAGGCTCTGGTGGGCCAGCCTGGCTTCCGTTTCACGATCCCGATCGTGATTATGACGAGTGGTATCTGCTATTTGGCCAGGGGCCTTTGCTTCCTTCGCTTTACGTTCCAGGTGGCCGTCGCAGGTATGCTGGAGGTTCAGTGACTGCTCCTTTGATGGATCTTTATCTTCGGGAGCGGACGCGAGGAGGGGCGATGATGATTATGTTGGTGACTTGTAGCTGGCTCTGCTTTATATGGCCTTGTACTTTTGTTTTTGTCCCCTTTTGTATCAAGCCCTTTTGGATGAATATACAGGCTTTGATTTCTCCTAAATTCCTTGGTGATGTCTGTATGCTTTGACTCTTGACTCATTCCTTCATGATTGAGACTGCTTAGTTGCATGGGTGATGACTTGAATGGTTCAGATTGCTTGATTAGGCTTGTGGGCCCACTTGATGTTTAGATCTTGAATTTTGGCCCTTCTTTTGATGATCGAACCTTTGATCTTGCTGCTCCATGACTTGTGTAAGCTTTCCAATGGTTTGGATCTTGATGATTTAGTCTTTGAATGGCTTGGATTGCTTGTGGCCCCCACTTGATCACCTTTCCTTCTCTTTGGCTTGATCAGCCCTATTCCGGTCACATTGCTTCATGATTGGACCAGTGGGGCACCTTTTGTATGATCTTGATCATCTTCAGTCGAAATCTGGAGTGGACCGGAGCCTTGGGCGGCCCACGGAGCGCCATCTGCTGACGTGGACTGTCAGCCTCACCTACCAAAAGCCCCGGAGCCAATCCCGCGGAGAGAGGGGATCTGCGTCCGTACGGGCGGCCCAGGGCAGGCCGCCCAGAGCTCGTCTCTTGAGCGGCCTGGGCTGGCTCGTGCTCGGACATTCTCTGGTCCCTGTTGCTGCTGTCCCCACCTGCTGTGTACGTTCAGGTTCGATTCCAACAATGAATCTTCTCTTTGTCTCCTCTTTCATCATCATCTTGTCTTCATCTTGGTTTGTCCTTTCTTGGGCAAATGGATGGTGGAGATTTATTGGGCTGTGGGGGGCTGTTCATGGTGGGTCCTACACTTCAGAGAGTTTTGAAGGCTTTAATGATGGAGAGATTTCTTTAATGGATGGTGGAGATGGTGCATTGAATGGAAGCATTGATGAAGGGCTTGGGATGGTGGTTGATGGAGCTTTGAATAGCTCCATTAATGGTGGGATGGCTGGATTTTCTGATTTGAATGGGGCCCTCATTATGGGAGGAATGGATGGTATGGATGAGATGATGGGATGGGACATAGGTGAGGCTATGCATCCCTTGAGTGTGGGTCCCATGGATGATGTGATGGATGGTGATGATGGGACTATGAGGGACATAGATGGGCTGATCTCATGTCTGGATGGTATGGATGGCTCAGATGGTACCTTTGACGGTTTGGATGCTCTGGATGAGGGCCGAGATGTGCGGTATACTTGCTTTGGGTGGACTTGATGTGATCATTGATGATGTCCCCTTGATGATGGACGGTGTGGATGCCTCGATGATCCCTTTGATCGGCCAGGATGATGACTGGATTCATGATTTCCTACTGGAGAGGGCCGCAGGTCCGGATCTGGCCGTTGATTCTTTGATCGGGGTTGCCGGGACCCCTTTGGATGGTTCAGATGTATTCTTTGACGGTCAGATTGGTCAGGATGCCACGACGTGCGGTGTGATCTTCATTGATGTTCTTTGGTTGGGAGCATTGTCCTTCTTTGGTCATCGGCCCTTTGCGCACTTGTTCATGAGGTGGGCGAGTCTTCTCATACGGCTGAGATTATGACAGTTTCAGACAGCGATGCGGCTATATCAGACATAGCCGTTACTGAGGGCAGGTCAGGGGCTGTCGAGTCTGCAGAGGTTCCAGCTTTTCCTTCTCCTTCGCCCGTTGACCTTCCGATCCTTGATGAGTTGTCCCTGATTTCTGGGCCTTTTGTGCTGGAGGGGATACCGGTGAGGACTTGTCAGCTGCTTCCTCGTTCTTCTTGCTCGCCACGACTGCTGGCTTGGCTTGATAGCTTGTCAGCTTATGAGATTCGAGATTTGGAGTCTTATGGCTTTGGCAGTCTGATTCATATGGCTAGAGTTGACATTGACTGGAGGATGCTCGGAGCTGCCTTGATTGACTGGGTCCCTTCGTTGAACTTGTTTGCGTTCAACTGATATGGAGATGGGGCCTTCTTTGGAGGAGCTTGCACGCTTGACAGGCTTACCCTTGGATTATGACTCAGTATTTTTCGCCGAAGACATCGCCGAAGACTGCTACACACCGCAGAACTGGTTTGGGATCCCCTATCTTGTTCGGCCTGCAGCTAGTGGCCAGGATGCTGTAGTGTTCTCTTTGGACCTGCTGTATGATCTTTTTTCGGGTCCTCAGAGTACGGCTGGTTCTACCGTTTGCTCGGAACGCACTGATGTTTTGCTTGATTGCTGAGGTGCTGTTCTCGGGATGGCGCAGGTCCCAGACTCCTTTGCTTTTGAGGTGATGAGCCGAGCTGTCCGTCGGCAGGGGATCATTTCTCTCAGTCTTGGCCGAGCTATTTGATGGGCTGACCGACTGTGCCCTAGGGCCGCACTCGTGTCCTTCGCGGCTGTTGTGCTTTCCTTCAGGTATCTTTTCTGCACCTTTTTTTCTTCTTGCTTTGCTAGGAATTATTTTGCTCTAGCTGAACTTCTTTTGCTTTCTGTGATCCAGGTATGGCTATGGGAGCGTCTTTCTCTGACCATTCCTGTACCTCTTCCTGGCATCCCTAGGCTCTGACATTATGCGTTATATCATCGAGTTCCTTCCGCATACAGCCTAGGATGAGCGAGCCCCTGTATCGCAGGATGTTTCGCTGAACTTCGTGACTGGAACGTTCGTTGGGAGTCATCTTGGCTTTCACTTCCTCAAGTGCTTTGCGATGCACACCGCCATCCTCTGATGTTGGTAGGCTTTCGATCTTACTTCTCTTACTATCCCATCCGGTTCCTGCGGCAGTTTGGGTATGAGCAGGATGTTCCTCATTTCGCTTTCACGGGTATCGGGCGTCGAGCACTTCCATCCAGATCCTCTGACTTAGGACCCGGATTGATTGTTCTGGGCGAGTTATTTGACAGCTGATTTGTTGGGATTTGAAGCTACGGACTTTTCCGATGGCGACCGCCCCATATCAGTACTGGGTTGCGGAGCAGTCTTTGTATCGACGTATCCCTTGTTGGCACCAGACTGCTGATGAGGATGAGCAGGATATTCTTGGAGATGCTGGCTCTTCATCCGGTTCATATGAACCTTTTGAGGAGCGCCCTTTTGTCGATCCTGGCTTCCTTTTGGCCACTCATGGCCATCTGCTGTCTGAGATCTCTGCACTTCGGTATCATTGCGAGATGATGTCGAGGAGATTGGCTGCCGATCAGAGATTGTCTGATGAGGAGACAGCGATCCGTACCCTTGAGCGCGATGAGGCGCATTACCTGCGTATGGAGGTGAGCAGGTTGAGAGCGAGACTATCTTTTTATGAGTCAGAGGACTCACCTGATGTGGCCGAGGAGGAGGGTAGAGATTGATTGTGTTGGCCACCTGCACACTGATTTTTGCATATATGATTGATGATGATGCATTTTTTTGTATTTTGAAAAAGATGATATGTGTAAGAGAAATATAATGCATTTAATTGAAAAGAGAAAAAACTGTTTGAAAATCTACTGTGCCATGAGTTGTCTTGTGAGTGTGTCTGGATTTTGTGTCGGGATATAGGAATCAGAACTGGGGCTCGGTCAATGATTTGACCGATGTCTCGAGATTTGACTTGTGTGTTCCTTTGGTTCCCTAGAGATGTAGGCAATGGAAACTCTTGCTTCCTGAGATTGTCAGAGTTTGTAGGGTTCTTCGCTCCTGACTGCGCTTCTTCTTGTTCTTGAACTGTAACCGCTTGAACTGATCTGGATCGTCTGCTTCTTGGTACCTGCACTTTTATTTTTTTCTTTTCTCTTTTTTTTTCTCTTTTTTTTCATTTTGAGCCATTTTTGCCTGTAGTGCTCTTTCGAGTTTTCACCACAGCCGGCTTTTCCCGTCATTTTTGCCCGTGGCGCCCTTTCAGGTTTTCACCACGTCCCGGGTATTTGGTCTTGCCTGCCCCTTGGCAGCTGTGCTGTTTTTACCCTTGGCGCCCTTTCAGGTTTTCACCAAGTCCGCTGTATGCCCACTGTTTTTACTCGGAGCGCCCTTTCGGGTTTTCACTCCGCCCTCTTTGTTTAGGCACACATTTTCTTTTTTTCTCTTTTTTTTTTTCCTTTTTCTTTCTGGATTTCTGGATAACTGCGGCGGCTAGAGGTCGGGAATCCGTCGTTGCCGGCCGATGGCAGTCCTTCAGCCCTTATCCTGAGTTACGATAATGGAGCTGTCGGTCTTTGCTAAAGACCCCTCTGAGATGGATGGATGGATGACTGTGTTTCTTTTTGGGTTGATTTTTTTTCTTGAGTGCCTTTCTTTGGCTTCCCTTTTTCTTTCTCTTTTCTTCTTTTCTTTTCTTTTTCTTTTTCTTTTGCATTCTTTTTCTCTCTTTTTTTTTTGTCTCTTTTTTAATCCCCCCCTCTTTTTTTTTGTATTTTTCTCTTTTGGAATCCCCTTATTTGAAACACTTGTTGGTGGACGGGAATGATTTCTCAGAGGTCTTAGCTTCGACCTATTGACTTCTGCTCTATTAAAGTAACTCTTGATAAGGTCAGAATGACTTACCCGTGAAAGATCTTCACGTTGTCGGCGTTGGTTGGCTCAGGAAGATCCACCCCTCTCATGCTGGTGAGTCTGAGGGCGCCTCCAGGAAGTACTTCTCTGATGATCAGTGGCCCGTCCCACGAGGGTTTGAACTTTCCTCTGGGATCTGGAAGGTGCGACGGCTAGAATCTTCTTCATGACCATGTCGCCTACCTTGAAACTTCTTTTTCGGACTCTCTTGTTGTAAGCCCGAGCGATCCTTTTCTGATAACATTGTGAATGACTTAGTGCACGCATGCGCTTCTCATCTGCTAGCTGCAACTGATCGAATCTGGCCCGTTGCCATTCTCCTTCTTCAATTCCGCTTTCGAGTAACACCGGAAGTGATGGTATTTCCACTTCGACTGGTAGAACTGCTTCCATTCCATAAGTAAGCTCGAAAGGAGTAACGCCCGTAGCAGATCGTACAGACGTTCGATAGGCCCAAAGTGCATATGGGAGCATATCTGACCAATCTCGATAGGTCACGACCATCTTCTCGAGTATTCTGACGATTGTCTTGTTTGCGGCTTCTACCCCACCATTCATCTGGGGACGGTAGGGGCTTGATCGATGACGTTGGATCTTGAACTTGCTGAGGAAGTCATCCATCTTCTTGTTGACGAACGGGGGTCCCATTATCTGTGATGATGGCATTAGGGATTCCATATCGGCATATGATGTTGTTCTTCATGAATTTGATCACTTGAGATGCTGTAATCGTGGTGTAGGAGGCTGCCTCTACCCACTTGGTGAAGTAGTCGACTGCCACAAGTATGTACTCATGACCATTTGATGCTTTGGGACTGATCTTGCCGATGATGTCGAGTCCCCACATGGAGAATGGCCAGGGGGTGGTCAGGTTGTATAACTCTGATGATGGGGCATGGATTTGATTCGCATGCTCTTGACACTTGAAGCATTTTCTGACGTGCTGGCAACAGTCTGTCTCCATGGTGAGCCAATAGTAGCCGAGTCGTAGAATCTTCTTTGCCATCATGTGCCCATTCATGTGTGGGCCACAGATTCCTTCGTGTATTTCTTTCATGATCTTTGCAGCTTCTGTTTCATCGACGCATCGGAGGAGGATGTGATTATAGGATCGCTTGTAGAGAACTTCGCCACTGATGGTGAACTGGCCGGCCAAACGTTGGATGGTTCGGCGATCTGTTGCTGTTGCTGACTCTGGATACTCCTGGGTTTCGAGATATTGCTTGATGTCGGCATACCAGGGTTTGTCAGGGACAGCTTCGGCTTCTTCTATTTGCAGGCAAAAAGCAGGTTCTTCTTGAATTTCGACCGTGAGCTCCCATTCTGAAGCTCCTTTTGGGATCTCGAGCATTGATGCGAGCGTGGCGAGAGCATCTGCAAACTGGTTCTTGGCTCTGGGCATGTATGAGAAGGTGATTTCCTCGAATTCTTCGATCAGATTGTCAAGATACACATGATATGGTATCAACTTCTCGTCTTTGGTCTTCCATTCGCCATTGGTCTGATTGATGATAAGCTGTGAGTCTCCAAATACTCGTAGCTTCTTGACGCCCAAGATTATGGCTTCCCTTAAGCCAGCGATGCATGCTTCGTACTCTGCCATGTTGTTGGTGCACTCGAATGCGATGCGCCTCGAGATAGGAATAGGGACATCATCTGGAGAGTAGAGGATTGCTCCAATACCACTCCCTTTAGAATTTGCTGCGCCGTCGAAGAATAATGTCCATTCATCTTTTTTCTTCTTTTCTTCCTCTTCAATGAGCAAGAGATCTTCATCAGGGAAGAATGTCTTGAGCGGCTGATAGTCCAGGAGAGAGTGAGCCGCAAGATGATCGGCGAGGACCTGTCCCTTGATTGCCTTTTGAGTGACATAGGTGATGTCGAACTCAGACAAGAGTAGCTGCCATTTAGCTATCCTTCCAGTGAGTGCCGGCTTCTCGAACAGGTACTTGAGCGGATCCATGTGAGCGAGAAGGAGAATAGGGAATGCAATCATGTATTGACGGAGTCGCTGAGTTGCCCAGACTAGGGCGAGGCAAGTCTTCTCGATCGGGGAATACCTGGTCTCGTAGTCGGTGAACTTTCGACTCAAATAGTATATTGCTTGTTCTTTCTTCCCGGTCTCGTCGTGCTGGCCGAGGACACAGCCGATGGCTTCTGCTGCTACCGAGATGTATAACAATAGTGGTCGTCCAGGAGTGGGCGGCACTAGGACTGGAGGATTCATGAGATACTTCTTGATGCGGTCGAAGGCGACTTGGCAATCATCATTCCATTCTTTTGGGACGTTCTTCCGAAGGAGCTTGAATATGGGCTCACAGATAGGTGTGAGCTGTGCGATGAAGCGACTGATGTATTGAATTCTGCCGAGGAAGCCACGAATTTCTTTCTCTGTTCTAGGAGGGGGCATCTCGATGATTGCTCTGGTTTTGGTCTCGTCGACCCTGATGCCATCTTCGCTCACCATAAAGCCGAGGAGCTTACCTCCCATTGCACCGAAGACACATTTCTGAGGGTTGAGGCGGAGCTTGTACTTTTCTAATCTGTTGAATAACTTCTTCAGATCTTCAAAGTGTCCTTCCATTGTGCGAGATTTGACGATCATGTCGTCCACATATACTTCGAGCTCTTTGTTCATCATGTCGTGGAATAGTGCTGTCATTGCTCGCTGATATGTTGCTCCTGCGTTCTTCAGACCGAACGGCATCACCCTGTAACAGAAGGTTCCCCAGGGAGTGATAAATGCTGTCTTCTCACGATCTTCGACGGCCATCTTGATCTGATTGTAACCTGAGAACCCGTCCATGAATGAGAAGATCTTGTATCCAGCGGTGTTGTCGACCAGAGTGTCGATATGTGGCAAAGGGAAGTCATCTTTTGGACTGGCTTTGTTGAGATCTCGGAAGTCGATGCACATTCGAACCTTGCCATCCTTCTTCGGTACTGGTACGATGTTGGCGAGCCATTCAGGGTAGTTGGAGACTACCAAGAATCCCGCATTGTATTGCTTGATGACTTCATCTCGGACTTTCAGAGCCCATTCTGGCTTCATTCTTCGGAGTTTTTGCTTCACGGGCTTCATATCTGCCTTGGTTGGCAGATGGTGTACAACGAGCTCTTCATCGAGCCCCGGCATGTCTTCATATGAGAATGCGAAGTTGGACAATCTTGGAGCTAGGAACTCTATCATTTTCTGTTTCATCTCAGGTGGCAACGATTTTCCAATGCGTACTTCCCTAGGGATCTCAGGCGTCCCCAAGTTTACTATCTCGAAATCATCGGCTACAACATTGGCTTTAGATTCGAACTTTTTGAGGAGATCCTCTAGTTCGGGAGCTGGATCATCATCTTCCTCATCCCGAGCTTCTTCCAGACCCATGAGCTCGAAGTCTAATTCGATGTCGAAATCATATGATTCGACTTCAAACTCATGCGACTCTTTAGACGAACTTGGCACACTAATGAATGCAGGAAAAGAAATATTTTTTGGTTTTTGAGATTTTTCTGAAATGAAAATGCTAGATGTTTTTGGTTTTTGAAAGTTTTTGATTTTTTTGGCTTTTCGAAATTCACGGGACTTTGAACAAGCGGGCATTGCAGACCATGATTGAGCCCAACTTGTTCCAAAGTCCCGGTCGCTGCTTAAACAGGCGTTTTTTTTTGGAAGCCAGAGCCCTCAGATGGCTCTTTGGCTGATTCAAAAGTGAGGGGAACGGATGACCATTCAGGACCCCACACTTCCTCCCCTGAAGAGGTGGGGGTTGATGATTTGGGTGAAGAATCATGGTCTGGCCCAATGACCATGACTTCTTGCTGGTCGGGTTCGAGATCTGAGTCGCACTCAGTCCCTCACGGATCACTTACCTCACATTGCAGTTCGTCTGGTTCCACAGCTAGACACAAGTTTGGAACATGGACATCAGACCAATCTAGGGCTGGCCACTTCCCTTTCTTGGTCCAATGGATGGGCTGCTTCTGCCCCTGGCTGATGATTGATGATGTTGACTTTGCAGAGATGGGCAAGTCGTGCCCCTTGCTAATTGGTGATGAGATGGGCGAGTCGTGCCCCTTGCTGATTGAAGTGGGCAGGTTGTGCCCCTGGCTGATTGAAGTGGGCAGGTTGTGCCCTTGGTTGATTGAAGTGGGCAGGTTGTGCCCCTGGTTGAGAGAGGTGGGCAAGTTGTGCCCCTGGTTGGGAGCAGGTGTCAGAGTAACCTGGTCCTGAAGCTGCTGTATTTGTCTTCCTTCTTCGTCTTCATCATTTCCTCCTTCTTCTGGAGGCTTAGAGGGTTCGAGAATCTGATCCCATCGAATGGGGGGCCACGTAGCCCAAACTAGGCTCATCGGGAGGCCTTTGTGTAGTGCAGTCGGTTGATTCCCTCCTGGATCTTTGCAAGGTTCTCCTGGCTTAACGAATTGGATGGGTGAGCACCGAAATTTCTTCCTTCTCTTGTCCATGAAGGTTGCCCTGTATCCGAGTCCCCACTTGCGTTGGTTATATACCAGTGGTACCTTTCTGGACTTGAAGTGGTTCTTCATTCGATATTTGAGGCTCAGACGCTCTGCCGGTGAGAAGACACGGTCCACCTTTGTTGGTTCTGGATTGGTGATAGAGTTCACAGTCTCAAATTCGAAACTGTGAAATGGGATGTCTTCTTCAGAGTGTTGGATATCGATGACCGGGATGTCTGGTTCAGTGGCAGCAGCATTAGAAGGAATGATGAGCTCCTTCTCTGCGTGGATAGAGATCACTTGATTTCCACAGATATACTTCACTCGTTGATGCAGGGTTGATGGCACAGCTCCAACCTTGTGCAGCCACGGTCGTCCGAGCAACATGTTGAAAGAGGCTGATATATCCAGGATTTGGAATGTGATGGTAGAAACTTCTGGACCTATCTGTACCTCTATGTCGACCTCCCCTTCCACTGATCGGCGGGTGTTGTCAAATGCTCTGACGCATATGGTGCTGGGTCGGAATGAAGAAGGACTGATTCCCAGGCGTTCCGCGGTCTTGAGTGGGCAGACATTTAAGCTTGAGCCATTATCGATAAGGACCAGCGGAACACAGAGGTCTTTGTATCGTAAGGCTATGTTGAGGGATCGCCCATGATCGCGTCCTTCTGGTGGCAACTCATTGTCTGTGAAGGTGATGGCGCGCGGAGCCAGTAGCTGTCCAATCATCAATGCAATCATCTCTGGTGCCGTATCGGAGGAGACATGAGCATCATTCAAGGTCTTGGCAAACATTTCTCGGTGTATGCGAGATGTGCAGAGTAGCTCCCATACTGAGATTTGTGCAGGGATTGACTTGAGCTGAGTTGCTACATCGTATGCGGTTTCATTTTTGCTGCCGAGGCCTGAGAGGACGCCTTTGGGATCTCCTCTGTTTTGATTATCTCTTCGGATGCAACGCCCGTTGGGATTCATGTTTCCCACTTCCGCACATTCTGGATAGTGCCATGGAACCTCTTTGTAGTTTTCCTCCCTTTTGCCTTCTAGGACCACTGGTTCTTGCAACGGTGCTGGTGTGGGTACCAGATCCTCCTCGTATAGAGCTTTTGCCTTGAGAACTACATTGTTGCCTGTGCTGAAGGGGTAGTATCGAGGCTTGTCTTCATAGACCACATAAGGTCGTGGTCCTGGCTTGACTGTTCCTGGGGCAGGAGGCTCCCATGGAATGAATACTGGTCCTCTTGATATGGCAGGAGGTTTCTCTGTTCGTCCGAGCTGCCGTAGCGTGATTTATATGCCTCCGGGACTTGCCCCTTGCAATATGACAGGCTTGACTGGAAGAGATCCTTCCAAGACAACGGGCTCTTGCTACTGATGAGTATAATCCTTCCATTGCGGATCGGATTGTTCTGGAGTTGCTCCTTGCAAGATGACAGGTTTGTATGTGGGCTCAATGTATGATTGTGCTCCTTCCAGGACGACTGGTTCCCAGCCTGAATGGTTGTAAGGTGCCCCTTGAATAACTGGTATATCATATGGAGGTGCTCCTTCGAGTACTACTGGCTCGGAGATTGAAGGAAGAAAGGGACCTGCCCCTTGCAAGACTGGAGGAGGATTTGTTGGCTCATAGGTGTAGGCATGAATGGACTGAATAGGGGAGAAGAAGCGATCGATATGGTCCCCTTCTTCTATACTATTGACGGCAGGGCCACGAGACGAACTGGGGTCCGTTGGATGCTGAGGCAGAGGATTCTGAAGGATGTTGGTGGAAGCTGCTGGAGAAGTTCCAGGGACCGAGATGACGATCTTGCGGTCATCAATCAGGTCTTGTATGGCATTTTTCAAAGTATAGCATCGATCAGTGGCGTGGCCACGTCCTTGATGGTAGGCACAGTACTCATTTTCTCGGTAATTTGGAGGCAGAGGATGAGGCGGAGGCCTAGGTGTCATCAGAGTGAGTAATTGTTTTTGTACCAGCGTAGTCATGATTTGACTAAGTGGTTGACTGAGTGGAGTGAACTTCCTGAACTCCCTGTAATTCTGCCTGTTCTGGTATGAGTATTGGCCGTTTCCCCTGAACTGCTGCTGTTGTCGAGGTGGCTGTGGCTGAGGATTCGGTTGTGGCTGATATCGCTGAGGCTGATGCTGAACTTGATTCTGCTGATACTGTTGACGTCCTTGTGGGGGAGCACGTTGATTCCCTTGAGCAGTGGTGTTGATATTGTTTACCTCCGTTTGGCGAGGAGGAGAACCACTACGGTTTCCATTCCCGTGCCCGATAGGTCTTCCTTCCACTCTGTTCCTCTTGACTGGAGTGGTTTGATGAGGCCATGGGGAGATCGTCCCGGCCCGGATTCCTGCTTCAACTTGCTCTCCAGCACGGATCAATTGTGAGAAATTCGCATATGGATGCGAGATGAGATACCCAGATATGCCTGGGTATGTTGAATGAACAATCATGGAGATTTGTTCTTCATCGTCGATGGGTGTCCGCATTCTGGCTGCCATAGCTCGCCAACGTCCCACATAAGCTGATAGTGTTTCATCACTTCTTTGCCTGAGTGCTGCGAGGTCGGCTCTTCTGGGTGCCATGTTGAGATTATATGCGAATCTGTCGACGAAAGCCTGGGAGAGCTGTTCCCATGTTCTGATGCGGTGGCAGTCCAATGAAGTGTACCAATCTAGGGCATCGCCCTTCAGAGATTTTTGGAACAATCGAATGAGGGCCCCTTCGTTTCCTGAGATTGCACTCAGCTCTCCACAGAAGGCCTTGAGATGTGCTGTGGGACAACCGCTGCCGTCGTATCTTTTGAACTTTGGAACCTCAAAGTTTTGAGGTACCCGAGCATCTGGGAAAGGACACAAGTCTCTGAACTTGGTCGAAGGTAAGTTGATTCCTTGCTGTCGCTGAAGCTGATTTTGCAAGATCTGGAACTGCTCCCGCAACTCGTCCAGTCCTGAGTGATCTGTTCGAGCGACTGGTGCCTCCTGGAATAAGGCACGTTCTTCTTCGGCATAGTGGTCGATGTCTTCGACCCTATGGGCTTGCTGAAAAGCAACCGCGGGTTGCTGAAATTGGTTTGATGATTGAACTGGATTCTGATGAACTTGAGCTTGAAATGATGATGACTGAACTGGAGACTGTACTGAAGGTTGAACTGGAACTTGCTGGAAATTAACTGGATTTTGCTGAATTGAAGATTGCTGGAAATTAACTGGATTTTGCTGAATTGAAGATTGCTGGAAATTAACTGGAATCCCATCGGCGGGGATGTGCTGGAATTGAAAAGTGCTCCTGTTTGCAGGAGGCTGAGATGCTGGGAAGTGACCCCCTTGTTGGGTATTCGCCACTGTCCGCTGATTGATGTGGGCTTGACACTGACCCCCATTGTGGGCATTCGCCAGTGCTGTCCCTGTTGCTGGAAATTGAATTGAAATCCCATCGGCGGGGATGTGCTGGAATTGAAAAGGTGTCCCATCGGCGGGGACATGCTGAGATCTACTGAGATTGTTGTTTGCAAGATTGACTGGAAGCTGACTGGATGTTCCAGCAACGGAGGTGCTCTGAGATGGCCTTGTCGTCGCAGGAAGATATTGAGAAGGATGCCCCATAGCGAAGGGCTGAGATGGCTGCTGTCGGTAGTCTTGGGCAGACTCCGATGGTTGTGCTTGATTTGAACTGGAGGCCGGGAGGACCCGGCATGGCTGCTGAGCTTGCTGAACTGGGCCAACCTGATTGTTGGTTGCTGCGGTGGTCTGTGCTTGCATGAATTGCAAGAGCATTTCTTGCATTGCTCTCATTCCTTGTGCCAATTCTTGTATGATTGGCGTATTGTCAACGGGCTGTTGCGCTGGAGGTTGCGCTTCGGCTATTTCGAGAGCAGGGAAGTGATGAGTTTCTTCTTCGCGGTCGGACATGGCTTGCTGAGCCCGAGTGCGGATTATGCTGCGGAAGGGAAGTTGTCTACGCGTACGTTGAGCCCGAGGAGGCGCAATGGTGAGGACTGTACCCTACTCTTTTTGGGTTTTGGGATTTTCTATTTTTTTTTGTGTTTGGGTTTGGGTAGAATGCTATGCAGATGAGATTGTATGAGGATTAATGACTTTCAAGTACGGGAAGGATTCTGTTTTCAAGTTGGATCACGACTAGTGGGACTAGCTAATCCCCAGTGGAGTCGCCATTCTGTGGACCCTCGCCGATTTCTCCGCGCTCCCACACGACGTCGTTCTCCCTTTCCTTTCGGGAGAAGAAGAAGAAGAGGTGCGTGAGTGCGAAATCGCCGTTTGTGCCACTGGCTTGCCTCGTTCTCGAGGGCTTCGTTTGGTTGTCGTATTGAGCTGGATGTGTTTAAGTGAATTTATATAAGACCAGAGTCGCCACTAGCCAGTTACTTCGAATCTACAGTCGGCTAGACCCCGTAGAAACGTTGGAGAAGGGAATCCGAAGATTCCTTCCTCTAAAATGACTCCTGTTGATCTGCGGTCAGAGATTCAAGGTAAGGGATCACGGTTACAGGGTGGGAAGAGGTTAAGCACCCCACACACTGCCCGTACCGAAGTACGGTCTCTACTTCACAGAATCGATCGAATACTTGAAAGTCTAATTTAATCCTCGTATATTCTCATGGATGACATGATGCATGAATGCGGGTCTGAACAGTAAGAGTTTCTGATGGGCAGGTTCCAACAACGGGCAAGCCCAGAGCGTACGCTCGAACTGACAGGTGCTTAATATAAGACGTATGCAGTGTGCTTGAATGATCAAGGTGTTTTATGGTGAAGCATGAATGCAGGTCTGAACAGTAGGAGTTTCTGATGGGCAGGTTCCAACAACGGGCAAGCCCAGAGCATACGCTCGAACTGACAGGTGCTTAATATAAAGACATATGCATGTGTGCTTGAGTAATCAAGGTGCTTGTAGTGAAGCAAGGGGGTTGGAAGGAAAGTAAATGTTGCACTTATGCTAGATGCAAATGAGATGATGCTGGATGAATGATAGCTAGGTGGACGGAGGTGTCGCAAGGATTGGCTTCGAGTGGCTGGATCAAGACTTGGATGGCTTGGGAGGCTTGGACCAGTGGTCAGGCTGGGCTGGACCAGGGTTAGACTCTCCTCACTCGGGCTCTCCTTGGTGGAAAAATGGGCTAAAGGGTGGAGAGATGGACTCAGAGCTCTCGGACTGGCTGGACTTCGAATGGCCTTGAATGGATTGTTGAAATGAAAAGGGGAGGGGGGTATTTATAGCAGCAGAGAGTGGCAGATTGCGTAATTTTGTCCGGGCGGCCTGCCATGGGCCGCCCGTACGGCCGCTCCTCGGTTTCCAGCGAGTACGGCCGTTCCCTCGGGGCTGCTGTTGGACTCGCTGGTCGACTCAGTGAGTTGACTCAGCGGGTCGACTCGGTGGTTTGACTCGACGGGTTGACTCGACGGGTTGACTCGGTGTTTTGACTCGACGGGTTGACTCGACGGGTTGACTCAGCGGGTTAACTCAGCGAGTTGACTCAGTGAGTTTGACTTTTTTTTGGGGATTTTTTTACTGGACTTTTTTATGGGGGGTTTTTCAGGGTGGTGTTTAGGACTGGGTTGACTGGGTTCAGGCTTGAACTGGGCTATGGAATGGGGCTTACAAGGGTGAGTTTGGCTGAGTTTGGACTTGGGATTTGGGGGTATGGTCCTCCGTTCAACCAGCTATCTCTACCAACAGTGTAGCCGAAGGTGGGGTGTCTACAGTGACCTTATCAACAGATTGGATGGTAAATAAACATATGGAAACATGAAGGTACGTCCTAATAAGTTTTTAATGGTAGGATGGTCAATCACCACTATTTCTTATGTTATGGCCCACCTGATGATTGGATCTGCTTCCTTTCTGGTATAATCCCCTAAAATGATCTGGAAAAATGGATGGACGGAGTGGATACATAATACATACATCAAGGTGGGCCCCACGGTAACCCCACGGTAAGGGCCGCACCGTCTTAGGTGAGGCCGGGGTCTCACCTAATCCGCTCCCTTCTTCTTTCACTAAAAAAGATGAAGATACTACCACTTGTCTTATTTTATAAACGAATCTTGACTATTATACACAGTTTATGCGCGGGATAATAGTTGAAAAACTCCGAATTGTGATGTCATTTTGGTTATTGGCCCGTCCGTACAGGACCTATTATTTATGTAGCTCGCTAAACACTATAGTGTTTTTTCTTGGACCAAAATGCCCCTCTACCACACCCTGCCACCCTTCCTCTCTCTTATGGCAACAGTTTTTTGCAGAAGTCAGGAGGGCCTTTTGAGAATTGAGTGTGGGCCCATAAAATCGATTGTTGGGGCCACCCCTTGGTAGATCTAATCCGTTCACTTTAACCGCACACCATAAACACACAGGAGGGTCATTTCAAAAAATAATTTGGAGCTTTCTGTGGCCCACACACTTACATTAATGATTTGAGTTAATTTTAGACTATTTCCTCTGGTGTCGTCCATTCGTGATGAGTTTTGTCCTCAAACTTGGACAAATCGCATGAAATTAAAACCCATTTCATGTGAACGGCTTGGATTTGCTCCAAGACTATCCGGTGGACCCCACATAAGACGTGGGATGGGTTAAATAGATGAGTCACTTACACGAGAAAGGCATGCCATTTGGCCTTTTCCTTCTTTTCTTCGTCTTTTTTTAGGTGACTATTTCATCGTTAAGGTTGTTGACACCTCTGTGGGACCCACTCCGATGAGCTTCCAGCGTGTATCCGACGTCATTCCCTCCATTCCAGCGAGCTTTTGTGTATTTCTTTTTGGAGTTAACTGTCATAACTCTATGCAGGTTGTAAATCCCACAAAAATATGCCCCACTTTTAGGCAATAAAATGGTGTCCAAATGAGGTGATTCCAAAGCCATGTGAAATTTCATCAAATTACCTTTCCAACAAGTATAATATCACTCAAATCGGACATGAAACGAGGGAGTTATTATTGTTTTCGTCGGATCTGCGAATGATAATGCACTGTCCATCGCCGATAATGCACTGTCAATCGCCAATACTCACTATCAATCGTCGATACTACATTGCTAATCGCCGATACTCATTCTTAATTGCTGGTACTGCACTGAAAATCGTCAATACTACAGTGAAAATCGCCGATACTCACTGTCAATCGCCAATACTGCACTGTCAATCGTCGATACTCACTGACCAATCGTTGATACTCATTGACCAATCGCCGACGGCCAGTGTCTATTGGTGATGATAGTATCTATCAACGAAAACGATCATAATTCCCTCATTACATGTTCGATTTTGGTGATCTTGTACTCATTGAAAAAATAATTTGATGAAATTTCAGAAGGCTTTGGAATCACCTCATTTAGACACCACTTGATTGCCCATAAGTGGGCCCAAAGTCATTATCATTCGTCGATACTCCGTCGTTCACAAATCCAACGAAAACGGTCATAACTCCCTCGTTGCATGTTCAATATGGGTAATCTTATACTTGTTGGAAAGGTAATTTGATGAAATTTTATATAACTTTAAAATCACATCATTTGGACCCTACTTGATTGCCCAAAAGTGTACCCAAAGTCACTATGGCCTTTGTTGATACTCTATCGTTCGTAGATCTGACAAAAACAGTCAAACTCTCTCGTTACATGTCCGATTTGGGTGATCTTATACTTGTTGGAAAGATAATTTGATGATCTTTCACATGAATTTGGAATCACCTCATTTAGATATTATTTGATTGCCTAAAAGTGGGCCACGTTTTCATAGGATCTGCAACCTACATAGAGTTATGACAGTTTAACTCCAAAAAAAAAAACACTCAAAAGCTCGTTAGAATAGAGCTAATGATGTAGGATATACGTCGGAAGCTTGTCGGAGTGGGTCCCGAGGAGGTAGCAAGGGTCCCAACGGCCAAATGGTCCCCTCCCGGGAAAAAAAAAAAAAAAGGAAAATAAGGAAAAGGCTAAATGACCTTTCCCCGACAAGGGGCCTATCTATTAGACTCATCCCACGTCTTATATGGGATCCACTGAATAGTCTTAGAGCAGATCCAAGTCGTCCACATGAAAGGAGTTTTGATTTCATATAATCTGTCCAAGTTTGAGGGTAAAACTTATCACGGATGGTCCACGCCGAAGTAAACAGTTCAAAATTAAACTCACAACGTTAACGTAGGTGTGTGCCAGAGAAAGCATTTTTTTTTTTTTGAAATGACCATTTTATGGATTCACGGATATCCGATTAAAATGAATGAATCAAATTAGCCGAGGAGTGGCCCCAACAATCAATTTTATGGGGCTCACACTAAATTCTCAGAAAGCTCTCTCAACTTTCATAAAAAGTTGTTGCTATACCAGAGGAAGTGTAGCTGCGTGTAGCATAGGGGAATTTTGGTCAAGCAAAAATCGCTACAATGCCCAGGCACGCTACATAAATAATAGGTCATGTACCGATGGGCAATAATCAAAATGATGTCCTCATTCCGGTTTTTTCAACTATTATCCCTTTATGCGCCAACCTACCTATGCATGGTGGCCCCGTGGTGATCCAGACCGTCTATTAGCTACCCATAGCTGATATTCTATCATTTGTAAATGTGATATTGGTTGGATGGTCTTGTCTGTTTGGTCAATTCTTTTAATCTGTTTGAACATGGGGCATCGACCATCTTTTATTTCTGCTGTCCACTCAATGAAGAAAAATCAGATAAGTAGAACTTTTGATAGATGTGATTTATTTACAGGGACAAGCATAGGATTTTCGACGAGATGGACGGTCCTGATTTATTGACAGACGACCACGTGTACAGTTCGAGACGCGATGAACTAAGCCCCTTGACTTGGATGAACCACACAGTGGAAGGATTATCGAAAGTACTAGGAAGATGCGGCTATGGCTGCTGCGGGACTGTAGTTAGTCGCGCGCGTGAAAAAAACTACATCAATGTATACGTGACCACGAATGCTGAGTGCAATCACCTTTTTTTATTCTTCACTCACTCCACACAAGTCACACGTGAGAAAGATCATGTCCTAACGATAGGTGGACCCCTCTGTATAGATGCCGTTTCTTTGTAAAAATCATGCCGTTGAGATCATCAGATAAGCCAAACTTGAGCCATATGTAGGAATGGTCAACAGAAATCAGCCAATGGTCCAGATTATATTCACAAGTTTGGCTGATGAATAATCAGATTGTCCAGAGTTTTAAGACGGGGAATCTAAAACTGAGAAAGAAAAGAGGACAAAGTGAAACTTTTAGCCTGTTAAATGATGTGTGGTAATAGTAATACCACACACAAAATAAGTTTTTATGGTTGTCCAGTAGTTAGCTTAAAAAGAAAAAGATACTGTTGATGCTTGCACATGATGCATTAACAATGGACCTTGAAGGTGGGGTCCACCTTTTGGACAACTTGGATTTGTTAGCATGTAAGGCACTTACCCTGTTAGCTGCGCAATGCACCCACACTATTAGTCACACGATACACCCGTCTCCTTAGCATTTAAACCTAATACCTGTTGTAGAAACACCAAATCGTCTTCCAGATATGCTGGCTAGCAGGTGGACACAGGTGAAACAAACAAGTCGAATCTACCTTTGGCATGTACATTTGATAAAGAATAAAAGATGGTAGGTAGTCTCTCTTTCTCCCGTTTCCTCAAATGAGCCCCTTTCTATGGTACGTATACACATCTATATATGTGATTACACTATTTCATGCTCTCATATACATATTCTTTTATACCATCATCTTACCGCTCTTTGTTCTAAACCTATCATACCACGTAGCAATAACCGATCATCCGATCGAAAACCAATCTAAATTGTTGATTTTACAACATAATGTTTATAATTATTTCAAAATCAATTACTTAATCCAAATGATTTATAAAATTAGTTTGGTCGACTACATTGATTAATTATATTAATTCTTGATATACAACCAAACTCATAAGAGTAGTAAATTTATTATTAAGAATCCCAATCTCCATGATAATATGATCAACTATTCAACTTAGCATGATTTACCTAAGAGGCTTACATGTTTGTGAAATAAAGCAATCGATCAATTCCCACTAAGACTTTAGTGTTAGAGTCCCTCAATATAAATTGATCGCCCTCCTCTAACACTTCAATCTTTTAGATCAAGTGGTGATTTGACATGGTATTAAAGAGGAAGGTCCCTCAAGATACATTGATCGCCATCCTCTAACAGCTCGAGCTTTTAGATCAAGTAATAATTTAACACTTACGTTTTCTTAAATCAAATAATAAGTATAACAAGCATAGGAAATAAAAGCTAATATTAGATAGTTAAATCTAACTGGACTTCCTTAATTAGTTAATGTGTAAACACACACACACACCCCTACACGTGTGGAGACAATGTCCAATGGTAATTCATCATATGTACAACAATTACACCAATAGCCTAGGGATTAGCTATCCTAACTTATTCGCCCAGCAATGATAATATTCTTAGTTTATAAAGAACCATACAAGTTAAGCATCATAAAGTATTTTATATCAAATTTGGCATACTTCATTTCATAGGAATGCAATACTTCGATAAATTCTCCCAACAAACTCATCCCAATCATTCATTCCACGTATATATAATAACAATATTTTTTCACTCCATCTAATACTATTAGATCACACAGCTAAAAGGCCAAAACTTGGCACCAATTTAGAGCAAAAAATAATGAGCCAAAAGAAAGCATTAATGAAGAAAATATATAATTTATTGGACTAAAAGGGAATGCTCTTCCTATGCATTAATGAAGAAAATGATTGCTCTTCCTACTAGGATGGCATGTGGGTTTTAGCTTAGACCTGGCGGCCCTCAACTACATAGGAAGAGCAATCATTTTAGCCAAGCCTGGGCCCACTGCATTTTAGTGCCACCTCACCTACTCAAGGAGGCCTGCTTGACTTCATGCATACATGTGTCTTATGGCACAAATATGCCATTTCAATCCTCGAACAGCAACACATCTTAAATGTAGATCGTTGGTTTCATTCCTCGAAATTGGCTATTGTTTTTGTGCATATCCAGCCGTTCAACGGTAGATTAAGAACATTCAACTGGGAAATAACGTCATCAAGTTTTGGGCCAGTTACATTGGGCCTGGGCCCAACCAAATTTTCAAGCTTAGGCTAAGGCCTTTTGTGCTAGGTTCAGCTGGGGTTCTTATCCTTGCCTCGGTGGTAGACTCCCAGGAGTTTCAACACGAGGTCTGGGTTCGAGTCCATAGGTGGTGAAATCCCACTACGAGGATGTGTGTGCTGCGCAAAGTTCAGCTGGGCTTATTTATATCAACCTTGGGCCTGGATCTTAAGGGTTGGATCAAGCCAGGACTAGGATGGCCTGACCCAAAACCTGGTCCCCTACTTTTGGCACTTTATTCGTGCCAGGGCCGACCATTGTTTTAAGCTCGTGTGAGTTGACTCAAACTTGGCCAGACACGGTACAAATCATTGACACATCTTAAAAACCTACGTGGACTCGGGTCAAGCTCCAAATTCCACTCAAGATATGATTCAACGGACCAATGGCCTGGAATATTGTCGAACCATGAATCCCATCTAAAAAAATTGGAAATAGGGGGCAACTCGGACTGACTCAGCCATTGACAACTCAACTCAAAACCAGTTCGAGTCTTCAAACAATAGGCGTAACAGACCATTGGCTTGGATTGCTTGACCATGTGACCATTTATACAAACTAAAAACATGAATATGCTTGATGTTCTTGGTGGACAACAGGTGGCCACTACAAGAAAAAAGGGCCTTTCGCCTCACTTTAAAACCATGGCTAAAAAGGTTAAAAACTGAGGCTAAAGTCTTTAGCCTTGGTTTTGCCTCAGTTACCTGAACCGAGGCTACAACCCCGTGGCTAAAGGCTTTAGCCTCACTTTTAGCAACCGAGGCTAAAAAGCCGTTTATAGCCTCGGTTTTTTCAGCTGTGGCTAAAAGAATCATGTTGCCTCAAACTGAGGCTAAATCAACTTTTTAGTCTCCAGTATTTCCAACTGAGACTAAATCCAAATTTTAGCCTCGGTTGCCTCTAACTGAAGTTAATCTATTTTTAACCTCAGTTCTCAACAACTGAGGCTAAAGCCTTTTACCCATGGGAGTTGCAGCCTCGGTTTGGATAACTGAGGCAAAACCGAAGTTAAAGATGGATTTAGCCTATATAGGAACTAACCGAGGCTAAATTCAATTTCACTCTTGCTTCTTAACAACCGAAGCTAAATCCAATTTTTCGCCTCGGTTGATGCCAACAGAGACTAAATCCATCTCTAGTCTCGGTTTCTATCAACCGAAGCTAACAATATATTTTAGCCTCAGCTAAAACCATGGCTAAAATTGTTTAATTTTTTCAAATATTTATTTAAATAAACTTGCGCATGTTTCACTTATTTAACATAAAACAATCAACACAATACCAACAAAATAGTTAACAGTCTATTTAAAGTTTTCAAAACAGACTACGAAGCCCACCATTTTTAAAACAAACAGCAACATCCACATCTACAAGCCCACCATTCAAAACAAACAAGCCCAACACAAATCATCTCTTGAAAGATGCAAGAGCTGACGCTTATCAGCAGCTCTCATCTTTTCACGACTAAGAGCACTCATCTTGAAAAATGCAAGAACTAACCTGCTGCTGCTGCTGCCGCTGCACAGGAGCCTTTGCTAGAGCTTTTGACAGATTGCCAAGCTGATAATGATTATGCCCAACATCCAGCAAGGCTTGCAGCATTGCTACCTGTACACCTTTCACGCTCATCTGGAAACCTGGGTCACCTGGCTGTTGCGGCTGCTTTCCACCCAGAGCCGCTGCAACTGCTGCTCCAGATGCAGACTTTCTGCTAAGCTGCTCGGTTTTGTTTCCCCTGCTTTAGACTGGGAGACGGGAAAAATAAAGGCAGGCCTGTAATTATGGGTGCATCCAAGTGCATGCATTGGCAGCCAACCTTTTAACTTCTAGCTGTCCTCTGGTAAAACTACTGAACAGTGCTATGGCCCAGCATCTCAAAATCTCACCTCTCCATCTGCACTTTGACATGGTCTTCTGCGTAGGAGATGCAAATCCTCCAGAGAGCCTTTTAGCTTCTTCATTGCAACTGCATGCAGCTTGCCGGCACTTGGTAAATGAAATTTCAGATCTGAGATCCGGGCGTCCTTGAGACCAAGCACATGGCCCAATTCCTCATCATCCATCAGGAATTTAACTTCAATGGGTGAAGGCTGGGCTTCTGGCAGCCTAGGAACACCAAGTCGGCAATCTCTTGCATTTCCCCACATGGATAACTTCCCTTTATCTGTCATTTCCAGAAAAGATGCTTATCACTTTCATGAACAAAATCACAGAAAACAAAAAGACAGGTTCGTTTACCCACAAAAAATAGGCATGCAACAGTGAAAATTTTCCAGGGACTTCACTGATGTCCATGTGAAGGTGGGGACTTCAGTATTTTCTGGAAAATCAGCATCAATTGTTCTTTCTTTCTTTCTTTTTTAGTTTTGCAATAAACAGGCAGGGTTGCCCTTTTCTTTCAATCATGTATTGGTTAATTTAGGAAAAAAAACGAATTTCTCTTAATTTGCATTAAGATGTTAAAGTAAAATTCAACATATTTCAATGGGATTTTTAGGGTAATTTATTTCAATAAATCCAAGCAATCTGCTTGGTTGTTCCCTACATGCCACTTGATCATATCAATTAGCAAATAAAATTGTATCTCCTCCTCCCCTCGAGGACTCATCTAAGGTAATCTCGAACTCAGTTACTCAAGTCTGATCTGGGATGTTACTAGTTCTGTAGAACAAAAAAACGAAAAAGGTTTGGCTGGGTCTAGAACCAGGTTGAATTAGGAATGGACTCAAGACTCTAAAGAGTCAGTTAGGCTCAAACCACAGTGCCCTATATGTGTTCGGCTGCAGAAAAAGGAACAGAATACCAACGATCGAAAGAAATCAATAGAACAGACCATCACAAAAATAAGATATGGATTCCTAAACTAGGGATGGTTAGACAACTCAAAGATCCATATATATATATATATATATATAGTCAAAGAGGACGTTTGAAGATGGTCTATCCTTGCTACATCACATAGATTTGGAGAGAGAAGGTGATGTTTTCTCAAACAGAACAATTATCACAGTATGGCAGCCCCAACACCAGTTTACAAGCCTATTTTCGCGTGTTAAAAAAGCCATCATCTCAGCCCCATTCGGCACTAGTGGAGCACTTCAATGCTATGTTTTATTCAGGCCCCTGCGCTGCAAGTGACACTAACTTGGTGACAGTACACCTACAACCCAGCACCAACACCAACTAGTTGAAGGGGTACTAGCACAATGAGAAGCATATACTAGAGAAGATGCTGGGAAATAAGCATATATTGAGGTGGAGGTGCTTACATCTTCTGAGTACTTACGATGGGTTGTCTCATATTTTTTAGTCTTCATGCATTACATCAATGGCCTAGATTGTGCCATGTGGTACTTATCCAACTAAAGGTGGCGAGGGCCTAGGTAAAGACTTGAAGAGACAGTCTGCACCTTAATTACTAATCAGATGCAAGCTCTGGCCTTTTGGTGATCAGACCAACTTCAGGCCAAAACCCACCCACTAATATCAGAAACAGGCCTGTTTGCAGGCATAGGTAAAGCCTTACTAGAAAATTCCACAAAACCTAGGCCTGGGTGCCTGAGTCTGAGCCACATTGGACCTTGCCCCACCATACCAAAAACTCGTGGAAATGATAGAAGCACTAGAAAGAGGGTCTGCATACAAGAATCTTCCCAATAAACAAGCAGTGGAAAGGCACACAAGTCTTAAAGTAAACATCAGGTCATCGTGACTGGCAAAAATAAGCCCACCTAGAGTTATACAGCAATCATCAGTAATATTAAAAGTCCTTCACAAATAAGCATATAATGAGGACTGAAAATACAAGATAAGATAACCCCCACAATCCCCCCCCCCCCCCCCCCCCCCCACAAAAAAAAAACTACTTTCAATGGTTCCTTGCATGACCGAAGATATTCCAAATAATTCGAAAGACACCCATTCCATACTTTAATAGAGCCATTAAGGTGGTTGAATTAAATAGCGTGGCCAAATGCACCCTTAAATCTCATTTGAGCAACTGAAGAACTTAATCAACTACTTTATAAATTAGACTAAAAATGCAAGCTATTTAAACTCGAAAAACTCAATCCAATGCTGAGATTCGAGTCGGTTGAGATTCGGCCCTTAATCGGGCCCGATTTAGTTTCTAGCTTCTGATGAAGAAAAGAGAGAACAAAAAAAAGTTCAAGGTAAAGGAACCCAAGGCATTTAGTGCAACTGGTTGCAGTCAAATACACAGTTGAGAATTGAATTGAATTGAATTATGCAAGGGCCTATTCAGATGAGAATTGAATTGAATTACAATTTCATTAGAGAGGAAATGACCAAAACGGAGTTATTGGATGGAATTATGGATGTTTCAAGTTGAACTTGAATGGACTAGCACCGCACTTTGGTCATTTGCTCTTTATCGAATTCAAGTAATCACAAATGCATCCTGAAAGATTTTGATACTCTGACCCTTGACCATGAAATGGGTGCCTTTGCAAGTGGCTTAATTGACACGGAAAAAAAAAAAAAAAAAGAAGAAGAAGAAGAAAAGAAAAGAAGAAGAAGAAGAAGAAGAAGAAGAAGACTCCAAAAGCTCACCCTGGAACCTTCCCCAGTGACAAAACTCAAGCCCTCAACCAATAAAAGGAGGAAGCCTAGCCATTGATTTCCACAAAAGTGAGGCCCCGTATATGGAAGATTCACTAATCCACCAGCCAGAATGGGAGGAGTCATACTTAACCACTACAACTCTTCTCTACAAACTAGACTCCTCTACACTGAATCTCTAGACCCACTTACCCATCAAAGCTTTATTGACGAGCTCAAGGTCTTTAAACCCTGCCCCACCTTCCTTTACGGGGCGACACACCTCTTTCCAATTTAAGAGGTGAAATTTCCTATTAGCTACACCACCTTGCCACAGGAAGTCCCTTCTTGACCGATCTAAGTCAACACAAACTTGGGACATTTAAAAAGGGACATAAAGGGAGAGATTAGAGAGGGAAGTTTTAATGAGAGTAATTCAGCCACCAAGGGAAAGGAATTTGTTTTTCCAGGAGAACAGCTTCCTCTCCATTCTCTCCACCACCTTATCCCAAAGATAGAGCTCTAGCTTACCTGAGCACAACAGAAGGCCCAAATAGGATGAGGGGAAGAAGCTAGCCAGGCAGCCGAAAAGCTCAGCTAGCTAGACGACCACTTCCTCGAAAACATTGACATCCAAAAGCTCACTTTTAGAAACATTAATATTAAGGCCAGAGACTATCTTAAACTAACCAATAGCGATTCGAAGGTAAGCCACCTTAAACTCAGAAGCCTCACAAAATATAAGAGTTTCATCTACAAACTGAAGGTTGTTAATAGCCTCAGGAGAATTAGGAACATGTAAAACCCAAACAAACCCTCAAACTAGCCTCTGCTTAACATCTCACTTAGATCCTCAACAACCACAACAAACAGGAAGGGGGGAAGAGGATCCCCTTAGTGGAGGCCTCAAGTGGCTTTGCAAAAGCTAAACGAGGATTCATTAACCAACATCGAAAATTTAGCTTTAGATATACAATTTTGGATCCAAATTCTCCACTTCACACCAAAACCCAGGCAAGACAACATGTAATCTAAAAAGACTAATCCACACGATCGTATGCTTTCTCCAAGTCTAATTTACAAATAGCACCCTAACTGCCTACCTTGAGGCAAGACTCCAAACATTCACAGGCAATTAAGGCACTGTTAAGGATTTGTCTACCAGTAATAAACGCACTCTGGAAAGGGGAGATTACCTTAAGGAGAACCATCATGATCATTTGACTAAGAATCTTAACAATAATCTTATAAGGACCTCCAATGAGGCTAATAGGCCTTAAATTCTTCAAACTATCAGCACCTTCCACCTTGGGAACCAGAGTCGGAAAAGAACATCCCAACTCGATCGCAATACGACCAAAATCATAGAACTCGTTAGCCAAAGCCATTAGATCAAGGTGAACAACATCCTAGAAGGATTGAAAAAAGGCCAGAGGAAAACCATCTGGGCTCAGGGCTTTATCCTTACCAAGGGCCCAAACAATTCCCTCGACTTCCTCTAAACAAATGGGGACCTCTAGGGATTCAACCTTCTCCAAAGAGAGGGAATTGAACGTTAAATTGTTAGGGAGAGGTCTTTGGAGGCCCTCATTCGAGGGCAAAGAGGAAATAATCCACAGTGGCCTCATAGATGGGGCCTTTGTCAACCAATCTCACCCCATCAACTACGAAGGAAGAGTTGTAATTGGCCTTGGCTCTGGCACTGGCTATACCATGAAAGTACTTAGTGTTTTTATCACCTTTTAGGCAAACCGCATGTGAGCTCTAGCACCATTTGATCTCTTCCTCATAAACTCTAGATTGGTATTCCAAAGAAAATTTATATCTTTCCACTCGCTCTGGACCAAACAGCAGATCGCTTTCTTCCTTGATGTCCAACAACTGGATATTGAACAGTAGCAAATCCACCTTTAGTTCCCTGAGACTAAAAACTTCACACCTCCAAAAGACAACCTTAGCTTTTAACAATTTAAGCTTTTTGAAGATGTTAAAGCTCGTTGGGCCTTCAATCTCAAAAGAAGAGCACCATTCACTAAGGATTGAAAACCCCCTACTTCGAGCCAAGTCAGCTCAAACCTTAAGGCTTTGAGACCCCAGTTCATTTCCTCAACCTCCAGCAGGTCCAGACAATGATCTGACACAGGCCTAGTTAGACCAAACTGTCGAGAAAGGTGGAAATGTTGAACCCTCTTAAGCAAGGTATTCGATAACGGTAAAGGTGGCTATAACAGCCACCACCATTACCTTTACGATACGGGCCGTAAAGGTGGCTATAACAGCCACCACCATTACCTTTACAATACGGTTCGTAACGGTTGTTACGGCCCCCATAACGGCCATTACGATCTCTTTTTTTATTGAAAAAAAATCCGAAAGAACTAAATTTGCCCCGTAACATTGAAAAAAAAATCTGAAAAACCTGTATTTGCCTGGTAACAAACCATTACGAGCTGTTACGGCTTTTACAAGGGGCGTAACGGGCCGTTAACGGTGGTTACAAGTTATTTTTTCGATAACGCCCATTACGTCCATTACGACCCCGTAACATGTAATAGTTGCCACCGTTACCTTCACGTAACGGCCTTTAGGACATGGACGGGGAAGCCTAGCCATTAAACCAGGTAAACATCACACCCCTCGTGGGAGGTCCACCATATTATGCTTGAGGAACCAATCACCCTACCACCATGTAACTTTTTATGAGCAAACTTGACTACATTAAAGTCGCCTCCCACACACCATGGGAGCTGCCACCTTTCAAGGTCAAAGCTGCTCCTCCCATAAGTGAGGGCAAAGGGCAGAATGATTAGGGCCATAGACCCAGAAAAAAAACCACTTAAAGCCAGACGAAATCTCCAAAAAGACAACACTGACAAAAAAATCCCTCGCCCAACTATCAGCCTTGCTCCAAAGCGAGGGATTCCACATAACAATGATGCCCCCCGATGCCCCAACAGAACACAAAGAAGCCCCAATGGACCGACTTAGATTCTTGAACAACGCTCCTATCAACAGATTGGAGCTTAGATTCTTCAACGACAATAATGCTTACTTCAGATTTCTTATCAACTAACTTGGATGCATTTTGGGGGCATCCCAACCGTGGTGTGTCGTAACGGCTGTTGTGGAAAAAAAAATGACCCGTAATTGCCATTATAGCCCCAATAAGGCAGCAACAGCCTATTAAGGGCAGAAACAGGTTTTTCAGTTTTTTTTTCAATAAAAAAAGAGATCGTAACAGTCGTTATGACGCATATCATAAAGGCAACAGTGGTGGCCCTTACAGCCACCATTACCATTATGGAATACCTTAAACCCAACGCATGAACATTTCAAGAAGATCTTCATTAGATAACCTTCCTAAACCCTCTCCCTCTCTTTCCACCTCGAGGAAACCCAACAAAGTGCCCATCTGGATCATCTTACAAATTAACAAGCTGCCTGCTTCCCTTAGCAGAACTAAGATATTTGTTCTGCACCACCCAGGCCAAGATCTAAATACCTCTTTGCTTCATAAGATAGAACATAGCAACAGAATCCTCGTCCTGATCTCCAAAAACTGCCCCAAGGAGTCTGCCCCTGTGAAAAATTGCATCCCTTAACCATCTCTTAACCATAACCACAGCCACCAATCCTTCCATAGAACCTGAGGGAAGGATTGAGGAGAGACAGTTACCAGAGGGGGAATGAGATTCATCCAACTAGAAAGCAACCTAAAGGGGAGAGACATCTAAAGCATTCCCATGCAGATGGGGGATCAACAATCCCGGCCCAAGTTCCATGTTCATGGAAGAGGTTGAAGGGATGGGCATCAAGAGAAAAGAGGGCTGATGCAAAAGACCCAGGGCCCCTCAATTGACAGAGACCCTTGACCTCAGGAAGGGAGAACTGAGACAAGCACCCACTATTTAAATATTGGTAATGGATGCATTTGATTCATACATTAATGTTCGCCTCCGTTCTAGTTACATGTATACACTTCAGATTGGTAATTACATATTTACCTATCCATCAACATACTAAGACTGTCTGCCACACTTGAAAAGAGAATGGAGATAGGGGGTCCCCTCGCCTGAGAGCTTTGAAACTAGAGAAGAAGCCAAGTGGAGATCCATTAAAAGGATAGAAAATGAAGCAAAAGAAATGCATTTTTTAACCCACCTCATCTATTTTGAACCGAACCACATTTTTCAAGCAAGAAAGTAAAAACTCTCAAGCAACATGGTCATAGGATTAGGGACCAGTTACTATTACATTCTCATTCTGAACACTAGAATTGTGGTTCCACTCACAATCTTAGGTATGCCCGAACTAGCCCCAACCTTCCTTTGAAAGAGTACAACGCAGATATTGACACTTCTTGAACAATGATAATGTTACTCATGGAATACATTTAATGTTGATTCCAGAAGGTCAAATTTCAAGAGCCAAAAACAAACATTACCACACACAAACATGGGACTCCTTTCAGGACAGGGAATTCATAGGGTGGCTCCTATTATGAATAAAAAATAAAGCCAGTCCATTCATCAGGTGGATTATGGTTAGCAAAATGATAACCAAAGGTCTGCATTAATGGTGCATGTGTTGCTCATCTGAAGTGTCAGCTGACCTGGTTTATGGTATGGGATGCATGCATTGAGGGTCCTGATTGATAAAAATCCTGGACCTGACACACATCTGTTGTATTGCACATGTGGTGTGTTTGTGCCTGGTGCTTGAAGGTGGAGCATCTGGAATTAGCATCCCTCTATAAATCAAATAGGAGAAACAACAAAGGTGCTCACATTCCTTACCTTCCCATAAAACAGTGGAAGATTGAGCATCGGTGATACATATCTTGAGCTTCCACAATCTTTTTTTGCTTGGGTGTGACATGAAAATATCTCAAGAAAATCCGAAGCTTCATCTACCGGCAAGGGAGACACTGCCTTCCACCTTTGCATTCACCAAAATATCATAAGTTGCATCATCAGGCACAAGGCCTCGATCAAGCATCTCATCATGCAATCTAAAAGCCTCCTGCATATTGCCTTCCCTGAAGTATCCCGCAATCAATGCGTTATAAATAAGAACATTAGGACACTTCTTCTCTCTATCCATTTCATCCATGATTTTCCGTGCATTCTCTAGCTGTCCACTATTGCATAGTCCATTTATAAGAACCGTAAACATGATGATATCAGGCTCAACTCCTTTGGCCAGCATCTCGGCATAGAGTTCTGAAGCAAAGAGGATATTACCCACTTTCAGCGATCCATCTATTAAGGTTGTGTAAGTAGCTAAATCACAAGGAATCCCCTCTTCAAGCATTCTCTTGTGCAGATCAAATGCTGCCTCCATATTGTTTTGATTCCTATACCCACCAATCAGACTGTTGTAAATGACGGTGCTTGGAGCCAAACCAACTCCAACCAATTCATCAAAAAGCTCGCATGCGCTGTCCATATTTCCTTTCTTGCAAAACCCATCGATTAGAGCATTATACACAGCAACATCTAATTGGAGACCCTTGTTTTTCATCTCATTCCACATCTTCAGAGCGAGATCCATACTCCCATTTCTGCAGAAACCATCGATGAAACTTGTGTATGTAAAGACATTTGGGGATAACCCACTTTCACGCATTTGGTGATACATCAACAAGGCCGAGTTCATGGTGCCCTCTTTTATGAAGCCATCGATGATGCTGTTGTAAGTCATGCAGATGGGAACAAACCCCTCCTCCACGAACTTCTTGAGCATATCAACCGCCTCGGATGTCCGGCCCGCTTTACAGAGCCCGTTGATGATAGTGTTGAACGTGAAATCATTGGGAGCAATCCTCATGTCCAACATTTGGTTACGTAGATTGAACGCTCGATCGATCTGCCCCTTTTTGAAATATCCATCCATCAAAGTAGTGTAGGTAACAACATTGGGCTTGATACCTCCCTCGTACATTTGGGAGAACATGGTAGATGCCGCATCCATATTCCCTTCTTTGCAGTGACCAAGTATCAAGTTATTATATGAAACAATGCTTGGTGCCACTCCTTTCAGAACCATCTCATCCCATAAATCGCAAGCTTCCCTCATTCTACCCTCATTACACAACCAATATATAAGATTGTTATAAGTAAAAACATTGGCTACCCCACATTCAACTGCATCATTGAACAATTTCAACGCCTCTTCCCACATCTTCTTTCCCAAGAATCCCCGAATCAACGAATTGAAAGTAAAAACATTGGGCGAAACCCCCATCATTTTCATCTGCCCATAAAGCTCCAATGCCTTTTCCATATTTCCATTTCTAAAGCAACCTTCAATCAAGACCGCATACGTAACACCACTGGGAGAAATCCCGCTCTCAACCATCTTGGAGAACATGTCCAAAGCACTATCCAAGTCGCCTTGAATGCAATAGCCCTTCATCAGCATCGTTGCAACCACCAAATTCAGCGGATGTCCACTTCTGATCATCTCATCCTTCAACCTCGACGCCTCTACCATATTCCCCTGCTTCATACAAACTCCAATTATGCTAGTGTATACAGTCTCGGACGGAAACCAACCTGAATCTCTCATCTCTTTCAGCAATTCACAAGCTCTCTTTGAATTGGGTTTCTTGCAAACTGCCTGAATCACCGTACTATATGTATCAGCATCGAGTTCAGATCCCCGAGACTTTGCTTCTCTGAAATACTCCTCGGCTTCCTCAGGTTTTCCTTCTTTCAAACAAGCATGCATAATCACATTGAGAGTAAAACAATTGCAATCCATTCCTCTATCTTGCATCTCCATAAACAACTCCCGAGCTTCTGGAATCATATATGATCGCACCAAAGCAGACAAGAGGATATTTCTAGACTTAATGCTGGGGACAACATCATTTTTCACCATCGCAGTAAAACACTCGATAGCCTCTTTGATCCGCTCATTCTGAACATAACTATTAATTGTTAAGTTGAATAGAGAATGAGTTTTGGAATTACACCTTCTGGAGACCTCTATCAGGCGGTCGATTAGGATGGTTGGACTGGGACCGGAGCTGCCTGAAATCGACCGTTTCAAAAGCCAGCGAGCTTTGCCGATTTTCCCTGACTGTATCAGGATCTGGAGCATGGTGCACAGGGAATCGACGCCTCGGATGAATCCTCGCTGCTGCTCGGCCCAGTGGAAGTATTTCAGTGCAGATTCAGGATCATGGCGGTTGTTGAGAAGAACCTCTATTACATGATCTTGAGAGAGGACAGAGTTTGAGGGGCGATGAATTTCACCTGGAAATACAGTTTCCGAAGTGGGTTTTTCTGGAATTTCAGTTTCTGAGGTGGGATTCTCTACAGATTTTGTATCTGTAATAGGGGTTTCTGGAAATCCTGTTTCTGAGATGGGTATCTCTGGAAATCCTGTTTCTGAGATGGGTTCATCTGGAAATCCTGATTCTGAGGAGGGTTTCAGTTGGAAGTTTGAATGTTGAGGGGTTTTATCGCAAGGGGGCGCAGTATAAGGGGGGAGGGTTGAGGTTGAGCGGAGAGTGTTTGGATTTATGCATAAACGGAGCAGCCGTGGTGAGAACGTTGAAGAAGCTGAGAACCTCATTCCGACTCTCTCTCTCTCTCTAAAAAAAGCAGTACCGTCTGAGGAAGAGACGACGGCGCTCTCTCTCTCGGACTTGAAACCGCAGTGGCGAATGCGGATTTCGTACGTGACGCTGCTACTATTCAGGTGGCTAGTCGTCGGTGCTCTGTGGGCCCCACCACGATGTATGTATTTCATCCACGCCGTCCATCCTTTTTTCCGGATTATTTTAGGCTCTCAGCACAAAAATGAGGCAGATATAAATCTCAGGTGGACCACACCACGGGAAAACAGTAGTGATTGAATGCCTACCATTAAAAACCTTATGGGGCCACTGTAATGTTTCTTTGACATCCAACCCATTGATCGAGTCATACAGACCTGGATGAAGGGAAAAATAAATATCACTTGATCCAAAAGTTTTGTGGCCCAAGGAGTTTTAATTATAGCTGAATGTGAGCCAAGCTAGCTCAATTAGCTTACTCGACCAAATTCAGCTTGGTTCGAACGCTTGGCTCAGACCACGACCAAGTAATTTTTCCAAACTTAAAAGGATTTTCAAGCTAAATTCAATTTGGCAAGCTTGACTTGGCTCGGCTTGAAGGTCAGCTCGCCACTCAATTCAACTCGACTCAGTTATATATAATATAAGTTTATTAAAACAATACATTTTTTTTTTTCCAAACTTGGCTGAGCTTGTACTAGGCTCCAAAGCCTAGTTGAGACAGCTTGATTATGTTAATTCAGCTTAAAGGTTGGGCTGAGCCGAGCCAAACACAAACCAGAGTGGTCATTAGTCAAGCCTAGCTCAAACATGATAGAGCTCTACTCGACTCGACTGGGCTCGACTTAGCCGGTGCATATATATCTCTATTTTCAACGTTGGGTGCTCAACCAATACAATTCCTCATAATGTAGTCCACTTGAGATTTGGATCTAACTCACTTTTTTTATCATACAAGACCTAGAAAAGTGGATGGACAGCGTGGATGAAACGCATACATCATGGTGGACTCACAGAGCTCCAACCACTAGCAATTGGCCAGCGGCAAGGTCAATAGCCAATCAGCAGCTACTGAGTAACTCAGTACACTGTAGGGCCCACATATGATTGGACGCGGATTTCTGCAAAAGCCTCTGGCTGGAAGTTTATGCACTGGAAGATAAGATAGGTGGGACCCACCGTGATATTTGTGAGGAATCCACTCCATCCTTCCGTTTTGCGATCTTATTTCACGGCATGCAACAAAAAATGAGGCGGATTGAAAACTCAAGTGGGCCACACCATAAGGAAAGTTGGAGAAAGAAATATCTATCATTAAAACCTTTATGGGCTCCAATTTGATGTTTATATGCCATACAATTTGTTTAATGGTGTCATTCAATCCTCTTTCCTCCTGTCCTCTTTCCTCCTATATAGCCCACTTGAGCTTTGGATCCAACCTTTTTCTTTTTTTTTTTCTTTTTTCCGCCTGCCCTAAAATGAGCTTGCAAAATGGATGTAGATAAAGTGAAGTTTTCACTAACATCACGACGGTCCCACCTAGCTTCCCAATGCAAAAATTGCAATTGATGTGTCTTATCCAATCTAGCCATCCGCTTTTCCGGGCATGAGACAAAAATTGGGACGATTTGGCTGGTGACCCAAACACCAGCTAGTTAGCTGGTTCAAAGCTCTGTGCACCCTACCATAATGTGTGTTTTATCCATGTCCCATTTTGCCAGCTCTTTTTAAGGCATGAGCCCAAAAATGAGGCAAATCCAAAGGTTAAGTGTAAAACAGAGGGGAGAATGATGTCCACAGTTACAAACTTCCTAAGTCCCAAATATCAGCTTTATATAAATTTTTGTGGCCCAATTTTCCAATGCTAAGCATTTAATCCACTATGGTCTACTTGAGCTTTGGATCTACCTCATTTTTTTTTAGCTCATCTTAAAATGAACCGGCAAAATGGATGGACTATATGGAATACATACATCATGGTGGGACTCACAGATCTTTGACACCATACCACAGGACATAGGGGGATAATGACATCCATTGTTGAAACCTCCCTGGGCCTACATTGATATTTATTTGTCATCAAACTGTTCATAAGGTTACAAAAGCATGAATGAAGTGTCGCCCACTGGAGCTTTTCATATGCTTCAATGTTGTGCTCGTGCCTAAAATGAGCTGATAAAATAGATGGACGGCGTGGATAAGACACATACATCACGGTGGACCCCACATAGTTACATAGTACTCAATCCGATTTTCACTTGGGCTGTGCCTAGTGTAGCACTCTCGGTCTGTAAAACCATAGGTATGAGGGACTTAAAGTGTGTTTGATTCAACGGTTCAGATCATTTTGTAAATATATTGAGGGGCATAAATACGACGAAGATGTGCAGATATCATTGATCAGTGGCTCATCGCCATCCAAGGGATGCCCATCGAGTGGATGGTTGAGAGAATTTGTTGCGGACGGAATTCAGCTTGCAAAATCAGAGGATGAAAATCGTCCAGCCAATCCCATAAGGATGACAAAATGAGGAAGGTCCAGATTGATCTGTGCATTACATGCCCATAATCAGCTGTGAGCTTGCACCATACATGCATTGTGCTGTAGCCTATTTCACTATGGGTTAGACAAAATTGAAGGATTAGGATGTCCAATCTCGGAGTTTGTTAAGACACCTCCATAAGGTCCATTGGATCAACGGTCTAGATTACTTGGGCCATGGACCCAAGCATGAAACTGAAAGCCTGTGAACCGTACAATTGGGTTTGGTGGCTCCTGTAAGAGTAGATGGTTAACTAATTTAAAACCTATTTGAATATTTCCACGCAATCCTAAAATGAAATACCCAATTAAAAAATATCTGATTTGATAATCTCCCAAAATAGAATTGATAATTTCAAACTAAAGTCGTTTGTTATAACTTGTACAACTCACCACTAGGGTAGGGTTTTCACTATCTACAGGTCTTAAATGAACCTCCGAATTCAACAATAGATCTATTTAACTTCCTCTCTTTTCTGCATTAGTTGCACGGAAGAAGCAATCTATTAATTTTAGAGAAAGACATAATTTTTCTTGTATGCTTTTGTACAGGAATATAATAAAGGGAACGTAATCAAATCCCTTTAGAAAATCCTTAATTGAGAGTAAATGTGGAAATACAATTGTAAAAGAAATAAAAGAGGAATATTTTGTAAGAAAGACACTTTGGACGATATGATGATGGCTAAAAAAGGCAAGGTGAGAGGACTCTTGGATTGTACAGTGTAGCGTATATAGTAACTAGTTGGTACTATGTACTACTAGAATAGCTCTATGGGCCCCACCATGATATATGTGTTTTATCCATGGCGTCAGTCCATTTTCCCAGCTCATTTTATAGATCCAAGTCTGCGGTGAACCACACCATAGAAATAACTGATTGAACTCCCACCATTAAAAACTTTGTAGGGCTACCTGTAATGTTTATTTGCCATCCAACTTATTGATTTGATCACATAGGCCTGAAAGAAGTGAAAACACAAATACCAGCTTGATCCAAGACTTTTGAAGCCCTTAAAGAAGTTTTCAATGATGTGCGTTCAATTACAATGGTTTCCTATAATGTGGTCCACTTGAGGTTTGGATCTGCATGATTTTGGGCTCATGCCCTAAACTGATATTGCAAAATGAATGGACAATATAGATAAAACACATACATTATGGTGGGCCCAAGGAGCTTTTCTAGTAGCACACCGTATCGATGTTGGTGTTGTGTGCTACACCATGCAATCTGAGTCAAAGATGACAGCAGAGGGTTTAGGGAAACTTAAAAGTAGGGGTGTGAATGGGTCGGGCTTGGGCCTGAAAAAGGCCCGACCCTATGGCCCGGCCCAAAACAGTGTAAAATCAGGGCTGAGAGCTACCCCAGGCCCGGCCTATTGACACCCTTGCTTAAAAGTAGGGCTCTCAATGGGTCAGATCTAGATCAGATCCAGTTGGATCCATCTCCAAGTCCGTATATATGTAGACAGATTCATATCGGATTCAGATCTAACTTGGATCCAAATTGTGATATCCATATCCGATCCATTTATAAATTGTTAGATCCATTTCGTGGGGCAAGGAAAACGGATGGACGATTTGGATGTGCGAAATGGGGCCCACAGATGGACGGCGTGGATGGCCCGGATGGACAGTGAAGCTGCCGTCGCAGCGGCGGATGAGGAAGAAGAAGATTCATCTTCTGCACGGTTAACGTGCGTTTGACCGAGCAGATTAGGTGCACGTAGTGCACGTGGGTCCAATCGTGATGGATGTAAGAAATCTACTCCAACCATCAGGTAGGCCACATGGAATTAGGGTTTGGTACAAAAAAATGGAACAGATCTGAGGTCAGGTGGCCCACTTATGACCTGATTTCTGATTAGGGCATTTGTAGGATGATTGGAGGGCTGAAATTCGACGTGTACGGTTAAATTATGTCCTAGAACTATTGTATGAAGTTTCGTGTAAAAATGATGGTAAAAAAATCATAAAATTTAAAAATAGCCGTTTAACTTAAGTTTAACTAATGGCATTTCGTAATTATTGTACATTTATAAGTTTTGTGAAATCTAATGCTTCTACACTGTTTTAGGGTTTATTCTAAGCAACTTTAATAAAGGGGCCATACTAAAATTCCCTACGGATTATTTAATATTAATATTAAAGTTATTTAATTTATTAAATAATTAACTAACTTATAATTTAAATGATTTAAAAATCCTAGAGTGTTATAAACATGCCTGAGTAGGTTTATTGGGTTGAAAAATCAATGACCTAAGCATATATCTGGTGATGGACGAGATGTACAAATCAGATTTATAGATAGGCATGTGTACAGGACGATGTGAAGATCGTACGACGTGTTTAAGTTGATCGCGTAATTCGAAATCGAAGCGGACGACTAGATATTTCAATCTAGTAATGACAGATCATTCTAAAGGTTGGTTTATTGACTTAACTAAGTAGACTAAGTTTTCAAGTCTTAAGAGTGTCGGGATATGTATAAAAGTGTATACATGTGTGTATGTGTGCAAACAACACGGCCTAGAATTTGATTTTCTCGCATGTGAACACGCACTCGTGTACCTACTCGTTTGCTTAAATTTTTTTAGGGTATTACATCGGCGGTCATTTAAAACGAGATAAGACTCGAGTGATGGTGGAAGAGCGATATTACTGGCCGCAACTGGCTCGTGATGTTGGCAGGGAGGTACAATAATGTCATATTTGTCAGACCGCTAAGGGGCAATATCAAAATATAGGTCTCTACATGTAATTAACCGTGCCAGATACCCCTTGAGAGGATTTATCTGTAGATTTTGTATTAGGGCTCCTACGAACACAACGCGGCATGGACTCAGTGTTCGTGGTGGTAGACCGATTCTCCAAGATGACACACTTCATTCGGTACAAGAAGAACTTTGATGCGGTACACGTTGCAAACATTTTCTTTAGAGAGGTTATGCGACTACATGAGATTCCTAAGATGATTACTTCAGACCGGGACACGAAGTTCGTTAGCCATTTTTGGCGAGCCTTGTGGAATTGGGTCGATACGGGACTTCAGTTCAGCAGTGCTTACCATCCGCAAACAGATGGACAGACTGAGGTCGTAAACTGCACATTGGGAAATCTCATCCGTTGCCTTTCAGGTGATAAGCCAAAGTAGTGGGACATGGCCCTGACTCAAGCGGAGTTTGCGTTCAACAACACGGTAAACCGATCAACAGGAAAATCCCTGTTATAGATTGTTTATGGGTGTGTGCCTCGTCATACACTCGATTTGGTTTCCCTGTCCAAGCTTCCGGGCATGAGCATTACAACTAAACATATGGCGGACCGAATCATGGACATACATACAGACATGCGCAACAATTTACAGACTTCGAAAGAGAAATACAAGGAAGCGGCGAACAAGCATCGGCATGCCAAAGTGTTCAAAATAGGTGATCAGGTGATGGTCCATCTACGTAAAGAGCGATTTCCTACCGGGACCTACAACAAGTTGAAACATAAGAAGATTGGACCGGTATCGATCATTCGCAAGATCAATGACAATGCTTACGTTGTTGATCTTCCGGATAATATAGAGATTTCAAAGACTTTCAAAGTGGCAAATCTGTACGAATATCATGAACCAAAGCTGGATGAGAACTCGAGGTCAAGTTCTTTCGAAGTGGAGGAGACTGATGTAAAACGAGTCGCTGATTATTTCATAGCCCAGATGGACCAAAAGAAGACCAGTCGGGGTCGAAAGTGATCTAGACCGTCAAGACCATAAACTGGTCGTATTTCGCAATCCGGAATGAGTTTCTGGACATATAATATATCATTTTGGGGGTAGCTCAAGCTTTAGCCACCCAACCCGCTACGTCGGGTTGCCCATGTTGGAATTGCAAGATTCCACCATATCGACGGTCATTAGGCTAGTTTATTTTCAGTTTTACTATTTATAGTAAGTTTTAATTCGATCATAACTTTAGATCTGTAGGGTTTTAGAGTTAGTGCCCAGCATGAAGAGGGCTTAGAATATTTAGTATAACAACATGGTTGGGCCTGTTTGATAACTTTCTATTTTTGGCCGAAAACCAAGAGTTCTAGTAGGATTGAACGACTTCTATAAAAAAGTAAGTTTACTATTTATAGTAAGTTGCGTTTTCTAGGAGTCTGAGTTTGAGTTGGAGTCTGGTACTTTACCGAAGGTTTAGTTTCCTATTTATATGCAATGTAATTCCATTTCTATTCATTCAATCTATCAAAATAATTATTCGGAATTAATTTCCTCTTTTTATCCTTTTATTTCTTCTCGTGGATTCGAGAAACAATCGGTTAGGGAGACGCTGATCGATCTACCACGTCCTCCTTATGTCAAATCACCACTTGATCTAAAAGCTTAAGCTGTTAGAGGATGTTGTATCAATGAATATTGAGGGACTTTAGCAAATTTCTTCATTAACATTAAATATAATCATCTAAGTACATGAATGACCGGTAATACAGCTGCAGAATTGTTCTTACATCTCTAAGAAATCTCTGTTGGTTTATGAAGGATAGGGTGTGTTTGGCTGCACCAAATACCATGACATTTTGTGACATTTTGCCCCAATGAGACTGATTAATCCTTAAATATCATGAAATTTCATAATATTTAGTGCAACCAAATATCATTTTGCACCTCCTCTCAACGCTCACAGTTCACATTGAGGTTGCGCATTTCTTATTATTTTGTAGGTTAATCATCTCTTATATTCTTCTTAACTACTTAAACCGCTTCCCTATGTTTCACATAAAATAAGGATTGCATGGGATATGCCTGTTTTCTGTCAAATATCAAAACCTTGTTGGAAACGGACGCCTCAAATCTCAATGCAACAAAGGCCACCGACCGGTCGATCACAGTGGAAATCAAAACAGCAAGTTGCTTGACGTTTTTGGGCAGTATCGACCGGCCGGCAGGGTCCCCGACTGGTCGGCAGGGTCCCCGACTGGTCGGCAGGTTTCTTTTTTGAGCGGGTTTCTTGCGCAGTTTTGCGCAAAGAGTTTCTAATCTCGGTTTTCTCCTATTTAAGGAGTGTATTATGAGATTAGAGGTATCATAGATTGGAAAGGAGATTGAGAGAGGTTCTAGGTGAGAGAAAGAGCTTGAGAAGAAGGTTTTCTTTTTGGGAAAGCTTGGATTTCTCTTGTGGGCTTGTGATCTTAGGTTTTGGGTTCCATCTCTTGTAACCTTCTGATATTGTAGTGAATTGGTGTCGCTTTATGCCGTGATTTTTTACCCGTAAGTGGTTTCGGATTGCCTATGTGTGGTTAGTTGATTGTATTGTGATGGTATTGTGTTGCTTGTTTGATTCAATTTATTGCTGTGTGTTCGGCTTTGCTTCCGCTGTCGGCGTTCTATCCCAACAAACCTGACTCTTGAGACCGTAGTTTAAAAACTCAAAAACTCTACTCAAATCGATATCCAATCCGGTAGGGTTGACTCAATTCGACTCAACTAAATATTTTATAATTAAACTAGAAATAGTAGTCTATACTTAGAAATGCTGTGACTATAAAATAATCAAGTTAGATCATAAATCACAAAAGCTATGCTCATCTTGCTGGTAGGCACTGATTTATACCGAAAAATAAATCAACTCTGGCTACTGACTCAGTTCGAGTCATGCCGATTCAACCGAGTAGTCGAGCTGACTTGACAAGTCATCCCGAGAATAAACCTAGTCAACTTGCTAGTGAGTTTCGTAGTGACTCGGCTCTATGTCTGGGAAGGAAATGTGTACAAAAATTAGTATATGGGCCTCCTTGCTTGCTCACACCTAGAGGTGTCCATGGCCCACCTTTGGAAACCACTAATCTCAAGCCGTTTTCCTTTGTGGGCCCCAGAGCGATCTACAGAGAAAATTCTAGCTTTACATTGGTGGGCCTACTCAAAAGGATTTGGGACTTTTGCCAGAGGCACTAGAGTGGGCCTTCTCATATACACTTAGTGTTGCAGATCACACACACACATTGAAAGTTTATGTACACCCATCACTACCAACTTTTACACTGATCAGGTTTTGCATTCGGTGGGCCACAGAATATTTTTAAGCCTTCATTGGTTTCAGAGAGTGCTGGACCATCTGAGGAGTGCACGGCCAAATTTTGGTGCCAGTTCATCTCCATGGTGAGGCCTACCTTATGAACGTGTGAGATACTCCACACACTGTGTGTGATGGTGCATGTGGGGCTAGCTTTGGTGGGGTGTAAATGTGCTAGGATGGTCTACCTTTCCCCAGGCCCGTGGGTCCATTAGCATATGATCTAGGTCCAGTCCGGACGTGAATTGCAGACATGTCGAGGGGCCCACCGTGATGCATCCGTTTATCCACTCCGTACATCCATTTTATAAGATCATTTTAAGTATGACTCTAAAAAGGGGAAGATCCAACGCTCAAGTAGGCCACACCAAATAAGGAACGCAACCTGATAATGTCATCACTACAGTAGCGCACTGATGATTTTTGTGCCAAGTGATGTCTATGTGGGCCAACTTTGTATAAGTCAGACCATAACTTCTGTCTTTACCGTCCATTTGAAGTGTCCTTAAACAGACGTCGTTAGTTTACCCAAAGAAGGAATGAGCTCGCCTCCATCAAAAGAGAAACGTTCGCACATGGTTGATTGTAGCTTACAACTGATTGTAGTGAGAGGCATCCAAAAAGTGGGGCCCTCCATAAGAATGAGAATGGGACTCCACAAATTCCAGCCAATCCAGTCATCAGATGGGCCAAAATATGATTTTCATGGTTAACCCATTTGTCAAAATCATTGTTTTTGGTGGTTTGGAAATGGTGAGCCTGTGCTCACCGTGATTTGATTGATCTAGCCCTTTCACACGACCAAACCACTTTCAAATAGGGAGTGGATTGAGCAAGGGACCTCACTCAATGCAGCAGCTTGAATGGATCAGCCTGTGTAAAGTCACTCCTGTACGTACTCGATCAAGCCACTTCCAAACAGGACGCAGATTGGGCTACTGATCGGTGCGCTGTGGGCCCACAATGATGTATGTTTTCATCCATGTCATCCCTCCATTTTTTTTCATATCATTTTTTGGTTCAAAAAATAATGAGGTAGATCCAAATCTCAAGTGGACCACATCACAAGAAACAGTGTTAATTTTGGATCAACCTTTTTTTTTTTTTTTTTGGTCTATTGACCTTATCAACCGGTTGGATGTCAACTGAACATTACAGTGGGCTCAGGAGGTTTTTAATGGTGGACATGCAATCGCTATTGTTTTCCTGTGGTATGGTCCACTTGAGATTTAGATCTGCCTCAATTTTGGAATCAAGCCCTAAAATGATTTGAAAAAATGGATGGACATCATAGGTAAAGCACATATATCATGGTGGACCCTACAGATCACCGTCCAGTAGCTAGGTGGCTACTAGCAGCATCACTAGCTAAACTATATGCTTCAGAACATACTTTGCCTAGCCTTATCTCTAACAATGGCATGTAGCCCAAGCAAATGTTGCAAAATGAGTGGCTTGCCCCAACATTGGGTGAGGACATCCAACCCATTTCAAACATGTTTTGGGTGGGCGAATCAAATCTCACCATGTTAGGGCCTCACCCAGTTGGGTGAAGAAGGGGATTGGGTGATAACCTTAATACTACCTAGCTGGGTGGTGTTAGGCCCCATGGAACCCACCATGATGCAATTGTTTTATATCTACACTGCCATCCATTTTGCCAACTCATATGATGGCAAAAAATCAAGTGGATCCAAAGTTCAAGTGGACCGCAACATAGGAAACAGTGGGGATAATGACACTTATTGTTAAAAGCTTCCTAAGGCCCACCATAATATTTACTTACCATCTAACTTGATAAATTTACATAGACATACCACATTCGGATTGAAAACTTTTGTAGCCCTTGGAAAATTTTAATGGTAGGCATTCCACTCACCATTGTTTCCTGTGGTGTGCTTCATTTGAAGCTTCCCTAGCTTCATTTTTTTGGGTCTATACTCCAAAATGAGTTGGAAAAATAAACGTACGGCATAGATACAAAACAAATACATCACAGTGGGCCCCACAGAGCCCAACACATCACCACACCGCCTCTGGGAGTGATGTGGGCAACACCACCTGATCCGCATGATTTGGGGCCCCACGATACAACAGACTGGACATGATCATTCCTCGTATAAGAAGTACCAGAAAAATCGAGATATTTCAAGCAATCTTTAAAAAACAGAAAATATTGAAATAAAGATATTGATATATTTTTTTTAATTTTTATTTTTTTATGGAGAGTTTTCCCGGTCAAGCTAGAAGAATCTATCTGCGGCTGAGATTTGACATGGCCCAACTCGTCCTGACCACACTTCCCCACACAAAAGTACAAAAGTGGCCTCGTGGCCAATCCAAAACGCTTTGATAATCCATGCACACGCTTCAAGGCCCTGTGCGAACGTGGCATCATCGAGAGCGTCCACGTCACGGCCTGACATCAGTGGCTGTGAGGAAGTTACGGAAAAACACAAAAACGAGATAGGGAACCATCAACGGCTGACGTTCTCACCTTTCGGAAACTCACGCGCGCTTCTGTCTTTTCCTTCACACTCCGCAAAAATAATATCTGCGGGTTTTCTATTTATCGCGATAAATTCGAGTGGAAGGGCCTCGTATGAGAAGATCAGGTTTGCGCGCACGTGTGCTTGAGAGCAACATCCAAGCCGTCCGTCAGGGAAGCGGATTGCTTCGTGAGTAACTCAGTACTGAGTAAACTCTGTGGGGCCTACCGTAATTTACTATTTTATCCCCTCCATCCATCCATCTTAAAAAATAATTTTAGGGTTGGAGCCCAAAAATGAAGTATATCAAAAGCTCAAATGGACCACACCACAGGAAAAGTGTGAACCGAACGTCTACTGTTAAAAAATTCTTAGAAAAGTTTAAAATTTAGACATGCTTCAATTTTAAGCTCAACCCAGAGGGGTTAGTGTGTCTCCTTAGCACTCGATCCATAGACCTGCTTTTGAAAAGCCTAGGCATCGTCCAGTTGGGCTAGCAGGCAAGACACAAACCTAAGACCTGTTGTTGAAATGCCTCAGCTGGGCTAGCAGGCGTAGTGTGGGCTACTCGAGCTTTCAATATGCTTCACTTTTTTTTGTTCACAGTCCTATACTTATCTAAAATAGATGGACGAAGTGGATAAAATACATAAATCACAGTGGGCCCTTTACTCAGTAGTATGCTTAGTATGATTAGAGTACTGGGTTACTCAGTACACAATCCACTTCCATGTGGTGACCCGTATTGCATACTGACACTACAATTGCTGCTCGACAGTGCTCTGTTGGCTCTACCGTAATGTGTGTATTTTATCCACATCATCCGTTTTGGATCATTAAGTTAGGATATGAACAAAAATTGAGGCAGGTGGACCACACTTCAGTGGTAGTGACTGAACGCCCACCATTAAAAACTTTTTAAAGCCCACTGTAATGCTTATTTGCCATCTAACCTGTTGATTAGGTGACAGAGACTCGAGTCTAGGATGAAGGGAAAATATAAATATTCATTGATTCAAAGAGATTCAATGGTGAGCGTTCAATCACCACTGTTTCTTATAATATAGCCTACATAAGATTTAAATTTGCCTCATTTTTTTTAATCTCATTACCTAAAATGTGCTGAAAAAAATGGACCAATAAGATGGACAAGTACATCATGGTGAGGCCCATATATAGATCACCATCCAGCATCGCTACTGACAATGTCAGTATGCAATCTATGAATTTAAATTTAATTTTTTTAACACATGCACTCAAGCCACAATGGTACTCTGCACCCAACCCCTCTGTTAGTAACAATGCAATGTTAAGCCACCCCAACTATAGGTATCGATACCAAAACTTCAGTGTTGAAACAAGGCTATCTTCACTCAGTCTACCACTTGAGGTATGGATCCAGGTGCACCACAAGGGGGACGACGCCTAATCCCTTAAGCCAGGCCCTAGGGTGAAAAAGCATTAGCCCGAGACATATAAGGCTGGCCTTGTGAGGAAAACAGTATCAAAGGTTCGAATTAATTTCAATTTAAGATTTTTTTTCCCGGATATCTGTGCGAGGCATGGGCATGGGGCCTTAGATTTCAGTCCCCAGACCGGGCTATAGGCCGAGTTCAGGGCCCCATGCCCTAGGAGCTGCCCGGTCCATCGCGACCATTAAGATTCATTTCCCATTGAGACAAACTGAGATCACATTCATGAGCTAGCCGATCTCAACCATCTGATCTCGCCGTTTAAATATGGACATGGGTGGCAGTATCTTTCTATCCATTCATTCGATGGCCACCAAGTTGGATGGTTAGCACTTGGCTTATGCTTCATGCAGCAATACCGCAGGACGTTCCGGTCTAGCCTGCATGCATGCCACGTGAATGGCGAGTTGCAACAATCTAGTATGTCAAACGCACATTGTAATATCCCGCAGGTTCCAGAGACGGGGAGAAATCGAGCTGCAGATAATTTCGCTACATTTTTTTTTTTCGATATATAGATTTTGACAACCAGAGGGAGTACGAGTATTTATAAATCCTCGTAGTTGGCCGCTGACACTGGCATAGGGAGAGGGGGAGAGAGAGAGAGAGAGAGAGAGAGAGAGAGAGAGAGAGAGAGAGATCTGGCTATGGATCCTTACAAGGTATGATGATTCTTTTGGATTGATTTCTTATGTGTTTGATTAGATTCCGTTTCTGGGTTTTCTTTATCTTTAGTCAATTGCATTCATAGGTTTTCTCCCATTGATGTGTTCAGTCACACTCTCTCTGTCTCTCTCTAATTATCTATCTCATTGTGGTTGGATTTCTGTATTGGGTATTCTTCATTGAAGATTTTGCTGTTTAAAGATGTAATCTTGGTTTGATCTCTCTCTCTCTCTCTCTCTCTCTCTCTCTCTCTCCGTGTGTGTGTGTGATGGGCTTCTTTATAGATTTCTGTTTTTTGTAGTTTTGTTTAATGGGATTTCGTTTTTGAGCTTGATTTATTTGAAATATTATATCTTTGGCCTTGTTTCTCTGTTTTATAAAACCAATTTCAATCATAGGCTCTTTCTTTATATATGTATATATATGTAGTTTTGTTCTGTTTCTGTGGATGCTTGATTTCTTAAGAGTTTTGGTTGGTTTTCTCATATTATATGATCAAATTTCAATTCATGGTTCCTCTCTTTATGTATAAAACTGCATAAATTTTCTGGTGCATTACATCTTTCTATTGGATTTCCTTGATGTGTTTTCCTTTTTATGCTTCTTTTGGAAATTTTTTTGATTCAAAACTCTCTTTTTGTTGAATTCCACTAATTTAATTTTTTTGTTTTTGATTTGATGCAGTACCGTCCTTCAAACTCTTACAACTCTCTCTTCTTCACCACTAATTCCGGCGCACCAGTTTGGAACAACAACTCTTCGTTGACTGTAGGATCTAGAGGTATTCGTTTTAATTGGTTCATTGAATTAGTCATGTTATTTGAATATATCTGGAATTTCATTGTTGATGTTGATTTCGTTTTTTGTTGATGTGGGTGTGTTTTGAATGGCTAATTGTTTTCTTTTGTTTAGGGTCTGTTTGGGTAGGGAATCCAGCAACATTGTGATCAAGTCTAATCCCGATTTTGGAAGGCTCCATACCCTACACGAAAGATTTTCCGCACTAAATTTCCCCTGCATAAATGTAATTAAGGGAGTATCAAAAAACCAAAATGCCGCTAATTGCATTATGCGGACGAAAGCACTGCTTTTGCATGGCTAGTCGTATGTGGAGGGCATATAGGGCCGACCATGCAGGATACCCTACCCAAAGAGATAAAAAGAAGTAACCTCAAAATCTTTCCATCCATTTCCAAATGAATGAACATATGCAGTATTGATACCTTCGTTGTAAGAGATCATTTGTATGTTGTTTATTCAGAGATGTTGGATGCTTTCTTTGGGATTCCATCTCGGTCTTGTGTTGATTCTTCGTTTTGATTGCACAATGTTAAGATTCATTACGAGCTTTATTACAATGAGTTACCAAGTTCCGATGATGGACTAATGGCTATTATCATTTGTATCAGCTTACGTTATTCCTTGACTCTTAAATTCATGTTGTTGTTATAGTGTTAGTAAGTTTTTTAATACGTTCTCTTAATTATACAATGAACCATTTATTTGTTGGAGAATTCCGGGCAGGAATTTAAGTTGCAGATTTTCTTCCTGAAAGAGGAAATTCAATTTTCTTCTACATCCAACTGGCAAAGGATCCTATTATCATGTTTGAGTCTTTTAATTTTGGGTGCATTTGGTTGCACCAAATATCATAAAATTTCATGGTATTTAAGACTAATTTGGTAAAAAATATCATGATATTTGGTACAACCAAACACATTCTTAAGCAGATATGAATATATAACAGATGCAATATCTTTCAATGTCAACGTCTTTGGGATCAATGTCTAAATATGAATTAGGATCGCTGGTTGCATAATTGTGGATTCACCATTGACTGAAACAATGTTAGAACTGTTCATTTATTTATTTATCAGAATAGTGATTGTGCTCCAAATTTATGATTGGAGATTTGAATCCCATTTTCATTGGATAGGACCGATTCTCCTTGAGGACTACCATTTGGTCGAGAAACTTGCTCAATTCGACAGGGAGCGTATACCGGAGCGTGTTGTTCATGCCAGGGGAGCTAGTGCGAAGGGTTTCTTTGAGGTCACCCATGATATTTCTCATCTCACTTGTGCTGATTTCCTTAGGGCACCGGGAGTTCAGACCCCTGTCATAGTTCGTTTTTCAACTGTTATCCATGAGCGTGGCAGTCCTGAAACTTTGAGGGATCCTCGAGGTTTCGCCGTGAAGTTCTATACCAGAGAGGTAACAAGGCTCATTTTTGTTTTTGTCATTCGTAGTTCTTTGTCTTGATTTTTTTAGTTTCTTTTGGCTCGCATTTGTGGAATTGGATTTTTTTTTTTTTTTTTTCTATTTCACTTCTATATTGATCAGTAAAATGTATGACTGCCTGTAATAGATAACATACCGTTGATGGTCGTCCAGCTTAAAAATTGAATTGTTGGAGCTCTAGCATGATACTTCGAATTCTACCTTGCTATTTCTGCCTCTAGTATTTCTGTTAAAATCCATGGGACAAGTTATCATTTTTTTAATGCTCCCTTGGAAAATCTAGTTACTCAAGATTCCAAACAGGGATATTTTTCTTATAGTCGATTCTTTAGCGGGATTGAGTATATTCCCATTTTATGGTGTTTATTCTTAGATGTGCATTCGCATACCCATGCATCTTTACAAGTGTGCCTTGGAATATAGTGGTCCACACCTAATTCTGATTTTATAGTTGGCAAAAGGAATTTTGCACCATCATTGTCATCCTCATCATTATTATCTAAGCCTTATACTAACTAATTGGCTTCAACTACATGAATCCTATCCCACCATTCCACTCTATTATAGACCATACCCTCAGTTAAACCATAGGTCTTCAAAGTTTTTACTACCTCCACCAATACCCTTTTGGGCCTTCCCCTTGCCCTATTAGAGTGTTCAAATTTTGCATAATTACAGTTATAAATGATTCTGTAATTTAATAGCCATGGTTCTGAATATTGGTATCGGTGGGCATATCATCCTATCCAAAAATGATGTGATATGGGTGTCACGTACCGGTATCAGTGCATTTTGAACCATATCAGTCAATTTTTTAGCCAAAATTTTAGTGAAAAATATCAAAGAAAAGAAAAAGAAAAAGCAAAGATATTCAAGAATCTATTTTTTTTTTTTTTCAAAATGTATTCAATGATATATTGGACCATTTTTTTGGTATGAATGTTGTCCACTCGGTTGACCCATTGGAAGCCAACCGAATGGGCCTTGAATACAAATCAAGCATGATTTGGTAAATTAGGTCCCATTACATTAAAATGCAACAAGAAGAAGATGAAAACACACACACACACACAACACACACACACAACACACACACACACACACACACACACAACACACACACACACACACACACAACACACACACACACACAGGAGATAGATAGAGAGAGAGAGAGAGAGAGAGAGAGAGAGAGAGATGATTTACCCTCTTTTATTTTTATTTTTTTACCATAGTCCATTCCACTTCAATTCTTCGAGTCCCACTCAAATCTTTTGTTTGATTTCCAAAATAGACCTAGATCTAGTGTAAAATGCCTTTCTAAGCTTCATCCATAGTTGAAATGAAAAAAGAACAGGAAAGGTGAGAGATTTTGGAAAAAGTTTCGAATATGGGCTTCTATGGCCATATTGGTTGGTATTGACACTGATACACCCCATTTCGGCTGATATGGGACAATATGGCCCTTTTTTTTTTTTTTTTTTATCCTCGGAGCCACAATACAACTCCATATGCCAATAGGGATACATTATGGACATATTGGCTGATACGATACAGATATTCCAAACCATGTTAATGGCTGTGCATATCACTGATTCATTTCCTTTGGTTATTGGCTCAGGGCAACTTTGATCTTGTTGGTAATAACTTCCCAGTGTTCTTTGTCCGCGATGGCATGAAGTTCCCTGACATGGTCCATGCTCTCAAACCAAACCCCAAGTCTCACATCCAGGAGAACTGGCGGATCCTCGACTTCTTCTCACACCATCCTGAGAGCTTGCACATGTTCACTTTTCTCTTTGATGATGTTGGTGTCCCACTCAATTATAGACACATGGATGGGTCTGGTGTCAATACCTATACTCTTATAAAAAAGGATGGAAAAGCCCATTATGTGAAGTTCCATTGGAGACCCACCTGCGGAGTTAAGTGTTTGTTGCAGGATGAGGCTGTGACTGTCGGAGGGACTAATCACAGCCATGCTACTAAGGATCTTTATGATTCGATCGCTGCTGGAAACTTCCCTGAGTGGAAGCTTTTCATCCAGGTCATGGATCCTGAACACGAGGACAAGTTTGATTTTGATCCCTTGGATGTTACCAAGACCTGGCCAGAAGACATCTTGCCTCTTCTGCCAGTTGGGCGCTTGGTCTTGAACAAGAACATTGATAACTTCTTTGCGGAAAACGAGCAGCTCGCCTTTTGCCCTGCGATCGTGGTGCCTGGAATCTACTATTCTGATGATAAGCTGCTCCAGACTCGGATTTTCTCCTATGCTGATACTCAGAGGCATCGGCTTGGGCCGAACTATTTGATGCTTCCCGTGAATGCACCCAAATGTGCCCATCATAATAATCACCATGATGGTTTCATGAATTTCATGCATAGGGATGAGGAGGTACTCTTGTTTCTACTGTTTAACTGAGGGTCTGTTTGGGCAAGGGATCCCACGTACTTGGGAGCAAGTGTTAAGAACCTAACCAATATGCCAAAAACCCCAGGACTAATGGAACGCGTCAAGATAGACTCTTTAAACCATTGGGATCATAACAGCAAGTCTAGTCCTGATTTTGGTGGGCCCCAGCCCTCCATGTCGGATTCCCAGAGCTAAAGCTGTGCTTTCCTCCGCATAATTGCAATTAGTTTCTAGTTTCATATAAAACTTCCATAATTACATACACATCAAGGAAAACACCTTGTTAATGGGCTGAATTTGATGCTGAGAGCATGGGGCCTACTCCCACTGCCCAAATGGACCCTGAGTTTCAATACATGTCGTTGTTCTTCTTATGGGTGATGTCATGTTCTTGATATTCTGTTCAATGACGTTGATGGGGTGGTTTTCAGGTGAATTACTTCCCTTCAAGGTATGATCCTGTTCGACATGCCGAGCGATTCCCCATTCCATCCCGTATTTGTACTGGGAAGCGTGAGAAGGTACAGTTTCTATTATTTGGTACTTCAGTACATTGTCGGGACTTCCTGTTTTGAATCACCTAATTTCTTTTGAAATTTTCTCATGGTTGTGCAAGATGGTGTTTTCAATCTCTGTTGGACCCAAACGTTGGACAGAGATTACTATTTGGATTTTCCTGATTGTAGCATCTCTCATGCTTGAGTTATGATCAGTGCCTGAATAATTGCAATTTATTGTAATCCAGCTACTATTATACCCATCCTTACTACAGAGTAACCCTTTTCTTTGTACTTTTAGTGATACAATAGGAGGGTTATTGTATCTGCAGAAGTAGAAACAAGAGGCTGTGTCTATCCATCCATCCATCCATTAATCTTTCGATGTTTGCTATCAAGGCCATAAAATGGTGTTGCAAACATGGATCGACGACTTGTCCAAGTAGACTTGGAATCCGTGGAATCAGCTGGTTTCAGCACCATGGGCTGGTATTGAGAGTAGAGGATGACTTGGTCCAACTCATCTGAGTCATTCCCCTCTTGGCTGAGTTGCAACTCAACTCAGGACTGAACTAGTCAGTCCGACATGCCAAGTGGGAAAAAAAGGAGAAAAAAAAAAAACCATTACTTCCCTTACCTTCCTCATAAAAGGGTCTTCTTGCTTCCCCTTCAAAATGCACGAAAATGCCCCTTGTAAAGGAGGAACATGGAGGTGAGAATGGGCCATAACCACACAACACAACCCTAATGTGGGGCCCGCTAGCAAAATTTGTTTCTGGTTAGTTATAGCCATTCAGCAGTACTTATATCTGCTGGCAAACACAGTGCATAATTGAGAAGGAGAACAATTTCAAGCAGCCTGGAGAAAGATACCGGTCCTTTGCGCCAGACAGGTACTGGGATTGCGCTTCTTATAAAATTTCTCTTTCTTGATTATAAAAACTCAATTGGATTTTCAATACTAATTCTTTTGTCATTTGTAGGCAAGAGCGTTTCTTCTGCCGATGGGTTGAGGCACTGTCAGACCCAAGGGTCACCCATGAAATTTGTAGCATCTGGATCAGCTACTGGTCTCAGGTGAAGTTCCCATCCTTTCGTTTATGTTGTTGCTTTCCAAGTGCTTTATTGAGACTTTTTATCTTTATTATCAGTAGCACATATGCAATGCAGTCAGCAGGTATAAGTTCAGGAATGAATTGCAAGATGAGGTCCATGTAGCCAGTGGGAATGCTTTTGGGAATTGATTTGTTAAAAAACAGAGTTATTTGATACTCTGGCTGTGTATGATGCTTGATATTCAGTCACGTAGAAATGGTACAGTGGCACATACTAACTCAAATTAAGCTGACTAAATTGTGGAACCTATGGTCGTTAAGTTATGGTTTGAAAATTAGATTTGTTGAACCAAACTAGCCTCTAACTCCTGGACACTCGTTTGTTTGAAATAAAACGTACTATTCATTTTTAACCATCCAATACCTGTCTAGCAATCTAATAGTTAGATAACCAGATAACAGTAACATTTTGTGTATGCCTGAACTGATTTCCATAATTTGGACAGTTTGAATTAATTGTATGCCATGTGTGCTATTTTTTAGTTGAGAAGGCTTGTCCAACCGTTTGGACCACAAGTTATGGTCCACTCAGTGAATAACCTCCACCCTGTCATGTGGGTGCAACATTCGATCCATCCTATAGTTGACCCCATCATGAGAATCTCACAGTGCAAAAAAGCCAAATCCACTCATTGAATGGAGAACACTTTGTGTTTTTCTGTTTATCAATGCCTAGATATTGTTTTATATTGTGAGGCCCACCTGACAAATAGATGGTGGGCCAATGATGGGTTGGATGCTGCATGCACTTTATAGGTTGGGAATTATCAACTGGGTGGACCATAACTTGTGGTCGAATTGGTTGGGCTCGAGGCTCTTCTCAGTAATAGCTAATTGCCTGTGTATCATCATCCAGACTGTCAGTTTATCGAAGTATCTCTTTGTAAGATAGGGACTGGATTGCACCGTAATAGGTGGGTCAAATAAGTGGGCCATTTTGGGAACGAATGGTCTAGATACTAAGTAGGTCGTATATTTGAGAGCATGTGTTAGTTTGAGGTAGCGCATCTGGCGATCTGTACCAAAAATATCAGCCAGTTGGACTAATCTTAACCACTCGATGGTAAGCTATGGCCCAAAAGCCTGTGGTGGTCCTTTTTTTCCCCCTCCGCCTAAAATCTAAACTGGGCTATTTTCAGCCATTTCCCATATTTTGTAGGATCCACTATCTGGGTGCTTTTGATTTTTATAGTACTCCTGTGACATGCCCCATTGAGAACTTGTTTAGATAACTGCATATGATGTATTGATTAAAAAAAAAAAAAAAGGTCCTGATCCATGTCTGTTTTGATGACGCAGTGTGACAAATCTCTGGGACAGAAGCTGGCACACCACCTCAATGTCAAGCCAAGCATGTGATGAGATGCACCCCCATATGCAGAGGTAAATGCAAATCGGAAAAATGGTTTTGAGTGGTAGAGAGAATGTGTAGAGAAGGGTATCACGTCATGGTTTCAAAAGAGAAGAAAATAAGAAAAAAGAAACTGGTGTTAATAAGCTTATTACAGCATAAGAAGGTCTTCGGAGTCCAGTTACTGTTCTCTGTCGAGACATTTATATATGTAATAAAATTGCAGTTTCTATGCATGAAATAGTCTCTCTTTCTAATTGCACGCATGAGATTATTGTTGTTCTCATTATTATCTATACTATTATACTATTTCTAATGCTAATAGCTTTTGACATTTTTGCATGTCCAACTCGTTTCTGTAGGGTGGAGACCTTTAATATTCAAAAGGGCATGGGAATACATTTCTAGTGAAAAATGTGGCTGTTGTCAGATAAATGGTTAAGGTGAAACCTGCAAAAAGCCTATAAGGGTTTAGATTTTACTCATAGAAGTAGCTTATTTAATGTGAGTAGCCACTCTTTTCTCTGCAAGTAGCCTTGATTTCTTCATGTTGACAGTACTACTAGAGAGCCATGCAACAAATAATGTGTGGTCTATTATGATAACTCTATAAATTTATTGATATTGAGTCACCTCATGCTAAGATGTCAGCTTGAAGACAAGGCAAATCTATAACTTAAGTGCGCCAGGGTACTTAAAATGGAAAACAACGCAAATCTAAAACTTTAGTGGGCCATAGTACTTAAAAAGGCAGTGGTGGGTTTCCCACTGTAGGAGGCAATACCTAAAAAGGCGATGATGTGTTTCCCACCATCACGCAGTGTCTCTACCTTGTTTCTCTCCCTTTGCTTTCTTCACGCGCCTTGATGAGTAAAATGGCTAAAACCGAGTTGACTCAATCGAATTTACTAGGTTTCAGGAGTTAAGGCAATGGGGTGCTGAGTTTTGACTCGCTTGACTGATCAGGTAGTGAAAACTTTGCCTTCCGGCCTGCGATCAGCTTAGCACCGTTGAAAGATAACACTGGAGTCGGGTGTCAGCCTATATATGCATCTTTGACTGTCCAAAGATGGAAAATCCTAAAGACACCCAGAAATGGGATTTTTTGAAGTCTATATATGCACAATAATGGATATGTGCATGTATCAGCTCTTGGCTCACCTTGAGTGCATGTACCTACCAGGTTTAATTACTTTCTCTAACATGGGGGAAATGACTTAGCGAGCATGAAATCTACCTCATCCATCAAGTACACCTTCCCTCTTTTGGCCTCGATCCCAAAAATGAGTCTGATTCATTACTCAGTTGGGCCACCCCATAAAGTAATACCTAAAACCTCTTAAATTTGAGAGGTATGGCACATCAGATGAATAGATAGTCCTTTCATCCTTATTAGGCACATCAGATGAACGGATTAGATGGCATATAAACACTATAGTGGACCCTACACAAAACTAATGATCTGCATCTCTCCAGCTGTTTTGTATTGTGTGACCCACCTCAGTGTTGGATTACCACTTTTTATTGAGGTTCCATGGTGAAAGTGAGGCAGCGTACCTTTATTCGTGGCCATGTTTAGAAACGCGGCGGAGTCAACGTGACTCTCGGGTCGACTTGATATGACTAGGTGAGTTTCAACTCGACTCGGGTCTACTTGATATGACTGGGCGAGTCTCCTAACCAACCGGATGCGTTTCATCAAAACAAAACAACTATAATCTAATTTGGTTATTTAATTTTCTTTACCATTCTCAATATTTAATTTTTTTGCCAACAAACCATATAATTTCGGGTCTAATTATTAAATACCGAGTCAAGTAAAGACTCGGTCAGGTCTTCAGGTCAACCCGACTCAGCTAGACATCCAGTCAGGTATTTGAGTTTTTGAACTATAGTGCCAACTTACATCGTGGGGACAGTCTGATCCTAAAACCCTGTGGGTCGACTCATCGGTGGGCCACACATACAAAGGAATTGCACCAGTTATTTGGTACATGCTAGTACCTGTGGCAAGTATTATAAATGGAGCTAATGGTTCAATGATCCAATCCATTGATGCTATGGGATCCACTCTGAATGGCTCGAAGTGACCCTCTTGGATTACCCTTCGATTGCTGACTGGCAAATAGACAACTAAGAAAAGATAACGAGGGCCATGTTAGCTGGCCAGGTGCTTCAGAATACATCAGTATTGGGTAACATGAATTAGTCACTAGAAAGCAACTGGAGAACAACATTCCAAGAAAAATATCTCATATTTCAATGGCTTCACCTTACACAATAAATAATGCATTGCGTGTATAACATAAATGCCAAACGCTAATAAATTAACTCTCTAATCACAATACTCCTTTTGCAAATATTCCTAGCTGAGAATTGATTAGGTAAAACCTCTGGTGGAAGTTTCCATAAGAGATGTAATTTCCATTCAATTATTAGTATTGTTATTTTTTTTCTTACGCTAACATTTTGTTAAGTCCTAGCATACAAATGCAGCGAAATATAGTACAATACAATTTGATCATGGGACTCATCCTAAGAGTCTTTGTTTGCAATAACATCAAATTCTTACAATATACAATATATATGTATAAACAGTGGAGATCATACCTACACGTGATGTGCGCAAAAGAGATGTCTGTAATACCTATTTGTTGATGCCGATCTCTTAAACTAAGAAGTCTCACCTTAATCTATCCCAGTACTAGAGAATTGAGATAGCCCAATGTCTAATTCTCTGGTAAATGCCAAGGAAGACGTATACCATCCACACAAGTAGAACATACATGAGGACAATCGAAGAGGATGGAGTAAATCTCCATTCTCTCACATACTTTTTATTTTTCTTCACACTCACGCGTCCCATGAGGTAGGAACTCCTCTGGGATAGGATCATATAAATAAGGAGGGGTTAAGATTTACGGTGCTCCACCACCCTTTGGACTTCGGTGTAACCTACTGTGAAGGAAGCTCGTCAATCCACCTTATCTATATATATATTCATGATTCAATCTCTCCAATGTCATGATGTATCCATTAATAATCATATCTCATGCCGAGTAAAAGTGGACCATTAGATCTGGACTATCAAGTTATCATCAAGTGCATTCAAATAGTTTTAACGGTTAAACAAAATTTCAATGTTTGAAAACCTTTGAAAATTCAATTAAAACATTCATGGTGTTGAGCCCAACGGAAAAACCACTTGATGAGTTCCTGACCTATCCAGATCAAAGCCATAAACATGTTCCTAGGAAAATCATTGCATCCCTTATTAGCCTATGTAAGAATCAACGACTATTAATAGAAGTAACCAACTAGGTTCGCTTTATCGGCCCCTGCATGGACTTTGTAAGAAGAGCAAAAGACGACCAGTCAAGATCGTGACCCTTACATGTCCTCAGGTCTGAGAATCAAACCATCTTTCATACATTATCCAGTCTTGATCTCACGATCACAGTCCAAGCTAATAGGCCCCACTACTAACTTGATCTCGATTCACCAATGTGAGTGATCAAATGTTCGAACCTAAATTCTTTGTTCATAGCACACTCACACTCTTGTGTAGGGTAAAGGCAATGTATAAATCAAACCAAGTCGGCTCCCGATGGTAGAGTCTATCCATTCTGACCTAAGTCAATCACCTCACAAAAGATGACCATACATCTCATGAACCAATGTTCACAGGTGTCTCACGCACCTATGATGGTCATGGTCTAACAGAATACTGAGATACATGGTGTTGTAGATAAATTTGGCTTTAAAAGAGATGTGAGGAATCGCGATCGCATCTCCAGAATGCGAGTAGCTCGGCTCGGGCTCGATGAAAGGGGTCGCATCTCCAGAATGCGAGCAGCTCGACTCGGGCTCGATGAAAGGGGTCGCATCTCCAGAATGCGAGCAGCTCGGCTCGGGCTCGATGAAAGGGGTCGCATCTCCATAATGCAACCAGCTCAGCTTGGGTTCGATGGAATGGGTCTCATCTCCGTATGCTAAATGCGAGCATTCTTAATATGAGCAGCTCCCGGCATCTGAGTGATTGTGGTTTCTGGTTTCTGACATGGACGGCCTTCGTCTCATAGTACCAGCAGCCCGTATAGGCCGGTTTCGGTTTATATCTATTCTTAGCTCCGAATATCCAGGGACATAATCAGCTAGACGTCTAGGATGTTTTGACTACTTCCTCATCCAAGGATTAATGAGATAAGGTACTTATCCCGTGAAATCAGTACTAATCTTAAATAGCTTGCGTAGCGGATTGGATCATTTAGATTTGTATAAATAGATGACTCTATTGATGATAAAGGTACACAATACTCATTCTTTAACCCCCGTTGATTATTCCTTCTCTTTTCAACCCCATCCTATCTAATTTAAGCATCGGAGGCCAACGGCTGGACGCCGGCCACCCTTAGTTGCTTTCTGTTTCCTTTCAGGTTCAAGGAGGAAATCGCTTGGAGAGAAGGTGAACGTTCGGAGGACCCTGTTACAAAATTCGACGTAAACAGTTTAGCGCCGTCTGTGGGAACGATTTGATCATCACAGTCAATCGTTCTTACCACTGATCAAAATCCTTCCACCATGCCTCCTAAAAAGACTGTTCATCCTTCCACATCAAGGCAAACATTACCTCCGCCTGACGTTATGGAATCAGTACCTGTCCCTCAAACCACTTCAATAAACATCCCTCAAGGAGTTCCAAACATGCCATCAGCAAGCCTGTTATTTGAGGTTTCCAGAAGTCAGGAAGACGTCATGCGTTTCCTCGGAAATACCCTTCTAACCCTCAACGCCGGAGTTCAAGCCCTCTCTAATCGGCTTGATCAGCATTTCCTGGAGCCGCAGAGACAACCTTCCAAAGGGTTGCCACCGCAACCCATACCAGTGGCTTCCAGACATTCTATTGACGAGCCACAGGTCCAACCAAATCAACCTCCATCGAACCGAATGCCAGTCGGTAACCAACCCCCCATATTATCCCCACATTCCATACATTCCAGTGCTTCCCGCCAACAACAATCTCATGGGTCCACCGTTGAAGCATCTGGTTATACTCTACCATGGGAAGGAGATCTCAAGAAGATCCATCATCGTTTTGATGATATGGAGCAACGATATCAGGCGAATCAATCATCAGCTGCTATGGCGTCGATACATCGATCCTAGTCTCCTTTCACCAGCGAAGTCATGGAAGCACCTCTACCAAGAAAGTATCGTACACCCGTCATCACCCCATATATGGGTACCGACGATCCTCTCGAACATCTGGAAACTTATAGGTCTTTTATGGAGCTGGAGGGACATGGGTCAGAAATCATGTGTAGGGCCTTTTCCCTAACCTTAAAAGAAGCAGCTCGTACTTGGTTCCGGGGGTTAAAACCTCGATCTATCGGATCCTTTTCACAGCTATCGGAGCTGTTTCTTTCCCAATTCATGGGAAGCATCCGTACCAAAAAACCGGCGTCTCACCTAATGGATTTGAAACAGCAGCATGGGGAAACAATAAAGGAGTTTACGGTGCGGTTCACAACCGAAGCAGTCCAAACTGAAGGTTATACGGAAGAGAAAGGCCTCACCGCCCTAATAGCTGGGATCACCAGCGAAAAATTCAGATTTGCTTTGGATAGGAATCCTCCCAAAACTATGACAAAATTTCAAGCTAAATCTTAGAAATATATCAATGCTGAAGAGGTGACATTAGCACGTCATGGTATACAAGGTAAGAAACGCAAGCCGGAGGAAGTCTCTTCTTTGGATAAGAAGTATAGGCGCGATTGGCGAGATCGCTCTCCCAAGAAAGTTTACTCTGGTAAGTACCATAACTACACCCCCCTTAATCGGCCTCTAGAAAAGGTGCTAATGGAGATTAAGCATAAACCATATGTGAAATGGCCCGCAAAAATAAAATCTGACCCTGAGAAAAGAGACAAGAGCAAGTTTTTTTATTTTCATAAAGATCATGGGCACACTACCCAAGACTATATAACTTTGCGTGACCACATCGAGGCTCTTATTCGAAAAGGTCATCTTCAAGATTATGTTGTCCGGCAAGATTGCTCGCCGAAAAGGGAGGAAGCCTCGCTACAATAGAAGAAATCACCTCATCGACATACTCCGCAAGAAGACGCTGAGCCCACCGGGGAGATACGGACCATCACCGGGGGACCGACTTGCGGGGGAGATTCTCGAGCTTCAAGAAAAGCATACTCTCGTAAGGCGTCCAAGAAGCCCCAGCATATCTATTGGCTGGAACAGACGCCTAACGCATCAAAAACCAGTCATCCTCCAATTTCCTTCTCCCTCGAAGATGCTGAGGGAATTCACTTCTCTCACGAAGACTCTATCGTGGTCGCACTAAAGGTATTAAATTATTTGACTCATCGTATTATGGTGGATACAGGTAGCTCTGCTGATATTCTATACCTGGAGGCTTTCAACAAAATGGCACTCGCCAGAAGCCTACTCAAGCCAGTCTCAACTTCCCTCATCGGCTTCGGGGGCGAAGTGGTGACACCTGAAGGAAGCATTGACCTTCCAGTCACCTTTGGGCAGAGTCCAGCGAAGACTACTATCTTCATAAATTTCCTCGTGGTGGACCGAAGATCAGCATACAACGCCATTTTGGGGCGTCCATCTCTTAATAAGGTTGGGGCATCTTTACATCCTTTGTATTTGTGCGTCAAATTTCCTACATTGAATGGCGTTGGGGTTGTACGAGGAAACCAGAAAGAGGCTCGGTCTTGTTATGAGATAGTCCTACAAGATCGGAAGAAAGCACAAGTGACGCCAGTTATGATGGTAGCACAAAGTTCGTCCAACTCCCCAGCGGATACCTCGCTGGACCCAAGAGAGGATGCTCTCCAATCAGGAACTCCCGGGGAAGAGACAGTAGCGATTCGCTTGAATGAAGATGACCCATCCAAAGTTGTTTGTGTCAGATCCTCTTTGAGGAATGTCATTCAAGCAATTTGATCTGCCTCCTCACTGAATATCAAGATGTGTTTGCCTGGTCTCACCGAGACATGCCTGAACATCGACCCGAAGTATAAACCCGTCCACCAGCGCCAACGTGCCTTCACTGCAGAAAGGCAAATGGCGATCAAGGCTGAAGTCGAGAAGCTGCTTACGGTCAATTTCATAAAAGAAGCTGACTACCCAGAATGGGTCGCGAATGTAGTTCTCGTTCGGAAATCCAATGGCAAATGGAGAATGTGCGTCGATTATTCAGATCTGAACAAAGCGTGCCCCAAAGATAGCTTCCCGACCCCGCGAATCGACCAGTTGGCTGATTCAACAGCTGGGCATGCTCTGCTAAGTTTTATGGACGCTTATTCTGGTTATAACCAGATCATGATGCATCCGCCCGATAACCAGCATACTGCCTTCATCACTGATCGAGGTCTATATTGCTACCAGGTAATGCCGTTTGGTCTTAAAAATGCAGGGGCCACCTATCAGCGTATCGTCAACAAGATATTTGCCGCACAAATTGGCAGGAATATGGAAGTATATGTGGATGACATGCTCGTGAAAAGTGTCGTAGAAGACGATCACCTTTCAGATCTTCGAGAAGCCTTCGACCTGATGAGGAAATATCAAATGAAGCTAAACCCAAAAAAATGTGCGTTCGGAGTGTCTGCTGGAAAATTTCTTGGATTTATGGTCGGCCAACGAGGAATTGAGGCAAATCTTGAAAAAATAAAAGCGCTGATAGAGATGAAATCCCCGACCACTCTTAAGGACATCCAACGTCTGGCTGGTCGCATTGCGTCGTTGAATAGGTTCATCTCACGAGCATCTGACAAGTGCTTACCCTTCTTCAAGCTCCTCCGTGCCACAGCCAAGTCTAATTGGGAGTGGACATCACAGTGCGAAGAAGCTTTTCAACAACTGAAGCAATATATGAGCACACCCCTTGTTTTATCTAAACATGTGCTGCATGAAAAACTCATCCTTTATTTATCTGTATCCTCCACGGCCGTTAGCGCCGCTTTAATAAGAGAAGATTCTGGGATACAAAGGCCCGTTTATGATATCAGTCGAGCAATGGTAGACGCTGAAACTCGGTACTCTGATATGGAAAAGCTGGCTCTGGCTTTAGTCACAGCAGCTCGAAAGCTGCGACCATACTTTCAAGCCCACGCTATTTTAGTACCAACAAATCATCCGCTACGGCAGATCCTTCAAAAACCTGAGGCTTCCGGACGATTAACTAAATGGGCGGTCGAGATCAGTGAGCACGACATATCGTTCTGCCCCAGGACTGCAATCAAGGGCCAGGCTGTAGCTGACTTTATCGCCGAATTCACATATTCCTCTTCCGATGAAAATGCCGCGATTAGCGACCAGCCTTCCTGGTCACTCTTCGTGGATGGGTCCTCACGGGCCACTGGTAGTGGAGCGGGCCTTATTCTAGTCGCCCCAGACGGGTCGCATTTTCAATACGCTTTACGTTTCAATTCTCGCATCTCAAATAATGAAACAGAATATGAGGCCCTGATTATTGGCCTCGAACTAGCAAACGTCCTTTCAATTCAAAACCTACTCATTCACAGTGATTCTCAGCTCATAGTCAATCAAGTACTTGGAGAATTCGAAGCAAAAGAAGAAAGGATGGCCTTATATAAATCTCGAGTGCTCATTCTGCTTGCAAAACTGAAGAATTACGAAATAATCCACATCCCTCGCGAGAAGAATAAACTCACTGATTCATTGGAAAAACTCGCCTCTGCACCAGAATCTGAGTTATCATATTCAATTCCTATCGAGTATCTTCAGAACTCGAGTATCGACCAAGCAACTCTCGAGCAGGTGATTGCGATACATCCGTCTCCATGTTGGATGGATCCCATCACTCTTTATCTTAGAGATGGAGTTCTTCCAGACGACAAGAAAACCGCACGAAAAATCTGATATCGATCTGCTAGGTACACTTTACATAATGGGATCCTATTACGTAAGAGTTTTTCTTTGCCTTATTTAAAGTGTCTTCACCCAGAAGAAGCACATCGTGTTCTAGATGAAATACACCAGGGGGCATATGGTAACCACCCAAGGGGGCGATCCCTAGCGTATAAAGCGATGAGGCAAGGATACTATTGGCCCACTATGAAGGCAGACGCAATTGAATTCTCTAAAAAATGTGACAAGTGCCAGCGATACTCTCCTATACCTCATGTACCGTCCGAGCAAATGACTCCAGTTGATAGCCCTTGGCCTTTCGCGCAATGGGGGGTCGATATCATCGGGCCCTTGCCTACTGGAAAAGGACAAAATAGGTTCGCGATAGTGGGGTCGATTATTTCACCAAATGGGACGAAGCAGAACCATTAGCCAAAATCACTGAGAAACAAACTACTAAGTTCATATGGAGAAATATCATATGCCGTTATGGACTCCCCCACACTATAATTACCGACAACGGAACGCAATTCGACAACGCAGCTTTCGATGAATTTTGTGAAAAGTGGAAGATACGTAACCTCCGCACCTCTCCGTATCATCCTCAGGCAAATGGGCAAGTTGAGGCAGTGAATAAAATCATCAAGCATCATTTGAAAACCAAGCTCGATGAGTGTAAAGGCATCTGGCCAGAACTCCTGCCAGAAGTCTTATGGGCGTATAGGACTACGACTCGCACGTCTACAGGTGAAACTCCCTTCTCCTTGGCGTTCGGTACCGACGCGGTAGTACCAGTTGAAATTCAAGTACCCTCGTATCGGATCGAGCAGTACGATCCCACTTGTAATCAGGAAAATCTTCGACTTCACCTCGATCTCTTGGAAGAACGGAGAATTGCCTCCCAGATGCGAGCAGCAGTGTATCAGCAGCGCATTGCTTGCTACCGTAACGCTAAAGTTCGGCCTAGAGCTTTCTAGCTTGGCAATTTAGTTCTCAGACAGAACCTCGGGGTTTCTGCTCGATCGCTTGATCTAAATTGGGAATGCCCATATCGAGTCATCAAAATTGTGCGACCCGGCACTTACTATCTTGAAGATATGCAGGGAAGACCCGTACGTCGCCCTTGGCACGTGGAACACTTGCTGCAATATTTTCCTTGATTCGATGTAATTCTTAACAACATTCGAATGAATTAAGGATTGGAGAAATCTTTTGGTCGCTACTCCATTTACTTGGACTCGAATAGCCCCGAAGAGAATACATACATTCTCTTGGCCAATTGCCTACCTTTGGTAGGGTTAAAACCATCCTTGTTGGTCGCTTCTCCATTTTGTGGATAAAAAATAGCCCTAAAGAGAACATACGTGTTCTCTTGACCAATCTTCTACCCTTGGTGGAATCAAATCTCAATTGATAAACCAGTCTATCTCAACGCGGATATGGTCATACGACCCCCTGATTTAGTCTAATTCATTTTTTCATGAGTTAGTTATGCGAGCAGTTAGTATACGATCGACACAGGGCAAAAAAGCTAGGAAAAGTATACAACATTGAAGAAAAGAGAAGTTTCCATTACTATTGATTAAAAAGTCGGTTACATGGGCAATTTCCTTTAAAAAATATATATATATATATATATACATAATGTAGAAGAAGGATAGCACGAAGTCAAGGTTGGTCAACCCCGTCTTGAGCGGGCTCGCGGCTTTCAGCTTCAGGACCAGCCTCGGGAGCAGGTGCAACATCTGTAGCTCCAGTGACTTCATTCTCAGCAGCAGCTCGCTCTCTGGCCGCAACCTCGAAGGCCACCCTTTCGAACTCCTCAAAATTAAAAGTTGGAGTGATCTGCTGCATAACTCTGACCGCAAAATCTCGACCAGCGATATACGCTTCATATCGCTCCTCGTCATAAAGTTGAGAGGTTCGAAATTCCTGGACCGCACGAGGGCCTTCGTCAGATACCATCTGGACGAGAGCCACGCGCTCCTCTTCCCAGTGAATGGAATCATCCTTCAACTGGTGGAGTCTCTACTGGGCCTCCTCGAGCTTAGCCCGAGCATCCTTGAGCTGCTCTTCGAGCTGGATCTTGTCTTGACGGAATATCTCCTTCTCTCTTTCGCTCTTGGTATGGAGTTCTTGAAGCTTCGCGAGTTGGAGATCCAATGACTGAAAGCGATCAGTCATGGCTTGAATCTTGACAAGGAGAATCCGCTTTTCCTCGTCCAGCTTGGCGATTTAGGCTTCCAAAGCCTTCACCAGATGGTCCCTCCCTTGGACCTCGGCTTCCATCGTCTTCTTCTTCTTTTCCGCATCTTCAACGCTGCGGCGGGCTGCTTCAATGTCACGTCTGACACGAAGCGTGAGATCCAGACTCTGATATAAGAAAAAAAGAAGAAGAAGAAGAAGTTAAAGTGGCCCGCCATATTGGTAATAAAGAAAGAAAGACAGATGGGAGAATGTTGGTTACCTGAAGCAATCTCACCCCGATATCGGTAGAGAGAGCTTCTGGGCTTGGTTCGGGGAGGCCTCCGAAGGAGTTGGGAGAAATCTTGTCAAACATAAACTTGCATATTGGATGCAAGTGAGGTGGGATGACAAAAGTTCTCGACCCAGAAGGTTGGGCTACAATCATCTCATTAGAGCCTGCCTTGCGAGCACTCGCAATACCCGAGGTGGGCGTCAGTAATTCGCGAGTAGCAGTAGGCTCGCATGTTGCACCCTTTGGAGGGAGGCCTCCCCCTCTTCAATCGCCTTTCAGCGAATTGTCGACAACTTCGATGATCGGCTGACCACGAACGTCAGCCAGAGGGGTCGCAGCAGTTGAAGGGGTCGCATTAACTGGAGGGGTCGCAGTCGTACGAGAGGTCGTAGCGACCCCTCCTGGTGCAGCCACACGCGATTGGGGGCCACGAGCAGACCCTTCTGCTGGAGCAGGGGCACTTGAAGGACCACATGTAGTCTTCTTTTGCCTCTTCGAGGTCGTACCCTTCAAACGGGGAAGTACCCCTAGTGCGCCCCTTTTGTCTCCAACATTTGCTATCTCTTCTTGGAAGATGAGACTCGCAGCACAGAGGCAACGAGGCTCTAGAGCAGCATTAACGTGGCGCGCAGCCGCTGAGAGCTTGTAGACTCTAACTAACTTTTCGTTGAGTCCTCCTCGCAAGTTCGACTTCACACCAGTCGGAATCCCTACAAGAAAAGGAAAAGGCACATTAATCGTTATAGAGCGATGGCTTTGTTTCTTTCAGATAAACAGCAAACACCTAACCCACCTTCGCCAAAATAGCGATTAACGTTATGGCCTTTGGGGTCGGAGCGGACTCCCAGTTGCCGGAGACATAAAACCACTTTTTCCTCCACCCCGGGCAGTTGGAAGAAGGGTTGCCCAAAATGAAATTATTCTATGCCAGAAGCAAAGGTAGTACTAACCCTCACTAGCTGGTGCCTTCTTCAGCTGGAATAACCTTAAAAATTCCTCAGCGGTTAACTCATCGTTACCCGCTTGCTTCCAGAGGACAAAAGTACTTAGAAGCACCCGCCAGCTATTAACGATTAGTTGGCCCGGGGCAATCTTGTAGATACAAAGAAAATTTCATATGAATGGATGGAGGGGAAGACGCATGCCCACTTTGAAAAAATATTCGTAGAAAGCTACGCAGCCTGGTGGCGGTGCATCGGCTGTCTCCCCTCTCCCGGGCAATCTGAAGGAAACAGAGCCTGGGACCCGATATTTTTCCCTAAGGCTAGAAAGCCTTTCCTCCGTCAGTATAGAGGAGTAACCGGCGGCAGAATATCTCCCGGCCGGTACTCTGGCGTTATTAGATTCAGAAGAATCAGGGGTTTCATCCCCCAGAGGAACAATCTCTTCATCAGAAACCTCCGTCATTACAAAGATAAAGTAAGATAGGAGAAGAAAATAGGAAGGAAGACTACCTCTGCAAAGAGGTTTGCACCGAAAACAAAGAAGAAGAAGAAAGAAGAAAACTCCGCAGCTTGAAGTTCGAAAATGGAAGAATTTCTGCAGGATCTGATATTTATACGCAATCATTCCGTTTGATTTGGTTGACACGCGGCAGCCTCTCATCCGGCACGATAGACGAACGGGCACTAGCATTAAATACGGAGACACGTGGCAACCGACGCCTCATTTCTTGCGGCAAAAAAAGCTGCGTAAAGCTGGCTATCATAAATGCGGAATCATGCGCAATTCTCTCCCACCAGTCAGCCACGCATACAAACAAAACCCTTGGTATAGCTCCTCAACACGAAGGGTTTGGGGGGCATCTGTTGTAGATAAATTTGGCTTTAAAAGAGATGTGAGGATTCGTGGTCGCATCTCCAGAATGCAAGTAGCTCAGCTCGGGCTCAATGAAAGGGGTCGCATCTCCAGAATGCGAGCAGCTCGACTCGGGCTCGATGAAAGGGGTCGCATCTCCATAATGCGACCAGCTCAGCTCGGGTTCGACGGAATGGGTCGCATCTTTGTATGCTAAATGCGAGCATTCTTGATATGAGCAGCTCCCGGCATCTGAGTGATCGTGGTTTCTGATTTCTGGCATGGACGGCCTTCGTCTCATAGTACCAGCAGCCCGCATAGGCCGGTTTCGGTTTATATCTATTCTTAGCTCCAAATATCCAGGGACGTAATCAGCTAGACGTATAGGATGTTTTGACTACTTCCTGATCCAAGGATTAACGAGATAAGGTACTTATCCAGTGAAATCAGTACTAATCTTAAACAGCTTGCATAGCGGATTGGATCATTTAGATTTGTATCAATAGATGACTCTATTGATGATAAAGGTACACAATACTCACTCTTTAACCCCCGTTGATTATTCCTTCTCTTTTCAACCTCATCCTATCTAATTTAAGCATCGGAGGGCCAACGGCTGAACGCCGGCCACCCTTAGTTGCTTTCTGTTTCCTTTCAGGTCCAAGGAGGAAATCGCTTGGAGAGAAGGTGAACGTTTGGAGGACCCTGTTACAAAATTCGACGTAAACACATGGACTACAACTCTCTTAGGTCAATGACCGTCATGTCCGATGTCAAGTTCACAAGACTACCAGATGAATTACTCTTTAACAAAGCTAATGAATGAGAGGACACTAAATTTGTCTAAGGCATATCACATGTCCAATTTAGGACCCATGGTCACCATAATTAATGGCTGAGATCCACACAATCGCATCCATGTGGCTAGTAGATAAAGGCGCTAATGGTTTTCTAGGGCACAAATGCATTTCACAAATATAGAATATCTCATCTGTAGAAAAGGTGGCCCGTCTTGGTCGAACACATAAGACCCAAGGCCCAAGGCTAGGCCCGTCTTGGCCCAACACATAAGACTCAAGGCCTGACCTTAGCCCGAGCCAGCATAGGCCTAGCAAAGTAGACCCAAGCCCAACCCAAAAAAATTTGCTTGAGCCTGACTTACGAAAATCAATAAAGTTTGGATTTTCTTAATCCATTCATTTATCAAGTGGGTCACACATGTGTTGTACCCTATTTCTAACCAACCGTGGAGGAGTCGGTCATAAGTAGGACACCTGTCAATGGACAACAACAACCGATTGAAATTTGCATTTGAGGTTTACATCCAGGAACAGTGGCTGAATGCATTCAAGAGAAGCTGTCAAGCAAGATGTGCAAAGCGGCTGAATGAGAGGGTTTCTAAAGTGGCTGATTGATGTTTGTAGACAACAGCCGAGCGATGGGTCAAGTGAAGCCTTATAAGTAGTTATAGGACACGTGTCCATATAGGAAAGAAGTCTTTGGAGAGTTGGCAGTTACTAAGACATGTAATGAGAAAATAGAAAAGAAGCCTCTAGAAAGGTAGCATTGCTAAACGGATTTCTAAAAAAAAGTGGGAGCATCCAAAAGGCTCCTTGCATCCATGGAGTCCATAAAAACAGAGAGACCTCAACGATCTAACATCAAACCAAAACCAAATCAAAATTATCTCTCAATTATCATACTTCTATTTGCATTCCTTAGTGTAATCAGCATTTTCAGCTTTATTTTCATCTTCATTAGCATAATTTTGTTCTTCGCATTTCGTAGCATTAGTTGTGAGTTTACTGTTCGTAGCAGTAGATCCGTAACCGTTATCTAGCTAGTAATTGGTAATTCTAGTTGTACCAGAAGTCTATGCTCATATGTTGGACTCATTTTAATTAAGTATCGTACATGGACATGAGATCTACAGCGGGTATTGACTAACTATAAGTGTCATTTTCTGTTTTGTTTTAACTAGTTTTGTATTGAAAGTCCTTTCATATTGAAGGTAAAGGTACAACCCACTTTTGGAGGATGAACCCCACTCTCCAATCATCGCCTAATCATTATTAAGCAACTGTGCAAATGGCTGAATATGCGACCGATCTTCACAGATCTCGATCATCTACAGTCGATTACGTCATATCTATTTATCTTGGCGCTTGGGGTCAAAGTTGATCGGTTTGAATCGAGCCGCGCAAGCAATTCTGGCACGCCCGTAATCACTTCACATGTGTAATCGAAAAATCGAGGACAACACCGTGCACCAGAAAATAAACATTTCAAAAGAATGAAACCAACGGTTGACATTTAAGATTAGATAGTAGTGTATATGGGTTAAGGGAGAAGAATTCTTTTTGTTGTTCCTGTGAACCTGAGATTGAGCAAAGCAGTCATTTGTGAAAAGAAAGTTGCATCCCATAGATCTCAATACTCTCGGTGCTATGTTATTCCATGACTATGTTCAATCGAGTTATTCAAAAGCGGTAATGGTGGCAATAGGGGCCGCATCTTTTCTCTTTGAGAAAAAAAAAACCCTATTGGCCCATAATGTGTAACGGACGGTAACCACCGTTAGATTGGACGGGACGATCCTTACAATCAGGGAAACTTTTCCCCGAACTACTTATCCATTTTGGGCCCCATCATACGAGCTGATCTTGTTCACAGATCTGTGGACCCCAGTTCTACAAACTAAAAGGCTTGCCGATGCTGCTCAGTCCTCCTAATTGAGGACCAATATCACCAAATGAGATGACCCACGACCAGCCTCCTATACACGGCTATCTATCGGGTCTTGGTGAGTGGACGGGCCTGATTAACTGTCCAGAGATGCTGTTGAACGGTCCGAATCTCACAGTTTTTATCATCACTGGGTCTTGACTTGCACAAGTGGGTCCAACGCTGTGGTGATTGAACCGTCCATCTTATGGAGTCCTATGTAGCAGACCCCAAGCCCCAAAAAACAGACCCAAATGGAAGGTTGAGAACATAGTTCAACAGAAAAAAAAAAAAAATGACCACATATTGAACGGCTGGGATTTCCACGGACAATCCAGGTTGGGCCCACTAAGTGTAAGGTCTGGATCACGGAACCGCAGGCTCCACTTATACAAATTAAGAGTATCTATTCCGCAGTTCACATGGTTCAGTGATCCAGACCATTGATCTGATGGACCCACAGTGAATGAACAAAGCCCTTGAAATCTCCCTATCAATCCAAACCCTTCAACACACAGCCTGCACGAATAGAGGGTTAATTAAGAAATGAAATACAACAACAGACCACACTTAAACTGAAAGAAGGCCCATAGATCGAACCGTAGGATCTTCCAATCACAATACAACTTTTAGGAGTGGCCCCTTTTCATAAGAACAACGGTATGGATCACTAAGAAGTGGGCCCCACTAGTACAAATGAATACCATTTCTATCAAAGCTCAAGAAATAGTACGTGACATACTCAAAACTAAGATCTTGCATGGGGTGCATAGGGTGGCCAGTACAGGTGAAATTCAATCTTGTAGACAACAGTAAGGCCCACCAGATTGACGGGCGACGATCGCACGTACCCCTGAATGAACATGAAATCGCCGGTCCCACCGACGACCGGATGGTCCGCCGGCTTGGTGTTGTGTGTACCGCCCAGCACAGAAATAGACCCCTTGTAGTTCTTCAAATTTAGAGTGATCTTGGCCGTTGAAATGCTCCGAAGTCCATCGAGCGACGATGTGATCGACGTCCCTTCAGCGATACCGATGACCCTCGAAGAAGCGTCCGGTGTAGCCGTCATGGGGTCCTCAAAGGCAAAGATGGTGCCGAAGGGTGTGGTCGTCTGCGATACTCCCGGGCCCGCCACGCCCATGACGATGAAGTATCCGGTCTTGTTGATCGTTTCTTGTTGGAAAAGGGAGAAATGGAGGCTCTTGAGCCGTTGATCATGGTGGTGATGGTGGCCTGCTGAGGTTGTTTTGCAGGCAAGAAGGAGAGGGAGCACAAGGAGGAGAGAATGGTGTAGGAGGTGGGCCATGATACTGTTTTTATGAATTAAGGGAGATGGGTGTGTGTATTATATACTCATTCATGTGTTGTTTGGTCATAAATGGTGATAACTACTCTCGTCCTGATGTGGGGCCCACTACAGCTTTGTGAAAGTGGGGCCCATCATTTGGTGATCTAGATTGTTGGCGTGATGGGCCTCACCGTGGATGGGACACCCTTAAAATCGTTCAGATGGAAAGATCATATCTTTGGCCTCTTTCGCAGGACCATGTTGTAATTCTTCTAGACCGTCTACTTGTTGGGCACTGGTTCAAAGCTTAGGTATATCTATTTGAGATATTCTTGGGTTAACTTACACCCATGGGATGTTAATCAGCGCATCAACGGGGTAGATTACTGATTGGTGGGCCACACAATTGCATATTGGAGCCCAAGAACACTATACACATCCTGATGCATCAGGACTCTTTGGTTCAGTGCGGGTAGAGAGATGAGTGACAGGACGCGGTTTGGCTAGTGACCGTGCCACTAGCCGGGTGGCTAGTCGTCGGTGCTCTGTGGGTCCCTTCATGATGTATATATTTTATCCATGCCGTCCATCCATTTTTCCATATTATTTTAGCGCATGATACCAAAAATGAGGCAGATGTAAACCTCAAGTGTATCACATCACAGGAAAACAGTAGAGATTGAATGTTCACCATTAAAAACATCCTAGGGCTCACTGTAATGTTTATTTGACATCCAACCTGTTGATTAGGTCTTACAGACCTGGATGAAGGGACAAAACAAATATCTGATTGATCCAAAACTTTTATGGGCCCCAAAAAGTTTTTAATGGTGGGCGCTCAATCACCACTGTTTTCTGTGATGTGGTCCACTTGATAGTTGGATCTACCTCATTTTTATTTTTTTATGATATGAAAATACGGATGGACGGCGTGGATGAAACATACATCATGGTGAGGCCCACATAGCACCGACCACTAGCCAATCCGCGTCCGAGATGACAGCCATTTCAAAGGGCGCCGATTAGGTGAGTCCGGGTAAGTCCACGACTGTGGGGCCCACCTTGGTGTATGTGTGAATATCCACTCCGTCGATCAGTTTTTCCATCTCATTTTAGGAGATGGTTCCAAAAATGAAATGATCTAAATCTCAAATGGACCCCACAACAGGAAACAATGTTCATTGACCATTAAAATACTCCTAGGGTCCAAGAAGCTTTTAATTATAAATAATCACTGTTTCCTTTGGTGTGGTCTATTTGAGATTTAAATCTGATTCAATTTTGGGACCATCATATAAAATGACCTCCAAAAACTGATGGACGGAGTGGATATACTACAAAAACATCAAGGTGGGCCCGACGATCAGGAACTCACCCACTAATCTGTTACCTCGGACTCACCAAATCCACGACCAATATCGAAAGCGTCAAATGAGTGGCCGAGGTCACATGTTAAAAAGTCAAAGTTGGCGGGCCGTGTAACTGACGCCAGTCCATGGGTGGTTGTAGAAAGACAGAACATTTAGTGGGCCGTGCATCTCCTGACCGACCTTCTAGATAGTGATCAGGAGAAAAAGATTCGTATTCAAGCAAATCACCACCCTTGAAATTATGGGACATTCCGATGAACGGTCCATATATACTGGTCAAAGTCATCTCAACGGACCCGCTGAGGTGGATTTAGAATTGATAGTGTGGACCTTCGGCGTGGACCATACGTAGGGTCCATGGGTCGTAATCCCTGCCGTTGATCATTGCGGTGTTTGGATGTTCAATCAAATTGGATTGCGAAAAGATTGGTTATAGGGGTGGCAATGGGACGGGTGGCCCAGCTTGTAGCGCTAGGACTTGGGCCCCTCATCTTGCTCAAATCAAGCGAACCACTATCATATAAACACAATGGACGGTTGTGATCGATTCCTATTCATTTTTCCTTCATCTATAATTGATCATCATAGCCATCAGACGCGGATTGCGTCCTGCCCCCACCCGGACGCGCCCACTGTGATGTATCCGTTTATCCACTCCGTCCATCCATTTTATAAGATCATTTCAAGGAATGAATCTGTAGACACCCCACCTTTCACAAGCATGTGTACCACTTGATGACTTTGATTTGTTGGAACCAAGCTCATCTATGGCTAAAAGTGAGCTACCGAGGTGATGAACAGGGCGGATCATGACAATGGGCTCAACATACAATGGCGAGGTGCACGTGGTGCACGTATGGAAAGTGCACCTAAAATTATGAAATGATGCACTAAAAGACAAAAAAATAAATGAAATTGAAATTGAAAATGAAAAGGCATAACCACGGCCACCATGTGACCGTTATGGGCTGCCACCATCCATTTCGCCCACCTGTCATTGCCTCGCTTACCCGGTGTGTTGCCCACACATGCTGAAAATCGATCTTAACCGCACGACTGCTTGCGTTGGTGAGTAATTATGGGAATCCCCACGTGGTTGTTCTATACTCACACAGAATCAACAAATCTCCGCCCTCACACCTCTCGCCCGTCTATGTAAGCAGGCCCAACTACCGAATTAGAGGGACGAAATCCAATGAGCGGAGAAGAGAAAATTCTGAGAGAGCGAGAGACAACGACAGAGGCTTCAACCAAGCTCTGTCGAATCCTCGCCTTGTAGGGATCGGCGAATCCGAGGCGTCGAAGCTCTGCCCCACTAATCAACCATCCGACATGGGTAGGACAAGCCTCCTGCTTCGGTAACCGTACATCAGTGATCGAGCCTCTCTGTCTCTATCTCTTTTTCTATTGAGAAGTCAAAAGCAACATCGAGTAGGGTGAAAATCTGGGATGTCCGACCATCCTCTATCTTTTCTATAAAAAAAAAAAAAAAAGAGTTGTCTGATTTTTCATTTTTCTGCTCACATCTCGAGCTGCTCACCCTCTGTCAGTAAATAAAAAAATAACATTCTTAAAGTCAAAGTCAATGAGTAGGGTGGGAATCCAGGGAGTCCGATCATCCCTTATCTTTCCCATGAGAAAGGGTGTCTGACTCCCCATTTTCCCTCTCACATCTCGAAATCAAACCATATTCCATTCCGCACATTCCATACACATTCCATCCTTCCACACATTCACTATTTACTTTTATTGTTGCTACTTTTCTATTTTTTGCCAACCCAGGCTCTAAAAAACCCGTGTAGTTGGGCCTAACCCTGTTATATTGTTACTGTGTTTTTATTGTTTTACTTACCCGAGCCCTAAAAAGCCCGTGAAATATGGCCTAATCTTGCAGGTTCGAAAGCTCTTTAGAATCCCCCTAAAACCGTTTAGCCCCACAAAGTATAGATCGTGCGATGCACGGGCGATAAAGGAGTACCTAACACTTTCCCCTTTTGTAACCGTGGCTCTTACCCAGAATCCATGGCGCAGACCAAATTATCCAAATGGAAGTCATTAAAAAGACGATGAATTCTTCGGAATACCCTAGTCAATTTTGGCGTTTTCACGGGTTCTGGCCGACCGTGCATTTTGAGGCCTCTTTTTGGTTGGTGGCGATTTCGTTAAACAAATTGAGTTCGAGAACATAATTTTGTTGTCCTCAGAAAGGTTTGCACAACCAAGGAAAATCTAAGCTAAGTCAACAAATTGTTGCAACTGTGCGCCCCACTCCAAATACAAACACAAAAGAAAACAGTGGGCACACATGCGCGCTGAGCGCGGGACGACGTCCACAGAATGGCGACTCCACTAGGGAAAATGTGCTAGCCACTAGTCAAGGCCTGACTCGAAATACGGGGTTTTAGGATCTTTTGGGGATTCCCACCACTAACTTTACTAACCTGCTAATTAGCTAATTGTTTCCAGTGTATACTGGTCCTATTTACTTTCCTGTGAGCATCCTGTATTCCAGTTTGTATTGATCATTTTACTTTCTTATCTGCATCCTGCATTCTAGTTTATACTGGTCCTCTTTACTTTTCTTACTGTATCTTGCATTCCAGTTTATACCAGTTCCTTTTACTTTTCAGTATATATTCTGCATGCTGTAAATTTATACTTGCCTGAAAAAATATAAAAAATATATAAAAAGAAAAGAATAAAAAAATCGTGATGGAACAAGTGGGTGGGCAATGAATTAATCTGCAACCATTACACTAAAAACCCGGCGTGAATTCGTCGTACGATCAAATTACATCAAAGCATTATTTAAACACATGCACAAGCAGCCATGTCAGCTCACGAAGACAACCTGTCAACCCAGCCCGACTCACCAAGGCAGTCAACTGCACAACCCGAGGTCATGCCATCTCTAACTGAGCTAGCACAAGACATGAGTCAGATCAAAGACATGCTCGCGAGCCTCCTCCAAGGGAGGATCGCTCTCGTCAATCACAACACACAACCACCCATCACCCAAGTGGGTCCATCTGACCCGACCACCAATCAACTTCAACATGTCCCCTGTGCAGGGAACTGGGTATACTTCCCGTACCCCTCAGTTACAGTACAACAAGTTCTTGCATTTCCTCCCCCTAACGAGAGCCAGTCAGTGCCACGACCAGCGCCTTCTAATTAAGTTCCAGCAGACTCCCCCTAACAGGAGCACATTCCAACTCCAGCTAGAACCATCATTGTACTTGCCACCATTACAATCCAGTCCATCTACGCTTACCATTCCCCCACAGCTCGACAGCCAACCGCACCCCGTAATGGGAACCCATCATTCATCCATCCATCCGACAACTCTCCCCAAATCAGGCCCCCTGGCCAGGGATCCCGAAAACGTTGAGGAGATTGACCATTATGAAGAAGAGGCTAGCCGTATCACTTAAGGGGCACGGCCACCCCCTCAACCAACATCTAAAATTAATCGGCTCCAAGAACATTTTGAGGGGCAGCTCAGGGCCATGAGAAACGAACTTTAGAAGTAACATGGAGTGGAACTCCCCTCGACAAGATTCAGGGACCTTTGTCCGTTTCTGGACACACAAGTACCAACAAACTTTGAGGTACCCAAGTTTTAAAAATATGATGGCACGGGATTTCCGACTACCCATTTAAAAGCTTTCAGTGGAGAACTCGATGCTGTGGTAGGGGATGACAGAGCCCTAATACGGCTATTCCAAAAATCCCTCAGAGGTGACGTGCTCAATTGGTACACATCGCTCGATCACCATAAATCAAGACCTGGGAAGACATGTCCTAGGCTTTCATCGATCACTTTGCATACAACCTGAATGCAGCACTTCGAAGGACAGATCTGGCTACCCTTCGGCAAAGGAGTGACGAAACATTGTCGGCATACGTCGGGCGATGGAGGGTCATGGTTGCACACATGAAAACATCAATTGATGATGAGAAACAAATTTCTATGATCGTGCATTCGGCCAACCCCAACATATTGGGATACTTGATTTCCTTCCCCTACGTCAACTTTGCACAACTGATTCGTGCAAGGGAACAAGTAGAGGCAGGTATCAGAGATGGTACAATTGCACCATGGCCTCACCAGTCCCCCTCTACACAAAAGACTAGGACAGAAGAGAAAGTGAGCAGGTATATCCCCAAGAACAAGGATATGCTCGCCCCTCGCCCGACCGAAACCAATCTTGTCGCTTTAGCACAAGGTGGATCGGTCATCCTTCCAACCGAGCGGTAGCCACAGCCGCAGTCTCAACCGCAATCACAGTCGCAACAACCCAGGTGGAACCCGTGGTACCCCAATCAAGGCAGGCAGGCAAGCGGGTCTGGTTCAGCCGCTTAGGCAATTTACTCCATTGGCCCAGTCATACACTGATATTCTGGCCACACTGATTCAAAGGTAACTTTTGACTCTGTTGCAGCCTAAGCCGCCGCCAAACTCTCTACCACCTAACTACAATGAAAATGAATAATGTGCATTCCACCAGGGAAGGGGTCACACAAAGGAGCGCTTCTTCTCATTGAAGCATGCGGTCCAAAACATAACTGATTAGAACAATATTTCGATTGCGGTGCCTGATGTCAGTGCCACAAACAACAACAACATCCTTCAGAATCCCCTACCACCCTATCCAGCAGGTCCTAGTGCACTGAAAACTCTGACGGTCAACGTCATTCAAGGGGATCATCCACCCCATGTCTTCCATACAAACTTGGCCCTGAGTTATGCCCAGGAATTTCCGCCCCTCGTCCTGTAAGGGACACCGGTCTCACGTCAGAATGATGCTGAGTCAACTTACTTTTTAGCACCCATCACTGACCAGCTACTCATTCTCCAAGGGCGGGCCCCAACGGCCAACTCGGCTACCCCATATAACCCATCATGGGATCCATCGCCAGTGGTTCTCATTGGGAGAGCTTCCGCACCATCGCCTGCCTACCACCCGATATCCCACATCCATCAAGCTTCACTAACAAATCAGTACCTAGTGGTGCTTTTGGGAAAGGCACCATCCTCACCTCCTGAAATCAGTCATCCGAGGGTAACCCTACAAGGGGCAGATCCGTCACCATTCCCGCTGCCACATGAGCTGGCCAGGTCGGCTCAAGCCGCATCCGCACTACCATAACAGCCTCTGGTCCTACTAGGGACAAGTCCCATACCATCAACACCACCACCGACGCAGCCTCTAGTCCTACTAGGGGCAAGTCCTGCACCTCATCCAGATTATCAAGGACCCATCTCCGTCCCGACAACGCCCTCTCAATCTCCCCCTAATACTTCGGGGAATGGCAGTTCCAGTCTTTGATAACAAAGCAGTTCCGTGACACTATCCAGAATGCTCGAAAGTGGAAAACATGAACCCAAATGGGCGGTGTTTTCAAAGAGATGTGGCCAAAGGAGATCCCAAAGGGCATTCGGCAGGAACATCTAAGGCCGAAACTGCATACGATGTAATGACCTAGCTCAAAAATATCCCTGCCCAAATTATCCATTCGGGAACTCCTTTGCACATCACAAACCCATCGAGAAATGTTCATCAAGACATTAAATGATGCACACATTTCTCGAGAGGCACTGCCAGATATGGTCATGCACATAATAGAGCAACTCCTCGACTCACGAACCATCACATTTTCAGATGATGAGCTACCACCAGAAGGGCGTGACCATGTGCACCAGTTGAACATAACTGTTGGTCACAAGGATTGCAACGTCCCACTAGTACTCATCGACAATGGTTCAAGCTTGAACGTCTTCCTGCTATAGACTGCTACATATCTAGGCCTGGAACCGTCTGTATTCAGACCCAACAACATGAATGTTAGAGCATTCGATAATTCCCGAAGACAGGCCCAATGAGAAATCGACCTCGAACTGCAAATCGGTCCAGACGTGTTAACCATCACATTTCAGGTCATGGACATTCAATCGTCTTTCAATCTTCTTCTCAACCGTCCCTGGCTTCACCAAGTATGGGCAGTGCCCTCGACTCTCCACCAAAGAGTCAAATATGTCATCGGGGATAGGGTACTCACCATTCTTGCTGATTCTGAACAATTGCTCCCTACATAAACAATCCTTTCAAGGAACTTAATGTTCCATTGGTTGACAGTTGGGGGCTAGGCATGCCTTACCAAAGCTATCAATTTGAAGAAGTCAACCATGTGCCATCAGCTCATGCCCCTAACCCAGACAACATCTTTTTGCCCGCTAAACGACAGATCCTGAACCACTAAATCGAACACCAACATACCTCAAAGGTAATTGAGGTTTGAGAAAGTATAGGTAGGACCAGACTGGGATATAAGTTTCTCCCAGAGAACAGGATGGAATAACTAGGGGTAGATTAGAGAGGAGGTTGCCTGGATACGAGTCACCTTTTGCATTTCCCGCCAGTCCATTTTGTCAACATAAGAATCATCCACCTAGACGGAAGCCCAAATCTCATCAATTTAAACCACCAGCCCAGCATCACCTTGATAGAGTTGCCCCAGGAACATGGGGGCAAGGGACATGAATTGCCCCACCTTGATTGGATGTCAGTCACCATCCCACCAGAATTGGAGCAACCTCAAGAGTGTTATGACCTCGATGATGCAGAAGACGTAACCATGTCTGATGCCGAATCAGAGCCGAGCCCTCACTTCATCATGATGATTGGGCATGACGAGCCAGATCGATCCACTGCCCACACATACCCTATCTCCCGAGGGGAGGGAGCACAAGGCGCACATTGGTTCACGACCCCCATGACAATGGAGTTGGCTGGCCAAACATCCAACAATGCTGGCCCGAAAAAAAAAACGTCCATGTAAATAGCCAATGACATCCCGAGTTGAATCAGGTTAGCCCCCAGTTCGAAATGCCATCCTACTCTGGAACTGTAAATTTTAAAAACCCAAAAAAATAAACAAATGTGTAAAAGTCAAAAAATCAGAAAATCTTGAAAAACCCTGTACATACTCAAGCAATAAAAGTACAAACTTGGTTCCTGGACAACATGAGATCAAAGTCGACGACTATGACTTCAATGTGGAATTAGACTTTGAACTCATGGGTTTAGAAGAGGTCAAAGAAGAGGGAAGCAGTGACTCAGCCAGCGAACTCGAGGATCTCCTCGAAAAGTTCGATTCGAAAGCCAACGCCGTGCCCATCAATTTTGAAGTTGTTAATTTCGAGACCTCTGAGAATCCTTGAGAGGTACGCCTTGGGAATAATCTGTCCCCTGAAAATTAGTAGAAAATGATCGAGTTCCTAAAATCACGGTTATCAAACTTTGCCTTCTCGTATGAAAATATGCCTGGACTCGATGAAGACTTGGTTGTACATCATCTGCCCACGAAGCCAAAAATCAAGCCGATCAAGCAGAAGCTAAGAAGAATGCGGCCAGAATAGATCCTAAAAATTAGAGAGAAAATCATCAAGCAGTACAATGCGGGCTTTCTGGTGGTTTCTAATTACCCAAAATGGCTCCCCAACATCGTCCCCGTCCCAAAGAAAGATGGTAAGGTCCGGATGTGCATCGACTTCCGGGACCTTAACAAGGCCAGCCCGAAGGACGACTTCCCGCTTCCTCACATCGATACTCTGGTCGACAACACAGCAGGGCACCAGATGTTCTCCTTCATGGATGGATTTTCTGGTTATAATCAAATCAAGATTGCTGCAGAAGACCATGAGAAGATGTCATTCATCACACCATGGGGAGCCTTCTGCTACCATGTCATGCCTTTCAGACTAAAAAATGCTGGGGCAACATACTAACGAGCTATGATTGTACTCTTCCACGACATAATGAATAAAGAGCTCGAAGTCTACGTGGATGATATGATTGTCAAATCATGAAGCATCGAAGGGCACTTCAAAGATCTGGAAAAAAACTCTTCGATTGATTGGTAAAATTCAAGTTTCGACTCAACCCGCAAAAATGTGTCTTCGGGGCAACCGGAGGCAAATTACTTGGATTCATCGTCAATGAAGATGGCATCCGAGCAGACGAGTCGAAAGCCAAGGCAATCATTGAAATGCAAGCCCTGAGAACTGAGAAAAAGAACCGAGGTTTCTTAGAAGAATCCAGTATATCAGTCGCTTCATCGCCCAGCTCATGCCCGTTTGTGAGCCCATAATCAAGTTGCTCCGAAAAAATATGTCAAAAGAATGGAATGAGAATTGTCAAAGAACCTTCGATAGAATCAAAGAATACCTGAAAGATCCTCGAGTGCTGGTCCCGCCAGTACCAGGTAAGCCACTGTTACTCTACATCTCAGTAGCCACCAATGCAATAGGGTGTGTTCTCGTTCAACATGACGACACGAGACGTAAAGAGCAGGCTATTTATTATCTCAGTCATCGATTCACAGACTATGAGTCCAAATACTCCCCGATCGAGAAAACGTGTCTTCCTCTTATATGGGCCACTTAACGCCTGCACCAGTACATGATTGCATATATGATCCTCTTGTTTGCTCGTATAGATCCCCTGAAATATTTGTTTAAGAAACTGGCACTGACATACAGAATAGAGAAGTGGCAACTGGTGCTTTCTGAGTTTAACATCACCTATGTCGCTTAGAAAGCAATCAAGGGGCAAGCGTTGGCCGATCACTTCATGACACGCTCATTGCCAAATTACCAGCCCTTGAAAACTTTCTTCCCTGATGAGGACATCCTATTTCTTGAAAGAGAAGATGGACCAAAAGCAGACGAATGGACCCTGTATTTCGACGGTGCATCCAACAACAAAGGAAATGGAGTAGGGGCAATCCTCTATTCCTCTGATGACATCCCCATGCCCATATCAAGAAGACTAGCGTTCACTTGCACGAACAACATCACAGAGTACGAGGCATGTATAGCAGGCCTCAATGAGGCAATCATTCTGGGCATAAGGAATCTATGAGTTTTTGGTGACTCACAACTTATTATCAATTAAATCAACGGTGACTGGAGAATGAAAGACGAGAAACTGGTGCCATATCACGTCTACCTCGAGAATCTCGTCGAAGAATTTCACAAAGTCACCTTCACATACATGCCTCGTGCCAAGAATCAATTCGCCGATGCCTTGGCTACGTTGGCATCAATGCTAGAAATTCTCCATGGAGCAGCTAAATGGGAACTCACTGTAAAGCTTCAGGAAGAGCAGACCTTCTGCCTGTAAATAGAAGAAGTAGAAATGCTACACGACAAACAGCCATGGTACGCCGACATCAAAAAATATCTAGAAGATTGGACTTATCTAGTCGATGTCACACCAACGGACAGTCACACCATTCAGTGTCTAGTCGTACAATTTGCAATCATCGGTGGTATTCTTTATAAACGGTCCTTCAATCAAATCCTACTACGGTGCATGGATGAGACCGAAGCTGCAAAAATCATGTCCAAGATCCATGAAGGAACCGTGGGCCACACATGAATGGCCACATGATGGCCAAAAAGATTCTTCGACAAGGGTACTACTAGATGACCATGAAAATTGATTACTGCCAGCACGTCAAAACATACTTCAAATGTCAGGAGCATGAAAATTAGATCCACACCCCGGCATCTGAGTTATACAATATGACAACACCCTAACCCTTCTCTATGTGAGGAATCAACATCATCGACAAAATCAGCCCCAAAGCATCAAATGGCCACGAATATATCTTGGTGGCAATCGATTACTTCACTAAGTGGGTGGAGGCAGCAGCTTACACTACCATAGCAACATCGCATGTGATACAGTTCTTGAAGAACAAATTATCAACCGTTATGGGGTGCCACAGACCATCATCACCGACAACGGGACACCCTTCGTAAATCGACAGGTGGAATACATGCTCGAGCAGTTCAAAATCAAAAGGCACCGATCCAGTCCCTATCAGACACAAATGAATGGAGATGTGGAAGCTGCCAATAAGACGCTCATACGCATCCTCAAGAAAATGGTGAAGACATATCACGACAGTGCTGAACAGCTACCATATGCATTATGGGCATACAGAACGTCTATACGCACTGCGACCGGCGCTACTCCATACGAGCTTACATATGGAATGGAAGTCGTTCTACCCGTCAAAGTGGAAATCCCCTCATTACGCATATTGCTCGAAAGTGAAGTTGAAGAGGGAGAATGGCTACAGGCTCGCTATGATCAATTATACCTGCCAGACAAAAAGCGCATGCGAGCCCTATGCCATTCCTAAACGTACCAGAAAAGGATCGCACGAGCATACAACAAACACGTCCGTGCAAAAGTATTTAGGGTGGGAGATATAGTTATTAAAAAGATATTTCCTCCACACTTACCTAATCCAAGGGGCAAATTCAAACCCACCTATGAAGGTCCACTCATTATACTAAAGGTGCTCCTAGGAGGCACGGTTCACTTCACCAACATGGACGACGAAGATCTTCCTGAGCCAATCAACGCCGATCACGTCAGAATTCACTACGGCTAGCACGAAGGTTGCGAAACATCACCTAAGGTCAAAACTCATCCCCTCCACCCAATATGCCCTTCAAAAAAGAGAGAAAAGCATGTACAAAGAAACACCCCCCCCCCCCCCCCCCCCCCCCCCCCCCCCCCCCAAAAAAAAAAAAAAAAAAAAAAAAGAGAAAAAAATGCATGTATAGAGAAAACAAAAAAAATGAGAAAAATGCATGTACAAAGAAAAAAAAAAGAGAAGAAAAATTGCGTACAGAGAACATCTAAAAAGAAGAGAGAAAGAATGTGTGCGTATAAAGAGAAAAACCCAAAAAAAAAAATCAGCCCCAACATCCCAAGAATCAATAAGGGTTTGAGTGACAAGAAAGAGAGAGCCAAAGAGAAAGAGGAAGGAAAAAAGAGAGAAAATAAGAAATCGAGGGCCAAAGCCAACCTTCCCCCCAAGAATCCTAACCTCAGAAGACATTTCGAAATCTTCATGCTATCCAAGGCATTCATCGGTCGGCAGTGATGGAAAACTCCAACAAATGGCACCTCAAAAGCGAAAAAAGAAAAAAGAGGAAAGTGTATCCAAGGCAGAATGGGTGAGGCAAAAACCCGCAAGGGCACCTCAAGTAAAAACAGTGGATGCACAGCGGACCTAGTGAAAACTCGAAAGGGCACTAGGGGCAAAAAGGTAAAGCTGTCAAGGGGCAGGCAAGATCAAATACTCGGGACATGATGAAAACCCAAAAGGGCGCCACGGGCAAAAATGACAAGCAATCCGGACGTGGTGAAAATCCGAAAGGGCGCTACGGGTAAAAATGGAAGTGATGAAAAAAGAAAAAAAAAAGAAAAAAAAAGAAGGGAAATGGGCAAACCAAGCAATGACTTGATCTCGATTGAGAAACGCGTCATGAAGGCAAGGTCAGAAAACCATGATGTTTAGGAACCCTCAAAATCAACCAAGGCTCAAGACAGAACTACCAATGCGTGCTCTCACGAGTCATCTACAGGGCCAATTCAATCTCACAAAAGATGGACGACAAGGCTATCAATCAACCCCTCCATCAAAGACCTCAGGTACAAACCATCCAGAAGCTAAGTCTGATACTGGAAAAAAAATCTCTTTCCTTTAAAAAAAACTCTTTTTTTCTTTAAAAAGAAAATCAAGCAACAATCCCAGCTCTTGACCTACTGGACACGATCAGATCGTTTAGATCACGGGATGATGGAATAGATCATTAAAAAAATCATGCAATAAATACGTCTCTTGACCAATCCGGGTCCGATCAGACCGTCCAGCTTGGGATAATGAACTGGATCATATGGCACCAATCACAACCATCCAAGCCATATCCGTGATCCGAAGACCTTAAATTACACTGGGATTTACTTCTCGGAGGCTTTCCAAACCTCTTCTAGGTATGACTGACATTTAATTGTATGGGTACCTGGAGCTTATTGACAGCCAAATCAAGAGCGGATGGAAGTTTTGCAATTCTGTTCGTGTTGAATGCACTGTGATAGATGACCTTAATCGAAAATTGCTGTTGAAGCCGATGGATGTTCCCTGTTTCCAAAAGTCATGAAGGGGATTAAGGCAACTGGAAGGTGAAGCTCACCCTCATGGTATTATGAGCAGTATAAGACCCCAAATTAAATTGATTATGGAAAATGTGAGGATGTGGTACATCTTGTGGCCGAAGGAGTCCGTTGAATGATACATGGTCTATGTGCATTGCACAAAATGAACAGGCAACTTTGTAGGTGTATTGATTGTAAACCCTCAATTAGATTTGTCCGAAGACGTAAAACTACAACACTTAATTGTGTGTGCTCGTCTTGCTAGTTGATGTAAAATGGATCGAGTGCCTTATCAGCAGTAGAAGCAGAAAGTGGATGAAAATTCCACATTTTTCCCAAAAGTCATCCGAAGACATAAAACTACGACACTTAACTGTGTGTGCTTGTCTTGCTCGTTGATGTAAAATGGATCGAGTGCCTTATCATCAGTAGAAGCTTAAAGTGGATAAAAATTCCACACTTACCCAGCAAAGAACCCCAAGATGGAACGATGGAATGAACCTTTTCAACAACCATGCAATGCAATAAGTCCAAATCTTGACCATCTAGACCCGATCAGGACCATCCAGATCGGAAAGGGCAGATTTGATTACAAAAAAAAAAAGAGAAAAAATATAATGTGCAATGTAAACCAATTTATGCTACGCGATCTTGACCATGACCATCTGGTCAGGGGATGATGGGTCGGAACAAGTGCATCCCCAGGTGGAGTCGTCTTTCCCCATATCAGAATAGACACATCCTCAAGCAGAATCGTGTTCCCCATTGTCCACAAAAAAATGCATATATATGCTTATATATTTTGCAATAAAATGACTCGCGCCACCCAATCTTGACCATGACCATCTGGTCAAGGGATGACAGATCGGAATAAGCACATCCCCAAGCTGAGTCGTGTTTCCCTTTTATATAAAAAAAGGCAAGCAAAACAAAGGTCAAATAAAATCCGTCTGACGATGCCCACCCGCGAGATTGGGCGGAGATCTTCAAAATAAAGGCCTGAAAAAAAATTCAAAAATCTTTGCAATAAAAATCCCATGGAACCATGTTCTATAGGTGAGGATCTTCTTCTTCTTCAAAAAAAAAAAAATCTTTGCAATAAAAACCACATGGAACCATGTTTTACAAGTGGAGATCATTTTAAAAAATCCAAAAAAAATTCAAAAAATTTAAAAGTCTTCAAAAATACTATGCACATGGCATCCGAGGCATTGGGCAATCTTCCATACTCCCCAGTGGGTGTCGACGCAACAACAATAATTGATTTTGGTTTTACCCGACTTGTCGGTTTTCTCTAAGATCATATGCGGAGCATGGGACGGCCGGCCTGAACTCTCAGTGTCAACTCGATCGTCTTGGAATACGGAATGATTATTCCTGGATTGACGCAACTGCACTTCAATTTACAAAAAACTCTACTACGAACCAAGGTAACCAAGTCGAAAAAGTTCAAATGGCATAAAGAATAATTCGGATGGCTCTAGACCGGGACAGTTGCAAGCCTAACGTACTGTAAAGCGGGAGATCCGTAAAGCCACAAAATGCGCAGGCAACCACCCGTTACAACGACATGTCTTATAAGTGAGCCTAGGAACATGGAAGTCTTCTAATCCAACTCTCCAATTCAAATCAATCTCTCAATTCAAAGTGTGTTATCCTTGTAAGGCCGCAAAATGCGCAGGGGCTCTAACAACTTTCAATTCAAACACACAGACTCAATTACCACATTCTGTGCCCCTCATGAGGCATCCAAATTAATCTTTAAGCCATGCAAATCTATCGACAAACGTCACTACGGCGAAATAGCAAAGTTGATCGCCACTACGTCTAATCCACGGGTGGGGTATCCACTCGCTTTGGCATTCGGTTGTATCCAACCTCTGCCAAGGAGGGGCATCTGTAGACAACCCACCTTTCAAGAGCATGTGTATCACTCGATGACTTTGATTTGACAGAACCAAGCTCCTGTATGGCTAAAAGTGGGCCGCCGAGGTGATGAACAGGGCAGATCATGACGATGGGCTTAACGTACAATGGCAAGGTGCGCGTGGTGCACGTATGGAAATTAAAGTGCACCCAAAACCATGAAATAAAGCACTAAAAGATTAAAAAAAAAAGAAAAAAAAATGAAAAGGCATTACCACAACCACCATGTGGCCGTGTTCATGCAAACGATGACATGGCTGCCACCATGCATTTCTGAGCAGCCTCGCCAACCTGTCATTCCCTCGCTTGCCCGATGCGTTGCCCACATGCTAAAAATCGATCTTAGCCTCACGACTGCTCGGGTTGGCATGTAGTTGTAGAAATCACCACGTGGTTATTCCATACTCACGCGGAATCAACAAATTGTCGCGCTCACACCTCTCGCCCGTCTATTTAAGCAAGGGCCCAGCAACTGAACGAGAGGGACGGAATCCAATGGACAGAGAGCGGATGAGAGAAAATTCTGAGAGAGCGAGAGACAACGACAGAGGCTCCAATAAAGCTTTTTGGAATACCCGCCTCTTAGGGATCGGTGAATCTAAGGTGTCAAAGCTCTGTCCCACTAATTAACCATCCGACATGGGCAGGGCAAGCCTCTTGCTTCGGTAACCGTACACCAGTGATCGAGCCTCTCTGTCTCTATCTCTTTCTCTATTGAGAAGTCAAAAGCAACATCGAGTAGGGTAGGAATATGGGACGTCCGACCATCCTCTATCTTTTCTATAAAAAAGGGGTGTCTGATTTTTCCTTTTCTTGCTCACGTCTCGAGGTGCTCACCCTCTGTCAGTAAATCAAAAACAACATTCTCAAAGTCAAAGTCAACGAGTGGGGTGGGAATCCGGGGCATCCGATCATCCCTAGTCTTTCCCATGAGAAAGGGTGTCTGACTCTCCCTTTTCCCTCTCACATCTCAAAATCAAACCATATTCCATTCCGCACATTCCATACACATTCCATCCTTCCATACACTCACTATTTACTTTTACTGTTGCTACTTTTCTATTTTTTGCCAACCCGGGCCCTAAAAAGCCTGCGTAGTTAAGCCTAACCCTGTTATATTGTTACTATATTTTTATTGTTTTGCTTACCCGAACCCTAAAAAGCCCGTGAAGTATGGCCTAATCTTCTAGGTTCAAAAGCTCTTCAGAATCTCCCTAAAATCGTTTAGCCCTGCAAAGTATGATGCACGGGCGATAAGGGAGTGCCTAACACCTTCCCATTTCGTAACCGTGGCCCTTACCTAGAATCCATGGTACAGACCAACTTATCCAAATGGAAGTCATTTAAAAGATCAGGAATTCTTCAGAATACCCTAATCATTTTTTATTTTATTTTTTTGCGTTTTTACGGGTTCTGGCCGACCGTGGATTCTGAAGCCTGTTTTTGGCTGGTGGCGACTCCGTTAAACAAACCAAATCCGAGAACGTCATTCTGTTGTCCTCGAAAAGGTTTTACACAACCAAGGAAAATCCAAGCCAAGTCAACAAATTGTTGCAACTGTGCGCCCCACTCCAAATACAAACCAAAACAAATAAAAAATGAAAACAGTGGGCACACACTGCGCACCAGCGCGGGACAGCGTCCACAGAATCTAACAAGGAAGAATATCCAACACTCAAGTGAGCCACACCAAATAGTAGAGGTGGGGAACGATCCAATCCGAGTCGAAAATGGACCAGAAGGGATTGTTTGGCTGCTTAAGTGGGTATGTTCGAACAAACATTCAAACAAGGTGGCTCTATTCAAACTCGGTTTGGTTTGGCCCAGCCATGTTCAAACATATGGATTTCAGACAATTTTTACGAGTTCGAATAAGTTCGAACAATTTAGTTTTTTTCCTTGAAAATATTTTTTCTACTAATATCGATTTGTTCACAAATTACATATCACAAATGACAAATCACAAGGTTTAAAGTTTTTAACTAACTAGTTAATGTTCATACTTTTACTCACCTGAAGAGGGAAGAGTGAAGACTGAAGCGAACCCTTGACTGTTCAAAGCTCTGTGGGTCCCACCATGATGTATTTGTTTTTCCACTTTGTCCATCAATTTGTACATCTCATTTTGAGGCATTAAACAAAAAATGAGGCAAATACAAAGCTTAAGTAGACCACACCATAAGAAACAATGAGGAGAATGATGTCCACCATTGAAACTTTTCCAGGGCCCACGGTCATGTTTATTTGTAATCCAACCCTCTCTCTCTCTCTCTCTCTCTCTCTCTCTCTCTCTCTCTCTCGATATATATATATATATATATATATATATATATATATATATATATATATATATATATATATATATATATATATATATATATATATATATATAACCGAGTCGAACGAACGAGTCGAGTTCGAGTCGAGTCGAACAAGGCTGTGATTGAAACCGACTCGAATTTTTTTTTTCGAACAGACACTGTGTGTTTAAACAAAGTTCGAACACGAAGACTTTCTGTTCAAATAGAGTTTTATCGAGTTGATCCAAGTCAATCCGAACAAGTTGAGTCGAGCTGTGTCCAACTTTACCAAATAGTGATCAGAACCTGGTGACGTCATCACTACTGTAGTGATGACATCACCAGGGTCCACTCACTGTTTCGTGTGGCCCACTTGAGCGTTGGATCTGCCTCTTTTTTGGCCCATTTGCTAGCATGATTTTATAAAAATTGATGTACGGAGTGGATAAACTGATACATCAGGTGGGCCCCTCCACAGGTCTGCCTAACGGTAATGCGTCGGGGGCAGGATGCAATCCCCGTCCATAGCCATCCATTTGTAGTAAGTTTTGCATTTGGACCTCCGAATGGTTTATAATTCATAAACGTGGATGTTACTGTCATCCCGCCATCTCAGCTTGTGGGCCCCATCCAACCATCTCTCTCATGGTGGAAATCCCGAAGTAGTAGTCTTACAGACAGAGAGAGAAAGACTCTCTTACAGTGCGTGACCCACCTTATGACTAAACTGGCCTAGAGAGTAGCTTACAGCGTGTGGCCCACCTTATGACTAAACTGTCCTATTTTTTTAGTCACATAGCAAGCAAGGTGGGCTCACCCGATGAACAGTTCCAATGTTGTACATACAATATGGCTACTTTGATGGAGGACAAGAGACATATACATTCCTAGCACAGTTGGACCAAAAGAAGGCTAAAAGGAAGTGAAAGTAGTCTGTTAGATTTAGACCCAATCCTAAGTAGGGCATGACATAACTAGGCTTTAGGCGAGTGCGGTTTGAAGAAATTCAATTTGGATAGAGAAATTGTCGTTTAAAGTATTAATCATATATCGGCCCTAACTTTTGATCCAGGAAATATTGTCACGAGATGTACGACCTATCAATCTTTATTGCAACGGGTCGTTCGAGGTCAACTGACCTATGTAGTAAGATGTATCTGTCCGCAAGCTTATAGTTCAAAATCAAAATTTTAGAAAAATTTAATATTTTTAGTAATGTTAATTTTTGTTGTATTTTCATACTTTTGAAGTTTTATATTTTTATATTTTTAGACATTGATTACAATCATGCTAGGAATCCTCCGGTAAGGTTAATTTAGGACTTTCTATTATAAGTTTTATTTTAGTTGAATTAGGACTTTTAATATTAAAATTTTTCTGTTTTAATTTGAAATTTTATTTTTCAATGATGTAATAGAGAAATCAAACTCATTACATAACTATTCAATAAATATATTAGAGTTTTCTCTCTTTTTTCTTGTGAATTTAAAAAAATTACCTTATATACTTAAGGAAAACTATGATTTTCTACTCTACTTTTCCACGCTCTTCCCTTCATCATACCCTTACAAGAGCAACATGGAAGAATAAGAAGGAAAATGTTCTAGTAGGGTTGTGCACTATGAGCTCCACTGTAGACATCCACCCCGTCCATCAGATTTGCCCCTCCCTAGTAGGCCTGAAATAAAAAATCCAACCCCATCCATGACTTCGGTAGGCCACACTACAAGAAATAGTTGAAACTAGACACCAACACATTCAAAACCATCATAATTTTTGTGGGACCCATGGAGATGTGGTACAGATATCCGACCCGTCCTTTATGTGCATCCCACCTAGATGAGGGGGTCCCACCAAATTTCAGGCCATTTCAAAACTAAGATGAGCCCAGCCAAGTGATTTCAGATGTTTCAGGCATGATTTTGCACTGTTCCAGATGGCATTGGATCAAGCTGAGTTCCGTACACAGCTGAGCATATCATCACCTGAAGGTGAGCCACCAGATGCATGGTTCAAACGATTCAACACATCATGGTGGGCCCCACATAGCTCGACGACCTTACTAGGACATTTCCCCCAATAAAAAAAAGAAGTCGATATTGAAGGGATTGATCCCCTCACACGTGTACCAAAACAGGACATTCATTTTCTGTGCCACTTCTTAGGTGGGCCCCACTGTGATATGTCCCATAAATCGGGCCAATTCGCTCATCAAAGGGCTGCACTGATACAAAGACGATTAGATAGAAAGTCAGCAACAGCCTATAATCAACAATCAAAACCTCTTTAATTTCTCAGGGCCCACTATATATGGACCCCTCTCAGTATGTGGCCCAGGTCTCACGACCAATCGCCTCATTTGCAAATGGGGCCAGAGAGATGAGCGGCTTGGATCTCTCACATGCATGCAATGTTCGCATGTTCAGTCCCATCTTCTTGAATCTCATTAGAATTTATTTAGTTTTTAGAACATTTGTTGGACCAGCCCAGCCCATTCTTAGCCCTGTTTGGGGCCGAGTAAATGAATCGATGACTCGTCCAAGTTGGGTGCGACTCATCTGAGTCGACTCAGACTCGGTTGAACCAGATCCAGTTCGACACCACGAGTCACTAGTGCAAATAGGCAGACCTGGACCAGTCACTACCTGACCCAGTCGAGTCATGACTTGATTTAAGAGTAGTCAAGTCAGTCCAAGCCATCAGAGTAAAAAACCATGGCTGAACCTTGAGCCAGTGCATTTGATTTTGGTCTGAGTTTTAGACTGATCAGTAGCTAGATATGGGCTCGCTTCTATCCAACCAACAAACAAGCCCAAACTATTTAATACAGTTTGGGTAAGGATTTGTGGGCAGACCCGACTCGAAGCCACTCGCCGGTCATAAGATGGACTTTGGCCATCCATCAGTCCGGCCCATTCACTATTCTAATAAATTAGTAACATCAACCATGCTAACAATTATGTGATCACCTGGGCAGAGACACTTGTACAAGTGGGGCCCATGTTTGCATGATCCATACCGTTGGTGTGGAGGTCCCTTTGTTGACAGCGAAATGCCATGAAAATCTCCCTGATAGGACAATCACAGCTCTTCATCAGCAACCTATATAGATGATTAAGGAAAAAAGAAAAACATCGATCGCCCACGTTGAGTCGAAGAAATACTAAAGATTGAATGGCCACGATTTTACAATCGGGAAATTTTGGGCTGTCAATCTCCAAGGAGACCCATCAGATGAAGCAATCTAGATCAGCACCCACCTACAAGGCCCATGAAAAAAGTCTCCATGGCTCATAAGTCATGTAATTCTTTCTTTCTTTCTTCCAACCATGATATTACAACTTCATTCATGTCATGGATCCATTGATGTGAAAGTGAAATATTTTTTAAAAAATAACACCAAAAAATAGATCAGATCAAACGCTGTTAACTCGGATGTGTGGCCGTGATGATACTTTTCCACGTGTAGGGATGAAAGAAAGCTCACCAAGATATCGATTCTCAATCAAAGATGATTCTTTTTTACCCACCAAAGATACTAATTCTCAACCAAAGATGAGAATAGAACATTATGCGCTTTGCTGCCTGTTGATGCAATTATATCAGATCTTCCTACAAGGGAAGGAATTCTTTAGGATTAGGATTTAAAAAAGGAGAGGTATCTTATACCAAACTCTAACATTTTGGGGGCGTTTGGATCATAATTCATAAGCTATTTTAGATAAGCTACTTACGTCACAAGTAGCTTATTTTGATTTTTACTTGTTTAGCATATTAGTATGTTTGGTAAACAACATACTTATCTGCTGAAAAATAAAAGAAAACAAAAGTATGTTTAATTTCCAAAATTATAAGTATTTATCCCTCAAGTATGTTTGGTACCCCTTACATCCACCAGCCATCATGTGGGGCCAACCTTTGATTTGGACCTTTCATTGTGTGGGTCCCACCTTTGATGTGGGCCATCCCTCATGCGAAGCCCACCATGATGTGGGCCATTCAACATTAATTAGGGGCTGAGCTTTTATGTGCACCGTCCATTATGTAGGGCTCACCTTTGATGTTGGTCATCCATCATGTGGGGCCCATCATAATGTTATTATCCATTATGTGGGGCCACCATCAATGTTATTATCCATCATGTGGGGCCCATCAATATCCATTGCTCATCATGTGGAGCCCACCTTCAATATCCATTGCTCATCATGTGGAGCCCACCTTTGATGTGGATCGTCCATCATGTGGGCACCACCTCCAATGAAGGCCATCCATCATGCAAGCCGCATTGGATATGGGTCATTAATCATTAGGGCCGACCTTTGATGTGGACAACCCATCATGTGGAGGCCCACCTTGATGTGGATCATCCATCATGTGGGGCCACCATTATTAATTTCTCCATCATGTGGACCATTCATCATAAGGGGCCGACCTTTGATGTGGATCATCTATCATGTGGAGCCACCTCGATGTGGGTCATCCATCACGTGGGGCCCAACTTCAATGTCCATTGCTTGTCATGTGGAGCTCAACTTTGATGTAGACTATCCATTGTGTGGCCCCTCCTTTGAAGTAAGCCGTCCATCATATCTGTCCATTTTAGATGTGGGCTATTTATCATTTGGGGCTGACCTTGGATGTAGACCATCCATTATGTGGATCCACAATAATATGGGTGATCAATCATGTGGGGCCCACCTTTGATGTGGACCATCTATCATGTGGGCCCCACCTTCAATGTGGATAGTAAGAGAGAGAAGTAGAAAAGTTAAAAGTTAAAAAGCTAATATATATATATATATATATATATATATATAGGAATAAGTAAATTAACATACATAATCTCTTTTACAATGATGTTTACCAAACTAACTTAAGTGAGAAAAGTATTATATGAGGCATTTGGAACCTTAGTTACTTAAGATAAGCTACTTATGCCTTAAGTAACTTATCTTGGTTGCTACTTATTAAGATGAAGTGATTAAATAACTTTAAGTAAAAAAGTTACTTATGATTTATCATAAACCAAACTTACTTGTGTCAAATAAGTTACTTATCTACTGCTGTAAGTAGAAAAAGTAATTTATTCGGTAGTATCCAAATGGGCTTTTAATGACTTAACAAAAGTTAAAAAGTAACTTATTTGGTGGTATCCAAATAAGCCCTCTTAATTTTTTATTCCCAACCGGGGCTGAGGATCAACCTAAACCAGATTGACCCAAATGGAGTTAGGGCGAGGCTGGGGTTGGCTGTCAATGTTCTTATGTTAGGTTCGGGTTGGAAAATGCCCATGCAATTTGGGTTTCAGGTTGAACAAATATTGGTTGCGTTGGGAACGAACGAGTATTTGGGTGAGGTTGAGGTCAGTCTGGCTTGGTTGACCCTCGACCCCACCCAACCTACCGGAGTCGCGCCCCTATACCACTCTTCCTCTTGAATGTTAAAAAAAAAAATCCTATCTTCGCCCTCTGATAGCATTGGTTCTCCACAAAACCTCAAGGCCATAAACATCCACCAAATCCAATCGTCACCCTCTAACCACTTGTGGTAGATACTAATATAACCATGAATTTTATCTGCTTTAAGACCTAATGAATTTTACTTCACAAACATTATTGGCCAAATCCCATTAGAAACTATCTAGTTTACAATGTATAAATAATTTTCAAAATAATTCATTTCTTAAGCATCATCATTACCATGTATTCATATCAATCTTCCTCTAACCCATTTGCTATGGTATCTTAACTCAGTTGCTTTCCTTGCATGCTTCTAACCCAGTCGAATCCATGGATGACCTTGAGAGAATGGACACTAAAGTTGCTACTTCATCAAGATTTATCATAGAGCATGGAATATTAAACAAATACATGACCACCATTGTGTTAGCTACACCAAATAATAACATAACATATAGTCGTTATCAACGCGTATGAATAAAATCGCAACCACACATACGAACACATACATCAGATAATGGCACAATGATCTGACTAATATAAACATATGTATATGTCAACATAAAAACTCACGCTGTTGAGCATATGTATTCTATGTAGGCTACTCATATAAAAAATAGTAGACGGTCTATGATACCTACAATTTTATGACCGTACAGTATAATGCATAAGATTGGATAGTCTGATGTATGGCCTGGATGTCAAATACAAGTAACAAGTTGGCTCTGATGGTATGGGAGGGTCCTGCAAATCGGCGCGGATTTCCGGCGAAAGCCTTGCCCAGGAATTTTCTGCACTGGGAACCACGGTGGAGTGATGTTTTTTTATAAATCCACCCCGTCCATCCGTTTTGGGAGCTCATTTTAGTACATGAAAACAAAAATGAACCGGATCCAAGACTCAAGTGGGCCTCACTAAAGGAAAAGGTGGATAGGTAAATTACTACCGTTGAAACCTCCCTGGGGTCCACAGTGATGTTTATATGACATCCGTACCGTTCATAACGTCACTTCCACTGGGATGAACTGGAAAAACAAATAATATCCTGTGGCCCCACAAATATTTCAACTGTGGAGGTTCAAATCTTACGTTTTCAGCTCACTTGAGTCTTGGATCCGCCTCATTTTTTGTTCTCATGTACTTAAAATAAGCTCCCAAAATGGATGGACAGTGTGGATTTATCAAAAAACATCACTTTGGGCCCCACCTTAGTTCCCAGTGCAGGACCGCGCACATAAATTCGTTGTTCCGACAGAATTCCAAAGGCAACTTTTTTTCTGTTATATATATATATATATATATATATATATATATATATATATATATATATATATATATATATATATATATATTGTTAGTCATGCAACACATCCACCATGTTAGCTGTGCAACGCAACGCGCTCACACGGTTAGTCACACTATGCACCCACCCACCAGTGCGGTTAGTGGTCATTTCATCTTTATCCAATTATTTCAATTTAATTCAATTTTGCATCCAAACAGGTCAAAGCCATTCTCATCAATTGCAAAAATCCCAGGTAATATTGCAATTGCGAGTATTTGCTCGACACCTAATATTGGATTTAAGACATAAAAAACCGAATGTATCAATTGATGGGGTTTTCCTCCTCAGTTCAGAGGAGAGATGGTGCAGCCTGGGTGTGGTCAGGTGCCCAGACCAACTGTGGTTGGGTGACTGAAATTCACCCAAATGGGTGTTTAATCGCTGGACTATTTTCATAAAAGTTGGGCACCCGTTGGTCAGGTGACAGAGCACTCGGTGCCCAGGGCGGGCGCCCAACCATGTTGGTCCGGGCGCCCGAAATTCAGCAAGCTCTCTACTAAACACGCTGGACAGTTTTGTAACTGGCTGAGCACCCGATGTCCACTGACCGAGCCCCCAACCGTGCGCGGACTGCTTAAGTGCAATTTTCTTATATGACTCTGATTCCTCTGGTTCCCTACTTAAGGAGTTCCAAAAAGAGATTAGGGCATCCCATGAAGGTGTTTCCACATCCAAGGTGAGAGAAAAAGAGGAAGAGAGAGAGAGAGAGAGAGAGAGAGAGAGCTTGTGGAAGGCAGGATTCTGCTTGTAGAGGTGATCTACTACGCAGTCAACGTCTCAGCACTTCTACATCCTCTTAATCGATGATCTCTCCATTTCTTACATTCTCTTATTGTTTATCCACTCCTACGTGAGTAAAGAAGGTTTGATCCAAGCGGTGTGTGTTTGTAATCGGTTGTAACGGTTCTACTTCATAGTGAATTGTTGCTGTTGACTAGGTCCCGTGGTTTTTACCTCTTTGAGGGTTTTCCACGTAAAAATTCCTTGTATCGTGTGATTTGTGCTTTGATTTATTTTATTGCGTTATTATATCCCATAATTCAAGTAGTTTGGGGGGCGAGATCCTAAGGTTTTTTGTACAACGCTCCCAACAAAGTGGTATCAGAGAGTTCAGGTTGGTTGAACGGAAGTGGGATCGGTTCTGAATTATGGAAGGTGGCTCATCAATGATAATCAGTCTCAATGGTTCTAACTGGACCATATGGAAGGCTAAGATAAAGAACTTGCTCTATTTCAAAGACTTGTATGCTCCAATCTTAAGCATATCATCAAAGATAAAGGATATGCCTGATGATGATTGGAAGAAGTTGGACTGAAAGGTGGTGGAGTTTATTAGACAATGATTTGATGATTCAGTATTCCACCATATGTCTACGGAAACCTCAGCCGCTAGCCTATGGCAAAAATTGCAAGGGCTGTATGAGAGGAAGACAGCCGGCAACAAGATTTTTCTGATGAGAAGACTTGTGAATCTCAAGTTCAAAGATAGTGGTTCTGTGGCGGAGCACATAGATAAAGTCAGCAACATTTTGAACCAGCTCTCCGCCATGAAGATGGTTCTGAACGATGAACTTCAGGCCTTACTACTGCTTAGCTCGTTGCCAGATAGTTGGGAGACATTGGTGGTGTTTCTAAATAACTCCGCGCCAGACGAAAAGGTATCCATGGAGCAGGTGACTAGTTGTCTCTTCAATGAGGAAACAAGGAGGAAGTCCCAGGGGTCTACTCAACAAGAGGCCCTTGTGACATAAGATCGGGGGAGAGGAAAGAACAGAAAGGGCGGAGAGGCCCGAGATAAATCAAGAGGCAAGTTGAATGTCAGGAAGGATATTAAGTGCTGGAATTGTGGCAAGAAGGACCACTACAAGCATGAATGTCATAAGAAGAATAATAACAAGAAAGGAAAAGGAAAGGAGAGGGAAGATGAATCAAACACGATGACCAAGGCTTTGCTCAAGGGCAAGTTTAAAGTTTGTAGAAACCTGGTTGGCTTGAAGAAGGGGAATTCCTCCTGAGTCGAAAAGGGGGAGATTTGATGGGGTTTTCCTCCTCAGTTCAAAGTAGAGATAGTGCAACCTAGGTGTGGTCGGGCGCCCGGACCAACTGTGGTCGGGCGACTAAAATTCACCAAGATGGTTGTTTAATCACTAGACTGTTTTCATAACAATCGGGCGCCCGATGGTTAGGTGACCGGGCGCCCGGTGCCCAGGGCGGGCGCTAGACTATGTTGGTCTGGGCACCCGAAATTCGACAATTGTCTACCAAACATGCTGAACGGTTTTGTAACTGACCGGGCGCCCGATGGTCCATTGACCGGGCGCCCGACCGTGCGCGAAATGCTTAAGTGCGGTTTCCTTATCTGACTCTAATTCCTCCGGTTCTCCACTTAAGAAATTCCAAAACGAGATTAGGGTTGTAACACCCCGTATTTTTAGTATAAATTTATTTATTTATCAATTTATTTACATATTTATTTAATTATTTGACATTAAATAAACCCCACGTTTTAAGTAAACTAATTTTCCATGTTCCGTTTAGGCTGAAACTTTAGGAGAACTCTGTTAGACCCAAAATAACCGTACATGTCAAATTTCGGCCCTTAGATCATAGTACAAATGTCCCGATCAGAAAATAGCCAATAAATGGCCCACCTCAACTCAGAATTGTTCCACATTTGACGTCAACGGTTATTTTCATCTCACCGACCTATTGGACGGAGCAAAAAAAAAACTTCGATCCATCATAGTGGACCCCACCTGTCAAGCCCGAGCGTTAGGCACGTTCCGTACGTAACTTACGTAAAGAGGTTTTTTTTTCTTCTCTTCCTTCTTCTTCGGCGGAAGTTGTTACAACGTCCGTCCGCTGCCATATTGGTGACCCACACCATCCTCCAGGATGGGCCCCACAACCAGATCCATTCCGCTCATTTGTTTTGTACTCCACCAAAACCCATGCCACCAAAGTTTTGCTACTTTTCTCGATCCATACGGCCCGCTACACTCTCACCATTAAAAGCCATTGCTTTCAAAAATGATATAGATCAGGGCCATTCCTTTGCATGAGGGCTTGGGATTGAAACCACGACTTCTTATGGACCCTACCTTCCTCTTGGACGGTCTACATGAGACATAGGTCGTTAGAGGAGGACCCACTACTTTCCTTCTCCAATTAGGAAACCAATCCCATTTTACGTTGGGAAACCAATCCCATTTTACGTTGCATCTCCCAACCCCATTTTACGTTGCATCTCGGGGTTCCATATATGGCTCCCCCAGACGTCCTCTACTCTATAGAAAACCCTAAGAAAGAGAGAGAAAGATCGACAGTAAAGAGAAAGAGAGAGAAATCGAAAGTAAAGAGAGAGAGATCGTGGGAGGAGAGAGAGAGGAGAACCCACGTTCTCTTGTTGTTGCTTCTACGTTGCTATTCCTTTTCTTTCTGGATCTGCTGTTGAGAAGTGGTAAGTCACATCTATTTCTTAGATTTATCCCTACTCTCTAACCATAGATGGAGATCTAATCGTAGGCGATCATTTGTGAAGATGAGATCCTAACCATGTAATCTATGTTAAACATGTTAGGGTTGAACTTAGGAGGATTTTCACGACTCTAACAATATCTCGAATCTACCAATATTAGAGGTAAGGATTTCCTTCAAAGTATAGCCACAATAATATTGATTTATTTAACCATCTTATGCATAATATAGGGAGTTTTTGCTACGTTGTTATATGTGATCTATGATTATTGAATCTTTCCATGTGAATATGAGTTGATGTATGGAATGCTTTAATAAACTCTTGCTGAATTTTTATTTGATATGAACCATAATGTGTGATGTGTGTTTTGAAAGTGAAATCATGACATTATACATGCCTACATGAGATATATGTGAAGTTCATGCTTAAGAAATGATGTTTATATGCTTATGGTATGTATGATGAATAGAGTGTTATGTGATACGGGATTACTCATGCAGATGTTTAATCAGTGGAAGCTCTTTGTCCCATAAGTAATATAATTGTACGTTAAAGAGGATTGAACCATGAGGATTGTGTTGAATGGAACAATTTGGCAAAGCCATATGAATGTATTGTTGGTCAGTTGCCAACGGATCTAAAAGTGAATGTTTGAGATGAATCCTTAAGAAATTGTCGATATTTGCATGCCATGTGCTTTGTCTTGACTATGATGTGTACGTCCTTTCACGGTTGGCCCCCGTTGAAGGGAAACGACTATTCTACGTTATGATGAACCGTGGGATGGGGTAAAGAGCGACCGTTGATCTTAAACATCATTAAATTGACTGTATGTTAAACTACTTAAATAAATATGAAACTAATCATGCATGCACGGGACCCGACTTGGTGGGTCAGCCCTGCGGGCGCTACGGCGCTAGCTTATGGTAGAGTGGTGGGTTGCTATCACCTCCATTGGCTGGGTTTGTTGACATGGAGTTGTGGAATTACCCGCTTCATCGTGGACTCTGGTGACTAGTGACTAGTGAGAAGAGTTGGATTAAGTCCCGTCTCATTAGTCAGGGTGCCTTAGCCAGAGCATGCATATCATGCATTGCATTAAAACAAGATTTTTCATGTGTGTTTTGAATTGGGTATGCTCTTTGTGTTTAAATATTGTTGTACTATTCTTGGTGGGCGACCCCTTACTGAGTTGATCGCGAGCAACTCACATCCTTCTGGGACGGTGTCTTTAAAACACCATTCCAGACATTGCAGGTAACGATCCAGTAGATGAGGCCGATTTACAAGGTGAGGAGTATGAAGGCTCATGGCAGCAAATGGCAGACGACGAAGCCGAAGTAGCATGAAGATGTTTTTTATTATTTCATAATTAGAGTTTTGATTTCCCTTGATTATATGTAATAAGTCTCTCAGAGGGACACTAGCTAAAACATTGATTTGGACATGATTTCTTTTCATACATTTGATTGAGAATCTAGATGTAGAAAGTTATGGAATAAGAACATTAATTTTCCGTCGTTATGATATGAATGCCACACATGTATGTGTTTATGGGTGAATGTGTGAAAACACAACCCTAACATATATGAGTAAACACTCAAAAATTTGGCCAATCGTGTCATCCACGAGAGTCTAAATTTTGGGGCGTTACAAGTTGGTATCAGAGCATAAAACGGGACCTTGGGCGTGACCCAACCCATCGCATAATGAATTCACCTTAGGAATTAAGCCCCTGAAACTAGTGATAAATTAAATCTAGGAACGCCCACGAATGGTTGTATGAAGTGATCAAACGTAGAAACCCGCCACACCTAGGTTTCCCTTGGAATCAATAGGGTAGCCGTTGGACGTAGAGATGTGAGTTTAGGGTCTTGTGAGGAGAACCCCCACCTAGCATTTATTTTTGGAGCTCTTATTCATTCCCCATACTTATCTCAGCACACCCGCTGAATAGAATAGTGTAACTCTATCTGAAAACACAAGTTTCTAATTTTTCCATGATTTTCGCCCTTAGGACAGATTGTTCGACCTATATGTAATGCAACAGTTATAGACGGACATCCAGAGATTATAAAAATTTAAAATTTTATTTTTAGACTTATAACTCAACCTAGAATACCTTTGTAAAATTTCAGATCAGTTGGACGAACACAAAAATCAGGAAAATTTCGTTAATGGGCGAGATCCTGCAAAAATCAGTGCTGATCTGCAGCAAATTTTGAGGTAACAGCGGTCAGAACTCTAGTTTACATTCCGAATTTTAATCTGAAAAAAATTTGGGATATTCCTCACCTAATATACTATCTATGTTTCAAATTTCAGAGGAAACGGACACCTAGGTCGAAAGATAAAATTCTGGGAGTGCAATCAGGTGCTGCACATCAGATTCGTGAACCTTACCATAGGTGAGCCCTGAAACCTCCTCATCTTAGTTCGTAGATACTGAATACCACTCCAGAACCCTTACCTAACTCTATGAATGATTATTTTTCAGTTGGTGATGGCACCAAAAAAGAAGAAGAGTGTAAAGTCTATCCCCACAACTACTTTCCGACAGGAACCACCATCTGAGGACGATGCCTCACCTCCTCCAACCGGCCCACAACCTTGGGAAGCCATATTTGGAGCTTTCGACCGGCTAACAGGCATGATGCACCAACAGCAAATACAACAGCAAGAACAACAAGCTAGACACCAGTTCCTTTTGGAAAGACTCGTGACTTTAATGACACCGGGCCAAACCTCGACTCAAGTGCCACCTACACCTCAGAACCAGCCAGAGGCCCAAGTACCACCTGTAACATCAAATCAAGCACCACCTATACCTCAGGATCGCCCAGAGGCCCGAACACCACCCCCAGCACCCAATCAAGTGCCACCTGTGATGCAGCCTAGATTTGCCCTACCAGAAGAAACTATATTGATAGAAAAGTTTATGAAGCTGCGTCCAGAGCCATTCGTTGGTAGCCCTGAACCGACCAAAGCAGACTATTGGATTAAACAGATGGCAAAGAAGCTAGACACCATGGCATGCCCCCTCCATCAAAGAGTCACGTTAGCTGCCTACATGTTAGAAGGACCTGCTCATGTATGGTGGGAAGCGACTAAGAGATGGGCCCCAGCAGATTATCAGTGGACATGGGAGACCTTTCGTGTCAAATTCCATGACAAGTACTTTCCTGAAGCCTATCGAAAGGAAAAGATGACTGAATTCTTTAAGTTAGAACAAGGAAGCATGACTGTAGCCCAATACGAAGACAAGTTTGCAGAATTGGCAAGTTATATGCCTAAAGCAGTGGAAGATCCAGAATATAAGATTCATAAATTTCAAGAGGGATTAAGGCCAAGCATCCGGTCCAAGATTAGTATACTAAAACTCCAATCGTACGAAGAAATTGTGGACCGTGCTATGCTAGCAGAGAAGGACACTGAACGTTACTTACAACATCGTAATCAAGTCAGGCCAGCAACACTAAAGAACAGGGTACCACCAAGTATCCCACCTATTCCTGAGAAGAGACTCAAGCCAGCGTATCATCAGAACAATGTGCCTGAACAACGTCAGACTCAAGAGAAGAGAGGCTGCTTTTATTGTGGGAAGCTAGGACATCAGATTGCGGACTGTTATAAGAAGATAGCAGATGAAAAGAAGGCAGCTTCGCGTGGGGATAACCGAACTCAACGACCTCAGCAAACACCAAACCCACCACAACTTGCTCGTCCTCCAGCGCAGAGAAAAGAGACATCGGGCTCGAATCAGAGGAATCAGGGCCGTCTTTTCGCCATGGCACCGCCGGACAATGTGGAAGAAGAACCTCGAGCAGTCGAAGGTACAATTTACATTCATGACGTTCCTGCTGTGATTTTATTCGATAGTGGCGCATCTATTAGCTTTATCTCTACATCTATGCTAGCACAATTAAACCTTCGGATTGATCGCTTAGACGAATCAGTTGTAGTAGCTACACCCATAGGTCGAATTGTGGAATTGAGAAAGGTATGTCGAGAATGTCCTTTGACTATCGACGGGGTCACTTTCAAAGCCGATCTAGTGGTGATGAATATGAGAGCATTCGATGTGATTTTAGGTATGGACTGGCTTTCTAAACATTTTGTGAGCTTGGATTGCCACGCCAAGACTATCTCTCTAGCTCTCCCTGGCCGAGACCCATTAGTCTTCCAGGGCAAGAAGAGGAAGGAAGTGATTGAACGTTTGATGAGCATAATAGAAGAAGAGCAACCCGAGTTAACCGTTGATCGAATTCCTATAGTGGCAGAGTTTCCAGAAGTTTTTCAGAATATTCCCGGGTTGCCTCCTGAGCGTGAGGTAGACTTCGCTATTGATCTCATGCCTGGCACGTCTCCAATAGCTTTACCTGTATATCGGATGGCACCAGTAGAATTGCAAGAACTGAAGGTACAGTTAGAAGAACTCCTGGACCAAGGATTCATTCGCCCAAGTGTTTCACCCTGGGCTGCTCCTGTTCTATTTGTGCGAAAAAAGGACGGTTCACTTCGGCTGTGCGTAGATTACAGGAGGTTGAACCAGGCCACCATCAAGAATAAATACCCCTTACCGCGCATAGATGATCTGTTCGACCAGTTGAGAGGAGCGAGATTCTTTTCAAAGATCGATTTAAGGTCCGGGTACCATCAGTTGCGGGTTAAGAAGGAAGATATCCCGAAGACTGCCTTCAGGACAAGATATGGTCACTATGAATTTTTAGTTATGCGCTTTGGGTTAACTAATGCCCCTGCAGTGTTCATGGATTTGATGAATCGCGTGTTCAATCCCTATTTAGACAAGTTTGTGATTGTATTTATTGATGACATCTTAATTTATTCCAAGAGTGAGGAAGAGCACACCGAGCATCTGAAGGTAGCCCTGAGGACTCTAAAGAACAACCAATTATATGCCAAACTTAAAAAGTGTGACTTCTGGAAGGAAGAAGTGAAATTTCTTGGTCATGTGGTGACACGCGAGGGTATAGCAGTGGATCAGTCCAAGGTTGATGCTGTTCGACACTGGAGCCAACCGACTACAGTTACAGAGGTTCGAAGTTTCCTTGGTCTAGCTGGATATTACAGGAGATTCATCAAAGAGTTCTCTAAAATCGCTCGCCCTCTAACAGAACTGACTAGAAAAAGTGTGCGATTTGAATGGGGCGACAAGGCAGAAAAAGCATTTCAAACTCTGAAGGGATTATTAACAACAGCTCCAGTTCTCACCCTACCAGAAGAGGGAGTCGAATATGTGGTGCATACTGATGCATCAAGATCCGGACTAGGATGTGTGTTAATGCAGAAAGATAAAGTGATAGCATATGCCTCCCGACAATTGAAGACACACGAACAAAATTACCCTACACATGACCTGGAGTTAGCTGCGGTGATTTTTGCACTCAAAATATGGAGGCACTACTTGTATGGCGAGCAGTTTAAATTGAATACGGATCACAAGAGTTTGAAGTACCTGTTTCAGCAGAAAGACCTAAATATGCGACAGCGCCGCTGGATGGAAACATTGAAGGATTTTCAGATCGAATTGTGCTACAATCCGGGCAAGGTTAATGCAGTAGCCGATGCACTCAGTAGGAAGAAAACCCGTGAGAAGGCAATGTCTTATGCGATTAAGAAGTGGGAAATGTTAAATTTTATTAAGGACTTCGATGTCAAGTTGAGCTTAGGTAGGCGTAAGGCATGGTTGAGCAATGTCGTGTTAGAACTAATGTTGATTCGAAAAATTATCAATGCTCAATGTCAAGATGAGGAACTTCAAGAAGAAATAACCAAGGAAAGGGATTCAGAAAGTAGCAAGGATTGGCGAGTAGGCTCTGATGGAGGAATACGTTTTCGCAATCGCCTATGTGTACCGAACGACCCAGAATTGAAACGTGAAATAATGGATGATGCGCATAGGTCTAAATTAACGATCCACCCTGGAAGTACGAAGATGTACCAAGATATGAAAAGGCAATACTGGTGGAACAATATGAAGCGTGAAATTGCAGAATTTGTGTCAAGGTGTCTCACATGCCAGCAAGTGAAAGCTGAGCACAAGAAGCCAGGCGGATTATTAAACCAACCAGAAATTCCTACCTGAAAATGGGAGCATATCTCAATGGACTTCATTACAGGACTCCCGAAGTCGATTAAGAAGCATGATGCCATATGGGTTATTGTGGATCGCCTTACTAAGTCAGCACACTTTGTCCCGACCCGTGTATCAACCCCCGTATCAGAATTAGCAGAGTTGTATGTGAAAGAAATAGTACGGTTGCATGGTGTGCCAGTATCCATCATTTCGGATAGGGATTCACGTTATACATCCTCGTTGTGGTCAAGGATGCAACAGGCAATGGGTACCTCTCTCAAGTATAGTACAGCTTTTCACCCCCAAACCGATGGTCAGACCGAACGAGTTAATCAAATATTAGAAGATATGCTGAGAGCCTGTGCGCTTGATTTTAAAGGAAAGTGGGAAGATTACTTACCCCTTGCGGAATTTGCTTACAATAACAGTTACCAGTCAAGTATAGCTATGGCACCTTTTGAAGCTTTGTATGGTCGCCCGTGTCGTGCACCACATTGTTGGGCAGAAGTTGGAGAGCGTAGTTTGATCGGGCCAGAGATTGTGCAACTCACTTCAGAGAAAATAGAAATTATTCGCAAGCGGTTACAGACAGCACAGAGTAGACAGAAGAGTTATGCAGATACCAGACGTCAGGAGCTCGAGTTTAAAGAAGGTGATTTCGTGTTCCTAAAAGTATCACCAATGAAGGGAATGCTACGGTTTGGGAAGAAAGGTAAGTTAGCACCGCGTTTTATCGGCCCATTTGTAATCTTGCAGCGTGTGGGAGATGTAGCATATCGTCTTGCCCTGCCACCCCAATTGTCGAACGTGCATGACGTCTTCCATGTCTCAATGTTAAGAAAGTATGAGCGAGACGATTCCCATGTGATTGAGTGGGAGAAGATTGAGGTTCGAGATGACGCATCGTACGTCGAAGAGCCAGTACGCATTCTAGACCGAAAAGAGCATGTCTTTCGCACTAAAGTCATCGTTCTAGTTAAAGTTCTCTGGTCATTCCATGGAGAAGAAGAAGCGACGTGGGAAAGCGAAGAGGAGATGAAGAAGGAATACCCCCAACTATTCGTGGACTCATTCTAGGTAAACTTCGAGGACGAAGTTCATTTTTAAGTGGGGTGGAGTGTAACACCCCGTATTTTTAGTATAAATTTATTTATTTATCAATTTATTTACATATTTATTTAATTATTTGACATTAAATAAACCCCACGTTTTAAGTAAACTAATTTCCCACGTTCCGTTTAGGCTGAAACTTTAGGAGAACTCTGTTAGACCCAAAATAACCGTACATGTCAAATTTCGGCCCTTAGATCATAGTACAAATGTCCCGATCAGAAAATAGCCAATAAATGGCCCACCTCAACTCAGAATTGTTCCACATTTGACGTCAACGGTTATTTTCATCTCACCGACCTATTGGACGGAGCAAAAAAAAACTTCGATCCATCATAGTGGACCCCACCTGTCAAGCCCGAGCGTTAGGCACGTTCCGTACGTAACTTACGTAAAGAGGTTTTTTTTTCTTCTCTTCCTTCTTCTTCGGCGGAAGTTGTTACAACGGCCGTCCGCTGCCATATTGGTGACCCACACCATCCTCCAGGATGGTCCCCACAACCAGATCCATTCCGCTCATTTTTTTTGTACTCCACCAAAACCCATGCCACCAAAGTTTTGCTACTTTTCTCGATCCATACGGCCCGCTACACTCTCACCGTTAAAAGCCATTGCTTTCAAAAATGATATAGATCAGGGCCGTTCCTTTGCATGAGGGCCTGGGATTGAAACCACTACTTCTTATGGACCCTACCTTCCTCTTGGACGGTCTACATGAGACATAGGTCGTTAGAGGAGGACCCACTACTTTTCTTCTCCAATTAGGAAACCAATCCCATTTTACGTTGGGAAACCAATCCCATTTTACGTTGCATCTCCCAACCCCATTTTACGTTGCATCTCGGGGTTCCATATATGGCTCCCCCAGACGTCCTCTACTCTATAGAAAACCCTAAGAAAGAGAGAGAAAGATCGACAGTAGAGAGAAAGAGAGAGAAATCGAAAGTAAAGAGAGAGAGATCGTGGGAGGAGAGAGAGAGGAGAACCCACGTTCTCTTGTTGTTGCTTCTACGTTGCTATTCCTTTTCTTTCTGGATCTGCTGTTGAGAAGTGGTAAGTCACATCTATTTCCTAGATTTATCCCTACTCTCTAACCATAGATGGAGATCTAATCGTAGGCGATCATTTGTGAAGATGAGATCCTAACCATGTAATCTATGTTAAACATGTTAGGGTTGAACTTAGGAGGATTTTCACGACTCTAACAATATCTCGAATCTACCAATATTAGAGGTAAGGATTTCCTTCAAAGTATAGCCACAATAATATTAATTTATTTAACCATCTTATGCATAATATAGGGAGTTTTTGCTACGTTGTTATATGTGATCTATGATTATTGAATCTTTCCATGTGAATATGAGTTGATGTATGGAATGCTTTAATAAACTCTTGCTGAATTTTTATTTGATATGAACCATAATGTGTGATGTGTGTTTTGAAAGTGAAATCATGACATTATACATGCCTACATGAGATATATGTGAAGTTCATGCTGAAGAAATGATGTTTATATGCTTATGGTATGTATGATGAATAGAGTGTTATGTGATACGGGATTACTCATGCGGATGTTTAATCAGTGGAAGCTCTTTGTCCCATAAGTAATATAATTGTACGTTAAAGAGGATTGAACCATGAGGATTGTGTTGAATGGAACAATTTGGCAAAGCCATATGAATGTATTGTTGGTCAGTTGCCAACGGATCTAAAAGTGAATGTTTGAGATGAATCCTTAAGAAATTGTCGATATTTGCATGCCATGTGCTTTGTCTTGACTATGATGTGTACGTCCTTTCACGGTTGGCCCCCGTTGAAGGGAAACGACTATTCTACGTTATGATGAACCGTGGGATGGGGTAAAGAGCGACCGTTGATCTTAAACATCATTAAATTGACTGTATGTTAAACTACTTAAATAAATATGAAACTAATCATGCATGCACGGGACCCGACTTGGTGGGTCAGCCCTGCGGGCGCTACGGCGCTAGCTTATGGTAGAGTGGTGGGTTGCTATCACCTCCATTGGCTGGGTTTGTTGACATGGAGTTGTGGAATTACCCGCTTCATCGTGGACTCTGGTGACTAGTGACTAGTGAGAAGAGTTGGATTAAGTCCCGTCTCATTAGTCAGGGTGCCTTAGCCAGAGCATGCATATCATGCATTGCATTAAAACAAGATTTTTCATGTGTGTTTTGAATTGGGTATGCTCTTTGTGTTTAAATATTGTTGTACTATTCTTGGTGGGCGACCCCTTACTGAGTTGATCGCGAGCAACTCACATCCTTCTGGGACGGTGTCTTTAAAACACCATTCCAGACATTGCAGGTAACGATCCAGTAGATAAGGCCGATTTACAAGGTGAGGAGTATGAAGGCTCATGGCAGCAAATGGCAGACGACGAAGCCGAAGTAGCATGAAGATGTTTTTTATTATTTCATAATTAGAGTTTTGATTTCCCTTGATTATATGTAATAAGTCTCTCAGAGGGACACTAGCTAAAACATTGATTTGGACATGATTTCTTTTCATACATTTGATTGAGAATCTAGATGTAGAAAGTTATGGAATAAGAACATTAATTTTCCGTCGTTATGATATGAATGCCACACATGTATGTGTTTATGGGTGAATGTGTGAAAACGCAACCCTAACATATATGAGTAAACACTCAAAAATTTGGCCAATCGTGTCATCCACGAGAGTCTAAATTTTGGGGCGTTACAAGGGTATCCCATGAAGGTGTTTCCATGTCTAAGGTGAGAGAGAGAGAGAAAAAAAGAGAGGAAGAGAGAAAGAGAAAAGATAGAGAGGAAGCTTGTGGAAGGGAGGATTCTGCTTGTAGAAGTGATTTACTGCGCTGTTGACGTCTCGGCACTTCTACGTCCTCTTAATTGGTGAGATCTCTCCGTTTCTTACATTCTCTTATTGTTTATCCACTCCTACGTAAGTAAAGAAGGTTTGCTCCAAGCGGTGTGTGCTTGTGATCGGTTGTAACGGTTCTACTTCATAGTGAATTGTTGCTCTGGACTAGGTCCCGTGGTTTTTACCTCTTTGAGGGTTTTTCACATAAAAATTCATTGTGTCGTAGGTTTTATGCTTTGATTTATTTCATTGCTTTATTATATCCCATAATTCAAGTAGTTTGGGGGGCAAGATCGTAAGGTTTTTTGTGCAACGCTCCCAACATCAACCAAACAAAATTTAATCTCTTTAAGAAATACTTGGCCAATTCTAACATTTTTCACAAAACATAAGAACCCTATAATGAACTTCCCAACCACCAAATAGGTCATAAGCCCAAGCATACTATCAAAGTGTTCTAATCTTGTACAAAGCAAAGCATATCGAGCACAAGCATGTACAACGAATATTGTCACATGCTAGTACTAAGGCAAATAAAAGCAAAATTAAAGCCATCCATTAAGTAGGTCCTGAAATTACACATTTTGGAGTAAAGGCATATGCGTGCGGAAGCTTTGAGAGTAACTAGAATTACGGCTAAGTCTTATTGGGGGGGGGGGGGGGGGGGGGGGGGGGGGGGGATTAGGACCTTTTAAAATTATTTTCATCTACTTAACAGTTTTAACAAATTAAACTAAGTAATCAAGATCACTTCGGTTTCCAAACCTAAGTGGGTCCAATCATACGACTAGCATATTGTAAGTAATAAGCAACCTAGTCTAAGCATGCATAGATACTCAAACAATTAAACAAATCAAGTTCCCAATCTATGCAACCTAAGTAAACTATAAAGAATAGATCAATTAAGCTCAAGTCTACACAACTAAGTGAAAGTACATCTTGTATATGGATGTGCCTATTTAATGCCTAGCATACATTCAAATTAAGCATTTATAATTAAATTAAACACAATGCATAATAAGAAATGTGCTCAAATATAAGTGATTGAAAAACAAGGTGCACTAGTATGCCACAGAAAAGTGCACTAACAGGTCCAACTATCAAGATGTTCTCATTCGAAAATCATGCTGGCATACTTATTAAGTGGGCTATGATGTTAGAAACAAGTAGATGTTGGAAAAGGAAAAAAGTTCATTAATCACATTCAATGCACATGCGGATCACTTGATGAATGTGAACATTGATTTTTGGTATATAATCATGTTCATTGTGTGCTTGGCTGATGAATGGCCCAAATATCCGACACATGCTCACGAGTCGCACGTTCGTTGTGTACCCATGGATCCCTAACACATGCCCCAACCCCTTACATAAGGGTCGCTTAATGAATCATGACTCTTCCAAGGAAGCAAAAACCTCTCCCGGAAAACAACCTCTGGGCTCATGAAATAAGTGTTTCTTTATAATTGTTTTTCAAATAAGTAATTGATGTGGCCTCTAACAAGGAGTTTCTAATACTTAATTAAGTGTTATTGAACATTACAGTTCCTAAAAATACTTAATTAAGCAATGCTAAACAGACCCTTTGCCTAATTACTAATTAGTGGGGACAATTGCTTTATGAGGTGTTAGTGGTTGATAGGACTTTCACCTAATTAATAATTAGAAGATAATTACTTAATGAGATGTCAGTGGTTGAGAGGCTTGATGTATGGTGACGATAATGCCTTGACTGACCTAATGCTATGCCACGCACCTTCATGTGAATGATGGATTCCGAGCCTCTTTAGCGATTTGCTGGATCTTGGGCTTCCACGGGTGTACCTCTTTCGAGGGCTTTTGCAATTGCTTTGTGTTTGAAAAGGATTTATAGAAGACTGGAGTCACCACTAACTGGTTACTTCAAATCTATAGTCGGCTAAATCCTGTAGAAATGCCAAAGACTAAGGAATCCAAATATCCTTAGCCTTAAGATGACTCCTTGATTTATTGCCTGAGATTTGAGGTAAGGACTGCAGTTACAAAGAGGGAAGGTGTTAAGCACCCACTTTGCCCATACATGCGTACGATCTCTACTTTACACGATAAAAATGGTTTTGAGGATTAGTTCTGGTTCTTCCACTTTCAGGGTGGGCTGGTGCATGGTATTGATAGGATTAGGTGGGATGGGGTGAGAAAAATATTATTATTGCAAGTGGTAGGGGATTGTCTTCTGTTAATTGGGACACCATGGGACGAACAAACTCTACACCGTGTTTGTGTTGCGGTGGCATTCAATGGTAGGGATGGTCTCCTGTTACTATGGGACACCATGGTACAAACAAACTCTACATTAGCATTTGGAACCATTGATAATCAGATGTATGTGTTGTATCTGCACCATCCATTAGTTTTGCAACATACTTTTATGGCATGGACCCAAAAATGAAGTAGGACTTACGACTGACCACAACACAACAGTGGGGACAATGACGCACATCGTTGAAATCTTCCTAAGGTCCCCCGTGATGTTTACTTACCATCCAACCTATTCATAAGGTCAAACAAACCTTGATGAAGGGAAAACACAAATATCAACTTGACCCAAAACTTTCGTTGCCCCCAAGATGTTTTAATGGTAGGCATTCAATCCCCACTACTTTCTATGGTAGGGTCCACTTGAGCTATAGATTTGCCTGATTTTTTAGCCCATGCCCTAAAATGATCTTGAAAAATGGATGGACGGTGTGGATATAGTCCATACATCATGGTGGGACCCACAAAAATTATTGACATTAACCTCAATTTTTCAAAAAAATTCAAATATGAGGACGGGAAGCAATGCTGCAGTGCGGGATTCCATGAGGAACCAAATGTAATTCCATCCCACTCAAATCCCAACCTCCACAATCGTGGGATGGAATTTGCACGGTACCAAATGCCAAACACCCCCTCATGAATGATGTGGGTGCTAAGTGCAGTGTTTAAAGCATCCTCACTTTGTCAAGCAGTATCTTGCGTCCGACGTACCTGCCTTGACTCAATAATTTATCGTATGGAGTAACTAGTCAACTTAAGCTTTTGATGGGCAGGTTTCGAGTAAACTCGCCAAGCCACTACAAGAAATTCCATTTTTACCGACGAATGATTTCGTCGGTAATCAGTAAAATTTCGTCGGGAAATCTTTTTCCCGACGAAATTTTTCACGGCTAACATCGTCGCAGAAAGGCCGTCGGTAAAGGTTTTTACCGACGAAACAAATTTTCGTAGGTAATAATAAAACCATTACAGATGAAAAAATTCGTCGGGAAAACATATGAATTTTTGTCGGAAATAAAAATGATACGTCGGTGAAAAAACTTTTACCAACGAAACATTTCGTCAGTAAAAGTTTTACCGACGAAAGATTTCGTCGGTAATATCTTTCCAGGTTTATTACCGACGAAAAATTTCGTCGGTAAAAGTTTCCCAGTTTTATTACCGACGAAAAATTTCGTCGGTAAAAAACTTTTCCATTTTTTTACCTACGAACAATTTCGTCGGTAATAGTATTTCCTGTCCCGGTTCCATTTGTTTTCAAAATTCAGAAAAATTCCTGATATACACCTGTAAAGAAACCTATACATTTTTCTCCTATTCACATCCACATACATACGAATAAACAGAAACTACACCATCCATACACAGATAATCCATTCCACATCCACAAACAAACAATATTCATCCACACACAAATACATATAAGTTAAAAATCGTATATTAAAAAAAATAATCAGGAAGATGAAGGCGGAGGTGGCGGGGCATCGGCGCCAAGGCGTGCAGCAAGAGCCTGAAACATCTCCTGCATCCGTCACTCATGCTCCTGCCGCAACTCCTCGATCTTCTTCTCCTCCTCCTCCCGTCGCCTCTCCTCCTCCTCCCATTGCCTCTCCTCCTCCTCCCGTCGCTTCTCGTCCTCCTCCCTACGCCTCTGCTCCTCCTCCTCCCTACGCCTCTGCTCCTCCTCTCTCTGCTCCTTCTCTCTCTGCTTCTCCAGCTGCTCTCGAATCTCATCGACGACGACCCATAGCTGCTGAACCTCTCTCTCTCTGCAATATCAGCTCGGCGTTGAGCGCTCTCACCAACTACGGATCGGCTGGCGCCACTTCTAGTTTGTGCCATGAGCTTGGCACCATGGCCAAGCCCACGCACATATCCAGAACGGGTGCCAAGCACCTCGCTCAGGATTTCTGGCTCACTCCGCTGACTACCATTGGGAGTGGGTTGACTGCGTATGGTGTCCATCGCCGCCTGTAATGAAAAGATATGAAATTTCATAAAAAATGACATGAATGACATTATTATCAATCAATGCGCAATTAAATTTTACAAAGTAAAGATTTTTACCTAATGCTCACTGGCTCTAGGATAAACCCAAGATCCCGTCGCCTACCGACAGTGAGTCCCTCTGTAGAGGTCTACTGGTCCAGGCTCCTGGCCGATGACGGAATCTCGCTGTGCAATTGTTGGGGTCCCAAAAGTGAGGATCCTCGAAACAATGATTCCGAGTGCCCAAATCACCACTTGGTTGAATTTAGAGCCAGTGCATCGAAAATTGCGGCACGAATCACAACAAACATTAGACTTGACCAAAAGGCGAGAAATTGGGCCAGTGGTGGACCCCACCGGTCATCATGATCAAAACCCCCAAGTTTGGGAGGGATACCTCAATTATGAAGAAATAGGAGCAGTGCATCGACAATCATCGCAAGGCGGGCCCCACAAGCCCTTCGTTTTGCAAAACCCAATTTTCCAAAACACGAGTACGTCGGCGCATCGAGAAAACCTGTAGCTAGCGCATCCGAAAATTCCTCCAGCGCATCAAGAAATTCAGACAGCTTTTATGAAGTGAATTTCAGGACGCACTGCCTCCAGCGCGTCTAGAAATTCACCCGGCGCATCATGAAATTCAATCATTTTTAGAAAATGAATTTCAGGACGCACTGCCCTCAGCGCGTCCAGAAATTCGTCCAGCGCATCCAAAAATTCAGCCAATTTCAAGACGCACTGGCAGCTAACACGTCCTGAAAATCAGCTTCCGAACTCAGCCATTTTGAGACGCGCCGGGTGACTTTATCGATGTGCCGACCCATTTTCTCGACGCGCTACACGTGTCGACCTCCTATTGGACGACTTTACCTATAAATACCCCCTCCCACCACCTCATTTACACGATTCAGAGAGAGAGAGAGAGCCGAACCTCTTCGTCGGAAAACCTTTTCCGACCGCCGGAACCCTCTTCCGATCGCCGGAACCCCTCGTCGGAAATCGCACCTCCGACCATAACATGTCTGGAGATGAAATAACACAAGTTATCATTTTTGGACGCACTGGCCCCAGCGCGTCAGAAAATAGCCCAGCGCATTACAAGAATGATCCAGCGCATCAGGAAAAAACCCTCGGCGGATCAAATAAATCAGCATCTTAACTCATCATTATTAGACGCACTGGCCCCAGCGCGTCACAAAATCCTCCAGCGCATCAGTAAAATCAGTCGTCTACAAAACAAGTCATTTTCGGACGCACTGGCCCCAGCGCGTCACAAAATCCTCCAGCGCATCAGTAAAATCAGTCGTCTACAAAACAAGTCATTTTCGGACGCACTGGCCCCAGCGCGTCAGAAAAATAGCTCAGCGCATCAGAAAAATACACATCTTAAAACAAGTCATTTTTTGACGCACTGGCCCCAGCGCATCACAAAAATAGCCCAGAGCATCATAAAAATAAACAAATTTTTAACAATCATTTTTGGACGCGCTGGCCCCAGCGCATTAGTAAAATCAGGCCAGCGGATCGCAAAAATCAGCACTTTCAACGTTCATTCCAGCACCTTTAAATCCTCATTTTATGACATTTTTTAGCCCCGTTTGGGCTTATTTTGGGTATTTCGAGCATTCCGGACGCAATGGAGCAGTCAAATGACTCATCCGGCCTACCCAGTGAGCAAAATACAAGCCTTCGGAGTCCAATCCGATCCAACAAGTTGAACGGAGCGACCCTCCCAAAAAGAGTCCGTCAGCGCCCAGGACCGTACTGATGCATCATCATTACATGTACTATTACAATATGACCCGGATTCAGGCCCGGACTAAACAAAGGGGACCATGGTTAACACGATAAACCATACCAGGAGAGTTCTAAACTGTCACACACAATTTGTTAAAGACTGATACTTCAAGAACGGTCGATGCCCTACCTATCTAAACGGCATCCGCTGGTTGAGCTGCCTAGGTACACACAACTGTGGAATGGACTTCCCGAGGTCACCTGTCCATACATTGACAAGCGCGGGCCCAGAGTCGTCTTTCCCGGCTATAAACCCTGACAATCTCAGCCCGGATCTCCGGTCAAAACATGGGACATAGACATCCGACTCGTATAAAGATGGATCAGTCCAGAACAAAACATACAAATACAGGTCTCCATAACCATATAAATACAGGTCTCCGTGACCATATAAATACAGGTCTCCGTGACCATACAAATACAGGTCTCCGCGACCATACAAATACAGGTCCCTATGACCACACAAACACAGGTCTCTACGACCATGAACTCTAAAACCATAATCCCCGTGACTAGTCTTCTGCCTTTTAATCAAGGGTCATCGATCATTCGATGTAATTAAGGGCTCGTGCCAGATCACGGCCTGGAATGTACAAGATCTCAGAATCTCTGGAATAAAATTCGCCATGCGATATCTCTTCTCTTGTGTACTTTTGTGAATGCCTGTGATTGTCTATGAGTGTTTCTATTATTCAGAACCCCAGAGCAATAAAACACAACATCTCGGAAGATGTTCCCCGCGGTTCATTTTCTAGTTCCAACAGCAATCGAAAGGAAAAAAGACTTATAATAAATGCCAATCAAAATAATATATTAACTTAATAATCATCAATAATTTCTTACCATGTCGTAACGATGTCGTACAAATGACTTTGAACCAGCTACGTGGTTCACTTGTAACTTTTCCCTGTTCGCAGAATTTATTCTACTCCTCTTCTGAACACATTATACAAAATACATTTCTATTAATTGCGAATTTAATTACGAATTTAATTGTTACCTTAAGATATCGTACATGTAAATATTACTTGAAAAGCCTCCATCGAAAATCTCTCGCAGAGTATCCGCTAGTCTTCTGTAGTAACGTGTGGCGGTGCGGACAGTACTGCCTCATCGTGTGTCCTGCACCGCTTGTACCGCTGGTGCAACTCTCCGCGGTACTCCTTGAACAACTCTCTAATCATGTCGTCAACAGCATGAGAAATGTAGGGAACATTCAAATCGAAGTCAAATTTATCCTGCAGTTTTGTAAATAATAAATTAAGGCAATAAACTTATTAACAATAGGACTTAACCGTAAATGAACTTTCACAAAAGAAAATTTCAATTTACTAAACTTTACCTAAAGGCGCTGATGGATGAGCTGTCGCACATCATCTGTCACGTCAGTCCAACGAGGGGTGGTGGCGGGGATCAGAGATCGGCATAGGACACCGACCTCAGACGTAAACAGTCTGACACTGTCCCCAACAGGTCTAAGGCAGTCCTGTGGGAACTCTACCGCCACCCTACCTTCACGCGTAAGTCGCTCTAAAACTAACCCACGCGTGGGTCCATGTCTTCGTCGGCTGGTAGAAGATGCTGTTGCGAAAAGATATATGTAATTAACAATATAAACAGAAATCACTAAATAAATGTCTAGACTTACATGTAGTGCCTGGTGTATGCTAAACCGAAGGATCAGTTGACTGTGATGCACCGTGCGACGTCGATGCTGTCTGCGTCGCATCACGGGTAGAAAGGGTAGATCCAGTGCGCAAACGACCTGATCTCCCACCTGGTGCCATGACTAAATATATCTGAAATACAAACTTATAAATTTAAATAATTTCAATGCAAGTTTATGAACATCATTGTAGAGTGAATTTGTGCTTATGCTTAGAAAGATAAAAATATGATTAGACCATTACACTATAATGCAAGCAGAATATAATAAAATCGTAAACAGAATATAAAAGTTGAAAAATCAATTACACATTGTCATTCTATATTAAATACATATATTTCATTGTAATACAAATCAACTTCGGATCAACTATCCGAAATACTCCTTGCGTAAGTTATCGTACGTTGCAGATATATATGTCAAGCTGTATGAAGCACTCGACATTGTTACAGCCAACATGCCAGTCACAATAGGAGAAATCTAATCTCTCGGGACTCCATTCAGATGTGCAAGTGATAATGTCGCATCTTCCATACGAAGTTTTCCGCGGTTATATTCCTCAATCAGGTCCGAAATTTCTTTAAGATTGTATAATCTTTCATCTGAGTCATCGTCTTCTTCCCTACATTTCTCGACCAGACCGGGTATCTCTCTGGCCCTACCAGAAGAATATAGGGCCGGAAAGTCCATCCGCAACAGCTGATGAAGTATGCTGCGTGCTTCCGCTACGCTCCAGTTTGTGGAGGACATGATCAGAAAGTGACTTAACTGTAAATGTAGATTATAAACAAGTCAATTCAGAAAAAAAAAATCATGACTTGTAAAACATATATACATGTAATAATCAAATTAATCGAATTAAAAATTACATGTACATCTTGTATACATTTAATAATCGTCGTCTGAATCATTATCGCTTAGGACTCTTTCTTCTTCACCATCACTATCGCTGATCAGAATTTCCTCTTCATCGTCTGCAACATTGTCATCGATGAAAGCGCTATCATCTCTAACAATGTCATTTATGATTGAGGCATTAACATGATCAGGTGGTACATCATCTTTATTCAATTGCACCACATCAATATCAACATTTGGATCATTCCCTCTATCCTAAGATGGCATGTCTTCTTGATATGCTTGTTCAACTGACGACGTTCTATTACTCCCTTCATCGTTATCTTCAACGTCTACTTCGGGAACGTCAAATATGTTCCTGGGCTTTATTTTCTGCACCACGTGCGAAGAGCCGCCTAACTTGATGTCAGCGAGGTAGAATACATGTTTGGCTTGGCCAGCTATGATAAATGGGTCATCTTTAAACCACTTCCGAGATAAATTTATGCTCGTGAAGTAGTTATCAGTCTGTATTCCCAACTTTTTATTTCCAATGTCCCACCAATCGCATTTAAATAAGTACACTCGCTTTCTCATACAATAACTCAGCTCAATAATATCCGTCAAAACGCCATAAAAATCAATTTCGACCTCCTCATGTGTTCCCTTCACAACCACACCACTATTTTGTGTGGTCCTATATTTCTCACGCTCCTCAGTGTGGAACCGAATCCCGTTTACAATACAACCTGTATATCTAGATACATGTCTATCAGGGCCACACACCAGTGAGTAGAGCGCATCAGACGCATCCGCAGAGTTGCTGGCGCGCAACATCTTCATTTATCATCACGTACAGAATATAAATGTACGTTTAGGCATTTAAAATTACGTGTAAATATTGTACAATACAACAATATTGTAAGTGTGGTGAGATAGAAGGTAAATTAATCTTACACATTTTGCAAACCATTCTGGAAACAAATCCTGATGCATTCGATCATAATTTGTAGGGTATTGGGACTTCATCTCCTCGATGTGTTCGCTATACACAATTGGTACGTTGTAAGCAAGAAATTTTGAGATTAAAACTGTCTGTAGATATACAATTATGTGCGAAGACTTACTCCAAGTACGACTCTATTTCTTCACAGTTATGCAATACATACCACCGCGCCTTCGCTTGATCCCGAAGGTCCATATCCTGAAACGTCGGCGATCCTAAAGGACGAACGTTATGTGCGAATACAGATATGAGTCCTTGTTCATGCTCTTGCCCTTCATCGGCATTCCGATCTTCTCAGTTGAATCTAGTCTCTATGCCACGAAGATACATGGAGCAAAATGTCAGGCACTCATTATCAATGTACGCCTCAGCAATGGATCCCTCTGGACGTGCCTTATTCCTCACATATTGTTTTAATGTGTGAAGGTATCTGTACACAAAATCAATATGTTTAGGACATGAAAACATGGATTTACGTAGTTTATGAAATGAATAAAAATTTATGATCATTGTTCTATCACCTTTCGATCGGATACATCCAATGATATTGTACTGGGCCTGCAAGCTTCGCTTCGTGCGGTAAGTGAATCGCTAAGTGTACCATGACATCGAAAAATGCAGGTGAAAATATTCTTTCAAGTTTGTAAAGGATTACGACAATATCCTTCTCCAGTCGTTTAATAACCTCTACATTCAAAGATTTCGAACACAAATCCTTAAATAATATCCCCAACTCAATCAGCGTAGCACTGACATCCTTGTTAAGGAATCCACGAATCGCAACCGGTAGTAGACATTGCAGAAGGACGTGACAGTCATGACTTTTTATTCCTGTTACCTTACAATCCATAATGTTTACGCGCCGAGAGATATTCGATGCATACCCATCGAAAAATTTCACCTTATTCAACCATTCACATACACGTTTTTTCTCTAGTTTTGTCAATGTGTAGCAGGCTGCTGGTATAGTATATGAATTTCCATGTGGTTGCAAGTGCAACTCTTTCCTTAAACCCATTGCTTGTAGATCCAATTGAGCCTTAAAACTGTCTTTTGTTTTCTTCTTTATGTTCATCAATGTTCCAAAGGCATTGTCACATATATTCTTCTCAATATGCATGACATCCAAGTTGTGTCGTAATTTCAGATGACTCCAATAAGGCAACTCAAAAAAAATGCTCTTCTTCCTCCAGTTGTACCCAATACTGTACGTTTTCTCTTCTTCAAGTGCGGTGCCTTACTAAATCTAGCTTCTTCAATGTTACTCAGTTGTTGTAACACATCTTCTGCAGATAGTTCTTTCGGTGGTGGCCTATGATCTTGTTTGCCATCAAAGATTACCGTCTTCCTGCGCCAACTATGATCCCTCGAAAGGAAGCGACGATGGCCCATATAACACGTTTTTTTACCACGCTTTAATGACAATGAACAAGTCTCAGTACTACATGTAGGTGTGGACCCTCGCTGATTTTCTGCGCTCCCACACGACGTTCTTCTCCCTTCCCCTTTCCTTTCGGAAAAGAAGGAGATGAGGATGCATGAGTGCGAAATCGCCGTTTGTGCCACTGGCTTGCCTCGTTCTCGAGGGCTTCGTTTGGTTGTCGTGTTAAGCTGGATATGTTTAAGTGAGTTTATATAAGACCAGAGTCGCCACTAGCCAGTTACTTCGAATCTACAGTCAGCTAGACCCTGTAGAAACGTTAGAGAAGGGAATCTGAAGATTCCTTCCTCTAAAATGACTCTTGTTGATTTGCGGCCAGAAATTCAAGGTAAGGGATCACGGTTACAGGGTGGGAAGAGGTTAAGCACCCCACACACTGCCCGTACCGAAGTACGGTCTCTACTTCACAGAATCGATCGGATACTTGAAAGTCTAGTTTAATCCTCGTATATTCTCATGGATGACATGATGCATGAATGCGGGTCTGAACAGTAAGAGTTTCTGATGGGCAGGTTCCAACAACGGGCAAGCCCAGAGCGTACGCTCGAACTGACAGGTGCTTTATGAGAGATGATGCATGCTGTGTGCTTGAATATTGAAAGTGTCTATAGTGATATGTACGTGAATGCAGGTCTGAACAGTAAGAGTTTCTGATGGGCAGGTTCCAACAACGGGCAAGCCTAGAGCATACGCTCGAACTGACAGGTGCTTTATGCGAGATGCATGCGGTGTGTTTGAATAATCAAAGTGTTTGCAGTGAAGCAGGGGGGTTGGAAGAAAAGTAAATGTTGCACTTATGCTAGATGCAAATTAGATGATGCTGGAAAAGAGTAGCTGGGTGGACGGAGGTGTCGCAAGGATTGGCTTTGAGTGGCTGGATCAAGATTTGGATGGCTTAGGAGGCTTGGACCAGTGGTCAGGCTGGGCTGGACCAGGGCTAGACTCTCCTCACTCGGGCTCTCCTTAGTGGAGGAATGGGCTAAGGGGTGAAAGAGGGTGACTCAGATGGACGGGCTCTCTCTGGCTGAGTGGTCTTGAAATGAGAAGGGGAGGGAGGTATTTATAACAGCGAGCAGTGGCAGAGCTCGTAATTTGTCTCGGGCGGCCTGCTATGGGCCGCCCGTACGGCCGCTCCTCGGTTTTCAGCGATGTACGGTTGCTTCCTCGAGGCTGCTGTTTGACTCGCTGGGTCGACTAAGTGAGTTGACTCAGCGGGTCGACTCGGTGATTTGACTCGACGGGTTGACTCGGTGTTTTGACTCGACGGGTTGACTCAGCGGGTTAACTCAGCGGGTTGACTCAGTGAGTTTGACTTTTTTGGGATTTTTTGACTGGCTTTTCTTATGGGGGGTTTTTCAGGGTGGTGTTTAGGACTGGGTTGACTGGGTTCAGGCTTGAACTGGGCCATGGAATGGGGCTTACAAGGGTGAGTTTGGCTGAGTTTGGACTTAGGATTTGGGGGTATGGTCCTCCATTTATCCAGCTTTCTCTACCAACAGTGTAGCCGAAGGTGGGGTGTCTACAGATGCCCCTCTTTGGCAGATGTTGCGTGCAACCGAATGCCAAAGCGAGTGGACACCCCACTTCTGACCCGGTCATTCATAGATCATGTTCTGAAATCTTTGCTTGCCTTTGCATCTATGTCAGTTGATCGTTTGGAAACCGATCACTCGCACATACCGCGGAAGTTTGGAGAAAACGTTGCGATTGTCCCTGCAGTTTGCTGCAATTTGGGTACCCAATCGCAACACTTCCATTCCCGACAGGTACTAACATCGGAAAGGTACAGCAGAGCCTCTGCGTCGACATTCTTACGAGGTTACTGACCCTGTGATTGATTGTGTGATGTTTGATGTTTTCCCAGATCACTCCAGGAGTACTTGTTTCGCTTGACTGTCAAAGTGGTTAGACGCCCTGCGTCAGATAGTCTTACGGGATTCTACTACGCCGACTTGGACTCAGTCAAGGTACTTCAGGCATCCACGCCTGGGTATGTGTGGGTGGGCTTTTTCCACCCGATCTGCTGGTTTCGATGCTTGGTTTGCAATTCATTCTTTCCTTGATTGTGGTCTGGAATCTTTGTTATCCTTTGTATCTGAGTCAGTTGATTGTCTGGAAGTTGATAACTCGCACATACCGCGAGAGTTTGGAGAAAACGTTGCGATTGTCCCTGCAATTTGCTGCAACCTGGGTACCCAATCGCAACCCTTCCATTCCCGATCGGTACTAACATCGGAAAGGTACAGCAGAGCCTCTGCGTCCGTAGTCTTACGAGGTTGCTGACCCTGAGACTGTTTGTGTGATGTTTGATGTTTTCACAGATCACTCCAGGAGTACTTGTTTCGCTTGACTGTCAAAGTGGTTAGACGCCCCGCGTCAGATAGTCTTACGGGATTCTACTACGCCGACTTGGACTCAGTCAAGGTACTTCAGGCATCCACGCCTGGGTATGTGCGGGTGGGCTTTTTCCACCCGATCTGCTGGTTTCGATGCTTGGTTTGCAATTCATCGTTTCCACCTGTTCAAATGGTTTCTGTGACCGAGCCTTTTGGCTTTCATCTTTTTGTATCTTGGCATATGGTACGACCGCACTGACACTAGAGTTCAGTTCGACCGTACTTTGAGTGCATTGGATCCGATGGTCTCCGGGGAAACCGCGAGACATCGGATCTTATTTGATTTTTGCGTTGGCTCCTACCCAGAGATATGGAAGATCTCCTGGTGTTTTGGAGACAGAACGCTCTACTGGGAAAATATTTTTTGGATTTTTGAAAAGGCACCCACTCTGGGGAGTGATACTCCGTGGGGTTTTTATTTGCAAATGAAAATATTTTTTATCTTTTTGAAATGGGAATCTGGTTTGCACTCGCCTCCACTAGGGATGCCTGTGGGGCTTTTGGCTAACCGACTTTTATTTTGAAAGTAGGTAAACATGATGATGGATGCAATGGATGCTGATGCATGGAGATGCATGATGAATGCATGGCTTGGCTCATTCTCTTCTCGTTTGATGATTTTGCTTTTGCTGTGGGTGCAGAGAACTTTGAGCTTATTGTTTGCAGGGTTGTGTCCCCTGGGGATTTTCTTTTTGATATGGAGGTTTGGACAGCGGGTTGGTCAAGATCCCGACCCGTGGTCGATCAGGTCCATCGTCCCAAGATGCTGTTTCTTTGCTAATGAGAATGTACGAGGATATCATTCGACTTCAAGATGTTCTTCTGGGCATACATGTGATTGAGATGGTGTTTGGTTGCCCGTTTTGGTCAAGATTCCAATTTGCGGGCGATTGGATCCGTCATCCCATACTGTGAAGTGAGCGGAGTTCAAGACTCCTGAATTGTAGTGCTGGGGATACTGACAATTTTTTGTGATTTTTGTAAGTATTTGGGTCCGGATCTTTTACCTGAGTAGTCAAGGTAGAGATCGGTTATTGAAAACCAAGGAAATATTTTTTTGTGATTTTTGAAAATATTTGATTTGAAAGCAAGGGAAATATTTTTTGTGATTTTTTTAGAAGGTGATTTTGCAATGTTTTTGTATTTTTGTGATTTTTCTGAAATGCAGGGAAAAGTATGGAATTTTCATCCATTTCCAGCTTCTACTGCCGGTAAGGCACCCGATCCATTTTACGTCAGCGAGCAAGACGAGTCTCACACAGTTAAGTGTCGTAGTTTTACATCTTCGGATGAGGAGATTTTGAGGGTTTTCAGTCAACACACCCACAAAGTTGCCTGTTCCTCATGTGCAATACACATAGACCACGTATCGTCCGACGGACTCCTTCGGCCACAAGATGAGCCACATCCTCACATTTCCCTTAGTCAATCCAGTTTGGGGTCTTACGTTGCTCACAATTCCGTGAGGGTGAGCTTCACCTCCCAACAGCCTTCATCCCCTTCATGAGTTCTAGGAACAGGGAACATCCGTCAGCTTCAACAGCGACTTCCAAATCAAGGTTGTCTATCACGGTGCGTTCAACACAAACAGGATTGCGGAGTTCTGCCCGCCTCCGCCCTTACCTGTTTAGAAGATTCCAGACACCCGTACGATCAAGTGTCAGCCATGTCTGGAACAGGTTAGGAAAGAAAGCCCCCGAGAAGTTAATCCCAGTGTAGTTTTAGGTCTTCGGACCACTGGGGATGAATTTGTGTAGTTGAAATTTTTGGTGAATCATTTTTTTTTGTTTTTTTTGGAAAAGGTTCCAGACTTCAGCTCGAACGATCGAGATTGATGCTGGTTTTTGTGGAAAGCTTTAAAATATTTTTGGTATTTTTGTGATGATCCGAGTTATCGAATCCTTGATCCCAGCGGTTGAGGCCGATGCCGGTTTTTATTGGAAGCAAGAAAGGGTCCCCCGAGAAATTAATCCCAGTGTAGTTTAAGGTCTTCGGACAAAAAACTGTACAAAATGGGGCAAACACATTTTTTTTTATTTTTGGAAAATGTCCGGTGTCAGCGGATCTTGATCAAGACCGATACCGGCTTTTATTGAAAATCCCTCAGGATATTGATCCCGACGTAGTTTAAGGTCTTCGGACCCAAAAACTTTAAAAGAGGGGCTGGTGATATATTTTTTGTTTTTCGAAATGATCCAGATCATCCGATGTTGGTCTTAAAGACCGGGATCGATGCTGGTTTTTATTAAAATCCCTCGGGATGTTGATCCCGATGTAGTTTAAGGTCTTCGGACCCAAAATATGTACATGCAAGTGCTGGAAATGCATAAATATATATATTTTTTTATTTTTTAGAAAATGTCCGGAGCCACCAGATCTTGAAGAAGACTGATGCCGGTTTTATTGACAATCCCTCGGGATCTTGATCCCGACGTAGTTTAAGGTCTTCGGACCACAAATATGTACAAGAGAGCAGCAATCCAGGTTGGAGACTACGGGAATTCTTCTTGGAATGGTTCGGATCATCAGGTCATACACTTGGATGGTTAAGATTACTGTTTGACCAAGTCAAATCTTTCTTTCTTTTTCTTGAAAATTCTATGGAACTTTTCCACATCATCAAGCCAATTTTCCACCAATTTCTCACAAGATGAGATTTTGATGAGATCTCTTCTTTTTTCTCACCATTCTCTTCCATCACTTCATTCTTACATGGAGGTACAAGATTCACTTGCAACCACCCTTCCCAAGGAGGAGTTCTTCCCAAGGAGAGGGGGAGGGAGGTCGTTTCATGTAGGTAGGGGCTAAGACAGCCTCCCATGGGCCGCCCGGACGGTCTTAGACCCCTGGTCTCTTCAGTGGGCTGGGTAAAAGGGTGCCCTCCCCTTTTCTATAAACATGGGGCACCCTTGCCCTCCTCAACGTGCAATCTCTCTCTTCTCTCTCTCATACTCTCTTTTTTCAAGTTTTCTCTCTCTTCTTTGGTGGTCCTTTGCTTCTCTCAAGTGGTGGCCCTTAGAGACATTTTGGGACAGCAAGGTGGTCCCTCTTTGGTGAGTGGTAAAGGTATGGACCACTTCCTTTCTCTTTTCTTATCCTTTTCCTTCTTCATTTTCTCTTCTCATGACTCTTTTCTTTTTCCATGTAGCTATTCCAAGAGGTGTGAAGGTGGGCCCAAGCATTCTTGACCTTTTTCTAGATCTCAGGTCTTTTTCAAAGGTGGTGCATGGAGAAGGACATTGCAAGCTCTCCACTTCATTTTTTCTTTCTTCTTTTCACACTCCCCTCATGTGTATGTAAAGGGTGATTTTACCATGTCATCAAGTGTACATGGCAAAATACTCTATTTTTTTCGTGGGGATTGGACCTCTTTTCATATGTATCAAATGGGCTCAAAGTGAAGTCATGGCCCTTAGTGTATTTGGTGGGCCCAATGCTTCATTTTGGGCTCCCTCTTACTTCCTTTCTCTTGTCATTTCCCTTGGAACTCTCTTTTCTTTTTCATCTTCTTTCCAAGACTTGGGCCCATGGTCATGGTAGGGCCCATCTCAAGTTTGAGCTCATGGGGCTCACTTTGGGTGACCCCATCTTTCTTCACATGTGTACGGATCAAGGTGGCTAGCCCATTTTTCATTTGGATCTCAAGTGGGCTAGATTTCCTAGTTGGGCTTATATGGACAAGTAGCTCAAATCTTCCGCTATCTCTTGATTATGATGTACATCCTTGTACAAGGTGTAGTGGGCTTCTTGGAGTTTTTCATGTGGATGGGCTTTTGGGCCTTCATTGAAACTTGGGCACTTCTTTGAACCATGTGTGCCCCACTACACTTTGTTCATGTAGGATTTTTCTTTTCATGCTTTTTCTTTGATGGATGGAGGACTTGAGCTACTTGACCATCTACAAGTCCCATGAGTGAGTTGTTCCCACAATCTCACTAAGTTCAAATGGTTTTCTTTGTGGTAGGAATGTGGTTCTCAAGAGTTTCCCTCTAATGTTATCAATCTCGAATGGATGATCCTCAAGTGAGCTATCCATACAACCATAGCTCCTTGATCCTTTCTTTGGGGCTTGGTGGGTCATTCCACCATTATTTTAAATATGAGTGGTTTTTCTTTGAATTTGTGGGAAAGAATGATACCCATAAGTTGCCCATTTTTGTCCCATGCCTTGGGACATTTCGGATTTTGATCTTCAAGTGGGCTATGTGTATCAAAATTTTTACCATTGGCCTCTTTGATTCCATATGTTTGTGGGTGGACCGCCATGTTGTATTCTCATGGTCAAAACTTTCATCAAGATGAGGCACATAAGGTTGCCCATGGTTAACCCATGAATGGGTCCTCATGTTCTTCAAAGTGGGCGATGTGCTCTCTCCAATACATTGAGATGAGGCTTTTGGGTTGCTCTTGGGGGCCCACTTCCTTTCTATTCCCCACTTGTCCATGCACATGTGTAAAAAAATGGAAACATCTTAAGTGATAATCATGACCTTGGCATAAAAGTGGATCAATCTTTGGCCACATATGGACTTTGAAGAGGGATTTCTCATGTGAAGTAGGATTCTCATCCTTTGTTGATCTCATGGCACTTGAGTGCATGTGTTGTCCAAAATGTGTCCTTGGATGATGGACTTTTCTTGCCTAAGGCATGCCATGCAACCTTCTTTAAGGTAGGCCTTACTTTTTCCAATGGGCCCAACACATATCCTAAGTGACACATGGAGTTGGACTTTAGATTTTGCATTTGAATGTGAGTCCAATCCCATGGGTTTCTTGGATGATAATTTGGATTTTAACGGGTAATGGATAGGGACTTACCTTGCCAAGCTTGTAGGATTCAATGGCGGATGGTACCAGAGGTCACCGAGTGATTGATGAAGATGATCCTGCCTTCATTGTCCGCCGAGGGGACCACATGTGTTCCTTAGCTATGGAGCATCAACCTCTTCCCGCTATCAAGGGTCGAGGTACCAGGGATCGCTGGGACTACTGGGTGAAGGATCCACAGCCCTTGCTTGAACGAGTACTGGATGGTACTCCTTTTGCTGGCCTCCTCACCTTACGTTTCCATAATAACGATGCTAACCGCATGATGCTCGCGGCCCTTTGCGAGAGGTGGCGGGATGAGACCCACACCTTCCAGCTCCCTTGCGGTGAATGGGGAATAACCCCCTTGGACATTTATATGCAAATAGGCTTCCCGTTTCATGGAACAGTTATTCCTCAAGTCAGCTCTCTAGCTCCCCTCACTTCCATCGACTGGCTACGGCTTGTCGGTGACGTCCCACCCGAGGGTGAATTCCAAGGCCATCAAGTGAAGATGCGATGGTTCTACAACAATTTTGCCTCCGTCATCCCCACCAACGAGCGAGAGGCCCTCCACAAAGCCCGGGCCATGATCACTTATGCTTTTGGATCCTTTCTTTTCTGCCATGCGAATGAGAGAGTTGATCCTAAATTTCTTCGTTTAGTCGAGGATCTTCATCATCCCTATAACTGGAATGGGGCTATCTTGACCCATATCTTTCAAGGTTTGGACAAGACCTGTCAGCATAGCCGGTCCTTCACAGGCTTCTGGCTTGTCATTGAGGTATCTCTTCTTTCACCTTTCTTGAAGGGCTTTCGCCCTCTTTCTTTATCTGATTATTAGACGTGCTTTTGTCTAGACCTGCTTTTATGACCATTTTCCCCATCTCGAGCCGAGGATGCAGGATGATATTGAGCCCTCTCAGTATCGCCACATGTACTGGCGCCAATAAAACCGTCAACGGAACTCCCGAGTTCCCGGGGACAATTGGCGTGCTGACATAGACGGGCTGACCGTTGAGGACGTAAGTATCTTGCTTTCCCTACCCCTCGTGCCGTACCGTAACTGATCGTGGTGACCTCATTTGCTGCAGCTCGCTCGGATGCCGTATGCCAGTTTTCCTCTCTATTATACCCCTCAGCGTGTGGAGGCATACGATGCTTCATGTCTCCGTATCATGCTTTCTAACGCTGAATCTTTTCAGTGGTATTTGGGGGAGAGATTGCTTCGGCAAGTCACTGGGGTGGCTCGGGTCCCTTGTTCTGCACCTCCTCCAGCTGCTCGGATGCCAGTTGATGAGAGAGTTGAGGCTCTTGTGGGCCAGCCTGGACTTCATTTTACGATCCCGGATCGTGATTATGATGAGTGGTATTTGCTGTTTGGCCAGGGGCCTCTGCTTCCTTCGCTTTATGTTCCCGGTGGCCGTCGCAGGTATGCTGGAGGTTCGGTGACTGCTCCTTTGATGGATCTTTATCGTCGGGAGCGGGACGCGAGGAGGGACGATGATGATTATGTTGGCGACTTGTAGCCTGCTTGGGTACTCTGCTTTGTATGGCCTTGTACTTTTGCTTTTATCTTCTTTTGTATCAAGCTCTTTTGAATGAATATATAACCTTCGACTTGTCTCAAATTCTTTGATGATGTCTGGACGCTTTGACTTTTGACTTGTTCCTTCATGATTTGAGACTTCTTAGCTGCATGGATGATGACTTGAACGGTCCAGATTGCTTGTTTTGGCTTTGTGGGCCCACTTGATGATTAGATCTTGGATTCTGGCCCTTCTTTTGATGATCAGCCCTTTGATCTTGTTGTTCCATGACTTGTGTAAGCTTTCCAATGGTTTGGATCCTGATGATTTAGCCCTTGAATGGTTCAGATTTGATAAATTCGGCCCTGTGGGCCCATTTGAGACCTTGGCTTTACTTTGGGGCACCTCTTTTGATGATTTGTGGGGCTAAGAAGGTTTCTCATGGTGTGGATGACGGCTTGAACATCTCAGATTGCTTGACTTGGCTTTGTGGGCCCACTTGATGATTAGATCTTGGATTCTGGCCCTTCTTTTGATGATCAGACCTTTGATCTTGTTGTTTGATGGCTCATGCAGGTCCTTCAATGGTTTAGATCATGATGATCTAGTCTTTGAATGACTTGGATTGCTTGTGGCCCCCACTTGATCACCTTTCCTTCTCTTTGACTTGATCAGCCATGCTCTGGCCGCATTGCTTCGTGATTGGACCGGTGGGGCACCTTTTATATGATCTTGATCAGCCTTAGTCGAAATCTGGAGTGGACCGGAGCCTTGGGCGGCCCATGGAGCGCCATCTGCTGACGTGGACTGTCAGCCTCACCTACCGAGAACTCTGGAGCCAATCTCGCTGAGAGAGAGGATCTGCGTCCGTACGGGCGGCCCAAGGCAGGCCGCCCAGGGCTCGCCTCTTGAGCGGCCTGGGCTGGCTCGGGTTCGGACATTCTTCTCTGTCCACTGTCCCTGTCTCCACCTGCTTTGCACTGGCGAGTTTGATTCCAGCCATGAATATTCTTCTTGTCTCATCTTCCCTCATCATCTTGTCTTCATCTTGCTTTGTCCTTTCTTGGGCCATGGACGGTGGTGATTTAGGGGCTGTGGGGGCTGCCCATAGTGGGTCCCACACTCCAGATTTTCAACTGAGCTTTGATAATGGGGAGATACCTTTAATGGATGGGGTAGATGGGGTATTAAGAGGGGGCATTGATGAAGATTTAAGCTTGGTGGTTGGTGGAGCTTTGAATGGCCCCATTAATGGTGGGATGGCTGGAATTTCGGATTTGAATGGGCCCTTCATTGTGGGAGAAATGAATGGTATGGATAGGATGATGGGATGGGACATAGGTGAGGCTATGCATCCCTTGAATGTGGGCCACATGGATGATGTGATGGATGGTGGTGATGGGACCACAAAGGACATAGATGGGCTGATCTCATGCTTGGATGGGATGGATGGTTCAGATGATACCTTTGACGGTTTGGATGCTCTGGATGAGGGCCGAGATGTGCGATATACTTGCTTGGGTGGACTTGATGTGGTCATTGATGATGTCCCCCTGATGATGGACGGTGTAGATGCCTCGATGATCCCTTTGATCGGCCAGGATGATGTTTGGATTCATGATTTCCTATTGGAGAGGGCCGCAGGTCCAGATCTGACCGTTGATTCTTCGATCGGGGTTGCCGGGACCCTTCTGGTTGGTTCAGATGCTTTCTTTGACGGTCAGATTGGTCAGGATGCCATGATGTGCGGTGTGATCTTTACTGGTAGCCCTTTTGATGGAGAGCATCGCCCTTCTTTTGATCGTCGGTCTTTTGCGCACTCCGTTCATGAGGTGGGCGAGTCTTCCCGTGCGGCTGAGGTTGTGACAGTTTCCGACAGTGATGCGACTATATCAGACATAGCCGTTACTAGGGACAGGTCAGGGGCTGTCGAGTCTGCAGAGGTTCCAGCTTTTCCTTCTCCTTCGCCCGTTGACCTTCCGATCCTTGATGAGTCATCATTGATTTCTGGGCCTTTTGTGCTGGAGGGGGTACCAGTGAGGACTTGTCAGCTGCTTCCTCGTTCTTCATGCTCGCCACGACTGCTTGCTTGGCTTGATAGTTTGTCAGCTTATGAGATTCGGGATTTGGAGTCCTATGGCTTTGGCAATCTGATCCATATGGCCAGAGTTGATATTGACTGGAGGATGCTCGGAGCTGCATTGATTGATTGGGTTCCTTCGTTGAACTTGTTTGCGTTCAACGATATGGAGATGGGGCCTTCTTTGGAGGAGCTTGCACGCTTGACAGGCCTACCCTTGGATTATACTCAGTATTTCTCGCCGAAGACATCGCCGAAGACTGCTACACCGCAGAACTGGTTCGGGATTTCTTATCTTGTTCATCCTGCAGCTGCCGGTCAGGATGCTGTAGTGTTCTCCTTGGACTTACTATATGATCTTTTTTCGGGTCCTTGGGGTGTGGCCGGTTTTACCTTTGCTCGGAACGCACTGATGTTCTGCTTGATAGCTGAGGTGCTGTTCTCGGGATGGTGCAGGTCCCAGACCCCTCTGCTTTTTGAGGTGATAAGCCGAGCTATCCGACGGCAGGGGATCATTTCTCTTATCTTGGCCGAGCTGTTTAATAGGCTGACCGACTACGCCCTGGGCCGCACTCGTGTCCTTCGCGGCTGTTATGCCTTTCTGCAGGTATCCTTTCTACACCTTTTTTCCTTCTTGCTTTGTTGGGGATTGCTCTGCTCTAGCTGAACTTCTTTTCCTTTTTGTGATCAGGTCTGGCTATGGGAGCGTCTTTTGATGACTGTTCCTGTACCTTTTCCTGACACTCGTCGCCCAGACCTTATGCGACACATTATGGAGTTTCTTCCTCATACAGCTAGGATGAGTGAGCCCTTGTATCGCAGGATGTTTGCTGAACTTCGTGACTGGAACGTTCGTTGGGAGTCATCTTGGCTTTCACTTCCTCCAGTGCTTTGCGATGCACACCGCCATCCTCTGATGTTGGTAGGCTTTCGATCCTACTTTTCTTATCATCCCATTCGGTTCCTGCGGCAGTTTGGGTACGAGCAGGATGTTCCTCTTTTCGCTTTCACGGGTATCGGGCGTCGAGCACTTCCATCCAGATCCTCTGACTTTAGGACCAGGATTGATTGTTCTTGGGCGAGTCACTTGACTGCTGATTTGCTGGGTTTTGAGCTGCGGACTTTTCCGATGGCGACCGCCCCATATCAGTACTGGGTTGCTGAGCAGTCTTTGTACCGACGTATCCCTTGCTGGCACCAGACTGTTGATGAGGATGAGCAGGATATCCTCGGAGATGCTGGCTCTTCATCTGGTTCATATGAACCTTTTGAGGAACGCCCTTTCATTGATCCTTGCTTCCTTTTGGCCACTCATGGCCATCTGCTGTCTGAGATCTCTGCACTTCGGTATCATTGTGAGATGATGTCGAGGAGATTGGCTGCCGATCAGAGGTTGTCTGACGAGGAGACAACGATCCGTACCCTTGAGCGCGATGAGGCGCATTACCTGCGTATGGAGGTGAGTAGGTTGAGAGCGAGGCTATCTTTTTATGAGTCAGAGGACTCACCTGATGTGGCCCAGGAGGAGGGTAGAGATTAATTGTGTTGGCCACCTGCACATTCCTTTTTGCATATATGATTGATGATGATGCATTTTTTTGTATTTTTTTGAAAAAGATGATATGATATGTGTAAAAGAAATATGATGCATTTAATTAAAAAAAGAAAACTGTTTGAAAATCTATTGTGCCATGAGTTGTCTTGTGAGTGTGTCTGGATTTCGTGTCAGGATATAAGAATCAGAACTAGAGCTCGGCCAATGCCTTGACCGATGTCTCGAGATTTGACTTGTGTGCTCCTTTGGTTCCCTCAGAGGTGTAGGCAATGGAAACTGTTGCTTCTTGAGATTGTCAGAGTTTGTAGAGCTCTTCGCTCCTGACTGCACTTCTTGTTCTTGAACTGTAACTGCTTGAACCGATCTGGACCGTCTGCTTTCTTGGTACCTGCACTTTTTTTTTTCTTTTTTTTCATTCAAGCCATTTTTGCCTGCAGCGCTCTTTCGAGTTTTCACTACAGCCGGCCTTTTCCCGTCATTTTTGCCCGTGGCGCCCTTTCGGGTTTTCACCACGTCCCGGGTGTTTGATCTTGCCTGCCTCTTGGCAGATATGTTGTTTTTACCCTCGGCGCCCTTTCGGCTTTTCACCAAGTCCGCTGTATGCCCACTGTTTTTACTCGGAGCGCCCTTTCGGGTTTTCACTCCGCCCTCTTTGTTTAGGCACACATTTTCTTTTTTTTTTCTTTTTTTTTTCTTTTTTTCTGTTTTTTTTTCTTTCTGGGTCTCTGGATAACTGCGGCGGCTAGAGGTCGGGAATCCGTCGTTGCCGGCCGATGGCAGTCTTTCAGCCCTTATCCTGAGCTACGATAATAGAGCTGTCGGTCTTTGCTAAAGACCCTTCTGAGGTGGATGGATGGATGGATGTGTTTCTTCTTGGACTAATTTTTTTTCTCTTGGGTGCCTTGCTTTGGCTTCCATTTTTCTTTCTCTTTTCTTCCCCTTTTTTTTTTCTTTTGTATTCTTTTTCTCTCTTTTTTTTGTCTTTTCCTTTTGAATCCCCCCTTTTTTTGTATTTTCCTCTTTTTGAATCCCCTTATTTGAAACACTTGTTGGTGGACGGAAATGATTTCTCAGAGGTCTTAGCTTTGACCTCTTGACTTCAGCTCTATTAAAGTAACTCTTGGTAAGGTCAGAATAACTTACCCGTGAAAGATCTTCACGTTGTCGGCGTTGGTTGGCTCAGGAAGATCCAGGGGTGGTCAGGTTGTATAACTCTGATGATGGGGCATGGATTTGATTCGCATGCTCCTGACACTTAAAGCATTTTCTGACGTGCTGGCAACAGTCTGTCTCCATGGTGAGCCAATAGTAGCCGAGTCGCAGAATCTTCTTTGCCATCATGTGCCCGTTCATGTGTGGGCCACAGATTCCTTCGTGTATTTCTTTCATGATCTTTGCAGCTTCTGTTTCATCGACGCATCGAAGGAGGATGTGATTATAGGATCGCTTGTAAAGAACTTCGCCACTGATGGTGAACTGGCCGGCCAAACGCTGGATGGTTCGGCGATCTGTTGCTGTTGCTGACTCTGGATACTCCTGGGTTTCGAGATATTGCTTGATGTCGGCATACCAGGGTTTGTCAAGGACAGCTTCGGCTTCTTCTATTTGCAGGCAAAAGGCAGGTTCTTCTTGAACTTCAACTGTGAGCTCCCATTCTGAAGCTCCTTTTGGTATCTCGAGCATTGATGCAAGTGTGGCAAGAGCATCTGCAAACTGGTTCTTGGCTCTGGGCATGTATGAGAAGGTGATTTCCTTGAATTCCTCGATCAGATTGTCAAGATACATATGATATGGTATCAACTTCTCGTCCTTGGTTTTCCATTCGCCATTGGTCTGATTGATGATAAGCTGTGAGTCTCCAAATACTCGTAGCTTCTTGACGCCCAAGATTATGGCTTCCCTTAAGCCAGCGATGCATGCTTCGTACTCTGCCATGTTGTTGGTGCACTCGAATGTTATGCGCCTTGAGATAGGAATAGGGACATCGTCTGGAGAGTAGAGGATTGCTCCAATACCACTCCCTTTAGAGTTTGCTGCGCCGTCGAAGAATAACGTCCATTCATCTTTCTTCTTCTTTTCATCCTCTTCAATGAGCAAGAGATCTTCATCAGGAAAGAACGTCTTGAGCGGCTGATAGTCCAGGAGAGAGTGAGCAGCAAGATGATCGGCGAGGGCCTGCCCCTTGATTGCCTTTTGAGTGACATAGGTGATGTCAAACTCAGACAAGAGTAGCTGCCATTTAGCTATCCTTCCAGTGAGTGCCGGTTTCTCGAACAGGTACTTGAGCGGATCCATGTGAGCGAGGAGGAGAATAGGGAATGCAATCATGTATTGACGGAGTCGCTGAGTTGCCCAGACTAGGGCGAGGCAAGTCTTCTCAATCGGGGAATACCTGGTCTCGTAGTCGGTGAACTTTCGACTCAAATAGTATATTGCTTGTTCCTTCTTCCCGGTCTCGTCGTGCTGGCCGAGGACACAGCCGATGGCTTTTGCTGCTACCGAGATGTATAACAATAGTGGTCATCCGGGAGTGGGCGGCACTAGGACTGGAGGATTCATGAGATATCTCTTGATGCGGTCGAAGGCGACTTGGCAATCCTCATTCCATTCCTTCGGAACGTTCTTTCGAAGGAGCTTGAAAATGGGCTCGCAAATAGGTGTGAGCTGTGGGATGAAGCGACTGATGTATTGAATTCTGCCGAGGAAGCCACGAATTTCTTTCTCTGTTCTAGGAGGGGGCATCTCGATGATTGCTCTGGTTTTGGTCTCGTCGACCCTGATGCCATCCTCGCTCACCATAAAGCCGAGAAGTTTGCCTCCCATTGCACCGAAGACACATTTCTGAGGGTTGAGACGGAGCTTGTACTTTTCTAATCTGTTGAATAATTTCTTCAGATCTTCAAAGTGTCCTTCAATTGTGCGAGATTTGATGATCATGTCGTCCACATATACTTCAAGTTCTTTGTTCATCATGTTGTGGAATAATGCTGTCATTGCTCGCTGATATGTTGCTTCTGCGTTCTTCAGACCGAACAGCATTACCCTGTAACAGAAGGTTCCCCAGGGAGTGATGAACGATGTCTTCTCACGATCTTCGACGGCCATCTTGATCTGATTGTAACCTGAGAACCCGTCCATGAATGAGAAGATCTTGTATCCAGCAGTGTTGTCGACCAGAGTGTCGATATGTGGCAAAGGGAAGTCATCTTTAGGACTGGCTTTGTTGAGATCTCGAAAGTCGATGCACATTCGAATCTTGCCGTCCTTCTTTGGTACTGGCACGATGTTGGCGAGCCATTCAGGGTAGTTGGAGACTACCAAGAATCCCATATTGTACTGTTTGATGACTTCATCTCGGACTTTCAGAGCCCATTCTGGCTTCATTCTTCGAAGTTTCTGCTTCACTGGCTTCATATCTGCCTTGGTTGGCAGATGGTGTACAACGAGCTCTTCATCGAGCCCCGGCATGTCTTCATATGAGAACGCAAAGTTGGACAATCTTGGAGCTAGGAACTCTATCATTTTCTGTTTCATCTCAGGTGGCAATGATTTTCCAATGCGTACTTCCCTAGGGATCTCAGGCGTCCCCAAGTTTACTATCTCAAAATCATCGGCTACAACATTGGCTTTAGATTCGAACTTTTTGAGGAGATCCTCTAGTTCGGGAGCTGGATCATCATCTTCCTCATCCCGAGCTTCGTCCAGACCCATGAGCTCAAAGTCTAATTCGATGTCGAAATCATATGATTCGACTTCAAACTCATGCGACTCTTTAGACGAACTTGGCACACTATTGAATGCAGGAAAAGAAATCTTTTTTGGTTTTTGAGATTTTTCTGAAATTGAAATGCTAGATGTTTTTGGCTTTTGAAAGTTTTTGATTTTTTTGGATTTTTGAAATTCGTGGGACTTTGAACAAGCAGGCATTGCAGACCATGATTGGGCCCAACTTGTTCCAAAGTTCCGGTCGCTGCTTAAACAGGCATTGTTTTTTGAAGCCAGAGCCCTCAGATGGCTCTTTGGCTGATTCAAAAGTTAGGGGAACAGATGACCATTCAGGACCCCACACTTCCTCCCCTGAAGAGGTGGGGGTTGATGATTTGAGCGAAGAGTCACGGTCTGGCCCAACGACCATGATTTCTCGCTGGTCGGGTTCGAGATCTGAGTCGTACTCAGTCGCTCCCGGATCACTTACCTCGCACTGCAATTCATTTGGTTCCGCAGTGAGACACCTGTTTGGGATCTAGACATCAGACCAATCTAGGGCCGGCCACTTCCCTTTCTTGGTCCAATGGATGGGCTGCTTCTGCCCCTAGCTGATGATTGATGAAGTTGACTTTGCAGAGATGGGCAAGTTGTGCCCCTTGCTAATTGGTGCTGAGATGGGCAAGTTGTGCCCCTTGCTGATTGAAGTGGGCAGGTTGTGCCCCTGGCTGATTGAAGTGGGCAGGTTGTGCTCCTGATTGAGAGAAGTGGGCAAGTTGTGCCCCTGGTTGGGAGAAGTGGGCAAGTTGTGCCCCTGGTTGGGAGCAGGTGTCAGAGTGACCTGGTCCTGAAGCTGCTGTATTTGACTTCCTTCTTCGTCTTCATCATTTCCTTCTTCTTCTGGAGGCTTAGATGGTTCGAGAATCTGATCCCATCGAATGGGGGGCCACGTGGCCCAAACTAGGCTCATCGGGAGGCCTTTGTGTAGTGCAGTCGGTTGATTCCCTCCTGGATCTTTGCAAGGTTCTCCTGGCTTGACGAACTGGATGGGTGAGCACCGAAATTCCTTCTTTCTTTTGTCCGTGAAGACTGTCTTGTATCCGAGTCCCCATTTGCGTGGTTATTTACCAACGGTACCTTTCTGGACTTGAAATGATTCTTCATTCGATATTTGAGACTCAGACGCTCTGCCGGTGAAAAGACACGGTCCACCCTTATCGGTTCTGGATTAGTGATAGAGTTCACCGTCTCGAATTCGAAACTGTGAAACGGGATGTCTTCTTCAGAGTGCTGGATATCGATGACCGGGATGTCTGGTTCAGTGGCAGCAGCATTGGAAGGAATGATGAGTTCCTTCTCTGCATGGATAGAGATCACTTGATTTCCACAGATGTATTTCACCCGTTGATGCAGGGTTGACGGCACAGCTCCAACTTTGTGCAGCCAAGGCTGTCCGAGCAGCATGTTGAAAGAGGCTGATATATCCAGAATTTGGAATGTGATGGTAGAGATTTCCAGACCTATCTGTACCTCTATGTCAACCTCCCCTTCCACTGATCGGTGGGTGTTGTCGAATGCTCTGACACATATGGTGCTGGGTCGGAATGAAGAAGGATTGATTCCCAGACGTTCCGCAGTCTTGAGCGGGCAGACGTTTAAGCTTGAGCCATTATCGACAAGGACCAGCGGGACACAAAGGTCTTTGTATCGTAAGGCTATGTTGAGGGATCGCCCATGATCGCGCCCTTCTGGTGGCAACTCATTATCTGTGAAGGTGATGGCGGGCGGAGCCAGGAGTTGTCCAATCATCAAAGCTATCATTTCTGGTGCCATATCAGAGGAGACGTGAGCATCATTCAAGGTCTTGGCAAACATTTCTCGGTGTATGCGAGATGTACAGAGTAATTCCCATACTGAGATTTGTGCACGGATTGACTTGAGCTGATTCGCCACATCATATGCGGCTTCATTTTTGTTGCCGAGGCCTGAAAGGGCGCCTTTGGGATCTCCTCTGTTCTGATTTCCTCTTCGGAAGCAACGCCCATTGGGATTCATGTTCCCTACTTCCGCACATTCTGGATAGTGCCATGGAACCTCTTTGTAGTTTTCCTCCCTTTTGCCTTCTAGGACCACCGGTTCTTGCAACGGTGTTGGTGTGGGTACCAGATCTTCCTCGTATGGAGCTTTTGCCTTGAGAACTACATTGTTGCCTGTGCTGAAGGGGTAGTATCGAGGCTTGTCTTCATAGACCACATAAGGTCGTGGTCCTGGCTTGATTGTTCCTGGAGCAGGAGGCTCCCATGGAATGAATACTGGTCCTCTTGATATGGCAGGAGGTTTCTCTGTTCGTCCCAGCTGCCGTAGTGTGATTGACACGCCTCCGGGGTTTTCCCCTTGCAATACGACTGGCTCGACTGGAAGAGCTCCTTCCAATACAACGGGTTCTTGTTGCTGATGAGTATAATCCCTCCATTGTGGATTGGATTGTTCTTGAGTTGCCCCTTGCAAGATGACAGGTTCGTATGTGGGCTCGATGTATGATTGTGCTCCTTCTAGGACGACTGGTTCCCAACATGAGGGGCCGTAAGGTGCCCCTTGCACAACTGGCACATCGTATGGAAGTGCTCCTTCGAGTACTACTGGCTCAGAGATTGAAGGAAGAAAGGGACCTGCCCCTTGCAAGATTGGAGGAGGATTTGTCGGCCCATAGGTGTAGGCATGAATGGATTGGATGGGGGAGAAGAAGCGATCGAGGCGTTCTTCTTCTTCTATACTGTTGACGGTGGGACCTCAAGATGAACTGGGGTCCGTCTGATGTTAAGGCAGAGGATTCTGAAGAATGTTGGTGGAAGCTGCTGCAGGAGTTCCAGGGACTGAGATGACAATCTTGCGGTCATCAATCAGATCTTGTATGGCGTTCTTCAAAGTGAAGCATCGATCAGTGGCGTGGCCACGCCCTTGATGGTAGGCACAATACTCATTTTCTCGGTAATTCGGTGGCAGAGGATGAGGAGGGGGCCTAGGTGCCATTAGAGTAAGTAATTGCTTCTACACCAGAGTAGCCATGACTTGACTGAGTGGTTGAGAGAGGGGAGTAAATTTCCTGGACTCCCTGTAGTTTTGCCTATTTTGATATGAGTATTGACCGTTTCCTCTGAACTGCTGTTGCTGTCGAGGTGGTTGTTGCTGAGGATTCGGTTGTGGCTAATACCGCTGAGGCTGATACTGAACTTGATTCTGCTGGTACTGTTGACGTCCCTGTGGGGGAGCATGTTGATTTCCTTGAGCAGTGGTGTTGATGTTGTTTACCTCTGTTGGGCGGGGAGGAGAACCACTGCGGTTTCCATTCCCGTGCCCGATAGGTCTTCCTTCCACTCTGTTCCTCTTGACTGGAGTGGCTTGATGAGGCCATGGGGAGATCGTCCCGGCCCGGATTCCTGCTTCAACCTGCTCTCCAGCACGGATCAATTGTGAGAAATTCGCATATGGATGCGAGATGAGATATCCGGATATGCCTGGATATGTTGAATGCACAATCATGGAGATTTGTTCTTCGTCGTCGATAGGTGTCCGCATTCTGGCTGCCATAGCTCGCCACGTCCCACATAAGCTGATAGTGTTTCATCACTCCTTTGTCTGAGAGCCGCAAGGTCGGCTCTTCTGGGTGCCATGTTGAGATTGTACGCAAATCTGTCGACGAAAGCCTGGGAAAGCTGTTCCCACGTCCTGATGCGGTGGCAGTCCAGTGAAGTGTACCAATCTAGGGCATCGCCCTTCAGAGATTTTTGGAACAAACGAATGAGGGCCCCTTCATTTCCTGAGATTGCACTCAGCTCTCCACAGAAGGCCTTGAGATGTGCTGTGGGACAACCGCTGCCGTCGTATCTTTTGAATTTTGGTACCTCAAAGTTTTGAGGTACTTGAGCATCTGGGAAAGGGCACAAGTCTCTGAACTTGGTCGAAGGTAAGTCGATTCCTTGCTGTCGCTGAAGTTGATTTTGCAAGATCTGGAACTGCTCCCGCAACTCGTCCAGTCCTGAGTGATCTGTTCGAGCGACTGGTGCCTCCTAGAGTAAGGCACGTTCTTCTTCGGCATAGTGGTCGATGTCTTCGACCCTATGGGCTTGCTGAAAAGCAACCGCGGGTTGCTGAAATTGGTTTGATGACTGAACTGGATTCTGATGAACTTGTGCTTGAAAGGATTGTGACTGAACTGGAGATTGGGCTGAAGGTTGAACTGAAGATTGTTGGAAATTAACTGGATTTTGCTGAATTGAAGATTGCTGGAAATTAACTGGAATCCCATCGGCGGGGATGTGCTGGAATTGAAAAGTGCTCCTGTTTGCAGGAGGCTGAGATGCTGGGAAGTGACCCCCTTGTTGGGTATTCGCCACTGTCCGCTGATTGATGTGGGCTTGACACTGACCCCCGTTGTGGGCATTCGCCAGTGCTGTCCCTGTTGCTGGAAATTGAATTAAAATCCCATCGGCGGGGATGTGCTGAAATTGAAAAGGTGTCCCATCGGCGGGGACATGCTGAGATCTACTGAGATTGTTGTTTGCAAGATTGACTGGAAACTGACTGGATGTTCCTGCAACGAAAGTGCTCTGAGATGGCCTTGTCGTCGCAGGAAGATATTGAGAAGGATGCCCCATAGCGAAGGGCTGAGATGGCTGCTGTCGGTAGTCTTGGACAGACTCCGATGGTTGTGCTTGATTTGAACTGGAGGCCGGGAGGACCCGACATGGTTGCTGAGATTGCTGAACTGGGCCAACTTGATTGTTGGCTGCTGCGGTGGCTTGTGCTTGCATGAATTGCAAGAGCATTTCTTGCATTGCTCTCACTCCTTGTGCCAATTCTTGTATGATTAGCGTATTATCAATGGGCTGTTGCGCTGGAGGTTGCGCTTCGGTCATCTCAAGAGCAGGAAGGAGATGAGTTTCTTCTTCGTGGTCGGACATGGCTTGTTGAGCCCGAGTGCGGATTATGCTACGGTAGGGAAGTTGTCTCCGCGTACGTTGAGCCCGAGGAGGCGCAATGGTGAGGACTGTACTCTACTCTTTTTGGCTTTTGGTATTTTCAATTTTTTCTGGTTTTGGGATCTTCTATTTTTTTGTTTGTTTTGGGTAGAATGCTATGCAGATGAGATTGTATGAGGATTAGTGACTTTCAAGTACGGGAAGGATTCTATTTTTCAAGTCGGATCACGACTAGTGGGACTAGCATGTCCCCAGCGGAGTCGCCATTCTATGGACCCTCGCCGATTTTCTGCGCTCCCACACGACGTTCTTCTCCCTTCCCCTTTCCTTTCGGAAAAGAAGGAGATGAGGATGCGTGAGTGCGAAATCGCCGTTTGTGCCACTGGCTTGCCTCGTTCTCGAGGGCTTCGTTTGGTTGTCGTGTTAAGCTGGATATGTTTAAGTGAGTTTATATAAGACCAGAGTCGCCACTAGCCAGTTACTTCGAATCTACAGTCGGCTAGACCCTGTAGAAACGTTAGAGAAGGGAATCCGAAGATTCCTTCCTCTAAAATGACTCCTGTTGATTTGCGGCCAGAAATTCAAGGTAAGGGATCACGGTTACAGGGTGGGAAGAGGTTAAGCACCCCACACACTGCCCGTACCGAAGTACGGTCTCTACTTCACAGAATCGATCGGATACTTGAAAGTCTAGTTTAATCCTCGTATATTCTCATGGATGACATGATGCATGAATGCGGGTCTGAACAGTAAGAGTCTCTGATGGGCAGGTTCCAACAACGGGCAAGCCCAGAGCGTACGCTCGAACTGACAGGTGCTTTATGCGAGATGATGCATGCTGTGTGCTTGAATATTCAAAGTGTCTATAGTGATATGTACGTGAATGCAGGTCTGAACAGTAAGAGTTTCTGATGGGCAGGTTCCAACAACGGGCAAGCCTAGAGCATACGCTCGAATTGACAGGTGCTTTATGCGAGATGCATGCGGTGTGTTTGAATAATCAAAGTATTTGCAGTGAAGCAGGGGGTTGGAAGAAAAGTAAATGTTGCACTTATGCTAGATGCAAATGAGATGATGCTGGAAAAGAGTAGCTGGGTGGACGGAGGTGTCGCAAGGATTGGCTTTGAGTGGCTAGATCAAGATTTGGATGGCTTGGGAGGCTTGGACCAGTGGTTAGGCTGGGCTGGACCAGGGCTAGACTCTCCTCACTCGGGCTCTCCTTGGTGGAGGAATGGGCTAAGGGGTGAAAGAGGGTGACTCAGATGGACGGGCTCTCTCTGGCTGAGTGGCCTTGAAATGAGAAGGGGAGGGGGGTATTTATAGCAGCGAGCAGTGGCAGAGCTCGTAATTTGTCTCAGGCGGCCTGCTATGGGCCGCCTGTATGGCCGCTCCTCGGTTTCCAGCGATGTACGGTTGCTTCCTCGGGGCTGCTGTTTGACTCGCTAGGTCGACTCAGTGAGTTGACTCAGCGGGTCGACTCGGTGATTTGACTCGACGGGTTGACTCGACGGGTTGACTCGGTATTTTGACTCGGTGTTTTGACTCGACGGGTTGACTCAGCGGGTTAACTCAGCGGGTTGACTCAATGAGTTTGACTTTTTTGGGATTTTTTTACTGGCTTTTCTTATGGGGGGTTTTTCAGGGTGGTGTTTAGAACTGGGTTGACTGGGTTCAGGCTTGAACTGGGCCATGGAATGGGGCTTACAAGGGTGAGTTTGGCTGAGTTTGGACTTGGAATTTGGGGGTATGGTCCTCCATTTATCCAGCTTTCTCTACCAACAGTGTAGCCGAAGGTGGGGTGTCTACAGTAGGACAAGCCAACTTTCCCTTCGTGCTCCACCCAGACAAATTCCCATATGCAGGGAAGTCATTTATTGTCCACAAGACCGCTGCATGCAATCGAAACGTCTGTTCTGCAAAAGTGTCATACGTCTGGACACCTTGACTCCACAACTCGTTTAACTCATCTACTAACGGTCGGAGATACACATCAATGTCATTCCCCGGTGACTTGGGTCCAGGAATAAGCAACGACATCATAAAAAATGATTCCTTCATACACAACCAATGAGGTAAATTGTAGGGCATAAGTATCACTGGCCACATACTGTACGAGCTACTCATATTACCAAATGGATTAAAACCATCACTTGCAAGACCTAGCCGAACATTGCGAGAATCCTCTGCAAACCAGTCATATTACTTATCAAAATGTTGCCAGCCTTCAGAGTCAACAGGATGCCTCAATATATTATCATCATGAACGCGTTTCTCCTTATGCCACCTCATATCTTCAGCCGTCTTGCTCGACGTAAACAATCTTTGTAATCTGGGTTTCAATGGAAAGTACCTTAACACCTTTTGTGGAATTTTCTTACGCTTAGCTTGCAGTAATGAGGGGCCACACTTTTATGTGGGCCATCCATCATGTGAAGCCCACTCCTTCCATGACGTGGGCCCACCTTGATGTGGACCATTCATTGTGTGGGGCCCCACCTTCATTATGTGTTGTTCATCATGTGGGCCCATCTTTGATATCAACTCACCATCATGTGGGACCACCTTCAATGACCATCATCAATCATGTGGGTCCCACCTTTGACGTGGACTGTCCATCAAATGGGACCCACTTGATGCACATGTTCAATCATGTTGGGCCACACTTTGATGCAGGTCATCTATCATGTGGGACCCACCTTTGATGTGAACCTTTCATTAAGTGGGCCCACCTTGATGTGGGGCCCTACTTTAATATGAGTCAATCATCATGAGGGGCCCATCTTTGATGTCCACCATCCATCATGTGGGTCCTACCATTGTTGTGGACCACTATCATGTGGGGGTAGTCCATGTGGGACCCACCTTTGATGTCCACCACCCATCATGTAGGTCCCACCTTGGCTGTTGACCGTTTATCATGTAGGGCCCAACCTTTAATATGGGTCATTCATAATGTAGGCCCACCTTTAATGTCAACCTTGGATCATGTGGTCTCACATTCAATGTCCACCATCCATCATGTGGGTCCTACCTTTGATGTGGAACATCCATCATGTGGGTCTTATATTTTTTGTGGACTATCTATCATGTGGGGCCCACTTGATGTGGATAGTCCATCATGTGGGACCTACCTTTGATATCCACCACCACCATGTAGGTCCCACCTTTGCTATGGACCGCCCATCATGTGGGCCTTAACCTTTAATATGGGTCATTCATCACCTCATGTGGGCCCACCTTTAATGCCAATCTTCCATCATGTGATCCCACATTCATTGTCCACCATCCATCGTGTGGGTCCTACCTTTGACGTGGACCATTATTAGGTAGCGCCTGCTTGATGTGGATCGTTTATCATACGGAGCCACACTTTGAAGCAGGCCATCCATCATGTGGGGCTTACCTTTGATATAGGCCATTCATCATGTGGGGCCCACCTTCACTATGGGTCATTCATCATGTGGGCCTTTCTTGAAGAAATTGTAAAGAGAAGAAAGAGGGTAAGATGGGAATTACTTGAAAAGTTTAAGGGTAAACTTATGCAAAAATTATTCTAAAATGTCTACCCGCTTAAGCCAAATAAGCTCCATTTCAAAGAGTAACCGCTCCCCAATTTATTAAATCGGAGCTTATTTGCTACTTTTTAAAAAAGTAAGCACTTCATTCGACTTTTACCAAACGGTCTAAAAGCTTATGGTTTTAGAAATAAGCCAATAAGCTCTTATTTGTAGAGATGCCAAACACCCCCTTAGGCTAATGAGGTCAATGGTTCAGATAACTAAACCATGGGCTAATAAGGTCAATGGTCCAGATCAGTATGTGGGCCCTACACCCACAGACGTGGAGCACCTAGCACCGCACATGCGTCATGGCACATCACAACAATATAAGATGCTTTGCCTATGCTCCGCCTAACCTAGATCGGTTGCCTTAACTCTCATAGTAGCTTTTTCATTAATAAAAAAGCAAAAAAAAAAAAAAAAAGAAGAAGATTGGAATAAGTTTCTTTTCTAAAATAAATTACTTAAATAATGGTATTACCAAACTAACTTAACTAAAAAAAGTAACTTATTTACTGATATAAGTTGAAAAGCTACTTTTTTGTTGCATCCAAACAAACCCTAAGTGGCCCACTTATGTAACAAAACAACAGAAAATCTCAAACAGAATCACCAGTTAAAATTCAGTATATGTGCATGGCCCCACATATGAGTAGATCAGGCTGGTTTTTGGGCCATGCCATATACAAAGAGGGGTGCACTGATGCACTTCCACATGCTGTGTATTCATCGTAACTTCTTTAACTTATTACAAACCATCTGAGAGCATCATGTGTTATTGGTTTTAGTATCTGGATTCGTAATACATGGATAATAATTGCAGGAGGAGGTTTAAGCAAGAAGAAGAAAGCAATCATAGGAGGCGTTGTTGGAGGAGGTCCATTCATTCTATTACTTCTATTCTTCATATTGCTTCGATGATCAAAGAAGGTTAAGTAGCCCTAGAAAGGTACACTACAAAAAGAGCTACAATTTTCATCAGTTCTATTTCTACTTCTTTCCTTTATAAATCCCTTGGATGAAAATCCTTTTTGTTTTGGACCCAATTGCAATTAGGTAAAGCCCGGTTGGATGTAATGCCAATGGCATTCTGATGCCGTCTGCTGCAAATTAAATAGCATTTCAAACTCAATGTTGTTTGGGAACTGAATTTCAGCACCTTGTGGATGTTGGAGGCATCAGCAAACCCCTTGATATACATTGTTTTGCCGTTCCCTAATAGCTCTGATACCATGATAGTTTCCCTAGAGAAACCCTTCAACCTTGTCTTGTGCGAGGTCTTGTGCATCCGATTCTCCATGAAAACTATCATAGGTCTTGTGCATCCGATTCTCTATGGAAACTATCAGTGGAGCACACCGATTGTCAATTTTCTATCCATTGATGCATTGCCCATAGGCTACAGCATTCGGATCAGATTTAAGTTTAAATCAATGGTATTTTGATTTGCTGGCTTAGTTGATGGCCAGTAAATATCTTTACCCCCACATTGTTAATCACATGATGCACCAATCGGTGCAGTTAGTGTGTCTCCTTAGCATTCAAACCTGAGACCTGCTGTTGAAACGCTGAGGCTAGCTGGGCTAGCAGGCAGACACTCTCAACCATAAGCTGCCCTCACTGGTTAGGAATGGAAACATCGTTCTAATCAGTGAAGTGTTCTTGCTTTTTATCTACACTTAGATATGGATTCTTGTTGATGGTTTCTTTCTTTTCAATCTTATCTTCAATCAAATCAGTTTTCCTGTTGGATCATTGTTTTGTGTCAGGTTTTAGAGTGCAGTTCTCTAGGGACTAAAACTAGACTGGAACAACTTGGTTGAGGCAATTCAGTTTCGGTTGTCTTTAAAACGAGAATGCCTCACTTCGATCGACAGTTTGGACCATAAGTTACTGTCCACCCAGTGGTAACATCCAGCCTTTCATGTGCGTACGACATCCAACCTGTCCAATAGGTTGTCTGCATAATGAGGATCACCTGGTGCAGTAGTCAGCATCTACTCATCAAGTGGACAACACTTGTATTTTGTTATCTATCAATGGGTAGAATTTTTTTGCTATCTTGTGACTACCTGGTAAGTTGATGGGGCTAAGTTTTGCACCTCTTGGAAGGGTTGGATGTTGTACGTGCATGATAGGATGGAAATCGCTGGGTGGACTGCAAAGTTTCAGACTTGAGACAACCTCATTTAAAACCAAGCTATAGATAGCTATGAAGTAATTTGTCGAGCTGAAAATCGTAGCTTTTTTTAGCACCGTTCGCCAATGCTTTAATTAGTGAATAGTGTGGAGCATAGCATTCACCCCTCCAAAGTGTGAGGCGTAAGCTACATAGTGTATAACATAAAGCCACATGCTACTTCTAGATTTTTAATCAAGGTTGCGCTTGGTTGCACTAATTTCATGATATTCTGCACCAAATTAGGCTGATTAATAATGAAATTGAACAAAATTTCATGATGTTTGACGCAGTCAAACGCAACCCAAAGAAATAGTGAAGGGTAATGATTAAATATAAATGTAAAGAAAGAGCAACAAAACTGATTTAAATTTAATATTGTTACTTATATTATTTTACTAAAAGCATTGAAAATATTAACTAATTTTTATTAAAGATAGAAAAATGTAACGATCATTGAAAATATTAATTGATTTTAATGTTGTAGGGAAAAATAACTTGTAATGTGAGCTACGTAGTGTATAACGTAGTCTATGTAGCGTGTAGCATATGCAAATTATCATGCAACGTAGAAAAATTATCATGTAGCGTCAGCTATACATGGTTTAAGATGTTTTGATGAGCTATGTTGCTTTAAGGCTAAGCTATACTATGTAGCGTAAGCTACACGCTACATAGCGTAACTATTTAAAACACTGGTCATCAAAGTGTCCGCTTTTACCTTGGCTTAATCAGTTTCTTTTATTAAATAAATTTTAGATAATAAACAATGAGAGGGAGTGAAAATTGTTTGTTTGTTTTTCATGTTTTCATTTATATCATTTACAAAGTTATATTGCTTATTGCTATTGCCTAGTTTTCAACTTGTCTAACCTCTTGAACAACTGATTTTCAGCTCTGCTAGTTTTAGGGTAGAGGTGCAATACAATTTCTCACATGATCTATGTAATGTGATTGTTTACATAGGAGACATATTAGGGGTGACGGAGCTGCAAGGCCCAGTGAATTATCACTACAACGATCTTAAATCCGCTACGAAGAATTTCAGTGAAGAAACTAAACTAGGAGAAGGAGGATTCGGCGATGTGTACAAAGTAAGGTGCTTTGGTTGGCAATTTTTCAAGTGTCATCTATTACTGCTCATGATAGTAAAAAATTTCAGACATGACAATGCAGAACAAAAATAACAAACTGGAAGTTCTCTCTGTTACTTCAAATATAAAATTCTAGAAGTTTATATTGAACTCTTTGATATTCCATGCATAATTTATTGAATTTTCTTAAAAATCCCATTCGTTCATCCATGGCAGGGTGTTCTAAAAAATGGGAAGATAGTAGCTGTCAAGAAACTTATGATAGGACAGTCCAGGAGAGCAAGGGAAGACTTCGAAAGCGAGGTTAAGCTTATAAGCAATGTTCATCACCGGAATCTCGTTCGTTTGCTTGGGTGTTGCAGTAAAGGTTTAGAACTGCTGCTTGTTTATGAGTACATGGCAAATAGTAGCCTCGACAAGTTCTTATTTGGTATCATCATCATCCCAACTTTGCTAAAATAGTAACTAGGCTGTTAGTTACTTTCATTGTTTTCTATTTGGTTAGAGTGGAAGGAGTTACTAGCAACTTGATCAGTCTTTTCTATGAAAAATAGTTTCATAAATCATAGCCCAGTCATCTAATCTGTTGAGCTCCAACATGGATGTTAGATGCCCCGCAAATAAATCAAAATTGATGATCCTTGGTTCCTAACCCTTCTATATATGCGCATCCTACATCTAGGTTTTTAAGAAAGAAACTACAGTGATAATCTAGTTCAAGTGCCAATGATGGGATGGCCAAGAACTTCAATCTTGAATACTTTGGGGCTGCCCCTATTGACAGTGGGGTCCATGAAATAAATGGCCTGGGTAATCAAAACCATATATCCCACTTGTACATAATGGAAGTGTTAGATACATGTAATCGAGATGTGAATAGTGCAATTGCAACCTACTAAGTCTCGAAAACTACTGTATAGGTTGGCTGAATTGGTTCTTTTTATATGATGATCACGGTAAATTATGTTTTAATTAAGGAGATGGAAACCTTTACGTGTCCACTTGGACAAGGCCCAAAAAGTAGATTGTCCATTCAATCTATTGGACAACATGGGTTTTAAGTTCCAAAAGAATGTGTTGGTGCATCTTGACTGTTTGCATATTTTCTAACTATTGCAGCCTTCGAAAGTTTGAATGGGTTTAGACTTTAGATTCCAAATGGAGAAATTAATGCATTCAAGCAGTCCTACAATCTGTATTAAGTCCCAATTAATGCAACCCTTTGAGCCTGTTAGCCGTGTTGTGTCATTGATAGGCATGTCCATCTTGGTCGCACTATCCATGTATGATGGTAGTTTTATAAAAAAAAAAAGAAAAAGAAAAAAAGTGACAATTAGCTTGGATATGTTATACCTTACAAAAGTTGTTTTATGCCTATCCTGAATAGAGTAAATGTCTGACTATTATTTCTTTGTACACATGTGCATCGCATGTGCTCCATATACCACGTATGCCAATGTGCCACAACAAGACCATCCACCTTCATGGATCCCACATGTCCCACGTCCAACCTTTGACCGCGCTCACATGTGCCATAGTGTCAATATGGCTATGCGTACACGCACCACATGTTCCACCGGCCCACCTTACATCTTCAAGCACACTACGGGCCCGTTTGGATACTACCAAATAAATTACTTTTCGACTAAACTTAGGACGTTAAGTTACTTTTGGCACTTAAGTTCGTTTGGTAAGTATAATTGAAAAGTAACTTATCTTTTAAAAGTTACTTATCTTAATAAGTATTTTTTTTTTAGCTTTTTGACTTTTGACTTTTCTACTTATCTCTCTCATGTCACGCTTTTGGTCCTTTTTTTTTTTGGGGGGGGGGTGACTTTTTTTTTTTTTTTTTTTTGGGGGGGTGGTTAGTACACACCCACACTGTTAGTTACCCTCCAATGTTAATTAACCACCCTCCAATTTAGCTTTTCTACTTATCTCTCTCAGGTCACGCTACATATCAAAGTTCTCTCTCATGGTTCACTCAATTACTGCTCTCTCATACCGTCCATGTCAAAGGAGGCCCCATATAATGGACTGTCCCATCAAAGGTGAGGGGGCTCACACTGTGGACGGCCCACATCAAAGATGGGCCCTACATTAATTGGTGTAAGATCCAATCCACCAATCAGGGTTGATCTGATCTTCTACATCTTTCCCAAAAATGGTTTTAGTCCACTCACCATGTGGGCCAACTATTGGAAATAAGTGAATGGGTTAGAAAACTTCAGCTAAGTCTTCCAGAGCCTAACATTTGTTTTGCAGACTGTGGCCCCTCTGACCAGTGGATCAACCTGATTCTTGTGCCAGGGCATCCATATAGTGGTCCCTTTCTGATGGATGGAATGTATCTCAGACCACTCGTGCTATGCTAGCACATGCATGGCATGTACATGAACTTTATTGCACACACGTGGGATTAGAAAAGCTCATTCTGTTAGGAAACTGCCTCAACGCTTAGCATTTTTTTTTCATGTCAATATGTTGCTTATTATATGTACATTTGAAATTTTCTTTCAAAATATTACTTATCAATGTGTTATTACCAAACATGCTTATTTACTTATTGGCTGATAAGTATGTTGTTTACCAAACATACTTATCTGCTTAATAAGTAAAAACCAAGATAAGTAACTTATATGATAAGTAGCTTATCTTAAGTAACTTACAATTCAAACGGGCCCTACATGTGCCGGCGTACATGTTCAAGCGCCAAGCATGTGCCACATGTGCCACTATTGATCCAAATGCAGCCCGCATGTCCACATGTGCCAATGCGCCAAGGTGAAAAATCATCACATGTGCTTATCCATCCATCCCTATACCAGGGTATTTAACAAACAATAACCAGGACAACAGACAGCAAAACAGTTATCCTTGACAGATGTGTCCTGACAGGCCTGTTTTAGACAGATGTGTCCATAATAGCATACACAGCTCACAACCTTGATCATTACCAAATGGACCCATGGAGATTTATCATTAGATCAATAAATTAAGATGGCAAATCAAGAAGCAACAAACAATAGAAAAACACAAACAAGGAAACACAGACTTTATGTGATTCACTCCCTGGAGGAAGACATGTCCACTAGAAAATGCAATTCAAGATCTTTCCATGTTGCAGAATTCCAACCTACAAGCCTTGTGGACCTTCTATATGCCAACCCAAACCTGCAGGTAAACAAATCTATATACCAAAAACACCTATTTGGGTTGGGTTCTTTTTTGCTACACATTCCAACATTGTTTGGGGGAGTCAAATAGGCCGTGGGATTAGATATAGAAACAGAATACAAAAAACCTGCATGTAGAAATTTCTTCTCAATGACCCACCGACATCCTTTTGAAAGGTGTCCAACTGAAATTTTCATTTCATACTTGTAAATGATATAATTTTTAGAACAATAGGGGGCCCTGTCACTTGATTTATGTAATACAACTAAATTCTACACACTTAGTGTGACACCTTTACCATGATGCTACCATGAAAAAAATTCAAATGCAATTTACATAACAAAGCACTCTCCCAAAGCCTAATAATCAATACAAGTTATACAACAGCTGCACCAATCCATGCTGGTTGATTACTGATAGCACTAATGCAATAAAACTTCCTTGCACCCAAGATAAACTGCAATGAGAGGTATATAAGTTGGTTTCTCATGAAAAATATGGTAATGCATTATATTTTTCGTTTCTTTGCTTTTTGCTGAAAACGATTCTGCCGGCACAGGCAACAGACGTGGGTCCCTCAATTGGAAGCAGCGATACGATATAATCATTGGTGTGGCTCGGGGCCTTGCATATCTTCACGAGGAATTTCATGTCTGCATCATACACCGAGATATAAAACCCAGCAATATACTGCTTGACAACAATTTCCAACCTAGAATTGCGGATTTTGGGTTGGTAAGATTACTTCCAGAAGACCAGAGCCATCTCAGCACTAAATTTGCAGGAACATTGTGAGTAAGAATAATCACAATCACATGAATTGTTTTCATCTCTCCATTTCATCCTCTACAATCTTCATGTTTTATGGGAATTGAATTGCACTGATTCATGTGGCTAGACCCACTCAAAACGAAGGACCACCCCTGAAATCGCATTCTGTTGCTCTTGAGTCTATCTAGAAACATATGGCATTGCAGTTGGGGTTGGTCATTGCCATGAATTAAAATCGCTCCACTTCCATTTTGGCCATTTCTTCCATATTTAATTCAGTTTATTACAATTCAATCCAACTAATCATTCATGCAACCTTCATCTCTCGAATTTTATATGTATGTGATCTTGTTGGATAGGGGTTATACATCACCTGAGTATGCAATCCGTGGGCAGCTATCTGAGAAAGTTGATGGATATAGTTATGGTGTCGTCATCCTGGAAATCATAAGTGGTCGAAAGAGCAACGACACAAAGCTTGAACCTGTTGCACAATACCTTCTCGAATGGGTAATTTCTTTTCGAAACCCCTTTGTTCTTTTTCATTGCTACTTGTTGCGAGTATAAAGGTTGACCCATGGACTGCCATTTCTGGATCGACTTGTACATATTTGGGGCTTGTAACATGGTAGAAGAGTGTTGATAAATCTAGAGTCTTATAGTATAGAGGATTCTAGAGAAGGCTAGAACATGGTAGAGTGGTGTAGAGCATAGTTCAACATCCCAAAAACTCGACTTGATGTCCAGTTGGGTTTGGTGTCCACTCAGAAACTCAAATGAGTTTTAAGTTGACTCCACTTGATTTTATAAAATTAAAATGAAAGACATTTGAAGAAGTAATAAACATTTAAAATATTAGAACTGGTAAATGAGTAGAACATCCCAAGAGTAAAACTTCTGCCCATGGGTTGCTGGTTATTTGCAGGTGTTTCCAGCAATGAAATCATGCTTCAATTTTCACAAGCCTCCATTTTACCACTGAAATGAAGTTGACAAGGTGATTGGCTCAGATCGAGTCGTGCCAAATTGTATCGAGTTGGCTGAGTTATTAAGCCGACTTGACAAGTCTGATTGAATCCTGAGCTAGTCAAGCTTTTGACTGACTTTCTTACAAAACTTGGCTCGAGATCTTGTTGACTCAAGTTGATTTGGTCAAGTTTCAAGTTGATCTAGCGAGTTTTAGAACAATTCTAACTATCTGATCTGTAAGGCTAAAGGACAGGGTAGGCACTCACAAGTTAGATTGGGTGACCTGACCCACGAACTAGTTGCCTACAATGTTCATTAATTAGATGGGTTGTACTGTTGTTAAAGTTGAATTGCAGTCCGCTTAATGAACAATAAGAAAAATCTTGCATGGTTCAGACCATACAACCAATCAGGGTTGCGGGTGGCGGCTTTCTAATGGATGGCTGAGATTGTGGAGCACCTTCACCAATTAGCGTTGCTAAATTGTTAATGAAGGTTGACACACTTTGCCAATGTGGTGTGAAGGTTAACAAAATCCAATGGCATAGTGCTAGACTTTTAGCACACATGACCCATCCAACATATGCAGGTTGGTGAGTGCTGGTCGACACCCTTAACTAAATTGGGAGTCATTGTGATTAGTTTCCAAATACTGTTTTATGCATCTCCTTTGCTATTTATTAGAGGCCTGCCCATTTTGCAACATGGAAATGAATTCTTAGAAAAAGAAAATGCAAGTGTTCTTAGATTTTTATTTCAGTTTTCATCAACCATGCCCTTCCCCTCAACTTGATTAGATCTTTTTCACTCTTTCCTCATGTGGTTTTAACAGGCATGGAAACTATATGAAACGGATTCGCTGATGAAGTTGGTGGATGAGAGCTTAGATCTGAATGAATATGGAAAAGAGGAGGCAAAGAGAGCTATAGAGATAGCTCTCATGTGCACCTAGTCTGCAGTCGCTTCTAGGCCAACAATGTCCGAAGTTGTGGTTATGCTGCGGAGCAAAGGAGAATATGAGCTCAATCTGACCCACCCCACCTTCATAGATGCCGCTAGTAGAGCCAAAGTCCAAGTAGACACATCCACCTCTACCGCATCGTCCGCATCCAATGCCACCATGTCGATTTCACAATTCTCTGCTCGCTGACAAGTAAGCCTGCAACTTCTACTTGTTGGCTTTACAAAGCCTTGGGAGATAATTCAAACCAACTACACAAGAAAGAAGTAAATTAAAATATTCCTATTGGTGTATATCTTATCAAGTATATTCTACATAGCACTTCTTTTATATACTTTCTACATGAATGTAAACATATAGAAACAAACATAGTTTTAACTTTATTTTGTGTTATATACTCTTTATTCTCCCTTGAGTCAGCCATTATAATGGCTGTTACAAATTCTTAAAGCTTGCTGCAGCTGTTACTGGTTGCTTCAATGTGACCTTTCAAGAATCCAAGGCCAGCTGTCATAGGTTGCTTTGGTTTGCAACCTCCAACACTCCCCTTCAAACCAAAAGCATCTTCATTCCAAGTTTCTCTCTTAATCGTTTGAATGCATTAGTCGGCAATGCCTTAGTAAAAATGTCCACCACTTGTTCCTTAGTATGATAATATACTAATTTCACCATTTTTCGCTTCACATGATCTCTTAGAAAATGGTACCTGATATCGATGTGCTTGCTTCTTCCATGATGTACTGGACTCTTGGGGAGTTTTATAGCAGACTTGTTATCCACAAATATAATTGTGGACTCTTCTTGCAGATGCTTTAATTCTTTTAGAAGATTCTTCAATCATATTGTTTCACAAATAGTGGATGATACTGCCACATATTCAGCTTCACATGTGGATAAGACAATAACACTTTGCTTCTTTGAATTCCATGTAGATGTCATCGACTCGAGATAGAAAACATATTCCATGGTGCCTTTCCTTTCATCTTGGTCACCCCCCCAATCACTATCTAAAATCCATGCAGCTTTGCTTTATCATCATATAAATAGAAAAGACCAAAATCCATGCTTCCTTTAATATATCTTAGACCCAATGAGATTCCTTTGGTGCTTCCATGTAACTGCTAAGAAGTCCAACACTGTAGACAATATCCAGCCTTGTGATTGTGAGGCACTTGGGGCTTCCAGTCAGACTCTTGAATATAGTCGAGTTCATGCTTCTTCCTTCTCATTCTTTTGTCAATTTCAAGCCCTTTGATATACACATATTTACAGCATTACAATCGATCATCCTGAACTTTTCAAGTAGCTCTTTTGCATACTTCTTTTGTGATATAAAGATGTCGTAAGGTTGTTGTTTCACCTCGATGCCTAAGAAGAAGGACATAAGTCCGCCATCAGTCATCTCAAATTCCCTGAACATAGCATGCTTGAATACATGAAACATCTGCTGGCTGTTCCTTGTAAACAATAAGTCATCAACATATAGGCATGCTATGAGCATATCTCCATGACCATTCTTCTTAATATAGACTGCATGCTCATATGGACATTTGGTGAAGCCGTTTTCTTAAAGATAGCTATCAATACGTGCATTCCAAGCACGTGGGGCTTGCTTTAACCCGTACAAGGCTTTCTTCAGACGATATACCTTGTGCTCTTCACCTTTTACAATGAAGCCTTTAGGCTGGTTAACATAAACCTATTCTTTAAGTATTCCATTCAGGAGTGTGGACTTCACATCCATTTGATAAATTTTCCAACCGTGATGGGCAGCAAGAGAGATTATCATCCTTACAGTGTCAAGTTGAGCAACTGGAGCAAAAACTTCTTCATAACCCACGCCGTATTTTTGTTTGTAGCCTTTAGCTACGAGCCTTGCTTTATAGCAATCAATCTCTCCATCGGCCGTAAGCTTGATCTTGTACACCCATTTGATGCCAATAATCTTTGGCCTTGAGGAAGCATAGTCAGCTCCCAAGTATGGTTCTTTTTTTATGGCATGAATTTCTTCTTCCATAGCAGATCTCCAGCAATTTTCTTTTATGGCTGTTGGGTCCCAAAATGTAGGGGTCCTCAAAACAAGCAAAATGGTCATGCACCTCCAAAAGAATCCCACAAAACGCCTTCTGGTGCACGCAAAACGGAGATTTATAAAAATCCCCTTAGCCAATTTTGGCTGAAATATTTAGTGGGCCTTGCAAATCACTACGATCGGAATCGCGCAGAATCAAACCCATAACTTCATTATGATTTATGATGAACAGCGCATGTGATCGCACGATCAAACGGGTCCCACAAACCCATCAAAATTCAAAACCCAAGTGGAGGAGTGCAAAAGTCCGTCAACGCATCCATAAAACCGGACTCCCACGCACCCATAAATTCTGGTGCCCACGCACCCGAAAAGTCAACAAAATCAGGAAACTCATTTCTAGGTGCATGGAGTCCCACGCACCCATAAATTCAGGTGCCCACGCACCCGAAAATTTGTCAAAGATCAGAAACCGATTTAAAGGGTGCATTGCGTTCCACGCACCCCAAAAATGGGTCCACGCACCCATAAATTCAAGACATTTCAGAATTATCATTTCAGGGTGCAGGAGGTCCCACGCACCCATAAAATCAGGGTCCCACGCACCCATAAACCTGTAGAGAGATTTCATTCCACATACCACAATAATACTAAACTGAAGTATTTTATTAACCATGAATTAAATCTCAAATAAAAGTTTAAATCAAACAACTACATCCATTCTGCAAAATATTCAAATCTACTAAAATCTGTTTTCAATCATCTTCTAAAGGAAATAAATTCAACACCTAAACTAATATAAGTCTTCTAATAAAAGTAATCGTCCAAATATTCTGCTTCAGCCGCTCCTCCTTCCTCTTGATATCCTGCAGGAACTGTGGTGATTTTGGTGAGCTAAAGCCCAGTGAGATCATTTTCATCACAAGTAATATTCCAGTTGATAAAACGTTAGACGTGAAATACTAACTGCTAGGATTATATGAATATATATAAGAACATGATGAAGATTTAAACATCTTATGTCTTATTAGAAGTGAAGCATGATTATCATGATGTCATGTATGTTATGATACGTGTAAGAGCACAAACGTCTAGGAACTCGTTGCCACTGAACATTAGGAACTGTCGCAAATCAACCATGCTCACCTAACCGGTACAACGAGGCGGCAAATCAACCATGCACGCCAGTGGGCAAATCAACCATGCACCACTGATCCAACCGAGCAAATCAACCATGCTCAATAAGTGAAACGACCAGAACTCGCTGCCACTGAACATTAGGAACCTGTCGCAAATCAACCATGCTCACCTAACCAGTACAGCCAGGCGGCAAATCAACCATGCACGCCAGGAGTCAAATCAACCATGCTCCTGTTCTGTCGTTGTGTATAAGAATGTATATGAATGTCATGAATCATGGAAACATCTCCTCAAGCATACAATGCATATCAAAATCAAATTCCAATCATACCATGCATGCATTATTTTTATTCAAGTAATTCGTCATCTAACCCTAGTTGATGGTAAACTTGAAACTAAAGAAGGACAACATGTAAGATCTTAGTGTCTCGATACTTACTAGTGTTATTCCAACTAGAAGTCTTGTACACGACCTAACCTAGGTTGAGTTTGCTTAACAATTTTACATGAGATAATAGGACAGAAAATTTGAGGAAAGAAAACATTAATAAGGAGGAAAAATCAGGGGATGGATCTTAGAACAAAATTAAGTGATGGATCCCTTACCTAGAATGCGTACCATACACAAATACAAATCAAACTCCTAAACCTTATTAGAAAGATAGCTAAAGAAGGATCCTTACCTTAGATCCATAACATGAAACGACAAGAAAATTGGAATTTGAAGAAGGATGGGAACAAGCTAATAAGAGAAAGATCAATGGAAATTTCTTTAGAAGAATCACTCACCTGATGAATTGTAGGCTCAATACCAGCCTAAAAACGGAACACGGGTTGGTTCAACGAGTCGCTCAGCGAGTCGACTCGGTTTGGACGACCAGAAAGAGATTTCTTCTTCTTTCTTCTTTCTTTCTCCTTTTTCTTCTTTCTTTCTTCTTCTCTCTTCTCTTCTTCTTCTTTTTCTCCCTTGCTGCCCCAGCAAGAGAAGCAACAGTAACCACAGCAGCAATAGCGGCAACAGCTGCAACAGCTGCAACAGCGGCCTCTCACTCTCTCTCTACCGCTGCTCTCTTTCTCTCTCTATCTCTCCTCTCGTTTTCTTTCTCTCTCTCTCGCAACTTCTCTCTCTCTCTCTCTCTCACAGCTCACTTTCTCCAGTTTCTGTAAGGATCCAACGCAAGAAGAACGAGCTTTATTACCAGGCTCGCACCCCAGCGCGATCCGCACCCGTTTCCGAATCCAACTTGGATTCAGATATCCATTCTTGCAAACCGAGCCACCTTGAACCGTTGGAACTATAGGTGGGGTCCACACGACCCTAGGGTAGCCGATCTTGATCGTCCATGCAGGGTACAGACTTGGATCTTGCCCAATATCCGTTTTAAACGACGAGTTGAAGAGAGCTGGCTGATTGGCTGTTGGAACGAAAACTCATGAGAACCATATTATTTTGACGAGAGAAGTCAGATGGACGGTTTGGATTTTACGATGGGGCCCACCCCGACGGTCGCAAGGAGGCCCACACACGTCAGCGTGCGGACGCTGTAACAGCCTCCGCTGTTTTCGCGGAGAGAAGATGCAGCGGGGTGGGATTCTTTTTCCACCCGCGCTACGTGCGGTGCACGTACACCCACCCCGGGGGTTCCACTTTCACGTGGGGCCCACCTGTTGTGATCACCGACAGACGGTGTGGATGGAACCAGCAGCAAGCATCCGCTCGCAGCACTGACAGCGGACGAAGAAGAAGAAGAATCCTCTTCCAAACACGCGGTCAACGCGGGTTGACCGTGCATTGATGGTGCACGGGATGCACGTGGGTCCCACCATGATGTATATGCAAAATCCACTCCAATCATTAGGTAGGCCACGTAATTTTAGGGTATGACGCCAAAAATGAGAAAGTTCCGAAGTTAGATGGCCCACTTATGGCCTGATTTCTGATTAGGGCACTTGTAGAATGATCGGAGGGCTGAAATTTGACATGTATGGTTGGATCGTGTCCTAGAACTATTGTATAGAGTTTTGTACGGTAATGATCACTAGAAATCATGATTCATGCAAATTGTCTTATAACTTGGTTCAATTAATTGCCTATTTATTTTATTTTATTTTATTTTTATTTATTTCATATGAAAGGTCATACCATAATCCTTATGGATTGTTTAATGTTAACTCATTCATTATTTAAATTATTTACTTAATTATTAGATTAAACCCTTAAATTAATTTATCGCAACTAATGGAAAACCAGGGTTATTACATTCTACCCTCCTAAAAGAAAATTTTCGTCCTCGAAATTAAACGTACCTCAAAATAATTCTGGGTATTTCTCTCGAATTTCATCTTCACGCTCCCAAGAAGCTTCTTCAACTTCGTGATTACTCCACTGCACCTTCACCAGTGGTATCGTCTTGGTACGAAGTACTTGTTCCTTTCTGTCTAGAATTTTAACTGGCTTCTCAATGTATGTAGTATCTTCTCGAATTTCCAAAGGCTGCCAGTCGATGACATGAGAGACATCTCGTTCGTACTTTCGCAACATGGAAACATGAAAGACATTATGAATACTCGATAACTGAGGAGGTAAGGCCAGTCTGTATGCCACAACGCCAACTTTAGCTAACACTTCAAATGGTCAAATATATCTTGGAGCTAACTTTCCCTTCTTCCCAAATCGCATGACTCCTTTCATTGGAGAAACTTTCAAAAATACATGATCGCCCACGAAGAATTCCAATTCCTTCCTTCGGTTATCTGCATAACTCTTCTGTCGGCTCTGGGCGACACGGATACGTTCCTTTATAATCGCAATCTTCTCAGAAGTCTGTTGTACAAGTTCAGGTCCTAATAAGGCTTTTTCGCCCACCTCTGTCCAACAGCTAGGGGATCTACAAGGTCTACCATAAAGTGCTTCAAACGGTGCCATACCAATAGTCGACTGGTAACTATTATTGTATGCAAACTCTATCAGAGGGAGATGGTCGTCCCAATTACCCTTGAAATCGATAACACAGCACCTGAGCATATCTTCTAATATTTGATTCACTCTTTCCGTCTGGCCATCAGTCTGTGGATGAAAGGCGGTACTGTAATCCAGTTTAGTTCCCAACGCCGCTTGCAGACCCTTCCAGAATCGAGAAACAAATCTAGGGTCACGATCGGAAACAATCGAAACAGGCACCCCATGAAGTCTCACAATCTCCTTGATGTACAACTTACTCAGCTCTTCTAAGGAGTTATTCATTCGCACTGGTAGAAAATGAGCTGACTTAGTTAGCCTGTCTACAATCACCCATACAGCATCATGATTTCTCCCTGACCTGGGCAGACCCATAACAAAATCCATGGATATACGTTCCCATTTCCATTCTGCGATTTCTAATGGTTGTAGTAGTCCAGAAGGTCTCTGGTGTTCAGCTTTAACCTGTTGACAGGTGAAACACTTGGATACAAAATTTGCAATCTCCTTCTTCATGTTATTCCACCAATATGTCCTGCGAACGTCGTGATACATCTTCGTACTTCCAGGATGTATTGTCAACTTGGATCTATGGGCTTCCTCCAAAATTTCTTTCTTTAGTTCGGGTATGTCTGGCACGCACACTCTTCCTCGATACCTGATTGCTCCATCTGTCCCCACTTTCCATTCAACTTCTGCATCAGCGGCTACAACTGAAATTCGATCCTGGAGCCACGTGTCCTGCTTTTGGGCGTCTATGATTCGGGTTACCAATGTTGGCTGGATCGACAAATTTCCAAGGAAGGCCATAGTGCTATTTTCCCATTGTTGGATCTCGTAATCCTTGATATTTTCTAACAATTTCCATTCCTGCAGGGCGAGAGTTGCGGCAAGTAATTGTTTCTTCCTACTCAAGGGATCGGCCACGACATTTGCCTTGCCCGGATGGTAACAGATGTCGAAGTAATAGTCTTTTAGGAATTCTAGCCACCTTCTTTGCCGCATGTTCAGCTCTTTTTGGTCAAATAGATATTTTAGGCTCTTATGATCGGTGTAAAGTTCAAACTGCTCTCCATACAAATAATGTCTCCATATTTTCAGAGCGAAAACAACCGCGGCCAGCTCCAAATCGTGAGTAGGGTAATTTTGCTCATGTTTCTTCAACTGCCTGGAGCCGTAAGCGATCACCCTTCCATTCTGTGTAAGAATACATCCTAGCCCTTGGTGAGAAGCATCCGTGTAGACGACAAATTTTTCTCCCTCCGCTGGAATCGTTAATATCGGTGCCGACGTTAAATGTCTCTTAAGCCTCGTAAATGCTAATTCGCAACTGTCGTCCCATGTAAAGGTCTTACTCTTCCCCGTTAGACTGGTTAACGGTCTCGCAATTTTAGAGAACCCGTCGATAAACCTTCTGTAATAGCCTGCCAAACCCAAGAAACTTCGTACTTCAGATGCATTTGTGGGTTGTTCCCAGTTAATCACGGCTTCGATCTTTGTCGGGTCTACTGAGATTCCTTTTTCCGACACAACGTGGCCCAGAAATTTTACTTCCTTCTTCCAAAACTCGCACTTTTTGAGTTTTGCATAGAGCTGGTTATCCTTGAGGATCTGTAACACAGTCCTAAGGTGTTCCTCGTGTTCCTCATAAGTCTTGGAGTAGATGAGGATATCGTCGATGAAAACAATGACGCACTGATTGAGGTAAGGCTTGAACACCCTATTCATTAAGTCCATAAACACCGTCGGAGCATTCGTGAGCCCGAAGGGCATAACCAGGAACTCATAGTGGCCGTAACGTGTCCTGAAGGCGGTTTTTGGTATGTCTGGGTCTTTGATTCTTAACTGATGGTACCCTGACCTCAAATCTATTTTGGAGAAGTATCGAGCTCCCCTTAGTTGATCGAATAGGTCGTCAATACGAGGCAAAGGGTATTTATTTTTAATTGTGGCCTTGTTAAGCTGCCGATAGTCAATGCATAGCCTCATCGACCCGTCCTTCTTCTTCACAAATAGGACCGGAGCTCCCCAAGGTGATGTGCTGGGCCTTATAAATCCTTGATCCAGCAGTTCTTGTATCTGCTTCTTTAGCTCTCTTAATTCCAATGGGGCCATGCGGTATGCTGCTCTAGAAATCGGGGCGGTCCCTGGTACCAATTCGATGGAAAAGTCCACTTCTCTCCGAGGGGGCAATCTAGGGATTTCTTGGAACACGTCAGGAAATTCGTTAACTATGTGAATTTGTTCGGTATGGTTTTCCTGATCCTCCGTCTCGGATAGTGCTGCCATGCTTATTATTGAATCTACATGTTTGCCCCCATGAAATGTGATGACTGATTGATTTGGGGCAGAGAAGGTCACTGTCTTTTCATAACAGTCTAAGGTGGCGTGATGTGCGGCTAACCAATCCATTCCTAGGATAATTTCGAATCCCGTCATATCCATAACGATTAGGTTTGCTGGCAGGTAAGCCTCGCCTATCAAGATGGGACAGTCCTTACATATACGCTCTAATACTACCGATCGACCAATGGGTGTGGCAATAGTTAGATTCCTGTCCATGTTCTCGCTAACCAATTCCAAAAAAGTGACCAAGGATGCAGAAATAAATGAGTGGGTAGCCCCCGTATCAAACAAATCTTTGGCAGGTGTCGTGAATATAAAAAGCGTACCTTCGACTACTGTCCCATTTGTGTTATGCTCAAGTGGGGCATCTGTGACTGCGTAGCACTGTGCTGCTGCCTCTTCAGGAACTGGTTCTTCTTCGGGTGGCATTTCTTCATGTTCCTGTGCTATTTCAGGCTCCCCCGCTGGCGGGGCTACTGCGTAAACTCGCCCTTGAGCTTGCTGTCTTGGTGGTTGGTGACCAGGCATCGTAATAGAGAAAGGTTGTATTTGTTGCGGCCTTTGGGAGTATTGTGGAGGCCTCTGGTGTTGCACATGTGGTCGATGCTGTGGCTGTGCATATTGTGATGGTGGTCCGCGTGTCTGGGACACCGGGCGAGATGGCCCCTGGACTAATTGAGGGCATGATGATCGCGTGTGACCCACTTCGCCACAATTATAACATCTCCCTTGAAATTGATTGCTGCTCGATGGAGGCGGGGGTGCAAAACTACTCATCGTTCGCTGTCTCTTGTCTGCATGTTGGGGTAGTGCAGAAGATAACGCCTTGTTTTTCGACCCCGGGTCGGACTTTTTCTGATCCCGATCCTTCCAAAACTCCTCAAAGTCTCTCTCCACCACCAAGGCCTTATTAAAGACCTCCATGTAAGTCGTCAGTTCGAAGGCCCGCACTCTGCTGCGTATCGGTGGTTTGAGGCCGTTCTTAAATTTTCGAGCCTTATCCTCTTCCTCACGTACCATAGAAGTGGCATACCTTGCCAACTCCGTAAACTTGGCTTCATACTGTCTGACGAAAAGTTTTCCTTGCTCCAATCTCATGAATTCTACTATCTTCTGATCTCGCATAGTCTTTGGGAAGTATTGTTTATTAAATTTGTCGCAGAATGAGTCCTAAGTCCACACAGTGCCTGGGGCAACTGATCTCACCATGGATTTCCACCAGTGGTATGCTTCTCCTTCGAGTACAAAGGTGGCTAAAGTAACTTTCTCCTCGTCTCTGCATCCCATCCCATCAAAGAGTTTCTCCATTTCGTTGCGCCAGTGCTCAGCTTCGTTCGAGTCGGGCGATCCGTTGAATGAGGGGGGTCGTAACCGCTTGAATCTTTCCAGTAACCCACCTGAATTCCCATGAGTGGTTGGAGGGGGTATCGGGTTATGCTGATTATTTTGAAGCCCAATTACGCTGACCACAGTCCCCAACACTTTCATCATTTCTTGTAACAGTTGATTTTGTTCGGCCAACCCAGGAATTGCCGTCGTCGTAGTGTTGGTAGCGGGTGGGGTGGAGGGCGTCCCGTTTTGCTCGCTACGACCCGTCATGGTAAATCTACGAGTCAAATAGAATCATAAGTTAATACTCAGTGGGGTTGGTGTCGTCAAAGGACTGGTTTATTCACCTTAAGCCCAAGCCTAACCCATAACCCTAGGCACTGGAAATCTCGAAATTCTCTCTGATACCAAGCTGTCACGCCCTGAAATCCGAGACTCGAGTATAACAACCCAGGGCTCGAGTTTCAGAGTGTGAACTCAATCCAAATATAACCTGTAGAGAGATTTCATTCCACATACCACAATAATACTAAACTGAAGTATTTTATTAACCATGAATTAAATCTCAAATAAAAGTTTAAATCAAACAACTACATCCATTCTGCAAAATATTCAAATCTACTAAAATCTGTTTTCAATCATCTTCTAAAGGAAATAAATTCAACACCTAAACTAATATAAGTCTTCTAATAAAAGTAATCGTCCAAATATTCTGCTTCAGCCGCTCCTCCTTCCTCTTGATATCCTGCAGGAACTGTGGTGATTTTGGTGAGCTAAAGCCCAGTGAGATCATTTTCATCACAAGTAATATTCCAGTTGATAAAACGTTAGACGTGAAATACTAACTGCTAGGATTATATGAATATATATAAGAACATGATGAAGATTTAAACATCTTATGTCTTATTAGAAGTGAAGCATGATTATCATGATGTCATGTATGTTATGATACGTGTAAGAGCACAAACGTCTAGGAACTCGTTGCCACTGAACATTAGGAACTGTCGCAAATCAACCATGCTCACCTAACCGGTACAACGAGGCGGCAAATCAACCATGCACGCCAGTGGGCAAATCAACCATGCACCACTGATCCAACCGAGCAAATCAACCATGCTCAATAAGTGAAACGACCAGAACTCGCTGCCACTGAACATTAGGAACCTGTCGCAAATCAACCATGCTCACCTAACCAGTACAGCCAGGCGGCAAATCAACCATGCACGCCAGGAGTCAAATCAACCATGCTCCTGTTCTGTCGTTGTGTATAAGAATGTATATGAATGTCATGAATCATGGAAACATCTCCTCAAGCATACAATGCATATCAAAATCAAATTCCAATCATACCATGCATGCATTATTTTTATTCAAGTAATTCGTCATCTAACCCTAGTTGATGGTAAACTTGAAACTAAAGAAGGACAACATGTAAGATCTTAGTGTCTCGATACTTACTAGTGTTATTCCAACTAGAAGTCTTGTACACGACCTAACCTAGGTTGAGTTTGCTTAACAATTTTACATGAGATAATAGGACAGAAAATTTGAGGAAAGAAAACATTAATAAGGAGGAAAAATCAGGGGATGGATCTTAGAACAAAATTAAGTGATGGATCCCTTACCTAGAATGCGTACCATACACAAATACAAATCAAACTCCTAAACCTTATTAGAAAGATAGCTAAAGAAGGATCCTTACCTTAGATCCATAACATGAAACGACAAGAAAATTGGAATTTGAAGAAGGATGGGAACAAGCTAATAAGAGAAAGATCAATGGAAATTTCTTTAGAAGAATCACTCACCTGATGAATTGTAGGCTCAATACCAGCCTAAAAACGGAACACGGGTTGGTTCAACGAGTCGCTCAGCGAGTCGACTCGGTTTGGACGACCAGAAAAGAGATTTCTTCTTCTTTCTTCTTTCTTTCTCCTTTTTCTTCTTTCTTTCTTCTTCTCTCTTCTCTTCTTCTTCTTTTTCTCCCTTGCTGCCCCAGCAAGAGAAGCAACAGTAACCACAGCAGCAACAGCGGCAACAGCTGCAACAGCTGCAACAGCGGCCTCTCACTCTCTCTCTACCGCTGCTCTCTTTCTCTCTCTATCTCTCCTCTCGTTTTCTTTCTCTCTCTCTCGCAACTTCTCTCTCTCTCTCTCTCTCACAGCTCACTTTCTCCAGTTTCTGTAAGGATCCAACGCAAGAAGAACGAGCTTTATTACCAGGCTCGCACCCCAGCGCGATCCGCACCCGTTTCCGAATCCAACTTGGATTCAGATATCCATTCTTGCAAACCGAGCCACCTTGAACCGTTGGAACTATAGGTGGGGTCCACACGACCCTAGGGTAGCCGATCTTGATCGTCCATGCAGGGTACAGACTTGGATCTTGCCCAATATCCGTTTTAAACGACGAGTTGAAGAGAGCTGGCTGATTGGCTGTTGGAACGAAAACTCATGAGAACCATATTATTTTGACGAGAGAAGTCAGATGGACGGTTTGGATTTTACGATGGGGCCCACCCCGACGGTCGCAAGGAGGCCCACACACGTCAGCGTGCGGACGCTGTAACAGCCTCCGCTGTTTTCGCGGAGAGAAGATGCAGCGGGGTGGGATTCTTTTTCCACCCGCGCTACGTGCGGTGCACGTACACCCACCCCGGGGGTTCCACTTTCACGTGGGGCCCACCTGTTGTGATCACCGACAGACGGTGTGGATGGAACCAGCAGCAAGCGTCCGCTCGCAGCACTGACAGCGGACGAAGAAGAAGAAGAATCCTCTTCCAAACACGCGGTCAACGCGGGTTGACCGTGCATTGATGGTGCACGGGATGCACGTGGGTCCCACCATGATGTATATGCAAAATCCACTCCAATCATTAGGTAGGCCACGTAATTTTAGGGTATGACGCCAAAAATGAGAAAGTTCCGAAGTTAGATGGCCCACTTATGGCCTGATTTCTGATTAGGGCACTTGTAGAATGATCGGAGGGCTGAAATTTGACATGTATGGTTGGATCGTGTCCTAGAACTATTGTATAGAGTTTTGTACGGTAATGATCACTAGAAATCATGATTCATGCAAATTGTCTTATAACTTGGTTCAATTAATTGCCTATTTATTTTATTTTATTTTATTTTTATTTATTTCATATGAAAGGTCATACCATAATCCTTATGGATTGTTTAATGTTAACTCATTCATTATTTAAATTATTTACTTAATTATTAGATTAAACCCTTAAATTAATTTATCGCAACTAATGGAAAACCAGGGTTATTACATTCTACCCTCCTAAAAGAAAATTTTCGTCCTCGAAATTAAACGTACCTCAAAATAATTCTGGGTATTTCTCTCGAATTTCATCTTCACGCTCCCAAGAAGCTTCTTCAACTTCGTGATTACTCCACTGCACCTTCACCAGTGGTATCGTCTTGGTACGAAGTACTTGTTCCTTTCTGTCTAGAATTTTAACTGGCTTCTCAATGTATGTAGTATCTTCTCGAATTTCCAAAGGCTGCCAGTCGATGACATGAGAGACATCTCGTTCGTACTTTCGCAACATGGAAACATGAAAGACATTATGAATACTCGATAACTGAGGAGGTAAGGCCAGTCTGTATGCCACAACGCCAACTTTAGCTAACACTTCAAATGGTCAAATATATCTTGGAGCTAACTTTCCCTTCTTCCCAAATCGCATGACTCCTTTCATTGGAGAAACTTTCAAAAATACATGATCGCCCACGAAGAATTCCAATTCCTTCCTTCGGTTATCTGCATAACTCTTCTGTCGGCTCTGGGCGACACGGATACGTTCCTTTATAATCGCAATCTTCTCAGAAGTCTGTTGTACAAGTTCAGGTCCTAATAAGGCTTTTTCGCCCACCTCTGTCCAACAGCTAGGGGATCTACAAGGTCTACCATAAAGTGCTTCAAACGGTGCCATACCGATAGTCGACTGGTAACTATTATTGTATGCAAACTCTATCAGAGGGAGATGGTCGTCCCAATTACCCTTGAAATCGATAACACAGCACCTGAGCATATCTTCTAATATTTGATTCACTCTTTCCGTCTGGCCATCAGTCTGTGGATGAAAGGCGGTACTGTAATCCAGTTTAGTTCCCAACGCCGCTTGCAGACCCTTCCAGAATCGAGAAACAAATCTAGGGTCACGATCGGAAACAATCGAAACAGGCACCCCATGAAGTCTCACAATCTCCTTGATGTACAACTTACTCAGCTCTTCTAAGGAGTTATTCATTCGCACTGGTAGAAAATGAGCTGACTTAGTTAGCCTGTCTACAATCACCCATACAGCATCATGATTTCTCCCTGACCTGGGCAGACCCATAACAAAATCCATGGATATACGTTCCCATTTCCATTCTGCGATTTCTAATGGTTGTAGTAGTCCAGAAGGTCTCTGGTGTTCAGCTTTAACCTGTTGACAGGTGAAACACTTGGATACAAAATTTGCAATCTCCTTCTTCATGTTATTCCACCAATATGTCCTGCGAACGTCGTGATACATCTTCGTACTTCCAGGATGTATTGTCAACTTGGATCTATGGGCTTCCTCCAAAATTTCTTTCTTTAGTTCGGGTATGTCTGGCACGCACACTCTTCCTCGATACCTGATTGCTCCATCTGTCCCCACTTTCCATTCAACTTCTGCATCAGCGGCTACAACTGAAATTCGATCCTGGAGCCACGTGTCCTGCTTTTGGGCGTCTATGATTCGGGTTACCAATGTTGGCTGGATCGACAAATTTCCAAGGAAGGCCATAGTGCTATTTTCCCATTGTTGGATCTCGTAATCCTTGATATTTTCTAACAATTTCCATTCCTACAGGGCGAGAGTTGCGGCAAGTAATTGTTTCTTCCTACTCAAGGGATCGGCCACGACATTTGCCTTGCCCGGATGGTAACAGATGTCGAAGTAATAGTCTTTTAGGAATTCTAGCCACCTTCTTTGCCGCATGTTCAGCTCTTTTTGGTCAAATAGATATTTTAGGCTCTTATGATCGGTGTAAAGTTCAAACTGCTCTCCATACAAATAATGTCTCCATATTTTCAGAGCGAAAACAACCGCGGCCAGCTCCAAATCGTGAGTAGGGTAATTTTGCTCATGTTTCTTCAACTGCCTGGAGCCGTAAGCGATCACCCTTCCATTCTGTGTAAGAATACATCCTAGCCCTTGGTGAGAAGCATCCGTGTAGACGACAAATTTTTCTCCCTCCGCTGGAATCGTTAATATCGGTGCCGACGTTAAATGTCTCTTAAGCCTCGTAAATGCTAATTCGCAACTGTCGTCCCATGTAAAGGTCTTACTCTTCCCCGTTAGACTGGTTAACGGTCTCGCAATTTTAGAGAACCCGTCGATAAACCTTCTGTAATAGCCTGCCAAACCCAAGAAACTTCGTACTTCAGATGCATTTGTGGGTTGTTCCCAGTTAATCACGGCTTCGATCTTTGTCGGGTCTACTGAGATTCCCTTTTCCGACACAACGTGGCCCAGAAATTTTACTTCCTTCTTCCAAAACTCGCACTTTTTGAGTTTTGCATAGAGCTGGTTATCCTTGAGGATCTGTAACACAGTCCTAAGGTGTTCCTCGTGTTCCTCATAAGTCTTGGAGTAGATGAGGATATCGTCGATGAAAACAATGACGCACTGATTGAGGTAAGGCTTGAACACCCTATTCATTAAGTCCATAAACACCGCCGGAGCATTCGTGAGCCCGAAGGGCATAACCAGGAACTCATAGTGGCCGTAACGTGTCCTGAAGGCGGTTTTTGGTATGTCTGGGTCTTTGATTCTTAACTGATGGTACCCTGACCTCAAATCTATTTTGGAGAAGTATCGAGCTCCCCTTAGTTGATCGAATAGGTCGTCAATACGAGGCAAAGGGTATTTATTTTTAATTGTGGCCTTGTTAAGCTGCCGATAGTCAATGCATAGCCTCATCGACCCGTCCTTCTTCTTCACAAATAGGACCGGAGCTCCCCAAGGTGATGTGCTGGGCCTTATAAATCCTTGATCCAGCAGTTCTTGTATCTGCTTCTTTAGCTCTCTTAATTCCAATGGGGCCATGCGGTATGCTGCTCTAGAAATCGGGGCGGTCCCTGGTACCAATTCGATGGAAAAGTCCACTTCTCTCCGAGGGGGCAATCCAGGGATTTCTTGGAACACGTCAGGAAATTCGTTAACTATGTGAATTTGTTCGGTATGATTTTCCTGATCCTCCGTCTCGGATAGTGCTGCGATGCTTATTATTGAATCTACATGTTTGCCCCCATGAAATGTGATGACTGATTGATTTGGGGCGGAGAAGGTCACTGTCTTTTCATAACAGTCTAAGGTGGCGTGATGTGCGGCTAACCAATCCATTCCTAGGATAATTTCGAATCCCGTCATATCCATAACGATTAGGTTTGCTGGCAGGTAAGCCTCGCCTATCAAGATGGGACAGTCCTTACATATACGCTCTAATACTACCGATCGACCAATGGGTGTGGCAATAGTTAGATTCCTGTCCATGTTCTCGCTAACCAATTCCAAAGAAGTGACCAAGGATGCAGAAATAAATGAGTGGGTAGCCCCCGTATCAAACAAATCTTTGGCAGGTGTCGTGAATATAAAAAGCGTACCTTCGACTACTGTCCCATTTGTGTTATGCTCAAGTGGGGCATCTGTGACTGCGTAGCACTGTGCTGCTGCCTCTTCAGGAACTGGTTCTTCTTCGGGTGGCATTTCTTCATGTTCCTGTGCTATTTCAGGCTCCCCCGCTGGCGGGGCTACTGCGTAAACTCGCCCTTGAGCTTGCTGTCTTGGTGGTTGGTGACCAGGCATCGTAATAGAGAAAGGTTGTATTTGTTGCGGCCTTTGGGAGTATTGTGGAGGCCTCTGGTGTTGCACATGTGGTCGATGCTGTGGCTGTGCATATTGTGATGGTGGTCCGCGTGTCTGGGACACCGGGCGAGATGGCCCCTGGACTAATTGAGGGCATGATGATCGCGTGTGACCCACTTCGCCACAATTATAACATCTCCCTTGAAATTGATTGCTGCTCGATGGAGGCGGGGGTGCAAAACTACTCATCGTTCGCTGTCTCTTGTCTGCATGTTGGGGTAGTGCAGAAGATAACGCCTTGTTTTTCGACCCCGGGTCGGACTTTTTCTGATCCCGATCCTTCCAAAACTCCTCAAAGTCTCTCTCCACCACCAAGGCCTTATTAAAGACCTCCATGTAAGTCGTCAGTTCGAAGGCCCGCACTCTGCTGCGTATCGGTGGTTTGAGGCCGTTCTTAAATTTTCGAGCCTTATCCTCTTCCTCACGTACCATAGAAGTGGCATACCTTGCCAACTCCGTAAACTTGGCTTCATACTGTCTGACGAAAAGTTTTCCTTGCTCCAATCTCATGAATTCTACTATCTTCTGATCTCGCATAGTCTTTGGGAAGTATTGTTTATTAAATTTGTCGCAGAATGAGTCCTAAGTCCACACAGTGCCTGGGGCAACTGATCTCACCATGGATTTCCACCAGTGGTATGCTTCTCCTTCGAGTACAAAGGTGGCTAAAGTAACTTTCTCCTCGTCTCTGCATCCCATCCCATCAAAGAGTTTCTCCATTTCGTTGCGCCAGTGCTCAGCTTCGTTCGAGTCGGGCGATCCGTTGAATGAGGGGGGTCGTAACCGCTTGAATCTTTCCAGTAACCCACCTGAATTCCCATGAGTGGTTGGAGGGGGTATCGGGTTATGCTGATTATTTTGAAGCCCAATTACGCTGACCACAGTCCCCAACACTTTCATCATTTCTTGTAACAGTTGATTTTGTTCGGCCAACCCAGGAATTGCCGTCGTCGTAGTGTTGGTAGCGGGTGGGGTGGAGGGCGTCCCGTTTTGCTCGCTACGACCCGTCATGGTAAATCTACGAGTCAAATAGAATCATAAGTTAATACTCAGTGGGGTTGGTGTCGTCAAAGGACTGGTTTATTCACCTTAAGCCCAAGCCTAACCCATAACCCTAGGCACTGGAAATCTCGAAATTCTCTCTGATACCAAGCTGTCACGCCCTGAAATCCGAGACTCGAGTATAACAACCCAGGGCTCGAGTTTCAGAGTGTGAACTCAATCCAAATATAACCTGTAGAGAGATTTCATTCCACATACCACAATAATACTAAACTGAAGTATTTTATTAACCATGAATTAAATCTCAAATAAAAGTTTAAATCAAACAACTACATCCATTCTGCAAAATATTCAAATCTACTAAAATCTGTTTTCAATCATCTTCTAAAGGAAATAAATTCAACACCTAAACTAATATAAGTCTTCTAATAAAAGTAATCGTCCAAATATTCTGCTTCAGCCGCTCCTCCTTCCTCTTGATATCCTGCAGGAACTGTGGTGATTTTGGTGAGCTAAAGCCCAGTGAGATCATTTTCATCACAAGTAATATTCCAGTTGATAAAACGTTAGACGTGAAATACTAACTGCTAGGATTATATGAATATATATAAGAACATGATGAAGATTTAAACATCTTATGTCTTATTAGAAGTGAAGCATGATTATCATGATGTCATGTATGTTATGATACGTGTAAGAGCACAAACGTCTAGGAACTCGTTGCCACTGAACATTAGGAACTGTCGCAAATCAACCATGCTCACCTAACCGGTACAACGAGGCGGCAAATCAACCATGCACGCCAGTGGGCAAATCAACCATGCACCACTGATCCAACCGAGCAAATCAACCATGCTCAATAAGTGAAACGACCAGAACTCGCTGCCACTGAACATTAGGAACCTGTCGCAAATCAACCATGCTCACCTAACCAGTACAGCCAGGCGGCAAATCAACCATGCACGCCAGGAGTCAAATCAACCATGCTCCTGTTCTGTCGTTGTGTATAAGAATGTATATGAATGTCATGAATCATGGAAACATCTCCTCAAGCATACAATGCATATCAAAATCAAATTCCAATCATACCATGCATGCATTATTTTTATTCAAGTAATTCGTCATCTAACCCTAGTTGATGGTAAACTTGAAACTAAAGAAGGACAACATGTAAGATCTTAGTGTCTCGATACTTACTAGTGTTATTCCAACTAGAAGTCTTGTACACGACCTAACCTAGGTTGAGTTTGCTTAACAATTTTACATGAGATAATAGGACAGAAAATTTGAGGAAAGAAAACATTAATAAGGAGGAAAAATCAGGGATGGATCTTAGAACAAAATTAAGTGATGGATCCCTTACCTAGAATGCGTACCATACACAAATACAAATCAAACTCCTAAACCTTATTAGAAAGATAGCTAAAGAAGGATCCTTACCTTAGATCCATAACATGAAACGACAAGAAAATTGGAATTTGAAGAAGGATGGGAACAAGCTAATAAGAGAAAGATCAATGGAAATTTCTTTAGAAGAATCACTCACCTGATGAATTGTAGGCTCAATACCAGCCTAAAAACGGAACACGGGTTGGTTCAACGAGTCGCTCAGCGAGTCGACTCGGTTTGGACGACCAGAAAAGAGATTTCTTCTTCTTTCTTCTTTCTTTCTCCTTTTTCTTCTTTCTTTCTTCTTCTCTCTTCTCTTCTTCTTCTTTTTCTCCCTTGCTGCCCCAGCAAGAGAAGCAACAGTAACCACAGCAGCAACAGCGGCAACAGCTGCAACAGCTGCAACAGCGGCCTCTCACTCTCTCTCTACCGCTGCTCTCTTTCTCTCTCTATCTCTCCTCTCGTTTTCTTTCTCTCTCTCTCGCAACTTCTCTCTCTCTCTCTCTCTCACAGCTCACTTTCTCCAGTTTCTGTAAGGATCCAACGCAAGAAGAACGAGCTTTATTACCAGGCTCGCACCCCAGCGCGATCCGCACCCGTTTCCGAATCCAACTTGGATTCAGATATCCATTCTTGCAAACCGAGCCACCTTGAACCGTTGGAACTATAGGTGGGGTCCACACGACCCTAGGGTAGCCGATCTTGATCGTCCATGCAGGGTACAGACTTGGATCTTGCCCAATATCCGTTTTAAACGACGAGTTGAAGAGAGCTGGCTGATTGGCTGTTGGAACGAAAACTCATGAGAACCATATTATTTTGACGAGAGAAGTCAGATGGACGGTTTGGATTTTACGATGGGGCCCACCCCGACGGTCGCAAGGAGGCCCACACACGTCAGCGTGCGGACGCTGTAACAGCCTCCGCTGTTTTCGCGGAGAGAAGATGCAGCGGGGTGGGATTCTTTTTCCACCCGCGCTACGTGCGGTGCACGTACACCCACCCCGGGGGTTCCACTTTCACGTGGGGCCCACCTGTTGTGATCACCGACAGACGGTGTGGATGGAACCAGCAGCAAGCGTCCGCTCGCAGCACTGACAGCGGACGAAGAAGAAGAAGAATCCTCTTCCAAACACGCGGTCAACGCGGGTTGACCGTGCATTGATGGTGCACGGGATGCACGTGGGTCCCACCATGATGTATATGCAAAATCCACTCCAATCATTAGGTAGGCCACGTAATTTTAGGGTATGACGCCAAAAATGAGAAAGTTCCGAAGTTAGATGGCCCACTTATGGCCTGATTTCTGATTAGGGCACTTGTAGAATGATCGGAGGGCTGAAATTTGACATGTATGGTTGGATCGTGTCCTAGAACTATTGTATAGAGTTTTGTACGGTAATGATCACTAGAAATCATGATTCATGCAAATTGTCTTATAACTTGGTTCAATTAATTGCCTATTTATTTTATTTTATTTTATTTTTATTTATTTCATATGAAAGGTCATACCATAATCCTTATGGATTGTTTAATGTTAACTCATTCATTATTTAAATTATTTACTTAATTATTAGATTAAACCCTTAAATTAATTTATCGCAACTAATGGAAAACCAGGGTTATTACATTCTACCCTCCTAAAAGAAAATTTTCGTCCTCGAAATTAAACGTACCTCAAAATAATTCTGGGTATTTCTCTCGAATTTCATCTTCACGCTCCCAAGAAGCTTCTTCAACTTCGTGATTACTCCACTGCACCTTCACCAGTGGTATCGTCTTGGTACGAAGTACTTGTTCCTTTCTGTCTAGAATTTTAACTGGCTTCTCAATGTATGTAGTATCTTCTCGAATTTCCAAAGGCTGCCAGTCGATGACATGAGAGACATCTCGTTCGTACTTTCGCAACATGGAAACATGAAAGACATTATGAATACTCGATAACTGAGGAGGTAAGGCCAGTCTGTATGCCACAACGCCAACTTTAGCTAACACTTCAAATGGTCAAATATATCTTGGAGCTAACTTTCCCTTCTTCCCAAATCGCATGACTCCTTTCATTGGAGAAACTTTCAAAAATACATGATCGCCCACGAAGAATTCCAATTCCTTCCTTCGGTTATCTGCATAACTCTTCTGTCGGCTCTGGGCGACACGGATACGTTCCTTTATAATCGCAATCTTCTCAGAAGTCTGTTGTACAAGTTCAGGTCCTAATAAGGCTTTTTCGCCCACCTCTGTCCAACAGCTAGGGGATCTACAAGGTCTACCATAAAGTGCTTCAAACGGTGCCATACCGATAGTCGACTGGTAACTATTATTGTATGCAAACTCTATCAGAGGGAGATGGTCGTCCCAATTACCCTTGAAATCGATAACACAGCACCTGAGCATATCTTCTAATATTTGATTCACTCTTTCCGTCTGGCCATCAGTCTGTGGATGAAAGGCGGTACTGTAATCCAGTTTAGTTCCCAACGCCGCTTGCAGACCCTTCCAGAATCGAGAAACAAATCTAGGGTCACGATCGGAAACAATCGAAACAGGCACCCCATGAAGTCTCACAATCTCCTTGATGTACAACTTACTCAGCTCTTCTAAGGAGTTATTCATTCGCACTGGTAGAAAATGAGCTGACTTAGTTAGCCTGTCTACAATCACCCATACAGCATCATGATTTCTCCCTGACCTGGGCAGACCCATAACAAAATCCATGGATATACGTTCCCATTTCCATTCTGCGATTTCTAATGGTTGTAGTAGTCCAGAAGGTCTCTGGTGTTCAGCTTTAACCTGTTGACAGGTGAAACACTTGGATACAAAATTTGCAATCTCCTTCTTCATGTTATTCCACCAATATGTCCTGCGAACGTCGTGATACATCTTCGTACTTCCAGGATGTATTGTCAACTTGGATCTATGGGCTTCCTCCAAAATTTCTTTCTTTAGTTCGGGTATGTCTGGCACGCACACTCTTCCTCGATACCTGATTGCTCCATCTGTCCCCACTTTCCATTCAACTTCTGCATCAGCGGCTACAACTGAAATTCGATCCTGGAGCCACGTGTCCTGCTTTTGGGCGTCTATGATTCGGGTTACCAATGTTGGCTGGATCGACAAATTTCCAAGGAAGGCCATAGTGCTATTTTCCCATTGTTGGATCTCGTAATCCTTGATATTTTCTAACAATTTCCATTCCTGCAGGGCGAGAGTTGCGGCAAGTAATTGTTTCTTCCTACTCAAGGGATCGGCCACGACATTTGCCTTGCCCGGATGGTAACAGATGTCGAAGTAATAGTCTTTTAGGAATTCTAGCCACCTTCTTTGCCGCATGTTCAGCTCTTTTTGGTCAAATAGATATTTTAGGCTCTTATGATCGGTGTAAAGTTCAAACTGCTCTCCATACAAATAATGTCTCCATATTTTCAGAGCGAAAACAACCGCGGCCTAGCTCCAAATCGTGAGTAGGGTAATTTTGCTCATGTTTCTTCAACTGCCTGGAGCCGTAAGCGATCACCCTTCCATTCTGTGTAAGAATACATCCTAGCCCTTGGTGAGAAGCATCCGTGTAGACGACAAATTTTTCTCCCTCCGCTGGAATCGTTAATATCGGTGCCGACGTTAAATGTCTCTTAAGCCTCGTAAATGCTAATTCGCAACTGTCGTCCCATGTAAAGGTCTTACTCTTCCCCGTTAGACTGGTTAACGGTCTCGCAATTTTAGAGAACCCGTCGATAAACCTTCTGTAATAGCCTGCCAAACCCAAGAAACTTCGTACTTCAGATGCATTTGTGGGTTGTTCCCAGTTAATCACGGCTTCGATCTTTGTCGGGTCTACTGAGATTCCCTTTTCCGACACAACGTGGCCCAGAAATTTTACTTCCTTCTTCCAAAACTCGCACTTTTTGAGTTTTGCATAGAGCTGGTTATCCTTGAGGATCTGTAACACAGTCCTAAGGTGTTCCTCGTGTTCCTCATAAGTCTTGGAGTAGATGAGGATATCGTCGATGAAAACAATGACGCACTGATTGAGGTAAGGCTTGAACACCCTATTCATTAAGTCCATAAACACCGCCGGAGCATTCGTGAGCCCGAAGGGCATAACCAGGAACTCATAGTGGCCGTAACGTGTCCTGAAGGCGGTTTTTGGTATGTCTGGGTCTTTGATTCTTAACTGATGGTAGCCCTGACCTCAAATCTATTTTGGAGAAGTATCGAGCTCCCCTTAGTTGATCGAATAGGTCGTCAATACGAGGCAAAGGGTATTTATTTTTAATTAGTGGCCTTGTTAAGCTGCCGATAGTCAATGCATAGCCTCATCGAGCCTGTCCTTCTTCTTCACAAATAGGACCGGAGCTCCCCAAGGTGATGTGCTGGGCCTTATAAATCCTTGATCCAGCAGTTCTTGTATCTGCTTCTTTAGCTCTCTTAATTCCAATGGGGCCATGCGGTATGCTGCTCTAGAAATCGGGGCGGTCCCTGGTACCAATTCGATGGAAAAGTCCACTTCTCTCCGAGGGGGCAATCCAGGGATTTCTTGGAACACTGTCAGGAAATTCGTTAACTATGTGAATTTGTTCGGTATGGTTTTCCTGATCCTCCGTCTCGGATAGTGCTGCCATGCTTATTATTGAATCTACATGTTTGCCCCCATGAAATGTGATGACTGATTGATTTGGGGCGGAGAAAGGTCACTGTCTTTTCATAACAGTCTAAGGTGGCGTGATGTGCGGCTAACCAATCCATTCCTAGGATAATTTCGAATCCCGTCATATCCATAACGATTAGGTTTGCTGGCAGGTAAGCCTCGCCTATCAAGGATGGGACAGTCCTTACATATACGCTCTAATACTACCGATCGACCAATGGGTGTGGCAATAGTTAGATTCCTATCCATAGTTCTCGCTAACCAATTCCAAAGAAGTGACCAAGGATGCAGAAATAAATGAGTGGGTAGCCCCCGTATCAAACAAAGCTTTGGCAGGTGTCGTGAATATAAAAAGCGTACCTTCGACTACTGTCCCATTTGTGTTATGCTCAAGTGGGGCATCTGTGACTGCGTAGCACTGTGCTGCTGCCTCTTCAGGAACTGGTTCTTCTTCGGGTGGCATTTCTTCATGTTCCTGTGCTATTTCAGGCTCCCCTGCTGGCGGGGACTACTGCGTAAACTCGCCCTTGAGCTTGCTGTCTTGGTGGTTGGTGACCAGGCCTCGTAATAGAGAAAGGTTGTGTTTGTTGCTGGCCTTTGGGAATATTGTGGAGGCCTCTGGTGTTGCACATGTGGTCGATGCTGTGGCTGTGCATATTGTGATGGTGGTCCGCGTGTCTGGGACACCGGGCGAGATGGCCCCTGGACTAATAAGGGCATGATGATCGCGTGTGACCCACTTCGCCACAATTATAACATCTCCCTTGAAATTGATTGCTGTTCGATGGAGGCGGGGGTGCAGAACTACTCATCATTCGCTGTCTCTTGTCTGCATATTGGGGTAGTGCAGAAGATGACGCCTTGTTTTTCGACCCCGGGTCGGACTTTTTCTGATCCCGATCCTTCCAAAACTCCTCAAAGTCTCTCTCCACCACCAAGGCCTTATTAAAGACCTCCATGTAAGTCGTCAGCTCGAAGGCCCACACTCTGCTGCGTATCGGTGGTTTGAGGCCGTTCTCAAATTTTCGGGCCTTATCCTCTTCCTCACGTACCATAGAAGTGGCATACCTTGCCAACTCCGTAAACTTGGCTTCATACTGTCTGACGGAAAGTTTTCCTTGCTCCAATCTCATGAATTCTACTATCTTCTGATCTCGCATAGTCTTTGGGAAGTATTGTTTATTAAATTTGTCGCAGAATGAGTCCCTAAGTCCACACAGTGCCTGGGGCAACTGATCTCACCATGGATTTCCACCAGTGGTATGCTTCTCCTTCGAGTACAAAGGTGGCTAAAGTAACTTTCTCCTCGTCTCTACATCCCATCCCATCAAAGAGTTTCTCCATTTCGTTGCGCCAGTGCTCAGCTTCGTTCGAGTCGGGCGATCCGTTGAATGAGGGGGGTCGTAACCGTTTGAATCTTTCTAGTAACCCACCTGAATTCCCATGAGTGGTTGGAGGGGGCATCGGGTTCTACTGGTTATTCTGAAGCCCAATTACACTGACCACAGTCCCCAACACCTTCATCATTTCCTGTAGCAGCTGGTTTTGTTCGGCCAACCCAGGAATTGCCGTCGTCGTATTGTTGGTAGCGGGTGGGGCGGAGGGTGTCCCGTTTTGCTCGCTACGACCCGTCATGGTAAATCTACGAGTCAAATAAAATCATAAGTTAATACTCAATGGGGTTGGTGTCGTCAAAGGACTGGTTTATTCACCTTAAACCTAAGCCTAACCCATAACCCTAGGCACTGGAATCTCGAAATTCTCTCTGATACCAAGCTGTCACGCCCTGAAATCCGAGACTCGAGTATAACAACCCAGGGCTCGAGTTTCAGAGTGTGAACTCAATCCAAATATAACCTGTAGAGATATTTCATTCCACATACCACAATAATACTAAACTGAAGTATTTTATTAACCATGAATTAAATCTCAAATAAAAGTTTAAATCAAACAACTACATCCATTCTGCAAAATATTCAAATCTACTAAAATCTGTTTTCAATCATCTTCTAAAGGAAATAAATTCAACACCTAAACTAATATAAGTCTTCTAATAAAAGTAATCGTCCAAATATTCTGCTTCAGCCGCTCCTCCTTCCTCTTGATATCTTGCAGGAACTGTGGTGATTTTGGTGAGCTAAAGCCCAGTGAGATCATTTTCATCACAAGTAATATTCCAGTTGATAAAACGTTAGACGTGAAATACTAACTGCTAGGATTATATGAATATATATAAGAACATGATGAAGATTTAAACATCTTATGTCTTATTAGAAGTGAAGCATGATTATCATGATGTCATGTATGTATGATATGTGTAAGAGCACAAACGTCTAAGAACTCGTTGCCACTGAACATTAGGACTGTTGGAAATCAACCATGCTCACCTAACCGGTACAATGAGGCGGCAAATCAACCATGCACGCCAGTGGGCAAATCAACCATGCACCACTGATCCAACCGAGCAAATCAACCATGCTCAATAAGTGAAACGACCAGAACTCGCTGCCACTGAACATTAGGAACCTGTCGCAAATCAACCATGCTCACCTAACCGGTACAGCGAGGCGGCAAATCAACCATGCACGCCAGGAGTCAAATCAACCATGCTCCTGTTCTGTCGTTGTGTATAAGAATGTATATGAATGTCATGAATCATGGAAACATCTCCTCAAGCATACAACGCATATCAAAATCAAATTCCAATCATACCATGCATGCATTATTTTTATTCAAGTAATTCGTCATCTAACCCTAGTTGATGGTAAACTTGAAATTAAAGAAGGACAACATGTAAGATCTTAGTATCTCGATACTTACTAGTGTTATTCCAACTAGAAGTCTTGTACATGACCTAACCTAGGTTGAGTTTGCTTAACAATTTTACATGAGATAATAGGACAGAAAATTTGAGGAAAGAAAACATTAATAAGGAGGAAAAATCAGGGAATGGATCTTAGAACAAACTTAAGTGATGGATCCCTTACCTAGAATGCGTACCATACACAAATACAAATCAAACTCCTAAGCCTTATTAGAAAGATAGCTAAAGAAGGATCCTTACCTTAGATCCATAACATGAAACAACAAGACAATTGGAATTTGAAGAAGGATGGGAACAAGCTAATAAGAGAAAGATCAATGGAAATTTCTTTAGAAGAATCACTCACCTGATGAATTGTAGGCTCAATACCAGCCTAAAAACGGAACACGGGTTGGTTCAACAAGTCGCTCAGCGAGTCAACTCGGTTTGGACGACCAGAAAAGAGATTTCTTCTTCTTTCTTCTTTCTTTCTCCTTTTTCTTCTTTCTTTCTTCTTCTCTCTTCTCTTCTTCTTCTTTTTTCTCCCTTGATGCCCCAGCAAGAGAAGTGACAGTAACCACAGCAGCAACAGCGGCAACAGCTGCAACAGCGACAACAGCGGCCTCTCACTCTCTCTCTACCGCTGCTCTCTTTCTCTCTCTATCGCTCCTCTCGTTTTCTTTCTCTCTCTCTCGCAACTTCTCTCTCTCTCTCTCACAGCTCACTTTCTCCAGTTTCTGTAAGGATCCAACACAAGAAGAACGAGCTTTATTACTAGGCTCGCACGCCAGCGCGATCCGCACCCGTTTCCGAATCCAACTTGGATTCGGATATCCATTCTTGCAAACCGAGCCACCTTGAACTGTTGGAACTATAGGTGGGGTCCACACGACCCTAGGGTAGCCGATCTTGATCGTCCATGCAGAGTACAGACTTGGATCTTGCCCAATATCCGTTTTAAACGACGAGTTGAAGAGAGCTGGCTGATTGGCTGTTGGAACGAAAACTTATGAGAACCATATTATTTTGACGAGAGAAGTCAGATGGACGGTTTGGATTTTACGATGGGGCCCACCCCGACGGTCGCAAGGAGGCCCACACACGTCAGCGTGCGGACGCTGTAACAGCGTCCGCTGTTTTCGCGGAGAGAAACCGGTGCAAGGTGGGAGTCTTCTTCCACCCACGCTACGTGCGGTGCACGTATACCCACCCCGGGGTTCCACTTTCACATGGGGCCCACCTGTTGTGATCACCGACAGACGGTGTGGATGAAACCAGCGGCGAGCGTCCGCTCACGGCACTGACAGCGGACGAAGAAGAAGAAGAATCCTCTTCCAAACACGCGGTCAACGCGGGTTGACCGCGCATTGATGGTGCACGGGATGCACGTGGGTCCCACCATGATGTATATGCAAAATCCACTCCAATCATCAGGTAGGCAACGTAATTTTAGGGTATGACGCCAAAAATGAGACAGTTCCGAAGTTAGATGGCCCACTTATGGCCTGATTTCTGATTAGGGCACTTGTAGAATGATCGGAGGGCTGAAATTTGACATGTATGGTTGGATCGTGTCCTAGAACTATTGTATAGAGTTTTGTACGGTAATGATCACTAGAAATCGTGATTCATGCAAATTGTCTTATAACTTGGTTCAATTAATAGCCTATTTATTTTATTTTATTTTATTTTTATTTATTTCATATGAAAGGTCATACCATAATCCTTATGGATTGTTTAATGTTAACTCATTCATTTTTTAAATTATTTACTTACTTAATTATTAGATTAAACCCTTAAATTGATTTATCGCAACTAATGGAAAACCAGGGTTATTACAGGTTGGACGGTGTATATTTCTTACAAGCATCACGGTGGGCCCCACCTAGATTCCGAGCCCAGGAGATGCCTACTGACCTTTCAACAGGCAATCCACGTAGATTTCTTTCGACGGGCAATCCGCGTCCCGTGAATAGGCAATCCTCATCGAGAAAGGGATTGAGATTGAGTGGCTGGCGAGAGACCACTAGTCGTGTGTTGATGTTACCGAGCTCTGTGGGCCCAACCATGGTGCATGTGTTATATCTACGCCGTCTGTCCATTTTGTGAGATCATTTTACAGCATGGGCCCAAAAATAGGGTAGATCTAAATCTAAGTGGACCACACCTCATAAAGTAGTAAAGACAATGTCACTCACCGTTGAAACCTTTCTAGGGTCCATCATGATGTTTATTTGCCATCCAACCTATTAATAAGGTTAAACAGACTTGGATGAAGGGAAATCACAACTATAGCTTGATCCAAAACTTTTCTAGCCCCAAGAAGTTTTCAATGGTAGATGTTTAACCCCACTTCTTTTCTTGGTGTGGTCTACTTGAGCTTTGGATCAGTCCAATTTTTGGGCCCATCCCATAAAACGATCTCAAAAAATGAATGAACGATGTGGATTTAACACATTTATTATGGTGGGGCCTACTGAACTTGATGATGTCAACACACCATGGAGTCCTGACACAAGACGCAATCCTCTTTGGAGAGAGATTTTCTCGCAATCCCTCCAGCGAGTCTCTCTCGAACACTTCGAGCTCTCTTGCGTGAGCGAAAGGGGCAAGCGGATTAGGTACTTCCCCGCCTATCCCGAGCTCTAGACAGGTTAAGGCTCTAAGGGCCACCATGGTGTATGGATTTTATCCACACCGTCCATGCATTTTTCCATGTCATTTTAAGACATTGTCCCAAAAATGAGGAAGATCTAAGGTTTAAGTGGGCCACACCATAGGAAGCAACGGTGTCAATGATTATTATCATAGAAACCTTCCCAGGGCCCACCGTGATGTTTATTTGCCATCCAATCTGTTCATAAGATCATAGAGACATGGATGAAGGGAAAACAGAAATATCAGCTTCATCCAAAACTTATTGTGGCACCCAAGTAGTTTTCAATGGTCAGCCTTTAATCCCCATTTCATGGTCCAATTGAGCTTAGATCTGCCTCATTTTTGGGCTCATGAGCTGAAATGACATGCAAAAATGAATGGACGGTGTGGATAAAATCAATATATCATGGTGGGCCTTAGAGTCCTAGCCTGTTTTGAGCTCGGGGCAGGCGGGGATGTACCTAATCCGCACTCGAGCGAAAGACCCGATTAAGAGGTTTCATTCATAGTGCGCAAAAGGCTATTTGCGCTCTGGAGCGCAGTTAACCATTTCTCTCTCTCTCTCTCTCTCTCTCTCTCTCTCTCTCTATATATATATATATATATATATATATATATATATATATATATATATATATATATATATATATATGGCTTGCACGTGCCTCCACTGGGGATGCCTATGGGGTTTTTGGCTAACCGACTTTATTTTGAAAGTAGGTAAACATGACGATTGATGTGATGGATGTTGATGCATGTGGATGCATATTTGATGATGGATGCATGGTTTGGCTCATTCTCTTCCCGTCCAATGATTTTGCTTTTGCTGGGGATGTAGAGGACTTGAGCTTATTGTTTGTAGGGTTTTGCTTCCCTGAAGACTTTCTTTTTTTATGCAGATGTTTGGTCAACGGGTTGGTCAAGATCCCGACCCGTGGTCGATCAGGTCCATCGTCCCAACATTTTGTTGCTGGGAATGGATGAAAGGAGGTTCTAGGTAGCAACCTCAAGATACTCTTCTAGGGAATGGATATGATTGGGATGGTGTTTGGGTGATAGTTTTGGTCAAGATTCCAATTTGCGGGTGATCGAATCCGTCATCCCAATACTGTGAAGTGGGTAAGTGGAGTTTGAGACTCCTAAAGTGCTCTGTTGGGGATGGTGATAATATTTTTTGTAATTTTTACAAGTATTTGATTCAAATCTTTACCTGAGTAGTCAAGATGGAGATCGGTTATTGAAAACAAAGGAAATATTTTTATAATTTTATAAATATTTGATCCGAGTCTCTTCCTGAGTAGTCGGGATGAAGATCGATCTTATTGAAAATAAGGGAAATATTTTTGTGATTTTGTAAATATCATATCTGAGTCTCTTCCTGAGTAGTCAGGATGAAGATCGGTGTTATTGAAAATAAGGAAAATATTTTGTGATTTTGAAGGCTGATTTTGTAATGTTTTTGTATTTTGTTAGATTTTCTGAAATACATGGAAAGGTATAAAATTTTCATCCACTTCCAGCTTCTACTGTTGGTAAGGCACCCGATCTATTTTACGTCAACAAGCAAGATGAATCTCACATAGTTAAGTGTCGTAGTTTTATATCTTCGGATGAGGAAATTTTGAGGGTTTTCAGTCAACACACCCACAAAGTTACATGTTCCTTATGTGCAATGCATATAGACTATGTATCGTCCGACGGACTCCTTCGGCCACAAAATGAGCCATATCCTCACATTTTCCTTTATCAATACAATTGGGGTCTTATGTTGCTCACAATTTCGTGAGGGTGTGCTTCACCTCCCAACTACCTTAATCCCCTTCATGAGTTTTAGGAATAGGGAACATTCGTCAGATTCAACAGCGACTTCCAAATCAAGGTCGTCTATCACGATGCGTTCAACACGAACAGGATCGCGGGGCTCTGTTCGTGTAACGCCCCGATTCCCATGGCTCGAGTATGACTGTTACCACGAGAATCCGGACGTTAATTTATGGAAAAAGTATCACCTTTAAGTATGGTTTCCAGTTGGATTATGTTTCCACATTCACAATTGCACTAGTGGGCACCATAGAGATAAAAAGATAACCATTCCATGAAAATATAACCATATCAAACACAAGTATTAATAGTTCATGAGTTTCCCCCATCCGGGACTCAGTACAAACCCAAAATATCAAGTGTCATAGGGAAAACAGATGAAAATAACTACTCTACTGATTGAGCTCGTAAAGCTCAGCAACATCGGCATATGGCTCCTCCTCAGCATGCTCCACACCCTCCTTAGCAAGAGTGTCATCGGGAGTAATTCCAAGTTCTCCATTCTCCACCATCACTCCTGCATCATCTGTACGGTTGATATTCTAAACATGAGTGGCCAGCTCAGTGTGAGGTCCCCTCAAGATTACACACCAACACACTAATCAAGAGTAGTTTAGAGAAATAGAAACATACAAAACATCCATGATGTGATCTGTCTTAAATGCATGAATGCATGCACACGTCCCTCAGCCTGGGGATGCTCATCCAGCTGGAAAACGTGGTCTGGAAGTCCCTAAGGACACACATCAGCCCCACCATGCAATTCCATCAAGAACGGCCATCACCAGTGAAATACCACAGGTACGTGCTCTCAGTGTATGGCTCACCCAATGGTGGTCTGGGGCCAGCGAAAATACCTCAAGGGTACGTGCTCTCAGCAACCAAACCACCCGACGGTAATATAGCTCGTCACCACATGTCCCGTCAGTGCCATGATATGCATGATTAGCCATCCATTATTAGTCTAATTTACAACAAAACCAAATATGACATTTCCTTACAACTAGTGGCCTCTCATCTCCATAACTTTCAAATGTATCCATTATAAGTTCAGTTAGGGACATAATCACAACGATTCATCTTAACAGGACATTTAGTCCAACAAATCCATTCAGGGATTCCATCCTTAGATATCGTTCCATTATCTTGCTTACAGAGGCCACTGGTTTAAGGTCTCATCTAACAGATGTGATCACTACAATCCAGATTCACAATTCACTTCCAGATTTCTAAGAGGAATAACTTTGACAATTCAAAATACGAATAATTCACAAAAATGTGGAGCAATTCACAATTTAGCATATAATTAATGATGTAATCAAATAATCATAAGACAGAGTTTAAATCATTTGTAACATATTTTCTTAACAAAATAAATAGAACTATCACTTAACCAGTATGGAAGCGGAAAGCTCAAGGGGAGGAATCATCACCTTAAGAATCGAAGCATCTTTCAATATTGCTTGAAACATGTACACGCTCGCTAGAATTCGACCCTACCATATTTTAGATCATTTATGCGGTTAGATTGTCATGTCCATAATTTGCACGGTTAAGATCAACCCTATGGTGGTGGCTCTAAAATTTTAAGGAGCTGGCCTATACAATCTAAATTCAAGTTTTATGGTTTAAATGACCTATTTAATACTTTAGGAAGGTGGTGGATTCCATAGATGTGATCCCACGTAGATTTTTAATTAAACCGACTTTATATGCATAAATGGTTTTTGGCTAAGTTTGGGTCCAATTCGTGATCACAAGGGACCAGCTTTTGGAGAAATAAAATGACCACTTCACAGACCAATGTATGGTCTTCAAAACTCATAAGACGGATCCCTTTGTTTGCGTGTGTACAATTTTTAACAAAGGCCCAAACATGGGTACTTGGAGTTGTGTAGAAATGGTAGTGCAGAAATGATTTTGGCTCAACTTTGGGCACGTCCCACCATCAAACGGGATCACCTTTTGGCGTGTTGTCAAGTCCCCCTGGTAGACCCATGCATGGTCTCTAAAACCCATAAGGTAGGGCCTACTAGATATATATAAATATTTTTTGGTGCGGGGCCAAACATGAGCACTTGGAATTTCTGTACAGAAATTCCTACACAACTTTGCCCGACCCCATTTTGAAACTTAATTTCTGATCATGTGGGGTTCGCTTTGGCTCAGGTAAAATGTAATTGTTGTAGCCACACATACAGTATTCAAGGTCCAAATGGTGGTTTCTACATTGCTCCCACGTGGGGCCCACCAAGGACAGCCAAACATGGCCCAAAACACTAAAATTCAACGGTCTTTATTGTTTCTTCCGGCACGGCCCACTTGAGATCTGGATCTTCTTCATTTTTTAGATCATGCCTTAAAATGATCTCCCCAAATGGATGGACGATGTGGATATAGCACCTGCATCATGGTGGGACCCATAGAGTGGGCCACCAGCTGGGCAGCGAGCCCAGCGTCCGTGGACGCTGGTACTCCCAGCATCAGCAACCCCTCTCCTTCTTCTTTTCTTTCTTTCTCTTTTTTTTCATGGTTTTGATCGAGTGAGGCCCACATAAGGGTGATCCACTCCGTCTATCAGGTTCCCCAGCTCATGGGGGACCCAACGAGCCCAATATTGGGTGGTTGGATTGGTCTACAAACATCAATGTGGGCCGAGGAAGTTTCGACAGTGGGCATCCTTACCTCCACTGTTTCATGTGGTGCGGTCCGCTTAAGATTTGGATCTGGTTCATATTCAGGCCCTGGCCCAGAATGACTTGGGAAAACAGATGGACGGTGTGGATACAACATAAACTTCAAGGTGGGTCCCACGAGTGGGGACCCCATTCAAACCGCTCGGACGCTGGATGGTTCCAGCGTCTCTGACGCTGTGAACGTCCAGCGTCTGGACGTTTTAATTTTTTCTTTTCTTTTCTTTGTTTATTTCAAGTGGGGCCCACATTAGTATGATCCACCCCATCCATAGGATTCTTCAGCCCATTGGGGACCTAATGAGCCCAATGTTGGGCAGGTGATTTGGTCCAGAAGCATTACGGTGGAACAAGGAAGTTTCAATGGTGGACATCATTATCTCCACTGTTTTCTATGGTGTGGTCCACCCGAGATCTGGATATGCCTCATTCTTAGGCCCATGTCCTAAAATGATATGGCAAAGTGGACGGGTGGCGTGGATGAAATATACACATCATGGTGGGTCCCACACGTGGGACCCCAGCTCATGCCCAATTTGGGCTTCCCCCTCTGGACGCTGGGCAGCAGCGTCTGCTGGAATCTGACTGCTTCAGTGTGTTTTTTTTTCATATATATATATATATATATATATATATATATATATATATATATATATTAAATAGGTGGGCCACAATCTGGACCGTACATAGATCTGCTCCATCCAAAAGTGTAACCCCGTTGTAGGGTTAGGATTTCATGCATGTACAAAGGTGGGGCCCACATCGGGGTGGCCCACCTCATCATCACCATCACACAACATAAACAAAAAATACAAAATGTTGAGTGAAGGGGGTGTACTCACCTTGATCTCCTTGATCAAAGGTTGATCTTGACGATTGAAATGGATGGATGGTTGAGATAGAATGGGAGGTTGATGATGGCCCACCAAAATTGCCACACTCACTCTCACTCACTTGATATGAATGGATGAAAGGAGATGGAAGAAGGGGTGAGGGTATGTATGTTTCCTCCCACCTTTCTAAAATCTCTTTTTTTTACTTTTTATTTATTATTATTATTATTTTTTTAATGAAAGCATGGAAAGGGAATGGGGTGACGTGGGGAGGAGTGGAGAGGCATGGTGGTGAGATTCTAGCCATCATTGCTTCTCCTTTTTTTTGTACTTTTTATTATTTTTTTATTATATTTTTTTCCTTATTTTATTATTATTATTATTATTATTATTATATATATATTAATATATTAATTGCAAAGGAGACCGTGTAGTGGGCCCCACACAAGTGTGTAGAAACTATGTTTTTCAAGATTTTCGATCAAAGGGCCTTAACTTTGCGCTCGGGTATCGGATTGACGTGCGGTTTTCGCCAATGCAGCCGCAGTGACGATGCAGTTGACATGATGGAGATTTCAAGATCTCTTGAGATAAATCGTTAGGTGTTGATACTAAGTGATCAAGGGCACCGCGTACGGGCCATCAAAGGCATCAATTGAGATGCGTGTGTGCTCGGGTTGTGTTATAAAGGACCGAGGTATTACAGTTCGCCTTGGCCTTTACCTGTTTAGAGAATTTCGGACACCCGTACGATCAAATGTCAGCCATGTCTGGGATAGGTTGGGAAAGAAAGCCTCTGAGAAGTTAATCTGTAACACCCCGTACATTTGGTACACGGGTGTTACTACAGAAATTGTAGTTTAATCACAAAAATATGTGCGTGTGTGTGTATGTACATTTGGCCACTACAATTTTAATCAAAATAATGATAATAATAACCGTAAATTTGTATTTGGACTATTATAGAAGAATATGTAATTGTGATTAGCATTACACCTAGAGCCAGAGGCCATGTCAAGCCTCTTGGAGTTTTAGCCGTCCAAAAATTAATTTGGAGATAATCCAACCAGTGGGTTGTATGAAATACCATTTATTATTAGTTAAATCATAATGCACGGCCCACCTAAGCTTTGGATATGTCTCTTTCTTGAAGTACGGCCTAACATCAGGTGTTGAATCAGAAAGTTGGAATGGATTTTATGAAAACATCATTGTGGGCCCCACACACTTTGCATGTGCACATAGTGGGTGTGCACCAGCCGTGCACCGTACGACCAAAAGTGGTCAGCAGGTGCTGACCCAATTTCCTTCCAAAGAGAGAACTACTCTCTCTCTCTCTCTCTCTCTCTCTCTCTCTCTCTCTTTCGGAAATTCCTGCCGAACGGGCTTGGGATAGGCGTGCTGACGCTGCCCGTTTTAAGTCCCCACGTGGCCCACCTGGAGCATCATTCTGGTTAATCCAGACCGTCCATCTAGTTCGCAGAATAGGATAATGCAAAACGTAAGTGAGTGGCAAAGTTTCTGGGCTGAGTGACGTGCACAAATCGTAGCCAAAGATGGCCTGTTGAAATCGGCTTTGTGTTTCCAGCAGCCTTATGTTTGTCAAACTGCGATTGTTGTGGGCCATCTTTGGGCAATCCAAACCGTTTATATTGTAGAGGTGATGGAGCTCTATAAAAAGATGTTAGCCTCCTCTAGTGGGGGCCACTAGTTACAATCAAATCTTCGGCCGAATTCACGTTTTCACTTTGCCTTTCCAAAAACAGAAGCTGCCAAGCTGGCAATCCGCGTGCGTTTGTTTTCTATCATACCAACCCTTCATAGCAACTGTAGAATCCCTCGTCTAGACAGTTATTGCACTTCACATGGATCGAGTGCATCCTATAAATAGGAAGTTTTCCTTTTCATTTGGTCTTTTTGCTTCCGAAATCGAAAACCCTAGCCCCAAACGAAACTAGAGCCTCGAAATCTCTCATCTGCAAGCTTCCTTAAAGAAATCAGAGTCGTCCAGAAGCTTCAGCACATCGAGATCTCCATCGAATGAGGAGTTTCCATTGATGGCCGTCATCCTTCTCGACGATCGCTGCAGCTGCAAACCCCACTGGAGAAAGTTCTTCAGAGATTCATTTTTTTTCCTCCTTAGAGCCATCTTGACCGTCCAGAAGGATCTGATCAGAGAAATATATCTCCGTTGCAAATTCGCCATTAATGACTGAAGCTTTCATCTTCGTCTCAACTGCCAACCTGTAACCTTCGTTCATCCACTGATTTCAGATCTAAGTCGTTCATCTACTGGGTGGCCGAATTCTAGTCGTTGCTGGAGTGTTGGCTTGCCAGCAAGAATTCTTCCTGGTGCTAATTTCAGGTCAGTCACTTTTGCAAACCTGTTTTGGTTGATGGCGGGACTGTGTTGACAAGGTTTATGTGGAATTGCAAACCGAGTCAACTCGGTTCGTTTTTATTTTTAGTTTAGTTGAGTGAATTAGCTGTGAGGTCAGAGCTGAGCTATTGAGCAGTTAGATTTATCCAACATTTTGATTTAATTCATGTAAATTCATCATTAATTGAATTCTAATTTGCTTCAGCTTGGGTTAGATTATAATGGTTGTGGTTAAGCCATTTCGACCAAAACTCATTGAGTTTGGGTTAAAATGGGGTCTGAGTTATGTTTATGGTATTTCAGTTTTGCAAGTGTGTAGTGGGGGCAGGTATTGCTGGTTGGGGAATTAGTTTAGAGTTGGGATTTTCCTATATCTTGAGGTATAAATCCAACTTCTAGCACTAGTTAACTGAGTCCTCCATTGGGTATTTAATCTTTTGAGTTTACACCAAGATTTGGGTTTAATTTCGATTTGGGGATGTGTTTATCGAAGAGTATTTTTCTAAAATTCGAACTTCTTCTTAGTTGAGGAACATTGCAACTCCTTAGTGCAACTGTAGGTGATTTGATGTTTTGACTTTTAATTTGAATGTAGGAAATTATTTCCATCATTTTTCATGTTTAAGTCGGAACTCAATTGAGTACATCCTCATCGAGTTGATCCGATCGTTCGTGCAATCTCAAGTTAAGGGATTATAATTGGTGTAGCCAATTTAGAGGAAAATCCAAGTTCAAGGTGAGGTTTCTTACCCTTCAAGCTTTCCACTCTTAGTTTATATGTTTTTCTAGTTTCACTACTCGCTTATGATAATTGTCTCATTATGAAATTATTTACTTCCAATCAATTGTCTCGTGATATTCATCATTTGATAGCTATTTTGTAATAATAAATGTATGAAATTGTTTACATATAAATTTATGATTTGATAATGTAATTTGAAAAATAAAATCGTTTCTACATTACTTGAAATTATATTGGAATTCAGGATCCTTCATTGGAGGTGAGGTTCTCACCCTTCAAGCTTCTTATTTATATAATTGGATTGTGTAGTTCTTGCTTAAATACATCTTGCTAGTTGAATTATTTTGGTTATATACTTCTTTACTTCCATTCTTGCTTACGATAATTGTTTTGTTCATAGAAGTATTTATTTCCAAATAAATGTCTCATGATCATTGTTTTATGATAATGGTTTCATTATAATAATTGTTTATAGAGTTGTTACATTTCAATTGACCATTGATGATGCAACTTAGAGAATATAATTGTTTCTATATAAATTGGATGGCATTCGAAAGTTTGGTTGTGAAATAATATTTCATATATTTTAGATATCCGTTGTTTTTCTATTTGGAGTAATAGAGTGAAATTTACCTTGTGGTGTCCTTGATTGGACTTGGTGGCCATGTGGCTTTTGTTGGAAAGATTTCCTTGTTAGTGTCCATCAATGGACTTGTTTTGCAGGTTACTTGGACAAAGCAGAGTATCCTTTTGTTGAAAACTTTTGAACACACACAAAATAGTAACGTTAATTGTCTAATTGTAGAGAATCATAAAATTGTACTATAGTATATTTTGTTGGATGTCTCATGGGCCGGGGATGGTGTTATGGGATGCTATGCCCGAGCCGTCGGCCTATGCTGGGTTACACACCCCCCATAGTGACCGTGAACTTTTACTTGCTTGTTTTGTAAAGTGGACTAATAAAATATGGTTAATCATACATACATGGCATTTGCGGGTAATGTTGGTGACGAGCCACATTACTGTCGGTTTGATATGCATTGCATTGCCGGTAACATTGGTGACGAGCCATATTACTGTCGGTTGGAAATTCGCTAGCTGGATGTACATCCCCAAGCTGAAGAACATGTGCATGCTCACATTCATGTAAACGAGATTAAAGTTGGAATGTATAGATTGAATGTTATAATATGAGTAAATTGTTACATTTGATTGTTTTAAATGTCACTTCTTTTGGAATTGTATAAATTACTTATTGTGCAATATATTATCTTTAGTTGGTCTTTACTTAACTGTTATCATGCCTGGTAATTTTAGAGGGTTTTTACCTCACTATGATATCATTTTAACACTATCGAACCATAACAGTTAATGCATGTATCTTTGGATGAGAAGTTGAAAGGTGGTGCGACTCAAGTCTACTTGTAGTGTTTCTTTCTTTTGATTTCATTTTTTTAATTAATGTAATATTGAGACAATTGATTTGTATAAGCCCTATGGGCACCACTTTTACAGTTTGATTTATATTGGACATTTCATCTCTTGATTTGCTTCCATTGCGTTTTAAATTAAAAATATATATATACTGTAAAGTGGATCTTTGAATGTTTACACTCGGGTTTTCAGAATTCGGGGTCAATACCTGAGTGATGAAAATCGGGGCGTTACATAATCCCAGTTTAGTTTTAGGTCTTCGGACCGCTGAGGATAGATTTGTGCAGTTAAAATTGATGGTAAATCTTTTTTTGTTTTGAGAAAGTTCCAGACTTTGACTCGAGTGGTCGAGATTGGTACTGGCTTTTATGGAAAGCTTAAAATCTTTTTAGTTTTTTTGGAATGATCTAGGTTATCAAAACTTGACTCTAAGGGCTGAGATTGAGGCCGGTTTTTTAGTGAAAGCAGAAAAGTCCCCCGAGAAGTTAATCCCAGCGTAGTTTAAGGTCTTTGGACCCGGGTTTATACGTATTGAAAATACATTTTGTTGTGTTTTTTTTTTTAAAAATTCGGACTATCAGACCTCGATCCGAGCGGTCGAGGTTGATGTCGGCTTTTTGTTGAAAGCAGGAAAGTCCCCTGAGTAGTTAATCCCAATGTAGTTTAAGGTCTTCGGACCGTAATTATGTACATGCTGAAGGTACATTTTTTGTGATTTTTTGAAAAGATCCAAATTATTGGACCTCGATCCAAGCGGTCAAGGCTGGTTTTTATTGAAAATCACTCAGGAATTGATCTCGACATAGTTTAAGGTCTTCGAACCACTCTTTATACATGTTAAAAGTATCTTTTTTTCTTCTTTTTTTCTTCTTTTTTATAGAAAAGATCCATGTCATCAGATCTTGATCCGAGTGGTCGAGATAGATGTCGATTTTTATTGAGAATCACCCGGGACTCGATCCCGACATAGTTTAAGGTCTTCGGACCACAGTTTGGGAGTAAGACTGGAAATATTTTTTTTTTTTTTGTGATTTTGAAAAAAAATATCCTGAGTCATCGATCCTAATGTGGATGGTTAAGATCGATGCCAGTTTTTATTAAAAAAATCCCTCGGGATCTTCATCCCGAAGTAGGTTAAGGTCTTCGGACCCTGGTTTTCTATAGATGATGGTGCATTTTTTATTTTTGGAAAGGTGTGGATTGTCGAATCGTGACTTCGATGATCGTGATCGAAGCCGGTTTTTTTTGAAGAGTCATTCGAGACTTAATCCCGACGTAGTTTAAGGTCTTCGGACCAGGCTTTTTTTTTAAGTATATATTTTTTATTTTTCTGGAATGACCCAAATCTTATCTCGAATGTTCGAGGTCGAGATCGATTTTACTGAAAATGCATACTTACCTTGCTACATTTGGCTTCTGGTGTGCTCTTGATTGACATAGTGATCCTAATAGCCTTGGCGCACCGACTGCCCATCTTTGCACCTTGTCTCGTACCAGCGGGTGAGATTACTTTGTAGTTGATGAAACTTCAACACCTGTAAGGAGAGAAAGCAATTTAGCAAAAAGATTGAAGTATTGGAGCAGGAGAAGAGATACTTACCTTTTGGGAGGAATGACCAGGAGAAGGGCGTTTGCAGGAAGCACTCCGCGAGTTGACTAGAAGATTGGATGATGTTTATCTCAAAAGTTTTCTATGATTTTTTTTTATATGTATGGATGAGAAAAAATAAATTTTTTTAAATTATGTATGCAAATCATGCATGAAACGAAAATTTGTGACAAGTTCTGTTTGTGTGTGATTTGGACTTGTGCTTGTAGATGTAGGAATTAGAACATTTAACTCAACCTGATGTCATACTCGATTTTCTTAATTATTCATCAAGGGTCTTGATCCCCTTAAACTAGTGCGTAATGGTATCCCTCCTCTAGAGTTTGTGTAGAGGTTAAAAGAATTCTTGATTCATGGTCGTCATCCTTACTTCCGTTGAATCCTCATGTCGCCCGAATATTTCACAAACATGTCTTTTTTTTTTAGCCATTATTACCAGTAGTGCCCTTTCGAATTTTCACTGCATCCGGCTTACCCGAAATTTTTGCCCGTGGCACCCTTTCAGGTTTTCATCACGTTTCGGGTGTTTAATCTTACCTGCCCCTTGACAGCTGTGCTGTTTTTACCCTTGGGGCCCTTTCGGGTTTTCACCAAGTCTGCTATGTGCCCACTATTTTTACTCAGAGTACATTTTTGGGTTTTCACTCCGCTCTTTTATTTAGGCACATCTTTTTCTTTTTTCTTTTCTTTTTTTTTGGATAAATGAGGCAACCAAAGGTCGAGAATATGTCGTTGCCGACCTATGGTAGCCTTTCGGCCCTTATCTTAAGTCACAATGGCAGAGCTGTCGGCCTTAGCTACAGACCCTTCTAAGGTGGATGGATAGATGTGTTTCTTGGGTTGACCTTTCTTCTTTTCTTGGGTTACGTGCCCTTTTTTTACCCATTTTTCTTTCTTTCTTTTCCCTTTTGTTTTGCTCTATTCCCTTTTTTTCTCTTTTTTTTCTTGGGCTTTTTAAACCCCTTATTTGGAACACTTATTGGCAGACAAAAAGGGTTTCTCAGAGGCCTAAGCCCTGACCTCTTGACTTTAGCTCTACTAATGTAACTCTTGATAGGGTTGGATTGGCTTACTTGTGAGAGATTTCACGTTATCGACGTTGATTGGCTCAGGAAGATCCACCTAAAGCTGAAAGTTGGGCGGGTTTAACCTGATCGACCCGTGACCGACCCAACATTGGATTGGGCTTGGGCTTGGGCAAGAAATATCGAACCCAATCTCGAGCTTGGGCTATGCAAACACCAACCCGATAAAGCTTGAGTCGAGCTCGGGTTGAGGTCTCGAGTTGCTTAACCCAACCTGAACCCGATCTATATACAAGTTACTTATAATTTTATTATACTTTACTTAGGTAAACTTATTAGTTTATATTGCTTTAGGAAGTAAACTTATAACGTTTGAAATTTGATATGCTTTGAGTCTTAAAGGAGTAGTTATCCTATATTTTAGCTAATTTGTTTAGAAAAAAGTGAAGTTCTTTATAATAAATAACTACATACATAATTAATAAAGTCATAGGTATGAAAAATAAAATGTAACGCCCCATATTTTCGAGATTTATTTGAAAATTTTTGCAAAATTTATTTTTATTTTATTTTAATTAATTATTATATATTTACCCTTGTTTCAAGAATAACGGACCATCCATAGGAGATCTGATAGGGTACCCTTTATTAAAGTTGCTTAGAATAACCCCATTAACAACGTAGAAGGGTTAGATTTCGCTAAACTCGAAGATTTATGATAATTACGAAAATGCCATTGGATAACTTAAGTTAAAGTGTCATTTTTAAGTATTTTAGTTTGTAGAAATTATTAAGACACAAAACCCCGAACTTTAGCATTTGGACACATTTTAACCGTACACGTCGAATTTCAGCCCTCCAATCATCCTACAAATGCCCTAATCAGAAAATAGATCATAAGTGGGCCACCCGATCTCGGATTTCTCCCAATTTTTGTGTCAACACCTAAAATCACATGGCTCACCTGCTGGAAGGAGTGGATTTAATATATACATCATGGTGGGGCCCACATGCACGTTTAGTGCACATTCAAATGCACCACACGACCAAAACGGAAGTTTCCGTTTCTCTTCCTCTCACTGCCATTGCGGCCCCCTCCACTCCTCACCATGTGGGCCCCGTTTCAATAATCCGAACCGTCCATCCTCTTTGTAGCCCATAAAAACTCCCTCCTACAAAAAATCTCTTTATTCCATCTCGTATCCGGCCTGTTCTCTTCTTCCAAATCTACCGTTGGAATCTTAGAACTTCCAATCCGGGAATTCCCTTCGCATGGGAAGCTAGGAATGCTTCTAGAAGATCCTGAAGATCCCTCCAAGCTAACCAACGTAGAGAATTCCCTCCAAAATCGAGATTTCTAAGTTTTTGAAGATTTTTCTCTAGAATCTTCTCATATGTAAAAGACATATCAAACGGCTGTAGGCTTCGATTTATGGACCCCACCTACCTAAATAGACTAATCTAAACCCATCCTAAGTGTCAGATTGTCAGATAAACCGTCCGTTTGCAATTTTCTATTTTCATCCCATCTCTTTCCTTAAAACTTTACGCCGACCGTTCGATCGCGTATGGACCCCATTTTAAAATCTACCACATCCATTTTGTGTCCCATACCCATCATAGCTCATGTACAAAACTTCATTTCGATTCGTTATGTATACACTTTTCAAATTCAGCTTGAAATCTCACTTTAAACTACTTTTGATCGCAACCGCGTACATGTAGCCATGCTACCCTCTTTTAACCCTAAAATTCGACCCTCTTAACCTAAATGAAGCCTTCTCTCAGTAAGGGAGCCCTAATGCACTAATTTAGAGAGAGAGAAGAAAGAGAGAGGGAGAGAAAGAGGAGAGAGGGAGAGAGAGAAAGAGAGAAGAGGGAGAGAGAGAAAGAGAGAAGAGAGAGAGAGAGAGAGAGAGAGAGAGAGAGAGAGAGAGTTTGTTTGGTTGTTCCAGCGACGTGCTTAGCATCTACGACTTCCAAATCAATCAATATCTAAGGTGAGGATTTTCCTTCAAGCCTTTCATTAATAATATCACGTTATCATAAGTTTCTTTTGTGGCATGTGAATTTATTTTATTTTGAATTGCTAATCCATATAACATAAAGTTTAATGTAGAATTTTTAATGAATATCATTATATAATGATGTGATTCCTTATTTAGATTTTTTACTAAGAAGCATGTGTATTTGTGTTATTTATCTTTGTGAAATCTATGCCCTTATTTTCTTAGTCTATGTGTTACAAGTAACATTGATTTTCATATTGTCATATATATAAAATATGTGTATAAGATCATCATATAGACATCCCATTATTGTATACTCTTTGTCCCTAAGTTGGTAAAATTATTCGATGTAGAGAGATGGAACCCGTGAGAGGTGTCCATGATGGAAGAATATCTCTTGACTTAACTGAGAGAATGAAGTGATTGTTTGTCAATGGATCCTTACATGTACATGATGCTTGATTGGATCCATTTACATTACATGAGTATTTTAATAAATTTGGTCATGATATACAACATTGGCTTTTTGAGACATGATGAAATCATAAAATGGGATAATGAGTGGACACTAATGGTATACAAATTCTCATGAGCCGGGGTTGTTGCTATGGACACTAATCTCGTGCTGCCGGCCTATGTTGGGTTGCTTGCGACTCCCCATAGTAACCACTGAGTTTTATTTAAATCGGCTGTATGCGAAAATACTTAAATAAAGGTGAAACTAAAGTCATGCATTCACTTGGCTCCATGTGGGTGTACGGAATTGAGAATAGGCTAGAGCGTCCTACTTCTCCCGTACATTGTCACGTGTAGATTTGGACTATGAGCGTCCCGTTTCTCACGTGGTCGGGCAAAACTATGGGCTTGTACGTCCCAGGAACCTCTGGTGACTAGTGGCTAGCATGAAGTCGTAATAGGGAGTCTCCCACTTCATGTATTGTGATTTTAGTCAGGGTGCCTTAGCCAGAACATGCATTCCATGCATCACATTAACAAAGATTTTTTTTTACTTTATTGTTTTGATTTGATTAAATGATAATATCCTGCTTGCGTTTACTCTGTACCGTTATTATTATTATTCTTGATTGTCTTGGAGGAAATATTCCCCACTATGATAGCGTTTAACGCTTTCCCAAACATAATTTAGATAATACAGGTGAAGATCTAGGTATTGAAGCCGATTTTTAAGGAAAAGAGTTCAATGGTTCGTATGATCACATGGCGGATGACGATGTTGGAGAAACTTAGTTGATGTTTTCATTTATTAAATTTTTTTTTAGTAGTTGATACATTTATAGAATTGTAATAAGTTTTCAAGAGAAGACATGGTTTTGTATTTTGATTAATCAGTATGGATATTGGTTGGTTCCCTTATTTAAACATTGATGATGATGTAGTAAGTTTGATAAAATAAGATGTAATTGTTTCCGCCATTGTGCCTAAATGTTATATTTCATTATTTGACAAATTAGTTGTTAGAACTAGAGAAATGAACATCCTCTGGAAATGTGGTGTTTTGCTGATCTGGGGTTCTGAATATAGAAACATTCGTAGACAATCACAAACATTCACACAATACACAAGAGAAGAGATATCGCAAGGCGAATTTTATTCCAGAGATTCTGAGATCTTGTACATTCCAGGCCGTGATCTAGCACGAATCCTTAATTACATCGAATGATCGATGACCCTTGATTAAAAGGCAAAAGACTAGTCAGCGGGGACTATGGTTTCAGAGTTCATTGGTCATGGAGACCTGTGTTTTGGTGGTCGCGGAGACCTGTATTTGTATGGTCGCGGAGACCTGTGTTTGTTATAGACTGATCCACCTTTGTACGAGTCGGATGTCTATGTCCCATGTTTTGACCGGAGATCCGGGCTGAGACTGTCAGGGTTTATGGCTGAGATGGACGACTCTGGGCCCGCGCCTGTCAATGTAGGGACAGGTGACCTCGGGAAGTCCGTTCTACAGTTGTGTGTACCTGCGCAGCTCAACCAGCGGATGCCGTTTGGATGGGTAGGGCATCGACTGTTCTTGGAATATCAGTTTTTAACAGATTGTGTGCGATAGTTCAGAACCCTCCTGGTGTGGTTTATCGTGTTAACCATAGTCCCCTTTGCTTAGTCCAGACCTGGATTCGGGTCATATTATGATAGTACACGTAATGACGATGCATCAGTATGATTCTGGGCGCCGGCGGCCTCTTTTCGGGAGAATTGTTCCATTCAGCTCGTTGGGTCGGATCGGACTCCGAAGGCTTGTGTTCTGCTCATTGGGGTAGCCCGGATGGGTCGTTTGACTGCTCCATTGCGTCCGAAACGCTCGGAATACCCAAAATAGGCTCAAACGGGGCTTAAAAATGTTATAAAATGAGGATTTAAAGGTGCTGGAATAAATGTGCAAAGTGCTGATTTTTGCGATCCGCTGGCCTGATTTTATTGATGCGCTGGTGCCAGCGCGTCCATAAATGATTTTCATGATGCGCCGGGTAATTTTATGACGCGCTGGAGCCAGTGCGTCCTTAAAATCTAATTTTCCGATCCGCTGGCCTGTTTTGCGACGCGCTGGGGCCAGTGCGTCCTAAAATTGTAATTTCCTGATGCGCTGGGCTATTTTGCGACGCGCTGGGGCCAGTGCGTCCTTAAAATAGCTTTCACTCGATGACTTGTATTTTTCTGATCCGCTGGGCTATTTTGCGACGCGCTGGGGCCAGTGCGTCCTTAAAATGCCACGATTGATGGTTCACGTAATCCGCCGAGGATTTCCCTGATGCGCTGGGTCACTTTTATGATGCGCTGGGACCGGCGCATCGAAAAAGGTGACTTAAGTTATTCCTCCAGACCTGGTATGATCGGAGGTGCGATTTCCGACGAGGGGTTCCGGCGGTCGGAGAAGGATTCCGGCGATCGGCAAAGGTTTTCCGGCGACGAGGTCCTCTCTCTCTCTTGCTGAATGATGCAAATGAGGTGGTGGGCGGGGTATTTATAGGTATCGTCGTCCAATAAGCGGTTGACACGTGTAGCGCGTCGAGAAAATGAGTCGGCGCGTCGATAAATGCGCTCGGCGCGTCGCGAAATGATCGGAGTCCAGGAGTTGGTTTGCAGGACGCGCCAGCTGCCAGTGCGTCCTGAAATTAACTGATTTTTGGATGTGCTAGGTGGATTTTTGGACGCGCTGGAGACAGTGCGCCCTTAAATTCATTTTTTGGATGCGCTGGAGGCAGTGCGCCCTTAAATTCATTTTTTGGATGCGCTGGAGGCAGTGCGCCCTTAAATTCATTTTTTGGATGCGCTGGACGTATTCGTGTCCTACAAACTTGGGTTTTGCAAATTGGGGGGTTTGCGGGGTCCGTCTCGCGATGAATGCCGATGCACTGCTCCTATTTCTTCATAATTGAGGTATCCTCCCAATTTTGGACAGTTTTGGTCACGGTGACCCGTGGGGTCCACTACTGGCCCAATTTCATGCTTGAGGCAGGTCTGATGCGTGTGTCGTGATTCGTGCCGCGAGTTTCGATGCACTGGCCCTAAATCTGACCGTGTGATGGTTCTGGCATTTGGAATCATCGTTTCGAGGATCCCTATTTCTGGGACCCCAACAGATGCCCCTCCGATGCGTTGGGATGGACGAGCGGCGATCCATTGCGACGCATCGGATTTTTCGGGTCCCACTATAAATAGGGGAATCCTGGTCATTTCGTCATTTCACTGTTCATTCAGACGACCGGAGCTCTCGGCCAGCGCGTCCATTTTTTCGCCAGCGCGTCGATTAAATAGGTAGCGCGTCGAAGTATTCAAACTTTGTGTGTTTTATCGACGCGCTACGCATAGCGCGGCTGTTCAACTTGGGATTTCCGATTTTCTGAACGCGCCATAGTGCAGCGCACACAATAAGTACTCAGCGCGTCCATTTTATCGACGCGCTAAGGTTAGCGCGTCATCCCGTGCCTTTATTAACCAATTTCATGACGCGCTGTGCTCAGCGCGTTGAACTCTGTAATTTCTCGATGCGCTGGGTCCAGCGCGTACTTGTGCCTGGGAAAATTTATTTAATGGACGCGCTAGGGTGTGGCGCTCGTCAGAATTCTTAACTTTGGTGGACTTACCATTTCTTGGACGCGCTGGGCCCAGCGCGTCATGTCCTTCGGACTTGTGATTTTACATGATTTTCGCGACGCGCTGGGCTTCGCGCGTGCGATTTTGGGACTCTGCGAAATCTACTAAATTTATTACGTAAACCGGCTCCCGCACACTTCTCCGGACTTGATTAATTGGCCTGATCGCAAAGCGTGTTGAGGCCAATGGGCACTGATCTCTGAGTTGAAGTTGTCCAATTCTGGTGTCCTTTCTCAGTGTGTTCATCGTGGCTTGACACGCTTTCCTGCGGGTTCATTTGTCCGTTGCTCGCGATATATTTGGAACTTATTCCGGGTATGCGGGGTCTCACGCGCCCTCTTATCAAACCGAATTGTTTTGAGCATCGACAAGGTATGTGAAACCTCGCGTACCTAACCCGTGGGCCTCGGCGAAGTCTGTGATTTCTGCGGGTTTCGCACCGGCGGTCCGTCGTGTCTCCAAAGAGTGTGAACCCCCCATGCCTCTGTTTCGCGTTCGCGCATGCGTGCCAGTCGTCTTATGGAGGCGTAGGGCCTCACACACTTGGGAGACTCCCTGGCTGCTTTAGTTCAATGGGCAATTCTAATGATGATTTTAGAATGTTGTTTCGAGCGTACCTTTGCATGTCGTTTCTCGGCTTTCTTGGCTTTGCGCGAGCGGTTTTGTGCATTTTTCTTTTGTCGGACTGCCTTACGGGTTCATCTGTCTTGTTATTTAGCAGACAATGGTCATAACCCGTGCTTCCCTTCGCGCGGCTCGTGACTGCATGGGGCGGCTCCTAAACGATCTGGACCAACCCGAGGCTTGGTCATCTCTTGCTAGTCAATGCGATGAGGTGGCTGAAGCCTCGACTCGCCTTGGCGCTGAATCCCGCCCGATCCTCCGGGCTATGCAGAATATCTCGACGATGGCGGGCATCTCCGATGAGCGCAAGGAGGCTATATCTGGCTACATCAGCGATTCTTCCCTCCTGGAGGAATTGGCGGTTCTGGAGGCGGCGGAGCCTTCTCTGGCTGCTTCCTTTCTGTCCCTCTCGAAACGTCTCCACTTCCTAAAGGATGAGAAGAGGGAGAGCAGGAGGTTCCTGGCTTGGCTTATTCCCTTGGCGGAGGCCGAATACCCGGATCGTCGTGCCGGCATTTGGAGGATGGTCAGGGCGGCTATCCGGGAGCACGATGACTTGGCGATTGACTTGTCTGCGATAAGGAACTACGCCGATGCTGAGCATTTGAACTTCGACCTTGTGCAACAATGCATCTCCATCCTGGTGGACTTGGTCTACAAGGAGGCTCAAATTCAAGCGAGGGTCGATGAGCTGAGGGCTCGAGTTCTTCCTCTGGTGCAAGACTGAAATCTTCATTTTCTGGCTTCGGGGAGGGGGTCCCTACAATTTTGGGTCATTTGATATTGACTGTCGGCTTTTTATCCCTTTTTAAAACAATTGACTTTGAATGGTTTGGGCCTTGGCATGGCCCTCGTGGTTTAATGAATGCTAATTATACTTTTTTTCCGCCTTATTTCTGTCTTTTGAAAGCTTGTGCGTTTGTGATGATGTTGTTTGCGGGTGCTGTCATTTCATTTCATTTTCATTGGTTGGTGATGTTGCGCATTGGCCTGGATCGGTGCCTATTCTTCGTTCACTTGTTGCTTTTTATGCTTTTGGATTTCGTGAATGCTTAATTGTCTTTATGAGTGTTGGGGTCCCAAAAGTGAGGATCCCCGAAATGATAATTCTGAATGCCAAAACCAGCATGCGATCAGATTTAGGGCCAGTGCATCGAAAATCGCGGCACGGATCGCGATGCATGCATCGAATTTGCCTCAAGCATGAAATTGGGCCGGTAATGGACCCCACCGGTCACCGTGACCAAAACTGTCCAAAATTGGGAGGATACCTCAATTATGAAGAAATAGGAGCAGTGCATCGGCATTCACCGCGATGCGGACCCCGCAAACACCCCAATTTGCAAAACCCAAATCTGTGGGACACGAGTACGTCCAGCGCATCCAAAAAATCAATTAATGGACGCACTGCGCCCAGCGCATCCAAAAAATGAATTTATGGACGCACTGCGCCCAGCGCATCCAAAAAAATGAATTTATGGACGCACTGCGCCCAGCGCATCCAAAAAATCAATTTATGGACGCACTGGCCCCAGCGCATCCAAAAAATTCAGTTTATGGACGCACTGGCCCCAGCGCATCCAAAAATTCACCCAGCGCATCCAAAAATCAATTAATTTCAGGATGCGCTGGCAGCTGGCGCGTCTTGCAAACCAACTTCTGGACTCCGATCATTTCGCGACGCGCCGAGCACATTTATCGACGCGCCAACTCATTTTCTCGACGCGCTACACGTGTCGACCGCTTATTGGACGACGATACCTATAAATACCCCGCCCACCACCTCATTTGCATCGTTCAGCGAGAGAGAGAGAGGACCTCGTCGCCGGAAAACCTTTTTCCGATCGCCGGAATCCTTCTCCGACCGCCGGAACCCCTCGCCGGAAATCGCACCTCCGATCATACCAGGTCTGGAGAAATGACCAAGTCATCTTTTTTCGATGCGCCAGTCCCAGCGCATCACAAAAGTGACCCAGCGCATCAGGAAAGTCCTTGATGGATTACACAAACCATCGATTGGGGCATTTTAAGGACGCACTGGCTCCAGCGCGTCATAAAATAGGCCAGCGGATTAGAAAAATGCAAGTTTTAGAGTCAAAGCTGTTTTAAGGACGCACTGGCCCCAGCGCGTCGCAAAATAGCTCAGCGCATCAGGAAATTACAATTTTAGGACGCATTGGCCCCAGCGCGTCGCAAAATAGCTCAGCGCATCAGGAAATTACAATTTTAGGACGCATTGGCCCCAGCGCGTCGCAAAATATCCTAGCGGATCAAAAATTGGTTTTAAGGACGCACTGGCTCCAGCGCGTCATAAAATTACCCGGCGCATCATAAAAATCATTTAAGGACGCACTGGCCCCAGCGCGTCAATAAAATCAGGCCAGCGGATCGCAAAAATCAGCACTTTGCACATTCATTCCAGCACCTTTTAATCCTCATTTTATAACATTTTTAAGCCCCGTTTGAGCCTATTTTGGGTATTTCGAGCGTTCCGGACGCAACGGAGCAGTCAGACGACCCATCCGGGCTACCCAATGAGTAAAACGCTAGCCTTCGGAGTCCGATCCGACCCAACGAGCTGAATGGAACTATTCTCTCGAAAAGAGGCCGCCGGCGTCCAGAATCATACTGATGCATCATCATTACGTGTACTATCATAATATGACCCGAATCCAGGTCTGGACTAAGCAAAGGGGACTATGGTTAACACGATAAACCACGCCAGGAGAGTTCTAAACTATCACACACAATCTGTTAAAAACTGATATTCCAAGAACAGTCGATGCCCTACCCATCCAAACGGCATCCGCTGGTTGAGCTGCGCAGGTACACACAACTGTAGAATGGACTTCCCGAGGTCACCTGTCCCTACATTGACAGGCGCGGGCCCAGAGTCTTCCATCTCAGTCATAAACCCTGACAGTCTCAGCCCGGATCTCCGGCCAAAACATGGGACATAGACATCCGACTCGTGCAAAGGTGGATCAGTCTATAACAAACACAGGTCTCCGCGACCATACAAAATACGGGTCTCCGCGACCACCAAAACACAGGTCTCCGCGACCACCAAAACACAGGTCTCCACGACCATGAACTCTGAGACCATAGTCCCTGCTGACTAGTCTTTTGCCTTTTAATCAAGGGTCATCGATCATTCGATGTAATTAAGGGTTCGTGCCAGATCACGGCCTGGAATGTACAAGATCTCAGAATCTCTGGAATAAAATTCGCCTTGCGATATCTCTTCTCTTGTGTATTGCGTGAATGCTTGTGATTGTCTACGAATGTTTCTATATTCAGAACCCCAGAGCAACAAAACACCCACATTTCATGGAAATGTCATCGTGATGCATTTTCTAGTTCTAACACCCGCTCAACACCCGGATAGCTCCGACGCACATCCGGGTCTGCTCCATTAATTTCGAGCTAATACATAAACACGGGCCTGTCCAAATGGCCAGGCCACCCATATTGCTGTCCATAGGAAATTAACAGCTTCATCATGGTCATAACAGCGGTTCCCACCTTCCAAGGACCCCCGCTCAACACCCAGATAGCTCCGACGCACATCCGGGTCTGCTCCATTAATTTCGAGCTAATACATAAACACGGGCATGTCCAAATGGCCAAGCCACTCATATTGCTGTCCATAGGAACAGGACAGATTCATCATCATGGTCTAAACCGCGGTTCCTACCTTCCAGGGACCCCCGCTCAACATCAACATCAATCAACTACTCTTAATCACGACTATCATGTTCGTCATCTAATTTGCCACTAAATGATAATATAATAAAATCAGTCGCCCATCCAAAGATGGATAGATTGAAATGCTATCATTATTTCCATTTAAATGCCCAAGCCTAAATTTCGACAACATCTCCCCCTATCTCTCCAGATATATTTATCTTACATTTCATTTCCACGTCAACTATCCACACATTGTGTGGATTAAATTGACAATGGAATTAAACATAAGAAACATATCCAGAGAGAATAGGAGAGTTACCGCACGAAACTAATGACAGAGCATGTAAATGACAAACAACGATAACATTCCAATCTATCCAACCTTGGACTGTCCAACAGGACAATTTGGTAGATTTCTATACCTCCAAAACACACTTTATCTATGCTCGGCAATATAGAAATCTCCAAATGGGCTAACTGATTCTATTATACTACCATTTGTGGATAAAAAATAACTATTAATAATAAGCCAAATACATCCACAACATACATCCACATAAATCAACCACGGGTAGCTCCGACGCACATCCGGGTTTGCTCCATCAATTCTAGATACACAAGCACATGAAAATGACAGAATCATCAACACCATGAATCAAGTCTAATCAAATACCTAATGACTGCTATTTTCTGAACAAATAAGTATGTATGGGGCCCACCATGGGAATCGGATTGCGTGCAGAGTAACTCTGCACGCTCTTATCTCTTATCATGTAGAGTAAACTCAGTTGGGCCCACCTAGAATGTATGTGATTTATCTATTCCGTCCTTATGTTTTTTCAGCTCATTTTAGTGGTTGAGCCCAAAATTTAAGCATATCCAAATCTCAAGTGGACCATGCCATGGTAAACAGTGGGAATAATGATTTCCACCATTCCCAGGCTCCCCTATGATCTTTATTTGTCATCCAACCTGTCCATAAGATCACATGGATATGGATGAAGGGAAAACACAAATATCAGCTTGATCCAAAACTTCTGTGTCGTCCTAGAATTTTTCAATGATAGACATTCAGTTCACACTTGTGGTGTGGTCTACTTTAGGTTTTGATATGCTTCATTTTTGGGCACCATACCTAAAATTTCCTGCTAAGATGGATGGATGGAGTGGATAAAATACGTAAATCACTGTGGGCCCCACATAGTTTACTCCACACAAATATATGCTTCATCTAAAACAGTGGACAGCGACGTGGGCGCCACAGGCAGTGGACAGCGACGGTGGGCCCCACAGCCAGTGGACAGCGATGTGTGCCCCACAGGCAGTGGACAGCGACGGTGGGCCCCACAATTTCATTTTTTCTTTAATTTGTAAATCACAATTTGGATTTTAAAATTTAAAATCCCTAATTAGGGATTTTAATTTCGAAATCCCTAATTAGGAGATTTTAATTTCGAAATCCCTAATTAGGGATTTACTAAATCAGTGGGCCCCACCAAATAATGGACAGCTAAGGCGGACCCCACATGCAATGGACGATGGAAAGCGACGGTGGGACCCACCCGGCCACATGCATTGGACAGCGACGGTAAGACCCACATGCATTGGATTTTGGAAGTGGGCCCCACAATGAACAACGAGGAGAGAGGGAGAGAGGGGAAATGGAGGAAGAAGGAAGGGGGAGAGGGTTACCGAAGGTGGCGGCGGCGTACGGAGGCCGGTGGAGGTTCTTGGCAAGCGGCGGTGGGACGCCGGTAAGATGGTCGGCTGAGATGGGTGGTCGGCAGAGATGGTACGACGCCGGTGACCGAATGCCGGACGACGGTGGTCGGCGATGAGAGAGACGGCCGCGGACGGTGAGGGCCGTTCGAAAGAGAGAGAGAGAGAGCGAGAGAGTGAGAGAGAGAGAGAGAGAGAGAGAGAGAGAGGAAGAAATGAGGGACGGTCGCGCGGGTTAAGAACTTAAAAGACTTTTACCGACGACAAATTTCGTCGGTAAAAGTAAGTACGAAAACTTTTACCGACAAAATTTTTCGTCGGTAAAAGTCCTTCTCACTCTTGGCGGGAATAAGGACTTTTATTACCGACGACCAAGAACCATTGGCAATAAGACTTTTACCGACGAAATGTTTCGTCGGTAAAAGTGAAGTTTTCTGTTATCTTTTTTAGCGACGGGTTACTTCGTCGGCAATAAGCTTTTTACCGACGAAATTTTTATTTCGTCGGTAAAAGTGTATGGCGGGAATGAATTTGGTGGTGGCGGGAGATTTTTACCAACGATTTTTTCATTTCGTCGGGAAAAATGGTTTTTCCCAACGAAAATTATTTCGTCGGTAATACTTTCATCGGTAAAAATCTGTTTTCTTGTAGTGAGCCTCAGAGCATACACTTAAGTTGACTAGGTGAAAGTTATGTATGAGATGCAATGAATGAGATGAGCAGGGGGGTTGAAAAGGGAGTAGATGTAGTGCAAAGCTAATGTAAGAAAGGATGAAGTACACTTAAAGATTGGATGCTTAGGTGGACGATAGTGTCGCAAGGATCGACTCAAGTGGCTTGAACAAGTAGTTGGTTGACTCAAGAGGCTAAGGCAAGGATTGGATCAGACCAGACTGATGCTAAGCTCACTTCTTTACTCTCACTCTCCTTGGTGAAGGGGTCGTTAGGCTAGAGGCTAAAGGATGGAGAAGCTTATGGGCTTGAATGCTTAGGATTTTCCAAGTGTTGGGGGGGTATCTATAACAATCTCCGCCCAGGTTTTTCTGTAATTATTGAAAATTTTGAGGGCAAAGATTAATATGAAACTTTTAACCTTGGGTACTGGGAGTTTGGCTTGGAGTTAGGTTCGATTGGTAAATAAGGATCATAAGAGGGACAGAGTGTTATTCTGATTCGTCTCAAACTTAACAAAGGATAAAAGGTGTCAGCTGACATAGAGGGGTGCCAACTGTCCAAAACTGGGGGAGAGAGATGCATTGGGCGGCGGGATGGCCGCCACCCAATGCACAGTTTTTCTCCTGCTTTTGTGGGGAATCTCCCATAGATGTAGGGATCTCCCGACTACTGTGCAGTTCATTCTCTATCTCGATTTCGGGCTTCAATTGGGCTTGGACTTGGACTTGAATTATGGGCTTCAACTAGGTTGAAAATGGTTGAATTGACTCAACGGGCTGACTTGTCGAGTTGGCTCATCAAGTTGACCCATTTTCATTGGTTATCAGGGCTTGGATTATGGTTAAGGGTTCAGATCCGGTTTTAGAAAAGAGCTAAGGGTATGAATCGAGGTTTGGATTAGGGTTAAGGGTATGGATCAAGGTTTGGATTAGGTTTAAGGGAATAGATCACCATCTGTCCCAAACATCCAGTCTTAATCATTTCATCGGGCTGGGGTGGGGTGTCTCCACTTCACTATAACACGCTCGAGGTATGGGAAGCACAATACATGCAACAAGCATAGGGGAAAGAGAAAAGGAGAGAGAGGCAGAGGGAAAGGGTTCAACTACATGGCAGGTGCATGTTACTTATAGAGAGAGAGAGAGAGAGAGAGAGAGAGAGTAGTTTTAAAGGGTGAGCTACCTATCTCTACTTTTTTTTTGGTTCTATGACACAATCAAGTTTTAGATCTAATTCATTTTTGGATTGATTTATCAAAATCAGTGCATCAAATTTACGAAATAAACATCATACATACATCATGATCACAAGCCCCACAAAGCCTTTGTTACACAAGCTCCCTAGTACATATCATCAATGTAAATCTACAGGTGTAAAGGAGGAGACCTCAAAGTGAGTTAATTTCTTGTATGAAACAGTGGAAATTATAAAAAAGTGCCCTTGCTGAAGGGCCAAACGCATACCTTTATTTTGAAAATCCCCTTCCCTTCAACTGCTTGCAGTGTAACATTGGTCATAAAGTTACTTGCTTTACATATAGTAGAGATAAACATGTCTATCCAGCATGTGGGGTCTACACCCAGCTATTGCTGAATGATGTGGACCATCCACCTTCCGGGCACTAACATAGATGGACCATGGTTCCAAAGTCCAGCTTAATAAATTATCCTAAATGTGAATCGTCAAAATTTGGTTTCATCTATTCATTTGGAAGCCATCAATCGTAAGTCAAGATCATGAGGATATCGATGGTCAGATTCGTCTGACAATGGGTGCTAATGGACCCACACATGCAAAATGAAGCCTGCAAGTCTTGGAAAATGTGGAATTTGTTAAGATGGTGTACTGGAATGCATATAAACCCAAATGCTATTTTATTAATCTTCTACACTTCTCCTTGAATATTATACTAACCATAATTATTTGGGCCCCATTAACTGCATAGATAATATCAAATCCCAATATAAACAAATTCTCAAGATATGCAAATCATTGTTTTACTGCAATATTAGCAACTATTGATACATTACACATGAAATTTTATTAATTAGTTGTCCATTTAAAGCTATATTTTTGAACTCTGCGAGTGTTTGGGGACGCGTGGACAACAAAACTCAAACAGGAGGGCTAAAATGAGTTGAGTAATTGAATTTTATTAATTTTTTTAACAGTGAGTTTTCAAAGCATTTGAAAAAGATGGAGATGGGCTCATCTTTTTTCTTTTTTTTTTCCTGAATGGTAGTGGACTCGGAGTAATCTAAGGCCAAGTGGTGTATGCATGACATTTGACTCATCCAACGGGTGTGCGGCCATGATCATTAGAAGAACAAAAAAAAAGCCAATGTAATAATCAGGTGGGCCACTTGTGAACTAGGAGGATTTTGGGTAGTGTGTTTTGTCTTCTGTCTTCTATAGTGGCCCACTTGATGATTGGATCGGCCTGATTTCTGATTTGTGCGATAATGGTGGCCGTTACACACATGTTTGGTGTATTGGATGTCACACACACACACCACATAGCCCTAAAATGCCCAACTCCAAACTTTTTAATAATAAAAAAAAAAAGAAATGGCAAGGGCATTTTGATTATTCATCTCCTAAAAGCATGCTTTAGTGCTTAAGTTACGGCATTGTTTGGAAAAATAATAATTCTTAAGGCATATTGAGTCCATCTCATCTCCACTCTTTATAAGAGGATGAGCAGACAGTTTTTTTTTCGCAGGCAATTAATTTTTAGGAGAGTTGTGGCCTTTAAGATTCTACAAATTTTGAAAATCAGCATGCTTATACAGATGTCTTGGATTCTATCTGCTCCTCCCCCTCTTATTTCGTATGAGTAAATCACCCCCACCTCCCATTGTGTTCACACGTGACCTACACCGTGATCCTAGTGTCCAACAAAGACTATGTGGGCCCATTGTGATGACTCCAGAACATTCATCCATACATACATGGTGCCGCCTCATGTTAGGATGTCAACTGAAGTAAAAGGTAGATCTAAAATTCGAGTGGGCCACAAAACTTAGAAAAAAAAAAAGTGTAAATGGTTTGCCTGCAACCTCCTTTTGCATATGTATGTAATATCATCTTTCTTTCTTTTTTTTCTTTTTTCTTTTTTTCTGTTTTCTAAATTCTCTCCTTCCTCTTTCCAAATGCGAAGCCTGTGCTACTTATATATATATAGTGTGTGTGTGTGTGCGCGCGCGCGCGTGCGTGTAGGAGACCTTATCTACGGTATTAATTGTGATTGTATGAAGTAGCCCCACCATGAAGTTCAAATGAAATCCACTCCAATCATCAAGTGAGTCTCCTCATTTTATCCATAGGCCCCAAAAATCAGATGGTTTGATAGCTTAGGTGGGTAAGACCAATAGTTTGGGAGAGGGACGCCAACCCTTGAACCAGTTAGAGGTAATATGTCTACCCTTGATTTTTTTAGGGACAATCATGATGATTATATGAAATTCACTCCAACCGTTACATGAGAAACTAAAATCTAGAACAAGAGCCCAAAACTCAACCCTACCCGTGATTCAAGTAGGCCACACGAAGGACACAGTTTAGAGGGTAGGTGTCTTCCTAGGTACACTATTTCTAATATTGGGGTCTACCTAAATTGCTTATTTTTTCATCATAAGCCTAAAACCAAGTCACTCACCTAATGGTTGAAGTGGATTTTGGAAATAAATGATGGTGGGCCCATCCAAGATGGACCACCCTGTTATATTAAATTTACCTTACCTAACGATGACAGGACTCCATATTGCAACGAAGCGCTCACTGCCATTTACGGTAGTATTAAGACATTGTGGGGCCCACCTTGATATGTTTGTTTTATCCATACCGTTGATTCGTTCTTCCATATCATTGTAAGGCGCGAGCCCAAAATTGAAGCATTTCGTAAGCTCAAGTGGACAATAACAAAGAAAACAGTAAGGATAATAACATCCACCATTGAAAACTTCCTAGGGCCCACAGTGATGTTTATATGTTATCTAACCTATTAATAAGGTCATATAGACTTGATTAATAGAAAAAAACAAATATCAGCTTGAACCAATACTTTAGTAGCCCCAAGGAGTTTTCAACGGTACGTGTTCAATTCCTACTGTTTCCTATGGTATGGTTCACTTAAACTTTGGGTATAATTCATTTTTTGGATTATAACCTAAAATGAGCTAAAGAAATTGATGGACAACATAGATAAAACACATACATTATGGTAGGATCCATAGAGTTTTAGCTCCACTATAAGGGTGGTGAGACCCTTAATACAAGTCCACCAGGCGTTGCCTAAATTGTAGCAAAAAGGTTGTCCAATTGAGGTGGCCCACCATCATATATGTTTGAAATCCACTCCAACCATTAAAACTCACACTAAACGTTGGGCCCATAGCCCAAAAATCAGCCCTATTCATGATTCAAGTAGACCACACAAAGGGAAACAATTTGGAGAGTGAGTGTCCTCTTAACACTCTTTGTACTCATGTGGCCCACCTAAATCATGGATAGGGCTGATATTTGGACCCTATGCCTAATGTGGGCTAATGCATTTAATAAACTGAATAAAATTGACATACATGTCACGGTGGAGCCCACCTTTACCAACCAGACTTCCAGACGATAATTCCATATAGTAAATAACCATTTACTGCCTAGTGCATAGGGGGAGGTATGGGAAATGGTATTGTGAGGTTGACCTCATGGGAACTTCCCATGAGGTCAAGCTGTGTGAGCCCACCATGATGTGGATTGGACATCAATACTGTGCATTTGATGGGTCCCCTTTAGATTATTGGATATCTAAAAAAATCAACCAGATACAAAACTCAGGTGGGACATACCATCTAAAACCATGTGAAGACATGCCTAAAACATCTAAAAACACTTGGTGGGGCCCACCTAAGTTTTGGATGCAACTGAAACTTGGTCTGACCCCTCATCCAAGTGGGACATATACAATGGATGGGCTGGATTTGTGAACCACATCTCGATGGGCCTAATAAATGACCATGAAGGTTTTAATGGGCGGGTAATCCCTCTCAACTGTTGTATGTGGTGTGGCCCACCTAAGTCATGAATTGACCTGATTTTTAAGCCCGTGTCCCACCATGAAATGGTTCATCTAACTGATGGGAATTAGTCCAATCCACATCACAGTGGGGCCCACACAGCTCGACCTTAAGCGAGAGAGAGAGAGAGAGAGAGAGAGAGAGAGAGAAAGAGAGGAATGCTCACCCACGCACCAGTTCTCATGAGAACGCGTAAGCAATTTTTGCAGACTCAACATATGTGATGTGAGCCCAAAATCTCAGCCGTCCCCTAAAAGCCCCAGGGCCCAACTTTCAACCTAGTCCAAAACTTTGGTGGGCTGTAGCAGAGAGAGAGAGAGAGAGAGAGAGAGAGAGGCAAATCAAGGAAGGAAATTGTTTACTTTTGTCATGGCCCACCAATATTCTAGATCAAGTTAAAAGTTGAACCTTAGGACTTTTTTAAGGTTCTGCATCATGTAGGTAGCTTCAATTTTGGGCCCACATCACATATGATGAGTTGTCAAAAAGTGCTCATAAGTTCTCATCAAAACTTTGTGCAGGTGAGCATTCCTCTCTCTCTCTCTCTCTCTCTCTCTCTCTCTCTCTCTCTCTCTATATATATATATATATATATATATATATATATATATATATATATAAAATACAATATATTTTAGAAACATTAAAGTGCGAATCAAATCATCATCTGGAACTGTGCCGATTATCCAACTTTTACCAGTATTACGAAATATTACAATAAGGAGCAACCAACCTTGAGATTGTATATTGAAAAAAGAAATTAAAGAATATTTTAAATAATGTGAATGGAAAATAATATTAATATTATATCTTGCCATATTCAAACCTAAAATAATTTAAAAAATTATTAAATATTAAATATAAATTAATGAGTCGAAACTAAAATATATAATTAATATAATTAAAGATGTGGTCGTGTAACCAACATTTAAGTGTAATGTAGCATGGGAAACGTTTGATCCACATGGCCGCTCAATTGGATACAAAAATCAGGTGGATCCAACCATCAGGTGGGCCGCATGTGGATATTGATTCAATTCAACGGTTATGCAACGTTTTCTACAGTGTGGCCCACTTGATAAATGGTTCTACCTGATTTCCGTACCATTTTTTCTGCCATGCAGCTACTTGATGAATGGCTCGGTCATTTGCATTGATTGTTTATTGAGTGGGGCCCACTGGATCATTGCGGGCTGACTGGCTGAAATGACTCAATCGATCGCAACTATTTTCTTTTTATTTTAATGAGACTAATCTCATAAGTCAATTCCCCGTTTCATACGCACATATCCATCTTTCCTGAAAACGTGTCACTTGTGTAGAAAATCCAAGCCGTTCAAAGAGTGGGTTATGTAATGAAGATTACCTAGTTTGAAATTAGGTTCATCTATTCATCAGCATGTCATGTTGTCGAAATTAATGGACAGCCAGTGTTCTAATTTAATGTCGAGTGTGGCCCACCTCATTAGTGGATCAGTTTGGTTTTCACAATGGATCATCTTCGGGATGTAGTCTATCTTTTGTACAGTTTGGATGTAAAGCTTGTGAAAGTTCACATGGTCTTTGTGTGAAAGTATTCTTTTATCCCGTCGTACTATGTGGAGACTACCATGTGAACTACTTTCTTTCTTCTTTTTCTGTCACAAGGTGGATATGTGCATAAACCTAGTTAGTTTATCCTTTTTGAGCACATTATATATAGGCCAAAGAGTGAAAAGTCATGGTTCAAACTATTTATATTCATTTTTGGCACACTTATGTGGGCCAATGAGATGCCATCACTGATGGGGTTTTTCCTCCTCAGTCACAGAGGAGAGAGAGTGCAACCTGGTAAGGTCGGGCGCGCTGATCAAATTCTGGTCGGGCGACCGAAATTCTATCAGATGAAGCAGTTTGCTGCTAGATTGTATTTACAACAGTCGGGCGCTCGACGGTCAGGTGACCAGGTGATAATCGAAATTTTTCTTTTGAAACGTGCTGGACAGATTTTGGCTTGGGCGGGTGCCCAATGGTCCACTGGTCGGGAGCCCGACCCAACGCGGACTGCTTATACCTAGTTTTCTTTTCTGAGTCTAATACCTCCGGTTCTCTATTTAAGGGAGTTCCAAAATGGGATTAATGATTCCTAATAAGGGTTTAGCACGTCCAAGGTGAGAGAGAGAAAAAAAGAGAAAGAGAGAAAGAGAAAAGAGAGATAGGACGCTTATTGGTAGAGAAGGCTTTACTCGCGAAGGTGATTCACGGTGCAACGACGTCTCGGCTCTTCAACGTCCTCGTGCTCGGGTGAAATCTCTCTGCTTTCATAGTTCTCTTATTATTTATCCACTCCTACGTGAGTGATGAAGGTTTGATCCAAGCAATGTGTGCTTGTGATCGGTTGTAAACGATTCTCTGAGATAGTGGATTGTTTATTTGGGCGATGTCCCCTGGTTTTTACCTCTTCGAGGGTTTTCCATGTAAAAATTCTTTGTGTCGTGTGGTTGATCCTTTATCTTTGATTATTGCATTATTATATCCCATAATTCTAGTGTTTTAAGGGGCGAGATCCTAAGGCTTGTGTGAAACGCACCCAACAAAGTGGTATCAAAGCGTTCAGGTTGATTGAATGGAGTGGGATCGGTTCTGAATTATGAAAGGTGGCTCATCAAGGATGATCAGCCTCAATGGTTCTAACTAGACCATATGGAAGGCTAAGATGAAGGACTTGCTCTATTGCAAGGACCTATATGCTCTGATCTTAGATATGCCTAATGATGATTGGAAGAAGTTAGACCGGAAGGCGGTGGGGTTTATTAGACAATGGTTGGATGATTCCGTATTCCACCATGTGTCTACGGAAACCTCAGCCGCTAGCCTATGACAGAAATTGGAAGAGCTGTATCACAGGAAGACAGCTGGCAATAAGAGATTCCTGATAAGATGACTTGTGAATCTTAAGTTCAAATATGGTGGTTCTGTGGCTGAACACATGAATGAGGTCAGCAACATAGTGAACCAACTCTCCGCCATGAAGATGGTCCTGGATGATGAACTTCAAGCTTTGTTACTGCGTAGCTCATTGCCTGACAGTTGGGAGACATTGGTGGTGTCTCTGAGTAACTCCGCACCAGACGGAAAGATATCCATGGAATAGGTAATAAGTTGTCTCTTCAATGAGAAGACAAGGAGGAAGTCTCTGGGGCCTACTCAACAAGAGGCCCTTATGACACAAGATCGGGGGAGAAGAAAGAACAGAAAGGGCGGAAAGGCTCAAGATAAATCAAGAGGCAAGTCGGTTGCCAGGAAAGATATTGAATGTTGGAATTGTGGCAAGAAGGGCCACTATAAGCATGAATCTCACAAGAAGAAGGGTGACAATAAGGGTAAAGGAAAGGAGAAGGAAGATAAATCGAATTCTACTGCGATCGCCTCAGATGGTGACGTTGTTATTATTCTTTCCGCAGATCACGATGTTTGTCTCACGGCTTCGAGTTAGGACACCGATTGGGTGATAGACTCGGGAGCCTCATTTCATGCGACTTCGCATAGGGATTTCTTCACAAGCTACAAGTCAGGTAACTATGGGACAGTAAAGATGGAAAATTTTGGTATTTCGAAGATCGTAGGGGTCGGTAATATTTGTGTGAAGACCGATGTGGGCTGCACATTGGTTCTCAGGGATGTGAGACACATTCCAAACCTTCGCCTCAACTTGATGTCGATGGGAAGGTTGGATGATGATGGCTATGAAAACCGGTTTATTGGTGGGCGCTGGAAGCTCATCAAGGGTTCGTTGATTACTTCCAGAGGGAAGAAGTGTTGCACCCTTTACAACGCTAGTGTCAGTATGTACAAGGGTGGGTTGAACGCAGCGGAAGATTTAGCTACTGACATGTAGCACAGGCATCTTGGCTACATGAGTGAAAAAAGGGCTTCAGCTACTAGCAAAGAAGTGGCTCCTTCCAGACGTGACAGGTATACCTCTCAAAACTTGTATTGACTATTTATCTGGGAAACAGCATAGAATTTCTTTTGTTAAAACTGCTTCTCATATTAATAAAGTACATGCATTAAATTTGGTTTATTCTGATGTTTGTGGTTCTATGAGGACAAAAACCTTGGGTGGAGCATTGTATTTTGTCGCTTTTATAGATGATGCATCTAGGAGGGTTTGGGTGTATGCTTTGAAATCCAAGGACGAAGTCTTTGGTGTATTTAAATTGTTTCATGTTATGGTCGAGAGAGAGAGAGAGAGAGAGAGAGAGAGAGAGAGAGAGAGAGAGAGAGACAAACAGATGATTGAAGTATATCCGCACTGACAATGGTGGTGAATACATTAGTGACTTCCATGAGTATTGCAGGTTACTGGGTATACGACATGAACAGACGGTTCCCAAGACCCCCTAACATAATGGTGTGGCTGAACGTAAGAATCACACCATTGTAGAGAGAATCAGATGCATGTTATCCCATGCAAAGTTTCTTAAGACATTCTGGGGAGAAGCAATGCACACAGCGGTGTATTTGATAAACAGGTCTCCATCAGCCCCGTTGAATGGAGAAGTACCTGAGAAAGTGTGGACTGGACGTGATCCATCGTACAGTCATCTCAGGGTGTTTAGATGCAAGGCATCCGTTCACGTACCAAAGGACGAGAGGTCTAAGCTCGATATGAAGATCAGGTAGTGTGTGTTCTTAGGGTACGATGATGAAAAGTTCAGTTACAGGTTGTGGCATTCGACCGAGAAGAAACTCGTCAGGAGCAGAGATGTGTTTTCCATTGAAGATCAGTATATAGAAGACGTTAAAAAGCCAGAGAAGACCCAACCCAGTTCAAGTGAACTGGAAGATGTAGATCCGATTACTCCCACCATGGTGCCTTATGACAGGGGAGTATAACAAGATGCAGAGAATGAGGGAGTCCCTAATAAAGATGGACAGGGGGAGCAACCCCCATTTGATCCACTTGTTGAGCCACAGGTGAGGAGGACATCAAGGGACAAACATCCATCCAAAAAGTACTCGCCGCATGAGTACATTATGCTCATTGATGGGGGAGAGCCAAAAGACTATTATGAGACCCTAGCCGACGAGCATAAGGGTGAGGGGTTAAACGCTATGCAAGAGGAGATGGAATCCTTGCATAAGAACTACACCTATGATATGGTAAAATTGCCTAAGGGCAAGAAAGCTCTTAACAACAAGTGAGTGTTTAGAAAGAAGAATTAGCAGAAGAATTCACAAACGAGGTTCAAGGCCAGACTTGTGGTGAAAAGATTTGGTCAGAGCAAAAGGAATAGACTTCGAGGAGATATTCTCACCAGTGGTGAAGATGACATTCATACGGGTGTTGCTTGGGTTGGTGGCTAGCATGGATCTGGAAATAGAGCAGTTAGATGTTAAAACTGTTTTTCTCCATGGTGACCTGGAAGAAGAGATCTACATGCGCTAACCAGAGGGGTTCGAAGTTAAGGGCAAAGAGCATATGGTGTGTAGGCTTAGGAAGAGTTTGTATGGGCTGAAACAAGCTCCTAGGCAATGATAAAAAAAGTTCGACTCGTTCATGTTAAAGCATGAATATGACAGAACGGAATCGGACCACTGTGTGTTCACACGCAAGTTCTCAGATGGTGATTTCTTAATTTTTCTATTGTACGTTAATGACATGCTCATCATAGGAAAAGACATCAAGAAGATTAACAGGCTGAAACAAGAGTTGGGCAAGTCATTTGCGATGAAAGACTTGGGCCCAGCAAAATAGATCCTAGGAATGGAGATAACCCGTGACAGAAGCAGCAGCAAGCTTTGGCTGTCACAAGAGCAGTTTATTGAGAAAGTCCTAGAGCGGTTCAATATGAATGCAGCGAAGCCGGTCAGTACTCCACTGGATGGTCACTTCAAATTGAGCGTCAAGCAGTGTCCCAAGATGAAAGCAGAAGTGGAAGAGATGTGGAAGATACTCTACGCGTCAGCGGTAGGAAGTTTGATGTATGCTATGGTGTGTACGCGTCCAGATATAGCATATGCGGTTGGGGTTGTCAACCGGTATCTTGCCAATCCTGGCAAAGAATATTGGGCAGCAGTAAAGTGGATATTACGGTATCTGAAAGGCTCATCCAGGTTGAGCCTATGCTATGGTGATGGAAAATCTGTATTAGAAGGCTATACAGATGCAGATATGGCAGGTGACATAGACTCCAGGAAGTCTACATCAGGGTTCATGTTCACGTTTGTAGAGGGAGCGGTCTCTTGGTAGAGCAAGTTACAGAAAGTCGTAGCATTGTCGACGACAGAGGCAGAGTACATTGCGGTCATAGAGGCATGTAAAGAAATGCTTTGAATGAAGAGGTTCCTACAGGAACTTAGCCTGAAGCAGGAGGAGCACGTGGTCTATTGCGATAGCTAAAGTGCTATACACTTGAGCAAGAATCCAAGTTAGTACTCCAAGTCGAAACACATAGAGATTCGATATCACTGGATCATGGATACTTTGGAACAGAAGGTGCTACAGCTTGAGAAGGTCCACACGGACGATAATGGGTCAGACATGATGACCAAGGCTTTGCTCAAGGACAGGTTTGAGGTTTGTAGAAACCTGGTTAGCTTGAAGAATGTGAATCTCTCCTAAGTCGGAAAGGGGGAGATTTGATGGGGTTTTTCCTCCTCAGTCACAGAGGAGAGAGAGTGCAACCTAGTGAGTTCGGGCGCCCAGACTAAATTCTGGTCAAGCAACTGAAATTCCATCAGATGAAGCAGTTTTCTGCTGGATTGTATTTACAACAGTCAGGCGCCCGACGGTCAGGTGACTGGGCGCCCGATAATCTGGATTTTTCTTTTGAAACCTACTGGACAAATTTGGCTTGGGCGGGTGCCCAATGGTCCACTGGCCGGGAGCCCGACCCGATGCGGACTGCTTATACGAAGTTTTCTTTTCTGAGTCTAATACCTCCGGTTCTCTATTTAAAGGAGTTCTAAAATGGGATTAATGATTCCTAATAAGGGTTTAGCACGTCCAAGGAGAGAGAGAGAGAGAGAGAGAGAGAGAGAGAAGAGAGATAGGAAGCTTGTTAGTAGAGGAGGCTTTGCTAGCGAAGGTGATTAACGTCCTCGTGCTAGGGTGAGATCTCTCTATTTTCATAGTTCTCTTATTGTTTATCCACTCCTGCATGAGTGATGAAGGTTTGATCCAAGCGGTGTGTGCTTGTGATCGGTTGTAAACGATTCTCTGAGATAGTGGATTGTTTGTCTGGACGAGGTCCCGTGGTTTTTACCTCTTCAAGGGTTTTCCACGTAAAAATTATTTGTGTCGTGTGGTTGATGCTTTATCTTTGATTATTGCATTATTATATCCCATAATTCTAGTGTATTGGAGGGTGAGATCCTAAGGCTTGTGTGAAACGCACCCAACAATCACGTGTCATCAGTACATGCGAAATGATGGATGAAATCATACTCGTGCCCTCCATCATTGTTTACACCCGATCTAATACGCCCAGATAAAATGGTCCAAAAGATACCACGTGGCAGTCATGCCATATCTGGTGTAAATCAACTCCAAGAAGAGGAATTAGAGACGTGCACATGAAACAGAATTAACGGCCAGAGTTCTATCAAAAATACTCTTTGCAAAAACAAGAGTCTTATTAATACAAGTCTCTCTCTTTAGCATTAAATGTTAGAATTTTGTCAAAGGCAACTCTCTAGCAATGCCAAAGCCAAGTGACCTAAGAGCTCCAATAACTTTTCAATACGAGAGTTCATGACACAAGGATTCCGGCCAACACGCGCGAGGGTATATCTCTTATAGACGTGACCGTACGCAATAGGCTACACTTACGTGAAATAATCAAGGAAATTTTCACGGTCCATCATCTGGATCCTCCGTGTAGCCTAATTTTATATAGCTACGGCCCAGCAGCTCTCGATACAGTACCTTAAGAGTAGAAGTAATTTTCTGCAACCTTAAGTTGTAGAACTGTGATCACCTAAGTTTCGATTTAGTTGATCACAACTGCCTTAATCATCTGTTTTGATAGATGCATTAGGTATTTATCTTTTTATTTTCTCATTTATTATTATTTGGTTGTCTCATAACTTGTCGATTGTAATAAGCATCATTTCTACATATTAATGAAATCGACAACGTTTTGCCTTATTTAATATATATGTTTATGCTTGTTCCTTTAAGAAATATTAGATCGAGAGTACAGGTGAAAGAACAAGTCCTAAGTCGTAGACTCACATATATTATCACAAGGCAAAAAGAACTCATTCGGAAGGGCTAACTCCTATCTTTTCACAAATCACCCAAATGGAAACGCAAACATGGGTAGTTGAGATGATCCTGGATCATCGATCCCAGTTTCCAATCCGTTCAGCTTAACACGAGGGGACACCAGCAGTTCAGTTAAACTTTGAGTTGAATAGACTCTGGCACACCTGCGCACACTACCCACACATGAAAAACCAAATTTAGGTCCTCGATCACATAAGTGGTCCACTTTGATTGAATTGGCGACAACACAAACCAGCCTAACCATAGTGTACTAGGTGGAATGCAAATGAATGGTTAAAATGAGTGCTGATGGGCGGTACACATTTGCTGGATGAAGGGTTTCCACTTGGACGGTAGAAACTGTCCCACTCAGTTTTTTTTTTTTTCTTTCTTTCTTTCTTTTTTCCTTTCGTTTTTGTCCAGATCTATCACCTATCAGCAGCAGGGCTCACCGCATGAATGGTCTGCTTCTCATGATTTTCGCGATACACAAAGCCCTCTATAGCCCACCATGATGTACATGTAAAATTCACACCATTCATCAATTTTTCTCGCATCATATTATAATGGGGGTCTAAAAATTAAGGCAGATCTAAGTCGCAAGTGGACCACAAGGCATGAAACGGTTGGGTTGGAAATGCCCACCATTGAAATATTCTTAGCACCCACTGTAATATTTCTATGCCACCAAGCCACTAATAAGTGGTTCCCAATAGGATGAAATACAAATATCAGCATTGATTAAAACTTTTGTAGCCCAAAAAAGTTTAAATGGTGGACGTTCAGCAATCACTATTTCTTGTGGTGATTTTTACACTTTCATCATAGTATAAGCTGGCAAAACAGATGAATCCAGTGAATTTATATAGACATCATGGTGGTCCCCACAAGGCTTTGTGTTGCCGGAACTCTCAATAAACAGTGTTGCCACGATGGACTTTGAATATGACCAAAGGAAATTATCATGATATTTTCATTTTTAACGGTCCAATAAATATGGGCCAGTCTAACACTCTAACCATCAGATGATCAAATTAGAGTAATATTTGAATTACTTGCATACCACGTGTAAATTCCCAACTAATTTCTAAGCGCCTCCGTATCATCCATCACACTCCGCCAGAGCATTAAAGTTCTTCTCGTGACCAAAATCACGGTGGTGGACCACAAGTTATTACGAAAAAATAAGAAAAAGGCTACTTGGATGGCACATGACGCACGGGGGGACGACTTACGGACGAGCTTTGCTAAGCCTGCATGCGTTTACACATGGTAGCCCATCTACACGACACCTCATGTGCTTTCATGACGTATGCCTACAAAGATCCAAACCATCCAAAAGATGAGGCACACCGTTAATATGCCTTAGCATAAAATCGGGCCATCCACCTGTCAAGATGATCATGGTAAGCTTGGAAAAGTTTTACTAGGTCATCTGCTTGTTTGTGACATTGTGGCCCAATTGAAGATTAAATATGCTTTATTTTTTTTGGAAAGATCATCTACATGGTAAGGTCTATCTGATGGACGGCTTGGATCTTGCTCTCTCACGCCAGGCACATATAGCGTGTAGAAAGGATATCTTGTACACGCGTGTGGGCATAGTACTACTAGTTGTGAATGGGCCCCACATGGTGTTTTCATGGTGGACAGATGCATCCAACTAGTACAACAAGATAGGGACGCGGATTAGCTACTGACAGGTTGAGTAGCTATCTCACTACTGAAGTGACGTCACCAACTTCTGTGGGCCCCACTGTGATGTATGTGTTGTATCCACACCGTCCATCCATTTGGAGAGATCATTTTAGGGCATTATTTAAAGAATGAGACAGATCCAAATCTCAAGTGGACCCCACCAAAGAAAACAGTGGGGACAATGACCAGACCGTTGAAATCTTCCTACGGCTCATCATGATGTTTATTTGAGATCCAACCTGTTCATAAGTTCACACATGCATGGAAGAAGGGAAAACAAAAATATCAGCTTGATCGAAAACTTCTGTGGCGCCAAGAAGTTTTTATTGGTAGGAGATCAATCCCCACTGTTTTCTTTGGTGAGGTCCACTTGAGCTTTGTATCTGCCTCATTCTTTTTCTGATGCCATAAAATGATCTCTCCAAATGGATGGACGGTGTGGATACAACACATACATCATGGTGGGGCCCACAGAAGTCGGTGACGTCACTTCAGTAGCGAGATAGCTACTCAACATGTCAGTATGTAATCCGCGTCCACAAGATAGCCCTTCGTGAATTGCCTCAAAAAGAGGTCAATCCAGCTATCAGCTGAGCCAAACAACCACAAAAAAAAAAAAAAAAAAAAAAAAAGAACAACCCTCCAAAAACGTCTACATTCATGTGGGCCCATCTAATGGTTTGATCAGTGTGATTTTGGGGGCATCTAATTTTCATGGTGGTAAATCTGTTGGACGGTCGGATGTTATACAAATACTACGGTGGGCCCCACACGCCAATAATTAAGCTGTGTGTGAGCATCTCTAATTGTCAGAATATACTTGGTGCCATGAATATCTGGTAAGGGCCCCCCAAATAAATTCCAAAAGACAGGATCTTATTATACAATTTTTTTTTGCCATTGAGAGTAATATTGTAGGAAACGTTGCTATACATGTAGGAAACGTTGCTATACATGTAGTTGCATTTGGACTTATCATCGTTCAAATCACCTATCTGGTCCGTCCATTAGATCTGATGTAATGTCCTTTCATTCCTCTGGAAAAACTGCAGATTCAGATGCCTTGAAAATATCCCTGACTGGATCTATCTTTAATGAACAATCTTGTCCATCAATTTCTGCAGGCCATTGATTTGATGGTCTAGATCATTCAATCAGTATGCTTTTTCAATGCTGCGAATGAAAAGAGGATTGGACCTAATGGACGGTGCAGATGTGTGATTTGGAAGTAAAGAGTCCAAATACTACTATGTGCATTGTAATGTTCAAACTCAGCCGAGTGGATCATTTAAAAGCAACAAAATGCACCTGAGAGCAATGGCAACCGTATGCTGGGATGATCTGTGGCACATGTGCTAACATGGCACGCGTGTGCAGATCCAGGCCATTTATAATCAATACGATCGTCCGTTCTCCAACCCATTAATCAGATGATTAGGATCATCTGATCAAAGTGTTTCTTTTAGACGGATGGGTGATGGAAGGTGAGCCACATGTGATGGACGGTTCAAATTGCCTCAACATGTCATAGATTAACATAATTGTGTGAAAGTGATCCATATCCAAGTCTTCCATCGCATTAGTCCCACCATTTAGGTTCCTTGGCAGAATATAAAAAAAAAAAAAAAAGGTCCACGTACCCGGTGGGCCAAACGTCATGAAATAAATGGATAGATTGAAAATCCTTGACCAAGTAATTCTAAACCATCCACCCTGATCCCCCTTATACGTGGACTAGATCAGGTTCTTGGCTCTGGGGGCCTACAAAATGTAAACCCACCTTCCGAATGGTACCTAGGATCTCAATGCCATATACCACGGTGGCACATGGAGCATGTTAGGGATGTCTTCAATCTCGACATTAAGGGGTTGTCGGTCTTCAGATGGGATTGGGTCAAGTGCTCGAAACTATTTTGAAAGAGGAGGTTTATCTCTAGACACTGTGTGTCTGTATCTGAAGATCGAGGGTTGCCGGTCGCCTGATGAGAATGGCTCAGGCGCCCAAAACTCCCCGGATGGAATTGTGAACTCTCTGGACAAATTTAGTCGGGTTCAGTCGCCTAAATGGTAAGGTCAAGTGCCCGACGATTGGCACACCGTTAGGTTGATTTGTGCGATTTTGCGCGGATTTATTTCTAATTTCAATTTTATGCTATTTAAAGGGGTATAATGCGGGGATAAGGGTAACACAAGGAGTCCTAGACATATTCAAGGGATTGGGAGAGTTCTAAGGTAAGAGAAAGAGCTTGGGTTAGCTTGGATTTCTCCTGTAGAGCTTAGATCTAGGTAAGTTATTCTTCATCTCTTGTAACTTCTTATTCATAGTGGATTATTCACTTTGTGCCATATTTTTTTCCTATGAGGATTTTTCCACATAAAATTTGGATTGCCTTCTTCTTGTATGTGTTGAATTTGCTTGGTTGCTTGCCATTGTAGTTCGCCTTAATTTGATTCATTGCTTCCGCAGTCCTAACAAGTGGTATTAGAGCTAACGTTGGGAGGTAGACATAATCTAAGATAAAAAATCAATGGCATTAGACATGAGATTCGACATAGAGAAGTATTTCAGGAAAAATAACTTTGAACTGTGAAACGTTAAGATGAAGGGCATCTTAATTCAACAAGGATTGAAAGATGCACTCTTTGGAAAACGACCAAAGACTATGAAAGAAGAAGAGTGGAAGAAGATGGATTAAAAAGACAACATCTCAATCCAGTTGTGCCTAACGGATGACATCCTCTATAATGTCATGAGGGAAAAGACTGCAGCTGATATATGGGCGAAGTTGGAGAACATCTATGTGAAGGAATCTCTGAAAAATTGCCTATAACTGATTCTTCAGTTGTTCAAATGAAGATGGTGGAGGAGACAGATGTTGAGAGCCACATCAGCAACTTCAATGGGCTAGTTTGCAAACTATTGAATGTAGATGAATAGATGAATGGCGAATATCAAGCATGCATCCTGTTGAATTCTCTTCTGAAATCATACAAGTTGTTTACGGACTCTTTGTATATAGGTAGGGAGATCATTAGCGTTGAGACCATTATATTAACCCTCCAGTCAAAGGCGATGAGAAAGAAAAGTGGTGACATGGGTTCATCTACGGAAGCACTGGTTATTAGGGGAAGGAATTCTGAGCGGGATGGGGATATTCGCGATCGAGATCTAAATTCAAGGGCAAATGGAAGGGCAAGGTGAGGTGGTAGAATTGTGGAAATGAAAGGGCGCATGAAGACGGATTGTCCGAATCTCAAGACGAAGCAAGAGAAGTCTAAAGATTCTTCTAAAGAGGCTAATACCACTAAATCTATAGAGGATAAGGGTGATGATAGCGATGTATTGAGTATATCCAGATTGAGGTCTCTTTGCGATGAGTGACTCTTGGATTTAGGCGCATCGTATCGCATGTGTCCTGATCGGAGTTCATTCATTACATATATTGACTATGATGGTGTATTGGTTTTCATTAAAAGGGATTATCCGAATTCCAAGACGAAACAAGAGAAGTATGAAGATTCTTCTATTCTACAGAAGACAAAGGTGATGATAGCGATGTATTAATTGTATCTATATTGGGGTCTCTTTACGATGAGTGACTCCTAGATTCAAGTGCATCGTATCGCATGCGTCATGACCAGAGTTCATTCATGACATACAAAGAGTATGATAGTGGATCGGTGTTTTTGGGCGATAACTACGCCTGCAAGGTTTTCAGCATTGGTTTGATGTGCATTAGAATGTTCAATGGGATCGAACAAGTCCTGATAAATGTGAGGCATGTCCCTAAGTTGAAAAAAAATTGATCTCTTTTAGTGCACTCGAGGCAACAGGAGCTTCGATCAGTTTTATAAAGTGTTAAAGTGAGCACTCGTGGTGATAAAAACACGAAGGTGCGGCCATCTTTACAAGTTGATCCGGAGCACTTCATTAGATGGAGTTGTGGGGTCCATAGCGGAATCCACGGTTGCTCATTTGTGACACGTGCACAAAAGCCACATGAGCGAGCAGGATGTGAAGGTGCTGGAGTAAATTTGGTGGGGGCACAAGAAGCGATGGAGAAGAAGTAAAAATGCAAGATGAAGCTTTGGAGTAATGAAGCTTAAAGATTGAAGTCACGGTGGAGATTGTTAGGGATGTTTTCAATCTTAACATCAAGAGGTTGTTGATCACCCGATGGGGTCAAGTCGAGCGCCCGAAACTAAATCGAAGAGGTGGTTTATCTCTAAACATTATGGATCTAAAAATTAGGGGTCGTCAGTCGCCCAACAAGCTTAGCTCAAGTGCCCGAAACTCCCTGGATGGAACTATGAACTATTTGGACATATTTGGCCTGGTTCAGTCGCTCGAACGATCGGATCGGACGCCCGACGGCCGGCGTACTGTTAGGTCGATTTACGTGGTCTTGCACAGATTTGTTTCTAATTTGAATTTTATGATATTTAAAGTGGTGTAATGTGGGTTTAGAGTAACATAAGAAGTTTTATACGTGTTCAAGGGGTTAAGAGAGTTTTAAAGTGAGAGAAAGAGTTTGAGTTAGCTTGAATTTCTCTTATGGGGCTTGGTTCCATATAAGTTGTTCTTAATCTCTTGTAACTTTTGATTCACAGTGGATTATTTACTTTGTGCCATGATTTTTTCGCATAAGTTTTCCCACATAAAATTCAGATTACTGTCTTTTGCTTGGTTGCTTGCTGTTATGGCTCACTTTCTTTGGATTCCTTGCTTTCACGGTCACATCAAAGTAGCCCATACATGGCCTCCTTGGACACATGTGTGGGCTTAGCAAACCACTCTGTCCACGTGCATGGCAGGTGCCAAACATCAGGTGCATCTTTTGAATGGATTAGATGGTATATGTAAAATAAGGTGGCCCTTACATAGAGTATGAAAGGCTTGTAACTGTAGGTATCCCCCATCACAACTATTCCATGTAACGTTGCCCTTTTGGGTCAAATGGGATCGGGAGGGTCCACACGATGTACGGATTGGATGTCATTAAAACATCACGGTAGTACCCCCACACACATCGATTTGTACATTTAATCTTTTTCTGCAAAGTTTATATTAGATCCGGCCTCTCTTAAATAAATAAGATCGGGCGGATTCCGATGTGGCCTCAGGTACTTTGGCGGTATCATATGACGTATTAGCGAACCCTTTCTTTAATTAATTGGGGCCTTGTCCACGGCGAAGCTTAACCTACAACTCAACATGTGGGGCCCACCATGATGACGTGTATATGACATCCAATCCGTGTATCATGCTAGCTGCACCTTCTCATGTTCTAAAAAGAACAGATGGATTTAAAACTCAGGTGGGCCACTTGTTGTGTAGGCCAGGGCCAGGGCCCCAATGTGAACTCTAATACCTAGTTGGGAGTTTCCTGTGCTGGGAACCTAGGTGGAGCCTACCGTGATGTTTGTGAGAAATCCACACCGTCCATCCGTTTTGTGAGCTCATTTTAAGATTTGAGCCAAAACATGAGCCCATCCAAGACTCAAATGGGCCGAAAATGTGAAGATTGAACGTCCACAGTTGAAATATTTGTGGGGCCACAGAATTTTAAATCAGTCTAATACTAGTGTTTTTAGTTCATCCCATTATCAATGACGTTATGAACGGTATGGATGAAATATAAACATCACTTTGGACGCCATGGAGGTTTCAACGGTAGGAATTTCCCTACCCACGGCCCACTTGATTCTTGGATCCAGATCAGTTTTGTTCGCATGTCCTAAAATGAGCTCCCGAAACGGATTGACGGGGTGGATTTCTTACAATCATCACGGTGGGCCCCACCTAGGTTCCCAGCAGGAACTTCCTGCAGAAGGCTACGGCAGGACAGGAAATCCGCGTCCACCTGTCATTTCCCGTACCACGTGTTTTTTTTGTAAACTACAATCACACGTATGATGCAGCGTGTGTAAACCTTTGCGTACAGCCCCCATTTTTCCTGCCGTTTCTTGACCGATTGAAAATCCGAGCGGTGAAAGAGGTGACCCCACTATGAAGATCAACTGGTTTGAATATCAGACTAGCCCACTCATCAGGAAGATCGGACCGTCTGAATCAATTTACAGCCAATGATCTGATTCAATGTACAGGTATGGCTACTTAACAAGTTGGTCGAGCCAATTCTCGCATCGGGTAATCTTAATAGTATGGCCCATATTTTGGACGGCTAGGATGTGCTACATGTATGACACGGGTGAGAAAGACAGTGCATGCATATGATCAATCTTCCTTAGAAGCAAGTGGAAACATTGCCTACTACATCCAACCAGAAACAGGCCAAGTAGTTGGCCCCACTGAGAAGCGTAATCCAAAATAGCACAGTCCTTCCTCGATCCACGCACAACCGTTAATTGAATTGGCACCATCAGCCGTTTTTCTCTCCAGCCGTCCATTTGACAGCTTATGATAAGATGATTGGCACCGTCCGATTCATGTGATTCACGCGTCATGGCCCATCCACATTGGGAACAATGGTTTGTACGGTTTAGGTGGTACACACACCTACAATGCCACGTGTACAGTAGAACTGAAGGGATGAGAATGTCAGGAACGGCATGTATGGTGGACAGAGAATCTGACCATGCAACACTTCCTTCCTCTTCATTCAACAAATTCTCTTCCCAATTTGCCCTTGCCATTTCTCTCTCTCTCTCTCTCTCTCTCTCTCTCTCTGAAATCTTCTTCCAGAATTCCTCACAACTGTTCTTTGGATTCTCCCTCAACATAAAGTGCCTCCCACTATAGTTGACTTTGGCATGAACTAGAGATGGTTGAGAATCCCAAGGCAGATGTGGGACCGACAGCATAGATTCGCCCTTTGCTTATGAGAGGGGTATTTTGGGAAAAGAGCTTTTGTGGGTAGAGATATCAGGTTGGTGGTGTTTCTGCTATCTGTTTCTGAAATTGGGTGTTGAAAGGAGGAAAAACCCATATCAGAATTGAAGAGAAATTTCACAAAGTGAGTTCAATTCCTCTCCTTTCTTTCTTTCTTTTTTCTTTTCCTTATTTGGGGGGTTGGTCTGTTTGTTTATGTGTGTTTGGCTGGGTTTGTGGTGTCTTTTTGCAATCCGAATTGGATTTTGTGATATGCTTTTTTAAAAGACTTTGATGAGTATGTTTGGCGTTGAAATTTCAGCAAAGGTGAGAAGGCCATGTTGGGAGAATATGTTGAAAGTGGGTTCTTTTTGAGATTTTGGATTTTGATTCTCAACTACTGTGATGGATTTGACTGTTTGGCAAATGGTTCTTTTTTTTTTTTCTCTTTTTTCTCTTTTTTTTTTTTTTGGGGAGGGGGGATTTGGATATTGAAAGAGAAAGAAACAAAACCCATAGAGGAAAAAAAAAAGAAAAAAGAAAAAAAAAAGGAAAAAATCTAGATAAAGCGAGTTCCTTTTCTTTTTTATGTAGTGTATGATTTTAGTTACTAAGACTTTTATGATGATGTTTCTGTAATCAGAAATATTTAGTTTTCAAAACCCTTTAAAGAAATCCGTTTTGGAAGCATATCTGCTGAGAATTGCGGTGTTTTATTCTCAATTAATTTTTCGGGTATTTTGGTCATGAAATTTCTACAGTTGGAGCGAATTATGGTTGTTGGAATGGTGTAGAGAAAAGCCCATCATGGACAATGATATTTCTCAGCAAGGTTCCATGTTGGGCAGTGCTTTCCCGGATGCCGCTGCGATGGATTTCGATCCCATGGATGATCTCTTGTTAGATGGATGTTGGTTGGAGATGACCGATTGCTCTGATTTTTTCCAACCAAATGTATGTGGTTCTACTGTTCTTCTCGATTCTCCGTGTTTTTCCCCTTCATCTGACATTAACAGCAGCAGTTCGAATCCAAACTCTCCACAGAATGCTGATCGAGATGACAAGGAAAGATTGACTTTTGCTGATAATCCACCTTCAGTCGAGACCCAAACAGAAGATCTTGTTGTAATTGAATCTCTTAACAGAAACACAATAAAAAGTGGCGAGTGTTTGGGCCAATCAGAGTCCTGTCCAACTGAGGAAAGTAGGAATTTAGATGAATTTGAGATGGCCAATCGAACCTCCGAAGCGAGTAGAAGGTGGTGGATTGAGCCGAGGTCAAACCCTGGTCCCGGTTCTTCTGTGAAAGAGAGATTGATACAAGCGCTTAGATATATTAAGGATTCTACAAGAGAGGGTGATGTTCTTGTTCAGATATGGGTACCAGTAAGTAAAGGAGGCAGAAGATTTCTTACTACTTGTGACCAACCCTTCGCACTCGATCCCAACTGTCAGAGGCTTGTGAATTACCGGACAGTCTCAATCAACTACCTTTTCTCGGCCGAGGAGTATTCGAATGAGGCAGTTGGCCTGCCTGGCCGAGTTTTTCTAGGGAAGTTGCCCGAGTGGACGCCAGACGTCCAGTATTTTAGCAGTGATGAGTTCCCACGTGTCAGTTATGCTCAGCAATATGACGTTCGTGGTACTCTTGCGCTTCCTGTTTTTGAGCAGAGCAGTCGGTCTTGCTTGGGTGTTGTGGAGGTTGTTATGACTACCACGAAGGTCAACTACCGTCCCGAGCTTGAAAACATCTGCAATGCTCTCCAGGTTCAATTCATTTTCTTTGCTCTGGGAAAATTCAATGTTATATTTCCGAGTTTTCAAGTTGTCTGCAATTATGTAGAGCTGCGAAGCATGATCTACTGAAAGTCAATACTTAGGGTGTATTTGGATGCTTTCAAGATTTATGTTGAAATGGACGCTTTTGCACCCAAATTTCGGTTTGGGGCAGACTTGCGTTGATTTGGCTCCAATTCTACCCCAAATCAGTTTTTAGGAGATGACCCAAATGCTGATATTACTGGAATTTCTTATTTCTCTACCAAATGAGTTTTTTGAGGACATCCAAAGACGGCCTTCAGTTGGATGGCTGATGCAGACTAACTCCTCCTTTGTTTTAATAACTTAACATCGAACATCGATTTGTGTATGAAATATGGATATTGGGATTTAAATAGAGTGGAAAGATATTATCATTTAAAAAATGTCAGTTTTTTGAATGAGTGCTACATTTACTTCAGGCATCCGACATCAGTATTGCTTCTCAAAGTTATAAGCCAAAAATGGAAGTATAAAATGGGAAATTAGGTTCCTTTTTCTATTTCTCTAAGCAAAAAACCATTGCTTGCTTGCAGGCTGTAAATCTTAGGACTTCTGAAGTCTTGAGTATTCCCCATGTAAAGGTAATTTGATAGTCGCTCTTGCTCCAAAACCATAACATATGATGTCATCATTTTCTTTTCTAAATAATGAATAGGACTCCTTTCTGTCAGGCGGGCAACAATTCTTACCAAGTTGTATTGCCAGAGATTTTAGAGGTCTTGAGGACAGTCTGCGAGACGCATAGATTGCCATTAGCTCAGACATGGGTCCCATGCATTCAACAAGGTAAGGAAGGTTGCAGGCACTCAGATGAAAACTACATCAACTGTGTCTCAACATGGGACATTGCTTGTTACGGGACGGATCCTCGCATTTGGGGTTTCCACGAGGCATGCTCTGATCACCACTTGTTCAGAGGCCAAGGCGTGGCTGGGAAAGCGTTTACGTCGAATCAGCCGTGTTTCTCAACCAACATAACGACTTTCAGCAAGACAGAATACCCACTGTCCCACTATGCTAGGATGTTTGGGTTGCGGGCCGCCGTTGCGATTCGTTTGCGGAGTATTTACACTGGAATTGCCGACTATGTCTTGGAGTTCTTCTTACCCGTGAATTGCATGGGTAGTGTAGAACAGAAGTTGATGCTTAGCTCATTGTCCGTCATTATACAACAGCTTTGCCGGAGCTTAAGGGTCGTCACGGAAAAGGAACTCGAACAAGAAACCATTTTTCCAGTCAGTGAAATTACACCCTCCAGTGCAACGCTGGTGGAAACTCTCCCTGTTGTAGATGAAAGGTCAAATAGAGACAGAAGACAAAAGGAGAGATTCACGCTTTCAGCAGTAGCTTCTGGGGAGGAATCATCATGGATTACCAGTTCCACGCAGGCCCCACGGAAGGGCGAATGCACTGCGGTTCCCAATTCCTCACTGTTGGAATTTGGAAAGCAGGAGCCAGAAGGATTCCATGTCTCTGCTCATTGCGATCACCGCCATGATTCAACCAGAGATGATGTCGGTGGGGATTCATCTTTTGGCGAACATCACAGTCGGAGTTCTCGAAAGGCAAGGGAAAAGAAGCGAACAAAAACAGAGAAGACTATCAGCTTGCAAGTTCTTCAGCAATACTTTGCCGGGAGCCTGAAAGATGCTGCAAAGAGTATTGGAGGTAACTCTCATGCATTATAAGTTGGGAGCGTTTGGATGCTCAATTGAGCTGAACTGGGATAGTTCAATAGAACATAAAAGAAATGACCAGAATGGAGGTTGGATCATTTTCATTCGTAATTATAACCAATCACTGGTTGGAATTTCATGCTTTTTAAGTTGGACTTACAATTTGGGGGCCAGTCCTTTATTATGAATGAAGTGTTGCTAGGTCTTGATCATCCAAACGCAGCCTTGGATTTTTCTTCCATTTACATGAGGCTGGATTGCTTTCACTGTACATAGCATAACATTGTAATATTGCGTAATATTTCTATTCTGATTGTATGGTGAAAAGATGATGGAAAAAGTGTAGCTTTTAAGCTTCTTCTTTTAACAATTTTTTTTTTAATGTAGAAAGTATCGATTGTAAAAGATGATTTCAAGCAAAATATATAAGACCTTTATGCTGATTATATATCATCTAAGCCTTATCCCAATTAATTGGGGTTGGCCACATGAATCCCGTTCCGCCATTCCACTTTATAGAGGCCCAGACCTTCAGTTAGACCATAGGTCATCGAGTATTTTCTTACTACCTCCATCCACATCTATGCAAGTGATGAAACTTATACTAGCATTAAACTTATGCCATAACTTCCGTCATGAATCCAACCAATGTTTTAAATAGCAAATAGTGTGTGGCTTTGATGCAGGACAGCCCTAAATATGATGCATGCTCATGATCACAATTATCCAGCGGAAGTAAAAGCAATAATAATAATGAAATCTAGCATTAATCATTATAAACTAAGAATACCAGAAAGGAAACATGCAACGGGACGGGCCATCATCACAACCATGGAGTATGAGATTCAATTAGTGCCTGGGTTGGATCCGGCGAGGGATGGAACCTCCCGATCTTGCATGGCGTTACCCAATCGATCAATGATGATCACTAGTCCGAAGAACCAGGAGGTTTCTCGGATTAGGGATTTGAGAATTTGGGGGTTTAGGGTTTGGATCGATTCTTAAGGTTTAGATCGTGGGGAATAGCAAAACAGAAGTTTAGAAGGATATCAATAGGAGATAAAATACCTGGAAGAATTTGGAGGGGCACCAGAAGAAATCAAAAGAAGAAGATCAAGGAGAGAGAAGAAACACCATGAGAGATAAAGAGAGAGAGAGAAGAGAGAAGCCACCAAAAAGGTTTGTCTTTTCATTAATAATTAGCTAATCACATTATTAGGGCTTAGCCCACTTAAATAAGCAAGAAGAAAACATAAAAGTACCAAAATACCCCTAAAATATCTCTAAAAAAAAACAACTAAAAAAAAACAGTTCGTACGTTGGTGGGGCGCCCGGTGACCAATTTGGCGGGGCCTCCGGCTAAGACAAAAACTGTCCAACAAGGAAAACTGAAAATTTGCTGAATTTCGGGCGTCCGGTGCCAAATTTGGCATGGCGCCCGACCACCTTCAGAAAAGCATTTTTCTATACTTTCAGTCGAGTCTTCTTCCATCCCACACACGTGTCTTCTATGTGCCAAATCACGTGCGTAGGGTCTTCAATGCTCCTCAATCATCGCCTAACCACAAGGATGGTACTTGTGGGTGGCGCTTTCTTCGTTGGTACACTTGAAATGCTTTTGTTCCGCATCATACTCCTCGTCTGAGAAGAACTCGACTCCGGTGAGTTAAAACTCTTATGGCGCTCTAGTAAATCTGGATTAACGCTCTGTAACTCCACTTCTATCAACCATGTAGATTCTGACGGTGACTTGTTCTTCCATTTGACGAAGTATCTTTGGAAACCTCCACCTCTCATAAAAAATGATCTCTTCACCCAAGATCTCCTCAATTTCTTCTTCATGGGTAATGGGTGGGGGAAGGGGTGGAAGGGGTTGTATAGCAAAATCAGAACAAGGCCATGAAAGGGACGATGGATCAATGATGGGATGATGGGAACGGACTAGATCTTCCACATTAAGAGTTGGGTTAATGCCCATTTCAGATGGAAGGTCGATCCGATATATGCTAGACCCAACCTTCTGCAATATTTTGAATGGTCCAGCACTACGCGTTTGTAATTTCTTAGCGGAACCTTGTGAGAACCGCTCTGGCCTTATCTCACCATTACAGTCTCCTTTCTGAAATTCTTGCAATTTACGATGAGAATCAGTTGATATTTTAGAATCATCATTGCTCTTATTTATCCGCTGTCTAATATGTGTATGCAAATCATGAATATGGCGTGCGAATGCATTAGCTGACTCTGAAGACCTTTGGATGATAGACATGGGTGACACTAAAGGACACTCTGAAAAATCCACGAACATGGAATAAACAATCCTATGGAAATAAACAATCCTATGACCTAGAACTTGGAAAACTGAAACAAAAGGACACTTCTCATGGGTGACACATAATTTCTCATTATAAGTATTATAAACAAGGATGATTTTCAAGTATCCCAACACTTAAGAACATACACTATTAATACCAAGTCTTAAGCAGATCTGGGCATCAGCCATTATGTCCAAAATGTCACCAAGATACGGAATAAGGACTATGGTCATCATATCCACCATGACGTGAATACGTCGCATGATGGCTTGACACTTGATTGAAGCTTTGTGGGCGGTCAGGATATGCCCACATGTGTGCCATATGCCATTGTTCTTGGAAGTGAAAAGAGCAGGCATGACACACAGAACAAAACTCCAACTCAAACTTTCCTTATTGAATTCTTCCCCAAGAAGTTTATCAAATTGACACTGCATTTCTATATTTTCTGCAGGGTTCACCTGGTATGGAGGAAAGCTTGACAGGACTAACCTAGGGACAAGATCGATTGTGTGTTGAATGTCCCATATGGATGAAAATTTATCCCATAAATCATCTGGTGGGATATCACAAGTCATGTGGGTGTCTACCATCATATCCTCACTAGTCTCCTTTTCAAATTCATTAGTGTGCATTATGGTAAGAGACTTAGATTGGTACTCTATATCACTTAAGTCACACATGACATCTGGAAGTGGTGCGGTCTCAATTTCTTCGACCTTTTCATCACTAGCACACACTTCGTCATCCTCAATGATCATGAGCGATGCCTCAATTTCTTCCATTTCCTCACTACTAACACTAGGCACGTACTCTTTCACTTCATAAACAACCTGATTGGATTCTTCCAGCTGGCCATTCACCAAGGTATTATCTCGCTTCCAAGGAAAAATAATTGGTGTTAAACACTCAAATTGTTCATAAGCCGAGATTTCCTTAATAATGGGTTGGACCACTTTACAAGGAGGGGACCATATTGGTTCTGTGTTTGGACGGGAAGGTGAGGCAACTCTCTTTTGAATCAAGGGCTTTTGACGATAAGAGATGGGAAGATATTTTTCTTTTAAACGCTCTTTCATCTCGTCCCATTGTGAGATCGGGGCTCTCCCATCTTTATCAAGTCATCGCTCCAAATCTGTCCAAAACGACTTGGCTTGGCCCTCCAATTTCCACTTGGCAAATCTAACTCGACGATAATTCGACATATCATACCAATCAAAAAGATAGTCCAAGTCTTCAAGCCAATCAAGGAATGTTGTGGGTCCATGTGACCATTAAAGTAAGCCAACTCATCGGAGTTCGGCTTTCCATTGGGTCTCGATGGCCACACGACAACACTTAACGGTTTTGAACGTCTATACTCCATTCATTACAGGGAGACTCTACAGACTGGGTGACTCACAATATGAATGCGATGAATTTAAACTACAATGAACTGACACTATTAAATTAAAACAGGAAACAACTCAAATCTGGAAATTTTCCAAATTAGGAAACTTTTTAAAATTGGAAAGTTTCTAAAATTGAAAACTTTCTAAATCTGGAACTTTCCTAAAACAAACCTAAAAATCAAAACCCTAATTTGATAACTCGATCTAGACACAAACCATGCAAGCCTAATCTCTGATACCAAATTTGATGCAGGACAGCCCTAAATATGATGCATGCTGATGATCACAATTATCCAGCGGAAGTAAAAGCAATAATAATAATGAAATCTAGCATTAATCATCATAAACTAAGAATACCAGAAAGGAAACATGCAATGCGACGGGCCATCATCACAACCATGGAGTATGAGATTCAATTAGTGCCTAGGTTGGATCCGGCGAGGGATGGAACCACCCGATCTTGCATGGCGTTACCCAATCGATCAATGATGATCACTAGTCCGAAGAACCAGGAGGTTTCTCGGATTAGGGATTTGAGAATTTGGGGGTTTAGGGTTTGGATCGATTCTTAAGGTTTAGATCGTGGGGAATAGCAAAACAGAAGTTTAGAAGGATAACAATAGGAGATAAAATACCTGGAAGAATTTGGAGGGGCACCAGAAGAAATTAAAAGAAGAAGATCAAGGAGAGAGAAGAAACACCATGAGAGAGAGAAGAGAGAAGCCACCAAAAAGGTTTGTCTTTTCATTAATAATCAACTAATCACGTTATTAGGGCTTAGCCCACTTAAATAAGCAAGAAGAAAACATAAAAGTACCAAAATACCCCTAAAATATCTCAAAAAAAAAAAAAAACTAAAAAAAAAACAGTTCGTACGTTGGTGGGGCGCCCGGTGACCAATTTGGCGGGGCCCCCGGCTAAGACAGAAACTGTCCAGCAAGGAAAACTGAAAATTTGCTGAATTTCGGGCGCCCGGTGCCAAATTTGGCTGGGCGCCCGACCACCTTCAGAAAAGCATTTTTCTATACTTTCAGTCGGGTCTTCTTCCATCCCACACACGTGTCTTCTATGTGCCAAATCACGTGCGTAGGGTCTTCAATTCTGCTCAATCATCGCCTAACCACAAGGATGGTATTTGTGGGTGGCGCTTTCTTCGTTGGTACACTTGAAATGCTTTTGTTCCGCATCAGGCTTAGCATTCACTCCTCTGAAGCGCGAGGCGTGAGCTACATAGTGTGTAGTGCAAGCTATACATTACTTCTAAATTTTTAACTAAGGTTGTGCTTGGTTGCACAAAATATTATGAAATTTCATGATATCTGGTGCATCCAAACACATTTTAAAATAATGGGAAAAAGAGGGCAAAGATTAAGTATAAAAATAAAGAAATAGCAAAGAAACTGATTTAATTATGTTACTTATTATTTTACTGAAATCATTGAAAATATTGACTAGTTTTTATTCAAAATAGAAAGATGTAACAAATCATTAAAACATTAATTAATTTTAATGTTTTGTAAAAAATAACGTGAAAGTGTAAGCTACATAGCATGTAGCGTAGGTTACACAGGACTTAAGCTATTTTCATGAGCTACATAGTGTAAGCTATTTAACACACACACACACTCTAACTGTAGGAAATGAGGCCTGGTTTTGAAAAATGCCAGCTTCCTTTGGATAATGTTTTTAGGTTGCATTGGATCTTCACTTTTTCCTAGTCTTGTTTTATGCAATGCTATATTTTTCTGTTATAAGAGGACATGCTTACACTGTCATGGTACTAAACCTATGATTTTTTTGTTTTTTTATTGCTTGTCTTACTGGGGCATTTCACATCCATTGTTGTGTTGTTGCCAATGTTATTTAACCAAGATGCTCTTGTGTTTATACAAAATCTCCCATAGTTCATTGTTGACAAGTGCTTTTCAAATGTGGTATGCAGTGAGAGGTGCACCTTCTATAGTTAGATTTCTGTATCATGTTTCTCATCTGATGCATCATCGACATAACACTTGTTTGGTCTGTAGTTAGCAGGTGACGTTTTTAACCTTTTTCATGGTTGGGGTTCGAGCCCGTAGCTCAGTGGTAGATGGGGGCATGTTTCAACATTGAGGTTTTGGGCTCGAGCCTATGTTAACCTAAAAAAAAAAACTTGTTCATGGTTGTTATTTGGTTTCGTATGTATTTCCATTTACTAATGGCCCATTTGCTTTCGAAACCTTGTTCATGGTTGTTATTTGGCTTCGTATGTATTTCCTTTTACTGATGGCCCCACTTGCTTTCAGTGATCACACATACTATAATTTCATAAATAGTTATGCATGATATTTCTAACGTTTAGGTTGCATCTGGATAGTCAACTAGACTGAATTGAAATAATTCAATCAAATAGAGAGGAAATAACCAAGATGGAAGTGGGACCATTTTAATTCGCAATTAAAAGCAACCCCCATTTACAATTCCATGAGTTTCAAGTTGGAATTAAAATGATCCATATGGATGAATTGTGCCATTGTAGCATTCTTGTAAAGATATTGTAGTGGCATTCTTGTAAATATATAGTGCAACCCAACTTATACCGTAATGACTCTGAACTGAAAGTGGCTAGCCCCACTTAGTTCACTTCCACATTATAGAGCTGTTGCAACTCGATTCAATTGAGCATCCAAACCCGCAATAAAAACAAAGTAACAATCTAAATTAGGAGTTTTTCTACGCCCACATGCATATATAATTCAGCCAATGCACGTGTCATTATATATGCCAGCCTGGCAGATGTATAATATTGAGCTGTCCATTAAGTAGGCCTCACCATGTAGATCTTACTGCCCAAGACAAAGGTGGTACACTCGGTGTGCCATAATGTAGAGATAAATCGATGGGTTAGAAAATCTTCAGCCAATTTTCTTACAACCATACATTCTTTCAGTTATTTTTGGCCCACTTGACTAGTGGGCCGACCTGATTCTTGGGGTGGGAAAAGTACAGTGGTACCCTTTTGATAAATGGCTTGGATTTTGTACGTCTGCCACGCTGGCATGTGGCGATGTGTGCATTAGCCGAGTTGTACACACGTGGGCTTAGCAAGCTCCTAAATCGTGGGCTTAGCAGGCTGCTAAATTAAATGTACAGTGTTCTTGATTACCATTTTGACATGTGCAAAAATGCACGTCAGACAAGACTTTTGTTTCTGTAAATGAAATATTCTTGTTTCGTAACAATAGTTGCACCTCTATCCATTACTCTATACAAGATTCATGATCGTAGGATGTTAAAAACGAGATTGAGCCTAATTGCTTACGCATTTTCCTCTATGGCAGTGTGCCCGACTACTTTGAAAAGGATATGCAGGCAACACGGCATCACTCGCTGGCCTTCACGAAAGATCAAGAAAGTCGGCCACTCCTTGAGGAAACTAAAGGTGGTGATTGACTCAGTTCAAGGTGCCGAGGGAGTTTTCAACATCGATTCCCTATACCCTAATTTCACAAAGCCCTATGGCTCTGATCTGACCTCTCAAAATCTATCAGGAAGCAGCACGTTTTCCACATTGAAAAAGATGAATCATCATTCGAAGTCCTCAACCACAAAAGCCGAAGGCATCTTAGGGACTTTAACTGCTCCCGTAAAATCACCATCTTCTTCGTGCAGTCAGACCTCCAGCTCAAGCCTCTCTTGCTCCACTGCGGCCCACCAGAACTCACATGCTGTGGCAGAGTTACACGAGAACCAAAGCAGCATGCTGAAGAGAGTTTACAGTGAGGCAGAGTTGCATGCCTCATGCAAAGAGGAACAAAAACCTCCTGCTCGGTCCCACAGCCACAAATCCCTCAGTGAGCATCCTTCTCTTGGAAGCCTATCTTCTTTGCCTAAGCCCACCCATGTACCTAGAGAGGACAGTATTTTCAGAGTGAAAGTCGCATTTGGGGAAGAGAACGTACGGTTCAGATTGCATCCTTCTTGGGGTTTCCAAGAACTACAGCAAGAGATTGCGAAGCGGTTTAGTATAGATGATACAAGTACAATGGATCTCAAGTACCTGGACGACGACTCCGAGTGGGTGCTGTTGACTTGCGACGCCGATCTACATGAGTGCAAAGACATTTATAGATTGTCCGGTGTTCATGCCTTGAAACTATCCGTACACCGTATCACACATCGGAAGACCAGAAATTCTTTGGGCCAAAGTGGGCCATCTTGAGTTTCATGGAAAGCCTATCATTCTTTAACAGTAGGTTGCAGTCTAAGCAGAGTATTTCTTCCATGAATTCTTGTTTGGGTGTTGTGGATGTAGCATCATGGCATAAGTGAGGCATGTGGGTTCCATAGGGGTAATGAGAAAGCCCGCAACTAGATATTATCGGATGAAAGAAATGCATATATATCAGTACTTGAGAATGGCTGGAAATTATATCATGACATGATTACAACCAACGTGTTCGGCAACGGTAACAGCCAGCCATATGAACCTTAATACAGGCCATAGCAGCTGTTACAACCCTGAAACTGTCAAAAAAAAAATTTTAAGGAAAAAATGGATCATCCTGTTGCGGGCCATTTTTTTTTCAAATTCGGTGTTAGAGCCCTGTATTGCATAACAGGTTCCACCATTTACAGCTGTTAAGTAACCCTTCTTGTATACCTTGATAAAATAGGGGCTGCTATCATGGCTGTTATAGATCACAGAGATGACATTTATAGACGGCCTTTGAGACATGGGGTGTTTGGTTAGATTGGATCCCACCCGAACAATCCTGCAAACGTGGTATTCTTTTGATATTGGTTCAGAAAGTTAAGGGTAAGGTGTTTGAGAAGGTAATGCACAACTACCATCCCTCTTTGCTTTAGGCTTCTTCGGGCGTCGCACTCATGCTGTTTAGATTGAGGTGCGTGGAAGATGAAATGCATGGGTGGTATAAGAGCTGGGAAGCTTCCATCATTCTACATAATTTCCTTTATGGAGGTTCCGGTATGTGTTACAATCTCGTGATTTTATTTTTATTTTTTCGTCCATTAGATAAGCTATGGGCTAGGAAATTGAATCCTCAACCTGTTTGCAGAGGACTCGAAACCCAGATCATATTGTGCCAGCGGACGTTCTCACCCCTGGTGCGAATGGTAATTGATGGTAGAGTTGGATCTTGTAAAAATAGCCATTGCACATCTCTATAACTGAGAAGGGAGCACTGGTGAGTTTGTAAAGATGTACTTCAACTGTTACACATGCTATCATACCTGTTAAAATTAGTGCAGAAACTTGGAGTTGAGAAAAATTACATCCTATTTTTGTCTTTTCGGTGTGTTTGGATGCACTTTCGAGTTGAATTGCATAGTTGATCCACGGAAGTGGAAATGCTATAGTGTGATTATCTTCTTAGGCATTCATATTGAGGGACTGGGCTCCAAATTGCATTCTGCTCATTTGAATTGGGGGTAAAATATGGAAAGCAAACAATTTCCCTTTGTTTTGACATTCCCCCTGTTTGGATTACATAAAAACAGAAGGAAATCCATTTGCTGTCCTCAGAAAGGGAATTTATTTTCTTGAAAAAGTCAAATGGTTGCAAAGGAGGTTTCCCCATCTGACACTCACATTTAAAAATTGCAACCCAAACAATGGAAAATGTCAAGTACTTTCCTTCACTGTTTCTCTAGCAAAACAAGCAAGGGGCTTCCTTCACCTAGCGCCGATGTCAGTTTACCATCTGCGTAAGTCACAATTTCACTTTCACTTACATTCTTCTAGTTTACTCACAATCCAAACGGGCCATGAGGGAATGTAAAGATTTATTTCCTCGTTGTGAATGCCCCAAAAACTATCTTCGGTTTTTGTCTCTTCCTCCATATTAAACTGAATGTTCGCAGTTCAACTCGTTTGTGCATACCAACACTGTTTTGGTATACTTCTTTTCTTACTTTCTAGATTGGGGGTGAAGATGGAATGATGACATGCACGTGTGGGAGTGTGGGCATTGAGTATAACGACATCAGGTGGTCGAGCCATCCTCCAAATCATTAGAGCATTGTGCATCGCCCTCTACAGGTGCGTTCTATCCATCATCATCTCTGTCATCATCTTAGTCTTTCTTTTAGCAATTTAGTGTTGGCTTTTAAATCGTAGATTGGCAAAAGTTTGCAATTGCCTGCCCACCAGACATTTGACCATTGCTTTTTTTACTGGCTTGAAAACTGGCCACAGACAAACCCCAAGCCTAACTAATACATGGACACCCCAAAGGGAAAGTACAGCCGTGAAAGTTGTGTGATGAGCTGCTCACCAAAAATGAGACCCTTGATTCTTGAAACTTAAAAGAGTCGAAGCTTTCTACTTAGCATTGTAAACTTATTGTCTTGGATAGAAAGGGTGATGAAGAGTAAGAGAGTAAAGAGGTCTAAGACAGAATGAGAGTATTAGAATATTAGAGAGAGAGAGAGAGAGAGAGAGAGATGTGGAAGGGAAAAAAATTTAAGTCACAATGGTCAGAAATCTAAAAACTTTAATCTCTTCTCTATGACAGGAGGTTGATTTCGTATCAAGAGTTTGTTGGGGAGGCCAAGGAAGACAGATTGGATCAAGCGGTGATGCCTATGCCTCCTCTTCATTGATAGGAATCCCTTCATTTGCAGTATTAGGTGAAGGAAACAAAGGCGTGTCACCAAATATGTTCTATCCTTAACCCCCATCAATCATTAGTAATTTCAATCTACTTTTCCTACGCACTGGTACACTGCATGTGAATCATAGTAGGCAGCTTAAAAACCCCTATCAGTGACGATTTTACTGTTGGGACATTATGCCATCACATAAGTATGTGATGGCATGATCGCATAAACATGCTTCTCTATGTGACCGCATAAAGCCAACGGTCCAAAAACCACATATGCCACAATACGGTCCATTTTAGAATGGCATGTGCAATCGCATATAACAACACTGTTCTATACTACACAACAGTCTAGACTCTTTTAGATCTCTAAACCTGCCTCCTACCATCTACAAGCATGGAAAGAATATGCTTGAATACCTGGCTCTAGAACTTACTAGAGAACTTAAGCAACTTTCAAAAATTTCCACACAGCTCTACCGTAGACCCTTTTTAAAATTCTCTACACTACACTACAAGAATTTAGACTCTTAGATTTCTCTACACACTTCTACTATGTACAAGCCTTGCTTATGTCCAAGTTCACAGGTGTACAAAGTCAAGTCGGAAATTGCTAAATCTCCAAGTCACCCAACTATTTGTCTGCCCAAAAAGGGTATTCGTGAACAATTGTCTAAGGTTTGCGGCATTGACGGCACCATTTGAATTTCCTTATCTTGAATTTTAGTTTTTGTTATCCCTTCTTGATTAACATAGACTTTTGCAATTCAATTCATTTTTGCGTCCAAACATGGCCTTACAGGAACCACTCTAGCCACCTCCATTGTTCCCATCTGATACGCAAGCGGTGAAGTCTCCATCACAATGCAAGCCACGTCTCCTCGATTGGGATGGTGGAGATTGGTGAGGACGTTGACACTACACAGATCATAAGGCCCAATCACATCTGATATCATCATCTTTAACAGATCCATGTCAATGCATGATTGATGAAAAGAGTCTTCAATATTTTTTTTTTCGGTGAAAGCGGAAGCTTGGTGGGACACACCGACGTGGGTGTCATTGGCAGCCGTCCAAATTCATTGTCATCATGCATCAGGTCAAGAAAGATAGCTGTCATAGACACTAATACAATGCATTTAGCTGCAAGTTTTCAAAGTCTTTTGCCTCATTTTTTTCCGCCCACCTTTGATGATTTAACTAAAGGTTTGTCGCGCCCCTTTTTGCCCACATCATTTACCATTTCATATTGGAATCTTGTATAAAAGAATTCTCAGTTCTTCCACCAGGGATTGGTGGGGTCAATGGTCCATTGATCCAAATCGTTGGTATGTTGGTCCAGACCATGGATGGATCATGGCCCTAAGAATCTCCCTTATAGGATAATCCTGACCTTTCAATTTTTGGGCTGAAAATAGACGGTTAAGAAGGAAATGCAGCAATGATCTAAATTCAACTGAGGAATTGGTGGGCTGTGATCATCCCACCTGAGCGATTCTGGAGAGCACGAGCAACCTATGTTGGGCATCAACAGACCTATGGCCTCATGGCAGCAACATGGGTCCCGCTTGGAGAAGCTGAAGACACAAGTATATTGTGCGCCAGATGTATATTCATCAGGTGGGCCACACGTATGAAAAAATGGAGATGAGAAGTTGCTAGTGGGCCACACTGCAATTTACACGCGTGGCACTGATGAATGGACTGGCCTAATTATAGGTAAGTGGCATCTAGGTGGGTCCCACTTTAGCATTCTTGTGTCTCGCACAGGTATGTGTACATGTTGCAGATGTACGGCATATATAGCCTTAGGATTCTACGCACAGGGCCCTTGATTTAGTGATCAGAACCGTTGGTCTGATAGGCCCACACAGTTGGGGATGGCCCAAGAATTTTTCGATTGGATGATCCTAACCCTGCATCGGATGAATAAATTTTCCCAATATACATCTCAATTAAATCATTCTCTTTGTTCCTAAGCTTCAATAAATCGACCATATGTAGCTTTCCGAGCCTTACGATTCCGTGAATATGGGCCCATGGCTAGTTGATCCAGGTGATCTATCAGGTAGGTGCATCAAAATACGATGCATTGCACATCTACTCGAAATGTGGACCATCCATCATGGTAAGCAGCAGTGTCATTGGCCATGGTCCAACTGCTACCATATACGGCCACTAACGGCCTGGGCCTATTCAAAGTTTGAATTTCATTGACCCTCATCCAGCCCATTGACTGTATTGATAACTGAAAGCAATGTGGGGCATGATCAGAGATGTAGAGTAGGATGGGCCGTTCATCACATTTTGCATGCATACCCCACTTTATTTATAATGAGCCTGTTTGTCCAGCTTACATTGATGGGTTATTTGTAAACACCTCCCCTCTCTGGCAAGAGCCGTTAAGAGGAATCTGTCTTGAGGAGATCCCTTTAGCCGGCATGTGGGGGCCCACCGTTACATATAGTGGCATCTAAACCACTACATCAGCTTCAACCATAAACATTGAACGCTCAAAAAATCAAGACGATTAGATCATCATGTGTGCCACACCATAGAACGGATTGCCAGGATCCCACCGAACGGATTGCCAGGATCTCTTCAGAATGTGCCACCTGGGCATGAATGCCACAGATCACCTCTTACATATCTCACTGACATTGCCATAGTGTTTCTCATCTAAATGAAGCCTTGCTAGTAAGTTGTTGCAAGAGAACAAATTTGCAGAATCCTATATGGTGTAGGAGGAATCATTTTTCCTTTCCCTCATACAACCGTGCAAATGCTCCACCATTGCATATATATCTGCAGATTGGGGGTGAGCCCTATCTCCAGCCACAAATCTATGAGCTCTCTGATCAACATGCACCAAACTGTAACCGGCCACCACCCTCACTCCTCTCTCCTTCACCAGCCATCTCATCCTTGCCGCGTCCCTCCACAACCCACCCGCAGCATACATGCTCGATGCGATCAGGTAACCCGCTGAGCTTGATGGCTCTAGCTCAAGAACATGGGCCGCGGCTCCACTCCCGACCTCGCTGTTCCCGTGGCTCCTGCAAGCACTCAATAGTGCACCCCACAAGCTAGCACCAGCCTCAACACCTTGGGGCATCTTCTCGATCACTTCCATTGCATTGTCGAGATCCCCAGCCCGTCCCAACATGTCTACCATGCACGAGTAATGCTCTGAACCAGGATCAAAACCATGATCGCGGATCATTTCTTCGAAACAAGATCGGCCCTCCTCCAAGAGCCCTCCATGGCTGCATGCTGACAGCACTGAAAGCATAGTTATCTTGTTCGGCTTCACACCATGATATTCCATTTCACGGAGCAAGGCAAGAGCTTCTCGTGCATGGCCATTTATACCATACGCCGCTATCATGGCACTCCATGAAACTACATTTCTCTCAGACATTTCGTCGAACACTCTTCTCGAGGAATCCACATCCCCACATTTAGCATACATCTCTAAGAGCACAGTGCCGACCGCCACTTCATCCGCCATCCCATTTCTGATGACCAAACCATGTGCCCATTTTGATCTATTTAAATTTGCCAAAATCAAGCACGCGTCTATAAGACTCAGCATTGTAACTGCATTGGGCTTCTCTTGTGCCAGCTTCATCTCTCCAAAAAGGGCTATGGCTTCATCAGGCTTGCCACAACTGGCAAAGCCTCCAATCATCGCGGTCCATGAGATCAGGTTCCGTTTGTCCATCCGTTCAAACAACTTCCAAGCAAGCTCTACTAGTTGGCACTTCACATACGCATCCAGCAAGGAATTCGACACTGTTTCATTCATCCCAAATCCCTTTCGAATTATAACTGAATGGATGCACTTGCATCCAACTGCATCTCCGACATTCTTACACAGTTGAAGAAGATTCACCACGGTCACCCCATCTGCCTCAATTCCCACCTTTTCCATTGAATCAAACAGTGCCAATGCTTCTGGATACTGCTCATTATGGACCAATCCAGATAAAATAGAGTTCCACGAAACAATATTCTTTTGAGGCATCGCATCAAAGGCTTCATATGCAGACCCAACGTCCATGCACTTTGAATACATATCAACTAGAGCATTCCCCACGTGCAAATCAAATTCAAAACCACGACAAATCACATAGCCATGAATTAATCTCCCTCTACCAATGTCCCCGAGAGCAGTGCAAGCACGAAGAATGCTTACCGCAGTGTGCCCATCAGGATCGACACCACCTACAGAACACATCTCCTGAAACAACCACAATGCAACCCAAGCTTCCCCACTCTGGGCATATGCACTGATCATCACACTCCAAGAGATCACATCTCTCTCAGACATCTCATCAAACAGCCTCCGTGCAGACTCCACGTCACATAATTTTACATACATACTCAACAAAGAATTCTGAACAGAAACGACAGATAGAAACCCACTTCGGATTATGAGACCGTGGATACAAAAACCTTCCCGGATGGCTCCAAGACTCCAGCAAGCTTGAACTACAAGAATCAAAGTGGAGATGTTGGGTACAAAGCCCACCCGCCTCGCTTGCACAAACAAGTCCAACCCTTCAACAGACAAACCATGATCAAGGCACCCATGAATCATCACATTCCATGAAACGGAGTCTTTGATCCCCATGCATTGAAAAGCATTCAATGCAGACTCAACTTCCCCACACTTGATGTAAAAATCCAAGATGGAATTGGCAACGGAAGTACACAATTCAAATCCTTTCTTGATTACAGCTGTGTGGACAGAGACGCCATGCTTCTTCGACTGAAGCTTCGTGCAGGCTTTAAGGATCGGAGGGAGCAAGGAAGGATCTGCGATCACAACTCCGGCCCTTGTCATTTCATAACAGTGAGAAAGGACTTCTTCCCACTGCGTTTTCAACGCAGACTCTCTAATCATCAGATTCCAATTTGGGAGTTTCAGGAAGCGCATCTGTGAAATCAACAAAAGGTTGTTTGGTATCGAAGGTGGCAAAAAGATATCAACAAGTGAGAAGCATTCATCAGTACAACTAGTAATTTCTTTTTTTCCTTTTATATCAGCATGAATGGAACATATCTCACAGAATGAATTGCTTTTCCAGTATTCGCTTTAAAAGTACTCTTTGACTGCCATTTGGCTATTACAGAGAGGACTTGCATTAGCAGGAAAAGAATGAATGGGATGTAAAAAAGAAAGAATCGTCAGTCACACAGGTTGCACGCCCTTTTGTTGTCTGTTAAGGTTGAAGAGTCCATTGGTTAATGTTGCAGAGTTGAAGGTAAGGATTATCGAACATGACGAACTTGGACCAGTATGCCTTGTACTTGGTGATAGCGAGATCTAGCCATGGCTTGTAGTTTCCATTGTAGTGAATGACAGCCGCATTCTCAATCTCAGTTTGGTTGAGAGCAGGGTCATAACCAAGCCCTAACACATGCCAGCTTCGTTCCAGTGGGTAGGTCAGGTTGTAAAATGTTATCAAACCAGGCGGCAGCGACCCAAGCTTCCAAAGGGTCCGCTCCTCATTCTGCATAACCACCAAAAAAAAAACCACATAGTGAGAGCTTCATTTTAGTTTTGCAAAGTGCCAGATTTGATTTTCAGAAAAGTAATAGACGTCTAAGGACTGGAAGATATAAATATAAATAAAATCTCTCTAATTTTCTTCTTCTTTTCTGAGATCTCAGAGGGAGGGAGGGAGGGAGGAAGATGGCACCAGTGGTACCGAGCACAGCCAAGCAAGTAGAACTCTGAATCAAGACAGTAACACCTTCAAGAAAGATCAATTCGGAGCAACCATCGATGCTTATACCGAGGCCATTACTCTTTGCCCAAATGTGTCAGTCTGTTGGACAAATCAGGCATTGTGTGCTATCAGAAGAACAATAAGACGAAGGTGGAGGACTGCAGGAGAGCTCTTGAACTTGAAAGGTATCCAAAGAAGGATCTGGTCACCCTCTTCTATCGAGCTTCCTTTCAACACCAAAAAAGAAGAATAGGCCAGATGCTTCAAACCACTCGGGGAGGTGATTGATACCTTCTTACCAAGGGACAAAATATCTGGCAGACATCGTGGTTTTGTTTTGTTAGATTCAGATGGGAAAGGGAAGCCCAGAGAGCCATCAATCATCTCAACAAGGTGGGTTTGGGGGCAGAATCATTCATGTTGAATTTGCAAAGGAGTTTTGCAGGGCAGAGCCCCTCTCAGAATCACCCCCCAACGATGGGCAGCAGACGTCATCAGCCAAGAGTAATAGATGTGGATGAATCAAGAGCAAGAACGCTCCAGCAGGCTATCAATCCAGAAACATAGTATGAACTTCATAAATGCCCTGAGCCGAGGAAGAGCAAGGAGAGATGTCGCCAAGAAGACACTGGTGGTGACTGAAGCAGCTGCTGAGGAAGGAACTATAAAATTCGTGCGAGATGCTCTAATCGGTTTCTCGAGGCAGACACTCAACAAGGAATCACTGACAGAGATCTTCAAACATATTTTCTCATGAAAGTGGAGACCCAAAACTTAGAATTCAGAAACTCTCATCCAAGCAAGTCATCATCAGAACCAGCACGGAAAAGAGCCATCTATTTACTTCAAGTTCATGCTCTAAAAAAAAAAGCAGAGAAGGAGAGTTCACTGTCTGCTTGTGTTGCTTCTTGTTGTATCCATATATTGAACAAGAGTTGGATGTGCAGTAAATCATATCATAATATATGGTAGAACAATCCTTCATATTCGTATCTTATTAGGCATGTCCCCTGCAATCCATGCTCAGGCATCCTGATAGGCCAAAGGATCCTAGCTCATGACAAACACATCATCCTGGTGCAGACACCAACATGTAGATCTCCAGGAAACAGAAGCATTGGCACGAGGGGCAACAAGAAAAGCGGCACACTTCAGCCACTGGTGCTACATGGCAAAATAGTGTAAAGAGGAAAAAGCAGTTATCTATTTGGAACACCATTAGTCTGTGCTGCTCCCCGTGCTCCCACAAAATTAATAAAATAAAAATAGAAAAATGTACAAGTGGTACAAAGGTCCATAACCCAGATTCTAGATTGTTCATTGGGTGGGTCCCACCCTAATAGAATCTAACTGATCAGATGAATTTAACCATCCAAAACAGATCAGCCACGATTGAAATGATAATTGGAAACAATCTGGATGGGCAGTTTTGTCAAATATGTGCGACTTCCTGACAGTGGTCCATTCATGATGGAACCACAATGAACAATCTGCATTATGGACTATTTTTCCATGTGTCCAGTTTGAGTACAAGGAACCAGATAAGGAAATTTGTGCAGTATACTCAGGTTCCATTTTCCCAGAAAAGGGGTAAAAACTAGCAGAGAAAGAAAGAAGAAATTCCTTACCATATCTTGCCACCGATGATAGACTCCAGTCATGTTCCGCTTCTTCCACTCCTTGAGGTCAAACATATTCATTCCAAATGCCCATCCACAAGCATTTGGATCAAAATTCTGAGATATCAACGGGTTCGAGAAGTTGAGATATTTATCAAACCGATGGAAGCTCTCTTTACAGGTCTCTACTGCCCCATTCACCATCCCTTGAAGATTGATGGACCAAAGAGGTGTCAGGTCCTTCTGAACTACGATATCATCATCCAAAAACAGTATCTTGTCAAGCTTAGGGTACACCTCGGGTAGGTAGAATCTCAAATGGTTCAACATAGACAGGTACTTTGGATTCCTATATTTGAGATTCTCATCCCCGGCAGAGAGGGTGGACGGGTGATTTGCCTTGAAGTAGTATTCTTTTATCCGTGCAGATTCAAGCTGGCGGAGAACGGAACAATATGAAGAATTGAGCCACTTGAAATCATCAATGTTCTTAACTTCAATCGTTACATCTGCAGGAGCATTGACAAGAAACCACATCTTCATAGCCGCAACATTCAGCCTATCTGTGACAATATGGAAAACATGCTTCTCAGGTTCCTGTGCATGTTGTGTAGTGGAATTAACAACCACAGATGTGGCAAGCACGTTATCCGAGAATATGGCATAATGGTGGAGCGTGGGGTCCTCGATCTTGTCTGCATCCAGAACTTCTCTGCTACCATGATGCTGCAGGAAGTAATCTGTTGTGAGTTGTAGAGAGAGGCAGTGTAGGGACTTGGGGAGTGTCTTCGCTGCAAGTTGAATCAAGAATGCACTTTGCTTCTTCAGTGCAGTAATACTCTCTTCGGTAGTCTGAAGCATGGCCCGTAACTTCCTTGCAACTAGAATGCAGTCATATAACTTGTCTTTTGCCATTGATAAAGCACGACCCATTTCTTTTGCTTGTTTAATCGCACTGTTATTAGAGAGATTTCTAGCATAAGTACTATGAATGCAGAATGTGCTAAAACTGGTGGGAAAAGATGAGAGAAATACCTCGGCTGCAATTCAACATCTGAATTTGCTTCTCCAACAGCCCTTTGACTTTCTCGTATCTGTTTCTTCAGAGAGTTGTACAGATAGTTCTCATTTTTAGACCGAGCAATGCTCCCATATACTTTGGCCATTATGATCTGATCCCGCATAAGTTTCAAAATAGAATCAGAGTTTGGGTTGTTGTACTCTCTTCTCCATATGCTGTATTTCCCCCTGACAGTGTTGTTAAACCGCTTTGAGCGTTCGATAGCTGCTTCTTGCAGCCGGTTTTCTACCTCTGGGTCATGTCGGATTAGTTCCGCAGTTCGCTTTTCTCTTCTTTTCTGTCGCGTTTTCTGCAAGACGAGAAAATGTAACACGTCATGCCACCAAAAATGGAGAGAATAGGAGGAGAAGAATTTGGCATTTCTTACCCGACGCTTTAGCTTTACTGGACTAACTCGTGTGTCTCGTTTATATTGGACTGCTGCTTCACTATGTTCGTCATTGGAAGTCCTATTGCTCTCTTCCAATCCATCTGTCACATGAAATGGCTCTTTTCTCCCCTGACAGACGGAGTGGTCAAGAAAATATAAGATAGTGTCCTAAATAACGAAAATAATAGAACATGAACTAATCACAACTTCATGATCTAAATGCAACCAAACCATAACCACTAGTTAGAGAGAGAAAGAGAGTAAAATTGAAGGAAACAAATAAAACAGGCATTGGATGTGAAAATCAATTACATGAAATCCTATATGAAGAGCAGTTTTCTTGTACTTCACATGAAACATATGGCATTCCTATTTTCTGACACTGCGACAACCTTAATTATTGGATGTGTATTTCTGATGATTCATACCATATTCAATAGTAAGATAGAGAGGGAGGGGGCACCTGATTGTCATTTATCCAGTCGCGGTTCTTATTATTCGGATCCTCCCAGACCCAGGAAGGGGATAAGTCCTTTGATTTGATGTTAGCTATTCGAATGTCACCAGAAACATCCGTGTAAGTCACAATGATGTCAATGTCCTGCATAAAGATAAAGACGGTTACTGCATTATGGGGATATTTGCTTTCTTGAATAAAATAGATTGTTCTGATTCAGTAGATTTCAGTTTTTCCAACTGAGGCACCCTTGTCATATTTTGTCCTCATTCATCCAACATTCAGTAATGATGCCTAAGACAAAGGCAGAACATGCACACAACCACAACTATCTACTTAGTAGATGAATAATCACTTGATACTCATCAAAACAAAATTTGTACATTTTGCCAGTTCAAACATCCGTTTCAAGAAATATGTACAGGCTAACTCTCTGATTTGTTCATTTGTAGTTCAAACATCCATGTCAAGAAATATGTATGGGCTAATCTCTGATTTGTTCATTTACATGTTACCAACTGTATTTGCTAATATTGGTTTACATGTTGCCATTTTGTATCTAACTATCTTCACATGTCATTCGATATAATTGTACTTGTTAATATTGGTCTGCATGTTGCCAATATTAAAGGTGAGAGAGAGAGAGATTGGTCTGCATGTTGCCAACATTAAAGGTGAGAGAGAGAGAGAGAGAGAGAGAGAGAGAGAGGTGAAAAGAAGCACCAAGAAATAGGAAAAGAAATCCCAATAAAAAGGGTGGGTAATAATATTCTCTTTTGGCCAACCTATTGACCAACTCATTAGGCCATCTCGTTGCATGGGTAAACAAACTGTTCAGCATTGACGTGGATATTGGTGAATCTCATCAAAGATGAAGACTAAAGACCACGGTTCCAAATGGTCCCAGAAGCACAAAAATGACATTCCTAGAGCACCCTTCAACAATAAGTGGCCCCAAATTTTTTTTCTAAAAATCCCTAACCCCTTCCCCAAAAGGGCCTTAGGCCCATAGCCTCCACTTGCAATGTATCCCCAACTCGCCATGTCTGAAGAGGGACATGCAAACTTGGCCATCATCATAGCAAAGGATTCCTCCCACACCATAAGGGCCAGGGTTACCAGAGAACCATCAAAAGTCAATTTCTACCAACCATTAGATGGGGCCGGAGAAGAACATGCAAATTTGGCCATTATCCTGACAAAGAATTCTTCCCGCACCAAAAGGGCCCAATTGACCATACAAGAACCAACAAACCTCCACTCCAACAATTACGAGGGTTCATCCACCTCAAGACATCCTTGACTCTCCTCAGTTCAGAATTTGCAATGAGATCCACATAAAAGCAAATATCATGAAGTAACCCAACGAAACTCGCGCATCATCAATTAGCACTTGATTATCTTCACAGACTTCGGGATCAGCTCCATCACATTGTTGAAAATGAGATTATTTTGCTCTTCCCATATTCCCCAACAAACAGCAGAGGGGTTATATTCAACAACGGATTCCCTTGAAGGGACCAACACCCCAACTTTTCACAAACTCCACAAGACACCTTTGGTGAAATATCCAAAAAGATAGTGGAAAGATCAATTTCTATATAGAATGTACAACTGCATAAAAGATATGTCATGAGTTGCAATTAGACTCCAAATTCCAGTAAGGAACAGGTATACCTTGCCAATTAATGTGGCATTATTGTAGCAAGCTGCTGCCTATAGCTGATTGCATCAATGATGAAATGCACCACAAACCTAAAAGCTCTTTCCAATGGTATTGTCCATATGACCATGTAAAACGCAACCACCAGTCCATAAGACCCATCCATATTATTTCCTTTAACACCTCTCCCACATATCCAAATTTTACAGCAGTTGGTTGCTTGTGAAAAAGACCACACTGCTGAGTAAAAGAGCACCAATTGAATTAAGATTGGTTTCCACCAAATCAACAAACAAACCACAACACATCCATCAGCAGAAACTCTCTTATGACTGTCTGTAACCATTCACCCCTTAATCTCAAATCCCAATGCCAACGAGGCAAATAATAGCAACCTTAGCAGCTTATGAAGAGGATCTCAAAACCAGCTCCACCACATAAAACATACAACATGGCTTTGAACTCCCAAAAAAAATGACGAAATGCAACAGGATTTGTATCAGCAAGTTCTCGCTGGTAGCAGTTGCACCAGCCAATTCCGAGACTGGGTTAAGAAGGGTCGATGTCAGATACGCAGCTGATTGGCAAACTTTTGCCAAGCTACCATGATAATGAATCTTGTTTCGGATTTTGCTCCCTGCAAGTGATGCGCCACAATTTGGAAACCTACTTGTGGTGGATTAGAGAGGGCGTGCTAAGGAATTCCATGGTAGCAACACGTCATAATTTGCAAACTTGGGGTGGTGGAAAGTATGCAAGGGTGTGCAACCGCCGCCAGGTATAGGCCTTTTTCTATTATAATTTATGGATAATGTTCAGACTTCACATTTTGATGCAGACACAAAATCGTTCAAGGTGGACCAACGGAGAAAGCACCAATATAGGCGATTATTGAGGAACTAAAGACCCGCTAAAAACCCTTCACATGTGATTGGACATATAGAAGACCTCACTCAGGGAAGACACATGTGAAGGAAGAAAGGAGAAGAATGAAGATACATTTTCGGGCGCCCGAACTTTCCCTGACGAGTGCGCGAACCTCTCTGGAAGTTTTCGAACGACTTCGGGCGACCAATCAGGCGCCTGACCGAGCGCCCGAACTTTCCGCACTTTTGTTTATTTACGCGTTTTGCTTAGTTTTAGAGGTATTTTAGTAATTTTATGTCTTTTATTTACTTATTTAAGTGGGCTAAGCCCTAAAAAACGGATTAGTTGATTATTATTGAGTAATGAAAGCCTCTTGGTGCTTCTTCTCTCTCTCTCTCTCATGGTGATGTTTCTTCTTCCTTGATAACCCTTTTTCTTCTAATTGCTTCTTGTGCCTCTCTAATCCTTCTTCCAGGTAATTCTCTCTTTTCTAAATATATTTGCCTCATTAGCCACAAGCCCAAAATCTGATTTTGGGCATAAACCTTAAAGTTTTCAGATTTTCAAATCCCTAATCCGAAATCCCTTGATTTTCTGGATTAGAGATTCCTCTTGATTGATTGGATCATAGCCATGCAAGATCGGGAGGTCCCATCCCTCGCTGGATCCAACCCTAGCTATACTTGAAACTCAAACTTCGTGGTTGTAACGATTGGCCCGATCCATTGCAAGCTCCTTGTGGATTTTCTTAATTTATGATGAGTGATTTTGAATTTTAGATTATTTATTTCTTTTATTTTCTGCTGTTTAATTATGTTCATGAGCATGCATCATAATTAGGGCTGTCCTACGTCACATTTGCATGTATATAAAAAGGTGAGAGGATCGCAAGCATAGGAGAATGCATGTCATTTAATCATTTACATGGACAAACTGATTGCGCTCTCAGCAATAAATGAAACTGAAAGGAGTGAGAAAAGGAAACATAAAAACCAAAGGCAAATGCAAGTACAGAAAGAAAAAAGGGATGAGTTGAGTTAAACCTTCCCATCACCACATTTCTCACATCCAGATAGGCGTCGATATCCTCCAGAATTGCTATGGCTGGAAAAAGCAAAATGCATATCAAATTACACAGGCTATTGAATGAAAACAGCATGTCAATAGATACATACATAAATACAAAGATGTGCACTGCTATGTGTGTGGGTGTGTCTATGTATAAACTAGCATGTTCAAGCTACTAATGTCATACAAACGACGAAGAATGATATAATGGAAATGAAAGGAAAATTAGTCTCCTAAAGCTCAAGGAAGTTAAAAATCCTAATAGCAATATTACATTGGCTGAGCTGATCATTGATAGGAACCAGTAAAAGAAAGGGAAATAAAAACATAACATGAGATTATCTGCAACATGTGTCTAACACATGCATGATTCATATTTCTTTACACCAACTAACACAAACTAAATCAAGTTATCCTACCAAAGTAACTAAAAAAATGAGTCTGGACCTTGGTTCAAAATATCCATCTCAGCGCCCATCATCAGGAACCAAGCCAGATCAGTGCTTAATCCAACCCAATTTGAATGAGTTCAGCATCGAAATCATTTAAATAATAGAGAATATAAAGATCAGAAAATTAATGAAAAAGGAAAAGTAAATACAAAAAAAAGCATCAAAATTTGAGGAAGTACAGAAATTCAAATCGTGTCAATTATCAAGATATATCATCCCAGTTCCAATCAAGTCTAGCTCAACTGTACAGATAAAAATCCAACTCTTGGAAGATACTATGAACCATGGTTTTGACATGTAAAAGTTTAGAAGTACAAATACAAATTTAAATATACATGAGTCAGATTGTGTATCAGAATTAGATTCTGCGCGCTTGTGACTCAAGTTGTGACCAAAGCCAACTATTTACCAATATGGTGATTTGACATGAAGTTAGGAATTATATAGATAATCATAAACATATATTTCATTGGTCTTCACAAAAATCTTTTTCCTTTGATCAATATATGTGGACATGGTGGCATGCTCCGTGTGAAGTGATCTTACATTGCTGGAGTATCAGATTTTGTATGGGAACCTGCCTCTGACGTGTCTGATCCCACCATAGACATAAGTAACATGACCTGCAGAAACATGAATGACTTGTAAAGGGCCAGAAGAATACTGTTATATAACAAGCATGGCATGAGCAAACCTTTTAATGTGCATAGAACACATGGGAGAAACAACAATAACAGAACTGCCAACAGACAACATGGAAACTTTCTCAATGGAGCAAAATCAACAAACCTAATAATTGGGCAATCGATTTTTAGAATAGCTGCCATAGGCATCATCATTGGGACATCACACATGACCCATAGCTCGGCGTTTGAAAATAAATTGTTTTATAAACTAATAAATAATATTTAATTAGATTGAGTTAGCTAGCTCAATCACAACATTGTGACTTACGTGAAATCATCACCGCACCACCACCATCATCATAGACTTGTCTGGTTATCCGAGCATTAGTGAAATGTGCTAAAATTGCTTTTTGGAGGAACAAAGACATACAAATAAGAAAGCCCAAGGCGGTGGCCCTCAAGCATGGTTTAAAATATCGTCCAAAGCCAAGTTGACCCAGTATTCTGGTGTATTAAAGAAGCCACCAGGTGAGTCGAACTTCAAAACCAGAGAAAGTCGGACCGATTCCAACTGAATCAGAGCAAGCCAGGGTGAGTGGTATTGGTTTTGGCCTTCAAGTAAGTCTTACTCCGAAACCGATGTTTAGAATTGTGCTTACAAGCCTCGAATTGGGTACTCAAGTAGCCTGATAGAGAGATTATAATGAAACTAAGGGGCATATTTAGCAAAGACCGTCTTCGTTCACAGGGGATCCTTCATCCTTACCCTTATCCAAAGTACCCGAGTATCCAACTTGGTTTGTCCAGCTTTGTGAAGGATCCAAGGGTCCTAACTTTTTCCAGCTAAAGAAACGAAACAAATTTGCACAGATCAAGTTCAAGATCCAGCATGAACCTGGTTCCAAATCCAGTTCAGGTACATCTTCAGATATAAAAGCTCAGATTTCCCCGCATATCTCTTTATAACTTACACGGATCTGCTGGAGACACTCAGATCCAATCTTTGGAACTTTGCACAAACGCCATCCCAATTCATCCATCACCCAGAATCAATCTCCAATGTGCATTTTTACGAGGCCAAGAGCACATTAGCTGTTTTGATTATCTCCTTAGTATGATCGTTTTTACTCATAAACAACTATGTTAATGTAGTACAGAGAGTATGAATGTTACATCCACGTGAAGGAAATGGTGGTCCAATACATCAAGTAGATCACATCCAACACTCTCCCTCAAAATATGACTAAAGGAAACATGCTTCTTTTTTTTTCTTTTTCTTTTTTTTCCCTTGTGGGTGTGTCTAATTGAAACGTGCATGCCAGGTACTAAGTCTCTAAAAAAAATAAAAAGAAGAAGAAGAAAGAAAGAAAGAAAGAAAATCTATGTTCCTAGATTTTAAGATGAACCAAATAATAGCATCTTTTAAGCGTTCTTCGACAATAACCAGCAGAGAAGAAGACACTTCAAAATTCCTAGTCCTCTTAATGCCCAGATCTCTGCTTTTTTTTCAGTTCCCCAAACCCACTGGGGTCCAAAAATCACCACCTTAATCTCTCCTTATCGTCCTAAACCTAATGACGCTGCCAGTTTTGGAATCATGTGACAGTAGGGTCATTCAGTCCAAAAATCAAAATATTCTAATCACTCCTGTAAAATTAAAGGGAGTGCAATACTACTCTTATTGAGAACTCCATGGAGTACCATCCAGAACATCTCCACTGTATATATGGCACATGCAATGATGATCAGAACCATTGATTTGGTGTGCATGGCCCAAAAATCAAGGACTGTGTTAGCCATTTAAGGAAAGGCCTGCAAATAGACAGCTGCCAGAAAATGAGCAACATTCCACATTTAACAGGAGAAGCTCTCAACTATCAAACACTCAGGAGTCTCCAACCCAAGGTTTAAAGGATTCTCCAAAACTGGTACACATCAACCAAGAAATTCCCATATCAACCATGTACAATATGGCTGTATCAACCCATATTGGCCCCAAATAGCCTGATACAGCAATGCAGGATTGCATTGGTGGTGAACAATATAATACCCGATACACCAATTTTAGACCATGTTCCAATCCAAGCATCTTTTGGAAGTAAAATGCAATTAGCTGGATCTGTGTGATCAAAAGCATAAGTAACCTTATTATATTGTCTTGACTTTTTAACGCTGTATAGGATCTTGTATTTTCCCCACTAAAACAAAGAAGAAAAAAAAAGTCAAATTGAGTTTTTCAAACAAGAAACCACGATTCTCTTCGAGTTTTTCAATGGCCATACAGTCAGTATTCTTCAATTAAAGCATCTTTTGAGAGTAAAATGCAAACTAGCTGGATCTGTGTGATCAACAGCATAATGAACTGAAGGTAAGTAACCTTATTATATTGTCTTGGTTTCTGAACTCTGAATAGGGTCTCGTATTTTCTAAACTAAGACAGTCCAAACAGAAGCGAAAGATCAAAGAAACAACAGTTTTCTTGAGATTTTCAACAATCCAACAATCAGGATTATCGAATCGAAGCATCTTTGGGAAGCAAGATGCAAATTAGCTGATCCGTATGATCAAAAGAATAATGAACAGAAGGCTATCTTATTATATTGTCTTGGCTTCTGAACTCCATATACAATCTCATATTTTCCGCAGTAAGACAAAATCCAAACAAAAACGAAAATCAAAGAAACCACGGATTTTCTTGATTTTTAGGCCAAACATCACCAGACATGATTCGAATTCTATGGAACGATGTTTCAGACAAACAGTAATCATAACCATCAGAATTCATCCCTAAATGACCAAAACAACATTAAAGAACGATAAACCCTAATCAGAAACCAGATTCATCATCATCCGAAATTGAAATTGTAACAAGAATTAGAAAGAACGAAGATAATCTGAAACAGATATAGATCAGTCAAGTGAGATTCGAAAACTGATAGAAATCTTGCAGTAGAGAGAGAGAGAGAGAGAGAGGGGGGGGGGGGGGGGGGGGGGGGGGAGATTGAGATGAGATCGATCTCGTGCTTGCCTGTAAGATAGAAATGAGAAGAAATCTACAGCTGGAGAAGCTTCTCGATCGAGATTCCATGGCCAGAGAGAAAGAAAGAGAGAGGGAGAGAGGGACAGGAGCAGGTGGAAGTGAAATGTCTTTTTTTTTTCTTCAGCGGGAATCAGATAGAGGGGATTTTATAAGATTCTCTCTCTCTCTCTCACCCTTTTTTTTTTTCTTCTTGTTTTTTTTCATTTACGCGCTTAGAGACTTGCCAGAGTGCTCATGGGTGCTGCCAGAGTGCGCAGGGTGCGAAGGAGGCACGATATACTTCGCACTTTCGTGATTTACGGGGAGGCTTATTCTGCGCACAAAGCGCAGGTTAGAAAGCCAAGGGCTGGCTTTATATGCGGGGGACCGTCGTTGGTATTTGGGGTGTTACCCCCGTATAACAGAGGATCTTGATTCAACGACGGGCACCTCGCGGGAGGGGGCGGGACACGTGTTTGATATCCGACCAGGAGTCACACGTGTCAGAGATAAGGACCGTTTATCGGGTAGGGATTGAGATGCACCACAAATAAGGTAGTACACTCATCCAGTGAGCTACATACGTGCGTTGATTTTGGACGGTTGGATTTTTTTTCCCTCTCTTAAAGGCGCATTTTTCTCGTGCAAGTTTGATATGCGGACAAACATTCTTTTAGTACATATGGCCCACCTGATGAATGGCCCGGATCTTTACGCGTGTTTCGCCTCCGGCAAATGAGGGGCCCTTGTTGAATCGCGGCTGAGATATCAAATATTTAGCCCCGTTACTATTGGCCGCAGATTAGGTACTACCCCACCATGACCTAGCAAATGACGGACGGTCGTCTGGGGCTCTGTGAGGCCGAAGGTTCAAATGTACCACACCACATGAAGTAGTGGGGATTGAATTCCTACCATTTAATTCGTGTGCCGGTGTGCCATACACCACCGACATCGATGGTGTGTTGAGGTCGGGCGCGACTTGGGTGAGACCCCGGAACCAGCGATGTGGGTGGGACCCCGAACGTAGGGCCCACCTGGATGCATTCGTTGTATATCCATGCCGTCCATCTGTTTCTTCATATTATTTTAGGACTCATTCCCAAAATTGAAGAACATTAAAATTTTAAGTAGACCACACCACTGGAAGCAGTGCTAATTGAACGCCTACCATTAAAAACTTCCTAAAGTCCACCGTAATGTTTACTGACTATCCAATCTGTTGATAAGGTCACGTAGACAGGGATGAAAGGAAAAAACAAATATCAGGTCGATAGAAAACTTTTGTAGCCCACAAAATTTTTTTAATGGCCATTAACCAGTGTTTCTAATGGTGTGGTACACAAAAAGTCTTTATCTTCTTTATTTTTGGTTTCATGGCATGAAATAATCCTTAAAAAAAAAGATGAACGGTATCGATATACAATTCATACTTATAAGTGGGCCCTATGTCCAAGGTCCCACCCACATTGCTGGTTCCGGGGTCTCACCCAAGTCGCGCCGGTTGAGGTCACCCGGTCCTGTGGGTCCAACATGATGTTTGTTATATCCATGTGGTCCATTCATTTTATGGAATTATTTTAGAGTATGGTTCAAAAAAATAACAAATCTAAAACTCAAGTGAATTATACCACAGAAAGCAAAACAGGGCCACTGTAATGTATACTTTCTAGCCAACCTGTTTATTTGGTCACGCAGACTTGGACAAAGAGAAAACATGAATATCAAGAACTTCTATGACCTCAGGAAGTTTTCAATGGTAGCCTCAGGCCTATATTTTTAGTCCATTCCCTAAAATGATATTGAAAGTTTTGGATTAATTTGATCTTTGCATTGTCCCTTCATCCAGGTATTCTTGAAATTATTAACAGTTTGGATGGCAAATAAACATTACAAAATCTTACATTTGGCCCTTTGTAATTTTTAGCGGTGAATCACTCAATCACCGTATTCCTGTGGTGTGGTTCACCTGAGATTTTGATATGCTTAATTCAGAAATTCATGTCCTAAAATGAGCTGGAGAAACAGATGGACGGCGTGGATATACAAAACATCCACTAAGCTGTTATCCTGGTAACACCTAACCTGCTACTGAAAATCCACTCTATCAGGTGGGCTCAAAACTGTGTTCTGGGTCATATCTTCGACCCTCTATTGCTTTCGACAACTGGGCCCACTGGAAGAATGGAAGAGTTTGATTTTCACTCCAGGTGATCTAAATGGTTAGATCGACCCTTTTCACGGCTAGGATGCTCTACACGTGGCTTTGTAGCGGGCAAAAGTGGAGCATTACAGAAAGCTGCTTCAGGTGCTGACTGCAGTACTTGATCAGTCTACATGTGGTAGGAGATACTGTTGATCAGGTCCGTCCATATAAGTGGATTCTCTCAAAGACATCTCACCGTTAAAAAATCACAAGCTCAAAATATTAATATCATTCTTTTTTTAGTGCTAAATTTCAATCGTTAACCAACATTGCTTCAGCCGTCAATTTTTCATCAGCCAAATGAATGGATATGATCATCCATATTGTTTTAGTTCTAAAAGAATGGCCATCAATAGTAGTGAAAACTAGTTGGATGGTCCACATTCACCATATTCCATGCCACGTGTATGGAAAATGGTACCCCTCTATCATACAAATTCTCAAAAGACGTTAGCGGATTGCCCGTGACCCCGGGCACAGAGATATCTCTGTGCCCGGAGCTGTGTGGGGTCAAAAGAGATTTCCCTGACAAATCCACTCCGGTCCATATGTTTTAAAATACCATTATATGATAGGGTGCTAAAAATCAGAAGATCTAATAATCAGGTGGGACACACCAATGAAACAGTAGGAACAACAACGTCCACTGTTGATACCTTCCTGGAGCGTACTATGATGTTTATATGCCATCCAAACCGTTCATAGAATTATTACCACTCAGATAAACTGTAGTAACAAATATCATTCTAATAAAAAAGACTTCTGTCACCACCAGGCGTTCAATCCCCACAGTTTAGTGTGGCATGGCCCACATGAGTGTTGGATCTGTCTGGATTTTAGAATCCTGTCCCTATTGCGGTCTTTAAAATAGATGGACAGAGTGGATTTGTCACGGACATCTCTATGGGCCTCACAAAGCTCAGGGCACAGTAATATCTCTGTGCCCGGGGTCACAGGCAATCCACTCCCGCCGTTAACCGTTTTGATAGTACAGTCGAGACTCAGACCAATCACTGGGTACCTTTCGGCGGGTGGAGGAAGCGAGCGCGACTTGGCTGCGAATCAGCCATGTGGGTGCGACCCTGACCGTAGGGCCCACCTTGATGTATAAATTGTATATCCACATCGTCCATTGGTTTCTCCAGATTATTTTAGGGCATGATCGTAAAAATGAAACAGATACAATTTTAGATGGGCCACACCATAAGAAACAGTGGTCATTGAATGCTCACCATTAAAAAATTCCTAGGATTTACCATAATTTTTTTGACCATCCAACCTGTCGATAAAGTCATGCAGACCTGGATGAAAGGAAAAAACAAATATTAGCTTGATACAAAACTTTTGTGACCCACACCGGGTTTTTAATGGCCAATAACCATGATTTCATGTCATGTGTTCCATCTGAAATTTTCTATCTGCTTTATTTATATTTTTTTACCATCCGAAAAATAAGCTGGAGAAACTGATTAACAGCATTATATACAATGAATACAATGAGGGGGCCATCCACATCGCTAGTTGAGGGGTCGCAGCGAAGTTGCACTCGAGATATTCAATGTATACCTGGAGGTGGGCCTCATGGTCAGGTGTCGCACCAGGTTGGGATTTTTACTGCAGTAGCCCTAAGGTATGGCTATTTTTACTAAAGTCCAATTTCTCATCTAGTTCATCATTGTTGGCCTTTTGATGAGAAATTGAAAGTTTATGGTCGAAAATGCTCCTTCCAGCAATCCCCTCCCACTGAGCACGTGGTGGTCAGAGGGGCATTTTCGTCCGTAAAATTTTTAATTTCTTTTCAAAAGGCCAAAGAGATCAAGCCCAACAAAACATTAGACTTTTAGTAAAAATAGCCACACTCTAGGGCCATTGCAGTAAAAATCCCCACCAGGATGATTCGGGCGAGCAAGGTTTTGTCCACCATGATGCACATTCCTTATATACAGGCCATGTATCGGTTTTGAAAACTCATTTTAAGGCATATACAAAAAAAATGAAGTAGATCCAAATCTCATGTGGACCATAATATAGGAAACAGTGGTAGTCCAACATTAAAAACTAGTGGTCAGACCAAAAAGCTTTGGATCAACCTGATGTTTGTGTGATCTCTTCTTTCAGGTTTTTGTGACCTGATCAACGGGTTGGATGGAAAATAAACATTCCAGTGCCCCATGAAGTTTTTAATGGTGGGGATTCAATCAAGACCGTATCAAGACAGCACCACACAATCCGCTTCCGGAAAATCCATAGAGTAAATTAGCTGTTACCGGGTAACACATCAGTTGGTGTTACCCTAATTATGTGAGGCCAATATTGGTGTATTTGTTGTATATCCATGCCGTTCATCTGCTTTATCGTCTCATTTAAATAAGAGATACCAAACCCTAAGAAGATCCAAATCTCGGGTGGACCACACTGGAAAAAGTGATGAATGACCATTAAAAACTTTGTGGGCTAAAAAAGTTTTGAATCAATCTGATCTTTGTATTTTCCCTTCATCCAGGTATTCTTGAAATTATTTACAAGTTGGATGGCAAATAAACATTACAAAATCTTACATTGGGCCCTTTGTAATTTTTAACAGTGAATCACTCAATCACCACTGTATTCCTATGGTGTGGTTTACCTGAGATTTGGATGTGCTTAATTCGTAAGTCCACGTACTTAAAATGGGATGGAGAAACAGATGGACGGCGTGGATATACAAAACATAATCATAGTGGTCCCACAGTAAGGGTAACACCACTAAGCTGTTATCCGGGTAACACCTAATCTGCTCCCGAAAATCCACTCTATCAGGTGGGCTCAAAAGCTGTGTTCTGGGTGATATCTTCGACCCTCTATTGCTTTTGACAACTGGGCTCGCTGGTAGAGTGGAAGAGTCTGATTTTCACTTCAGGTTTATCTTAATGGTTAGATTGACCTTTTTAACGGCTAGGATGTCCTGCATGTGACTTTGTAGCGGGCAAAAGTGGAGCGCAAATGAGTAATGATTAATCACTAAAGTAATTCCGGCATTGCTATCTAGGTTGAGGGTAATGGCTTGCTTTTGATGCTAAAATTGGGAAGTGTGCAAATTTTATGTGGGCCCACTATTATATATGCTGCTTATCCATGCCATCCATCTGGTTTGCGGGATGATGACATGGTCATTTGTGGAATGATGATATAGCATGACTCCGAAATTGAGGCAGATCCAAAGCTCAAGTGGACCACACCATGTGAAAGAGTGGGTTAAATGCCTTTCGTTAAAAATCTTTTATGATCATAATTTCCTATGGTGTGCGTCGCTTGAGCTTCGAACTTGCCTCATTTTTTGGATCATGCCTTAATATGTTCTATTACAATAAATGGACTACATGGATATGTCACAGACATCATAGTGAGCACCATGAATTTACGGCCATTCTTTTCAAACGGTTTGTGCAAGATGTAATTACCGTACACCAAACATGGTTAAACAGTATTTATTACCGTTCTTCAGGTGCTGACTGCATTACCCAATCAGTCTACATGTGGTAGGAGATACTGTTGATCGGGTCCGTCCATATAAGTGGGTTCTCTCAAAGACATCTCACCGCTAAAAAAAATCATAAAGACAAAAATAATAATATCATTCTTTTTTTAGTGCTAAATTACAATCGTTAACCAACATTGCTTAGCTGTCAATTTTTCATCGGCCAAATGAATGGATATGATCATCCATATTGTTTTAGTTCTAAAAGAAATGGCCTTTAATGGTAGATATAACGAGGTGGACGGTCCAGATTCACTATATTCCATGCCACGTGTATGGAAAAGGCTACCCCTCTATCATACAAATTCTCAAAAGACGTTAACCGTTTTGATAGTGCAGTCGAGACTCAGACCAATCAATGGGTACCTTTCGGCGGGTGGAGGAAGCGAGAGCGACGTGGCTGCGACCCCCGACCAGCGAAGTGGTCCGACCCTGACCCTAGGGCCCACCTTGATGTATACATTGTATATCCACGTCGTCCATTGGTTTTGCCAGCTTGTTTTAAGGCATGAATCCTAAAAATGAAGCATGTACAAATTTCAGGTGGACCACACCACAGGAAAGAGTGGTCATTCAATGCTCACCATTAAAAAATTCCTAAGATTTACCATAATGTTTTTTGACCATCCAACCATGTCGATAAAGTCATACAGACCTGGATGAAAAGAAAAAAAAAAAACAAGTATAAGCTTGATTTAATGGTCGATGACCATTATTTCATGTGGTGTGTGACATCTGAAACTTTTATCTGTTTTTTTTTTTTTTTTACCATCCGAAAAATAAGCTGGCGAAACTGATGAACGGCATGGATATACAATGAATACATTGAGGGGGGGGGGCACCCACATCGCTGGTTGGTGGGTCGCAGCGAATTCGCACTCGAGATATTCAATGTATACATCGAGGTGGGCCCTACGATCAGTGTCGGCACATGGTTTCGGGCGCGCTCGCCTTGGACTTCGGGACATCGGGACCGTGGCATTCGAGGATGGGATCTAGGCCGTTCATCAGCCGTCCACCAGGTGGACACCATGACCCAAAAGCAGGGACGCGGATGGCCGGCAAAGCCTTTCGCAGCACTCGGAGTCCTAGGTGGGGCCCACCGTAATGTTTGTGAGAAATCTATGCCGTCCAACCGTTTTGTGAGATCATTTTAGGCGTTGCGACCAAAAATGAACGGGATACAAGACTCAAGTGGGCCGAAAACCTGACGATTGAACTTCTACAGTTGAAATATTTGTGAGGCCACTGAAGTTTCGAATCAGGATAAAATTTGTGTTTTCGGTTCATCTCAGTAGGAATGATATTATGAACGGTATGGATGGCATATAAACATCACTGTAGATCCCATAGAGGTTTCAACGGTAGGAATTTCCCTACCCACCTTTTTCTTTATTGCGGCCCACTTGAGTGTTGGATCCCGTTCGTTTTTTGGTCGCAACGCTTAAAATCATCTCAAAAAACGGTTGGACAGCGTAGATTTCTCACAAACATAACGTTGGGCCCCACCTAGATTCCGAGCGCAGGAGATGCCTGCAAAAGGCTTTCGCAGGCAATCCGCGTCCAGATAACCACTATCCAGTAAATGCATGTGGCCCACCTGATGCGAGGACTGACCTCCTCTTCGGCTAGAGGCTAGAGCATCTGCACGGTGGTGCCGTTTAATTAATGGCGTAGATCCTGCACAGCTGATCACATTGGCGTTGTGCCTTCGTGTCCCGATGCAGTCCCCTGGGGAAAGTAATAAAAGAGGTAACCGTTTGCGGGGGACCTCGGTGGTGTGTTGACGTGGCAAAGTTCTGTGTGTCCCTCTATGATATATGTGTTATATCCACACCGTCCATCCATTCTTCGAGGTTATTTTAGGGCATGAGCCTAAAAAATGAGGTGGAATGAAACCTCAAGTAGATCACATCACAGAAAGCAGTGGAGATTGAATGCCCATTAAAAACTTCTTGGGGGCCACAAAAGTTTTCGATCAAGCTGTTAGTTGTGCTTTCCCTTCATCCCGGTCCGTGTGACGTTATTAACAGATTGGTTGGCAAATAACCATCACGGTGGGCATTAAGAGGGTTTCAATGGTAGTCCTCAATTGTAGGTGTGGTCTAATTGAGGTTTGGATTTGTGCTCATGCCCTAAAATAACTTTAAAAATTGATGAACGGTGGGAATATAACAAAGTTGGTGCATTGTTTTCACCTGGGACCCAACAATTAACTCATCAGTAATGGGAATCAAAATTTTATCTTTAATGGTTTCCTACTTGAGAGAGCCGTAATCCTCCCAAAGACACCAACAATAGGAGATGAATAAGGGCTGAAACTTGGTCTGATGATCTCCATATTAAACATTCCATGAATTGTCTTCTTAATTTCTTTTTTCTTGGTAGTGTGGGTATCGATACAGAATTTGATGGTCCTATGGGCATGATGGAGACAATCTGAGCGGTTTCATGAATACGTCCTTGAAGTTGTTGAGCAAAACTTCAATTGACCATTGGAGGGAGGTGGTTCTCGCTGGCCCATCAAATTGTTGATGTGCAATATCACCCCCTTACCTTGCTTCTGAATTAGATTCGCGATGCTTTTACACTTGACCACGTTGGTCCCAATTGGTGAGAGTCCCTTAAGTTCATGCTCCTTTCCCTTTATGGAAAGTCACATAAAGCATCTTGAAAAAATTCCAAAGCATAGAACTTAATGTCCATAGCCATTGAGCTGCCAGGATGACGTCACACCCACCCAAGGGTAAGAGGTAGACATCAGGTGTGAATAGGTAATCCTTGGACAGTGATGTTAAGCCCCTTGCATTTTCCCTTACCTAGTGAGCTTTTCACCATTGGCCACCATTACTTCAAGTTGGTTGCAAAGTTGTGTGTGCTATTGCTACTTGAGTCGATCAAAATGGTCATCAGCTGCTTGTTAATGTGTCCTTCAACCCTCATGGTCTAAGCTGTTGGAGCTCCTGCAATAGCGTGTAGTGAGATCTCTAGAGAAGGTTCTTGAGGCTCTTCTGTCACCACTTCAGCTTCCTCGGGCTCTTCAATCACTCTTCCTCATCATCCAACCAATTTCCTTCAACAAGGAAGAGTTTTTGTGTCTTACAACGATGGCCTGGATGGAATTTCTAATCACATTTGTAACTAAGGCCTTTGTCCCTTCTTTCTTTTATCTCGACCTATGTCAGTCGTTTGATTGGTGGTGTGGTTCCCTTAGACAAATGGATGTAATGGAGGCCTTAACCCCCTCAGGTTGCATCAGGTTCCTTTTTGCAATCCATTTTCCTCTTGAAGCCTAGCCAACCTTATTATTGTTGTAAGAGACTTAGGATTGAACATTTGAACGTCCAACCTGAGTTCATCCTTAAGTCCATAAACAAATTAGCAGCTCACCAGAAAAGACTTGCTTAAGCCTTTAGTGCAGTTAGCCAACCTTTTAAACTGAGCTTGATAATCCCGTAATGATGTGGTCTATCTCAGCTTGGTTAGAGCTCCGTTATGGTCATCTAACTCCATGGGTCCAAACCTAGCGTTCAACACCTTAACAAACTCATCCCAAGACATGGGGCCTTAGGCTTTCTCCAACCATCGAAACCACTGGAGTGCTTCCCCTTCCATGTGGCAGGATGCAATGATCAATCGCTAGTCAGGTGTTGTTTGATGATAAGCAAAGAATTGCTCGGCCCGATAAATCCAACCAGATGGGTCTTCCCCTCTATAACGAGGAAAATCCAATTTTAGTAACCTTATTTGAATGATCTCAAGTGAACTAGATTGTGAAGAATCCCCTCTAGCTCCAGCTTGTGAAAGCTAGACATGGGAACACCCTTCATACCTCTCGCTCCTTTCTTTTCAAGATGGTCATACTTAATATTTATGACCATCAACTTCTGTAAGATGTCAGCTAGCATCAGTTCCTATTTAGTTGAGTATTCATGCAGATGCCCAATCTCTGCCTCATGCTCATCAATTTGAGTGTCAGCCATTGCCAAAGGTGGCTCTAATACCACTCTAGTATGGCCTGTCCTCCTTTTTGGTAGAATTATGAGAAAAAAAAAAATAGATTGGTTTAATTCGAGGAGAATCGACCTTCAAAATTTTTAGAGAATGAACAAAAGGATTCGATGGTATTTTCCATTAGTTAAGTACAAATAACTAATTACATAACTCAACCACCCACAACCACATAACACCTAATTACATGACATGACCCATAACTACATAACTACCTAGACATGGATAATAAACATTAACTAATTACAAGACATGGGAAAGCCCCCATGATCCACGTTTTCACGTATCACTCTTCTTCTTCTTCTTCTCCTTCTTTGTAATTCGGTGGGATGCGGACCAACCAGATTCCATCTACTCATCTTGTAGGCCTGGTAATCCAAACCATTTAGTCCTCAGGGAGATCTCAATGGTAGGCATCTCCCTCCACCTCTTTCAGATAATACAGCCACCTAAACTTTAAATCTGTCTCATGTAACGCCTCGAATTTCAGGGGCCGCATACAACCTCGATCCCCGAGATTTTGGGTGTCCCTTATGCTTTGCGGAAGCGTGATTTCTTGTTTAAGATTCATAGGGTATCAAAGTACAAATTCATAATCAATTTAAGCAGTAAAGTAAAGACAAAAATTATATTTAAACCTAACCAATATAAAAAAGATGGAAGTAAGACAACTCTCCCGTAAAGTTATCGAACTAATCCTGAAAGGCATCCTCCTCTGAGATACCTGCATCCATCACAACAAAGTCTGGTGGTGTTTTGAAATACCGTCCCAGGAGTGGGAGTGAGTGATCAACTCAGTGAGAATTATAATTCAAAATTTAACATGTTATCAAACAAATAAGGTTAGGCATTGATTCCATACAAAACATCAAAATTTCTATTCTAGTTTTATTAGTGTATGAATGACATGAAATCGCACACCATGCATGTTCTGGATGTAACATGGGGAACACAGAATGACACTGGCGCCACATCAAGCAACTAGGCACTCACAAAACCTTCAAATTCAAATGGGTTGGATCATCCTTCGGCATCCTGGCCTTTAACAGTCAGACAGTTGCCTAGGGGATCCATGACGTATATGCATGATTTGTTTGGGTTTCATTAAGTTATTTCTCACTCAACATATTGGCGAAGTCGGAATACCATTGTCCAATCATTGATCCTGAACGAGACTATCTGGCTCTCAACTGTGCAATGCGAATCATCACCAGTAGCCCACACTTCCCTGTCACTTCCACATACCAAAATACAGTTCCCAACATCCTGTTATAACGGGGGCTGGACAACCTTCTCGGGAATACTGATAAGGTTTGTTGCCCCACTAATTGCTCCAAGGACACTACAGGGAGGTGACTCACCCCAGCGTAGGCCGACGACTTGAACACGGTGTTCACATACCACCATGCTCGGCCCAAGAAACTTATCGGAATCGCTTGCACTTATAGTTATTAATGGACCCGACACTTTCTTAGGATGCAGTATTCCGTATTTAGGGAACTGTATTACCACAATCATCACACACTCTTTCTGCCATACATTGACAGATTCGATTAATTCCAGGGGTGTCCGTCTAGACCTGCGTGGGCGAAAGCCACCCGCGTAGTCTAACTACTACTGGCCATTCACGTCTCCCCCAGACCAACCGAATGCGTCTAGGGTAGCCGACACATCTAGGCTACCCGCCTCGGAACGTTTGGGACAGATACTCTATTTCATTTCACAACTTCTTCACAAAATCTAATTTTACTTTGTAGCATGCTTTTAACTTAGGAAAAATCCTAACATGTCATCATGTATGATAATACCATATATTTTACATGCAAGTACTCCAATAAGTCGATCCACAAATAATGCACTTCATTCGAGCAATTCATATCACATAAGCATTTCATCAACTACCTTATATTGCAATAATATGGGAAATAAAGCAATTAATAGTGATAATACTACCCCTAATGACTCAATCAATCCTAAAGCCATCTAAGGTTGATAAAAGCAAACCTAGAGGTATAATTCAACACCTTAGTATTAGGGTTTCTCGATTTTTGAGCACCTATGATTGGGGTTGGTTGGGAAATTGGCAACGCCTATTCACAAGCCAATGTTAAGGGTGAGATCACATATAATAAAACCTAAAATGGATTGAAATAGGTGGTACGATTCATATCTTACTTCCGATTGCAAACCAAGTCGATCTAGACAAGAAAGTCGGTAGTTAAAGTAATGAACTCGCACCCAACGAGGATGAATCCTAGCACAAGAACTCTCAATGAACAATTCCCTCTATTCTTCTTCATCTCTTTCTCTCAACTTCTCTCTCTTTCTCTCTAATCCTTTATAAATTCAGAATTGGGGAGAAGTGCCCAAAATAAGAGCTATTTATAGTTTCAAAATGAATCTAAATGGCCTTAAGGCACTAGTTGTTAAGTATATGGCCCTAGGGAAGGCTAATTCAATCATTTGGGATCCACTAGGGCCCACATGGGTCCATCTAGACCATGTGATAGTTGTTACGTGAGAAGATCTATCTAAGGCTACGATCATTCACAATTCGGATGAGGCGATCAATGAATAATGCGCAATGTCTATTCAATGGTTACCGATCATCAATTGGGGCCGGGACTTTATGGATGTTTGTGGGAAAATATTTGGGACTAGGGTTCTAAGTTTCATCAAAATCTGACGACTCGAAAGCCACAACTATGCATAAGTTAGGTGACATAATTCACTTAAGTTCCTAACAGATTCTAAAGGTATTTACACATCTCATGCACTCACCTTGCGAGTCTAAGTTGAACGATCGATATGCGATTTTGACTCGATGTCCAGCGATGGACATCAAGCCCACTAAGACGGATGACTTTCCTTAGTTTTCAATTTAATAACCCACTAATGATCGGTCTAGAATCTATTTAGTATTTTTTGGGGTTTTCGAAAATAAAGTTGAGGATGAGATTTTTAGGGCATGTTAAATGTGGTCCGATTTACCTACGTTTAAAGTTTGGTTGATTTAAAGTTAACAGAAATAGTATTTTCTCTCATCCATTGATTTGTAAGTTAGACGAAAAGTTGATTAAGTTGGGTTATAAGCGTAATCTAAGCGGTGATTAGTATTGTTCTCGGTTAGATATTCATCATGCATTGGTTAGGTCAATTTATCGATGGCGGGATGCACTAGATCTTAGCCTTAGATTTATGGATCGTATGATTAAGCTTAAGCTTTCGATGATTATGCGTAGGCGTTAGTTACTTAAGGATGCCTAATCGAATTTATACGATTCTTTGTTGGTAATACTAGAATGTTTCTTAGATTCGAGCATTAAACACCGTTAAATGATAAAATAAATTAATTGTAGCAAAAAAAAATTCAAGGATTTGGAAATTCAAGTTGGTGAAAATCTGAGATGTTACGTCTCATCTTTACACTCACGACCAAACGTGATTTGGTAAAACGAATGGACGAAGTGATTTCTCAAAACATTATAGTGGACCTCACTTAGCTCCTTGCCACAAAGACTCTACAAGCAACTGATGTCCCCCTCCTCTTTCTTTCTGCTTTCTTCGAAGCGTCAACGTTCCTATTTCAATGGAGATCTAGAATCTAATCTAGACCATTCAAATTGTGGGGCCCACCACCCCAGCAGCTTCCTTTGAATACCCATTTACCAAGAAAATCGCTCATGAAATCCTGTTTTTCCTCATTAGTGTGAGATAGCGAAACTGTTTCAAATCGAAACCCACTGATATAAATGTTCTAAAAGGCTAGTAGAGTCCATCTGGACCATCCAGAAGTGGTGAAACGAAGAACAATGCTTCGGGCTGTAATCCACCATTTAAGGGCCATTATCTTCATCAAGAAAACCCACCAGTCGAATGATTTATAACGAAACTTGATTTGTGATCTAATTAAAACTATCATTATGAGGTTGTGGACATTGGGAAAGTTAGCATGATGATTCGGGACGGACGGCGCTTTCCTCTCTCTTCCATGAGTTGCCTCTCTCGAGGGCTTTCTTGTGCGTGTTAAGGGGTTAGGTAATGTTATGCATGACTAGAGTTGCCACTAGCCTAATTACGTTGTCTCTATAGTCATCTAGGCCTTATAGAAATGTTAGAAATAAGGATCCAAAGATTCTTACTTCTAAAATGACTATTTGATCTGAAACTAAATATTCGGGTAAGGGACCATGGTTATAGAGAGAGAAGGTGTTAGGCACACACTCTGCCTGTAATATGTAAGTAGCAATGCGTGTAATATTGTGTTAAATGCAGTGCTTCCAGTAAGCTTTGGTTTAGGTCGGATAACTCCGCCCTAATCACTTCCCTTGTTGAAGCGATAAATTAATCAGCCCAAATTTTTAATGGGCAAGATTCTACTATGTTGGCGAGATGTAGAGCATACGTTTGTACTAACTGGGTTCCAGGTGCTATGTAATATGAGGTGATGTAATACTTATGACAACATATGGACTAATCAGCGGGGTTTCTGATAGGCGGGATTCGATTATATCGATGAGCCACAGGGCATATGCCCGAGCCGACCAGATGATTAATACGATGAGCTAGAAGGGGGGTTGAGAAGGGAATGGATGTTAGACAATGTTAATATTGGGATAAATGAAGTTTACTTAACATTTGGATAGCTGGATGGACGGGGGTGACGTAAAGGTCAGATTAAGTGGCTCAAATTTGGGCTCAGATTGCTCAAGAGGTTAGAATCAAGCTAGGCTTGGCTTGGAGTAGGCTCTCTTTCATACTCTTTCCTCTCCTTGATGGAGGGATGGCTAGGGGGCTTCGAGGAGTAGAGGCTTGAGAAGTTTTGGATGGGCCATAATGAGAAGGGATGACTTGGTAGGAAGTGATCGAAACTTGTGGATGATGGAAATGGGAAGGGGAGGTGGATATTTATAGCCCCTAAACCTGGTTTTCTTGCAATTCCTTGAAAATTCAAGGTTAAAATGGGGTTTGATGGCTGAGATTCCAAATCACCATGTGACACAATCTGGACGGCTAGATGGGTAGGTAAAACGGTAATTTTGAGTCAAGAGAGGGGCACAGGGGACTTTCCGCATACCCCGCACACTTGGGCTTAGAAAAAGAGAAAACCGCACGATTTAAGGGTCTCTACCAAAGCATGAGGTGTGACACATGGCGATAGGCGGGTGACTCGCCACCTAGGCCACATCACTCCTCCTGCTTTGGCAAGGTTTCTCCCTCAAGCGTGTGAGAACTTCGGCTGTTGTATAGTTCATTTGTTGTAACCCTTTGCGGACCTTTGGTGGGCCTATGGGTTGGGCTTGTGGGCTTGATTTTGGGTAGGCTTGGGACTTGGTTTGACTAGGTGAGTTAGTGGGGTTCTGACTAGCAAGTCGACTTGGTATGACTCAACGAGTATGGTTTCGGGTCTTCTAAGGTTTCAGGGTTTAAGATTAAGGTTCGAGTTATGACTCGATTTAGGGTTTGGAACATGATTAGGGTTACGATTGTCCATCTAGACCGTCCAACTTTGAGAAGCTTGTCAGCCTATGGTGGGGTGTTTATAGAGGTCTATCTAGCATGTGTGAGATCCTCAAGTTTCAACCAAGGTCAAACCTATCCCCTTGGCCATAGTGAACTAAAAAAGATATCGCGAAAGAAACTGGTTGCTGGGAAGTTCCAGTGTAAACCAATTGATGCTGATCCTATTACAATTTAGATTTTGATTTACAAAACCATGAACTTTATAAAAACTCAACGAAAATAAGAGAGTGAAAATGAGAGCAACTCTAGAGCTTAGAAAATCAAAGTGAGAGAGAGAGAATGTGAGAGAAATTGTCCAACGAACAGACTTGAGCCCACTATCAGTTTCAAGTTCGGGTTCAATGCTCAAGCCTAGTAGCATTGGGACGCTTAAGTGAGATCCGAGACTCCAGCTATGGGTACATGGAATCTATTAGAGAGAGAGAGAGAGAGAGAGAGAGAGAGAGAGAGAGAGATCAACCGTAGATTCGGGCCAAGTTCAGTTTCTGTTCGGATTCACGTTCTAGAAAACATTTAGGTTCATCCAACATTGAGTATCATGTGCGATTTTTCCTATAGCGACACTTCTATACATGGCTTAAGTCTGGTTTAGCGTTAGTTCTACAACTTGCATGTTGATCATATATGACTTGTCTATAATGATTATTGATAATCAATTATTGATTCCTTATTATTAATATTTCAAATGTATCATAATATGCATAGCCTAGATCTTGTTAAGATGATGAAGATTTGATTTTAAATGCCCGATTGGTACTTAAAAAAAAAAAAAAAAAAACAGAGTTTAGATGCCTGTATTGTGTAAAACAACAAATTAAGGGATTTTTCTTAATATTGGTAAGAAATAGGAGTTAAAACAGTAAAACATAAAAACTTGTCAAGTCATGACTTAACGGGGCATAAAAACCTTGAGTTTCGTGTGAAGGATTGATTGGAAACCTATTCTGTCATGCTATGTAATTAACTAGATACATTATGACCCTAAAATTAATCAAATCAGGGTTTCATAATTCTTTTAAATTTTCAGATCTGATGTGTTATTATACGTTGTTTGAAATTTAAGTTGATGATCTAGAAAATTTGAATTTGTGCCCAAACAACTTATTTGTGTTAATTTTGGAAAACTATATAAATTTATGTTGTTACTTTGCATATCATAGAGTATGTGATTCATGAGAAGCATGATGGGATTAAAATCCTAATTAAAGATGTTAGAATCTCTACTATAAACCCTTTGAGCGAGTGAACATGTCAGGATTGCAAAAGGTTCATGTTGTTAGGATTGGTAGGTGACATGCCCCAAAATCTCGGGTCATTACATTCTACTCCCTTTAAAAGAATTTCATCCTTGAAATTCAAACAATTCTACCATATGTGTGACTAAAGACACTCCAATTTACACATGTTAAGTTTCCATTGTGTTTCTCGTGAGGTGGCTCTGTATGTAAAAGTGTGTATAATTAATCACAAAAATAAGGTTCTTACAATATACCCACTTAAGAAAATTTCCCTCATGATTCGAGAACTTACATCTCAATCATCAACTTAACAAGCAATAAAATTTCATACGATAGTGCATTCTATCTCAAATGTGTCTAAGTCTACAACCAAAGCCTATCCTTAAGTTCTAACAAGCCACGTCTAAATTCTGCGATAATCCATTGCATCTCCAATATAATAAGATTATCCAATAGTTTTCAAATCAACCTTGCGCCTCCAATATTACGATTAGGGATCTAAAAGAGTCATCATATTTTCCAACTCGTAACATTAATTGAGAGTTTGTTTTCAGTAACCGCCCAAGGTTGGGGGATTTATTTCAATATCCACCTAGCATTACGAGTTTCTTTTATGATCTATCAAAAGTTAAAAAATTATTTCAAAATCCTCCAAAAATTAAGAATTTAATTCAATGTCCACTAAAGGTCAGAAGTTTCTTTTAGTATCTTTCAAAAATTGGGTCCCCATCAAGTCTTTGATATTGCTACCTAACAAGGATTCTTATGTTTTAAGGATTTCTAGATTCCATCAATTTCTTACTCTAGGTCTTATATCATCCTTAATTCTTGGGTTTGATGTAACCCATACTTAGGTCCTCAAAATAATCTAATTCATAAGCTATGATATCATTCTATCGCGCCCAAAATCCTGAATCATTATAAGTTTGGTAATGCTTTTTTTAAGTAGATAATCATGACCAAGTCTAAGCTTGTTATATCTTGACGTAGGGAAGGGGTGTAAGATGAATAGAGGAAGAACACCGTCTCTTTTACGTGATACAAACCTCGAATCCACAAGGATTAATGGCTTTTGAATCCATAAGAAACAAAGGAAAATTCGAGATATTTTATTAATGTCTCTAAAACAAAATTACAATGCTTTAAATAATAAATCACAAACCCTAATTAAGAATACTAATTCGACTAAACTAAAACTTACTTGAAATAGTAAAATTTACTAAAAATAGAAGGTTCTAATTTAATTTTACCAGATGATTCCTGACATGATAAGAAACAAATCCTAAGAAGACATCACATACTAAAACTCTAAAATGAAAGAGAGACGGGAAACCTAAACTTACTAAAAATAATAAGTTTTTTTTTAAAACAACGATTTTAAATTGGAAGGAGTCATTTTCTCACGAAAGGGAGCGAGATGACCCACTTATAGGGGTCAGTTGGCCTCGGATGGCACGTTCCATTGAAAATTCATAGGTCGTGTGTCCCATAACGATGCCCGAATCAAAATTTATGGCCAATTTACAATTCACACTTCAAATGACAATTTTTCTCGATCTGGAATGAATTTCTTCGATTTAGACGTGCCTGGGGCCCATTTACGTCATGCCTCACTTAGGACTAGGCCCGGATCTGACAGACTATGTCCGCTTCCATTCGGGCACCTTTCGATCTATCTGTGACAAGAATAGGTCTACGACCCACTTTACATCATTCCCCTCCACTTGAAAAGAACTTGTCCTCAAGTTATCCATCAGACTCGGTTCATGATACTCATATAGATCTATCACTTGAACGTTTGCAAGATCTCTAGGTCCTCAAGAAGATTAACGATATAGGTATTATCATTTATTTTCCTAAGTATTAAGACTAGGCCTATCTTCTTATTTCTTAGCTTATTGCATGTCCTAATCGAAAATTGCTACTTACATAGATGAACTAACATATTGTCACCCACTTCAAACACCTTCTAACGCTAATGTTTATCAGCCTCTTTCTTGCACTTGGCATTAGGTGCCTGCAATTTTCTTTTAATATTGGCACGTATAGTCGTGATCATGTCTGCCATATTTTCTGTACCAACACTTATTCCTAGTAACTTAGGCAACGAGACTAGGTCGAGTATATGCTTGGAAACTCGATCATACATAACCTCGAATGGGGACTTGTCGATGTTGTTGAAGGCAAACTCCGCCTGAACTAGAGCAGGAACTCACTTCTTAGGCTTATCACTAAAGATACAATGTATGAGGTTCCCTGAACGTATGATTCACTACTTCTGGTTTTTCATCCGTCTGGGGGTGGTAAGCATTATTAAACTACAACGTGGTGTTAAATCACCATTATTAAATTCTTAAGAAGTGACTAAGGAATTTGTTATCGCGACAAGGACACCATGTAGTCGCACGACTTCTCTGAAGAGTAGGTTGACAACATAAGTCACATCGAAAGTCTTCTTGTAGGGGATGAAATGGGTCATGTTGGAGAACCTGTCAACTACAATAAATATTGAATCCATACTTCGTTGGGTCCATGGAAGGCTTATTAGGATTGGGCGACGAGCTCCATCTGCCTTAATTGTGCGTTGGCTGACAAGCCCTAAAATGGATCAAGGGCCAGGGATGAGGAGCCACCACGACTGTTACGAACCATGTGATCGGTTAGACTGGTGATATAATGGTGGTATTTTAGCTTTGCCAACCTATTGTTCGAAAATGCATTAATAAATACTTAGTTAATCATGCATATACATCATCATGGCATGCATACTTTATGCGAATGATGTTGGTGATGAGCCACATCATTTTTTGCTTGAACGGTGACAAATAACGGTGCTTAGGCATGCATCTATACATCATACCATTCATGCATTTAAGTAACTAGATTAGGAACTTTATTATTTTGTATGATATCGTTACCTATGCTTGATTACATTTAATAACATGTGTAACTTAAGGATAATGGAATCACTAAGTTAATGTAACGCCCCGAATTTTCGCTAACTTGGGAATCGAAAGTCCTTAAGCGTTCCCTTTGACTTTTCGATTTGAATGCATATCCGTGTGAGTGTTCACACTATTTGGGACCAAAACAAATGATTTTGCCCAAGAAAATGAAGGAACTAGCTTAAGAGTGAAGAAGCTTGTAGTTCGGAAGAGTTTTCCAATGATCGAATTGACTCAGGTATGTCGCGGTCTGTAGAGACTAAGTAAAGAACCCTGAATTATCAATCTACTTGTAGATCGACCTAACCATCATGAATATTTTATCGAACCTTAGGTGTTTTAGCCTAATGTTAGTATTTCAGAATTTTTGAACGGATTAAATTTAGCCAAAAACCATCTCTTTCAAAAGGCGCTACTTTTTAGAAATGCCAAAAGTTGCGATTTGTACTTGAAGTGGAAAATCAAAATCTTTATTATTGGAAATTTAATTTTCTAGTATTTTTTATTGAATCCAAATGGGGGGTACTTCCTTATTTACATAAAATAACTTAAAGTAAATGAAAACATAAAAATAAATATGACATTTACTTAAATGTTATTATATGTAAATAAGCAAACACTGTCTAGGGAGTCAGTAGAACTATGAACTTGCAGAAAACTGGGCAAGCAGAAGAATTTCTGAACAGTAGGCTTCGGTGCACCGAAAGAATCCTTCAGCGCACCGAAGGAGGCCTTCGGCTTGAGCCGACCAGTGAGATCGTACCGAAGCAGGATTTGAAACAGTGGCTTCGACGCACCGAGGAAGATCTTCGGTGCATCGAAGGTTTGTCCAACGAGCTTCGGCCCGAGCCGAAGGAGCTTCGGTCCGAGCCGAAGTACTCTGTCCATATGCGATTTTTCGAAGTTTTGGGGCTTCGGCGCACCGAAGGGACCTTTGTCGCACCGAACCCGTCGGGTATTGTTTTTAAAAATGGGGTTATAAACCCCATTCTCTCTCTCTTTCTCTTTCTCTCTTTCTCTTATTTCTCTCCTTCATCTTCTTCTCCCCTGAGCTCCTAAGCTCTCCTAACTTCCCTCTTCTCTTCTCAAACCCCATTCCTTCCTCAAATCCTCCACCATGCTCGTGGGAATCTTGGATTTTCAAGCTCTCTCCAACCTCCACCTTCGTTCCCGCTTCTCCCGGCCAAGATCCGACGAGCTAGGGTAGGAATTCTCCTCCCCATGCTAGGTAAGGTGTTCCTCTACCTCTTCTTTTCCTCTTCCTTCCGTTTTTCTCATTTTTGGACCATTAGGGTTAGAACCCCTATTTGTTTCTGAAGAAACCCTAACCCTAAGGTTCCTCTTGGTATGGTTTGGGATCCCTGGCCATCGATTGGGTGTGGCCCATGCTTTGTAGAAGCCCTATCCGAGCTCGACTTCGTTGGGATTCCGACTGGTCCGGCGACTTTGGGCCCCGATTTGTTGAATTGATTTGGGGTTTTCCCAAATCTGAGATACCAAAACCCTAAACCCTAATTAAACATTTAATTAGATTAAACCCTAATTGATTAACTACTAGATTTGCAATTCATTGTAGGTAATTGATGTATTCCTCAATTTTCAGCGTTCGGGCCACTGTCCGAATCAGTCGAATTTCAATCCCTCGACAAATCCTAATTAATGATTGCTTGAGTTTATATGTTAATTGTTGATGTGTGCATAACATGTTCGATGAAATGCCTCTATAGTTGTTTAATTGATAACAAGCTTGGTGAAATGCCTGAATGATATAAATTTACAATATTGTAATATATCTATGCTTGTGGATGTATGTGGCGCCCTGTGTCATCCGTGCTATGTCATCCGGGTCCTTTAGGATCGGTCGGGCTAGTCGGTCGGGCCAGGTGCTTGGATATGTTTATGATTAGGTATTTAATAACCTAAATTGTTATTATAATATGTTATGTGATGCTTTGGATTAAGCTCTGAAAATCGTTGATATAATGTACTTGCCTGCTACTAGGTTGGCAGTCGCGAACTTATTCGATTGACTAGGCTGGATACGGTCAATCGACAGTGGCCATTGTTGGGTTATCGTCGTCCACTTGGGTCCATCGAATAAGTCCCATTCAGAGTTAATCATTCTTGTATTTCATTCTTAAATCACACTATATGGAATCTAGAATACCATCGTTCCCCTTGTGAATAGTCCACTTAAAACCATATTGCGACTAGATCCACCAAGTCTCATGAGCCAGGCATGGTGGTATGGGACACCGTGTCTGAGTTGTTGGCCTACGCTGGGGTGGTGCCTCCCTGTAGTGACCAGTGAACATTGACAGGGGTGATCGATTGTTGTTTCGAATGGCCCTTGTGATAATTGTGACCTTGGCCGATGTTTGCGTGCCTGTGCACCGTTCGAACGACTCGGGCGTACTTGGGATATTTCTGAGTGAAACGCCCGCACCTTTGAATAAATTAATCGTATTTGATATTTGGGATATGAGACCTTCCGCTTTGATTTGGGCATGGCTGACGAGTCACGGTCGAACCAAGCTTTCATGGTAGGATAACTCAACCTTGGATCGAGGGGTTACTGGTGATAATTGGCGACGCATCGCAGGGAGCCAGATAATCCCAGTTAGACTTTACGATACGATGTTGGTATTCTGGCTTCACCAATTTGCTGAATGAATTGGACTAATAAATACTTTAATTAATCATGCATACATGACATTGCATTTGAGGGAGACTCGTGTAACCTGGTTGCTTGATGTGGCGTCAGCGCTAGCCTTGAGCACCTCATGTCATTTCTCTATGTCATCCGGGCTGTGTACTCAGTCACGACTTACGACCTGTTAGACAGGTGGACTATGGATTCTGATACCAGTTGGTCGGGCCAGGGCTTGCCCGAGACATGCATTGTGTGCGGAATCATGACATCCATGCATTTAATCAACTAGCTTAAGATGATGTATGATTTGTATGTGGACATTACCTAAACTTGATTGATTTGACAACATGCTTAAGAATAATACACTTATATGAACATGTTTATAATTTAAATATCTCGAGTCTAACCTTGGGGTTATTTCTTCACTATGTTGGCATTTTGACGCCTTCCATTTGACATATGCAGATGCCCTAGGAATAAGATTAGTTGGTGGCGCGCACGGGCGCCTTATAGCCTTTTAGCTTCGTCCCTTTTGGTAGATGTATTTTCCCTTCGTATTACTTTTATTGCGATTCGTATAATTCTCATATGGGCTTACACTGAGATTGAATTGTACATCTAGGGTGTTAGTCCTATATTTTTGGATTTAATTATCTCCGCTTTGCTTATGATCCGCTAATTGAAATGTATTTCTTTGATTATTTGTGAATGGAATGAATATTAATCTGATTGAGGACACACGTGGGTGCATTTTCTATGTGTGGCATTCCTAAAATGACATTTTATTAACTTAACACTCGGGAACTCGGGATCAGAATCTCCGTACTCGGGTGTCAAAATTTCAGGGTTGTTACAATTAATCACTCACTCTCACCTGGGACAGGTGTTTTAAAACAACAACCAGACTATCCTATCGACGCAGGTACCCTCAAGGCAGACACGATAGAGAAGGGCTATGAGGACTTGTTTGAGGACGATTCATAGCTTCTAGTATTCTCATGGGCATGCCTAGTGGAGCATCTTGCCACCCCTTTTTAGTCTTTTGGAGTCGTGGGCTTAATTGATACTCACACTTGCGATTTATATTTTGGACACGTGTATTTGGGGCCACCAGCTAAGTGGACCTCTTAATGGGTTGTAAAAACTATATATTTTGAATACTAGTTTGCACATTTTAAATTTCGTCTATACTTACTACTTAGCTTAACCCTTAACTATGTTATGATGTAACGCTCCAAATTTTTAGAATTTATTTGAAAATTTCTGAAAATTTATTTTTATTTTATTTTAATTAATTATCGTACATCAACTTTGATTTATGAATAGTAGGGCATTTGTAAGAGATCCGATAGGGAACCCTTTACAAAAGTTACTTAGAATGATGCCATAAACGACGTAAAATGGTTAGATTTCTCAAAACTCTCATTTTACTGATAATTATGATAATGCCATTGGATCCCCTAATTTGCGATTTCTGATCAATCAGATAGGTAGTTCTCGAATCCGTCTGAAAGATAAGCGTAATTTTAGGTGTATAATAATTCTTTGTAGATAAATTTTCAAGTAGACCCCGTGATCATGTAGATCTTAATCTAGGAATATCCGTAGTCATTGATCGAGGAATGTGGTCGGGAAAGTAACCATACCAAATTGATCATCTTAGTGATAAATTCCTAAATTAGAATTTGAGTGTTATCTTAGGTATATAGATATGAAATCTTAAGTACCCAAAATGTGTATGACTCACATTAACCTAGATCCTTGATTTTTAGATCACATGGTTTCTATAATCTATTTGACTTGAAATTTTATACCATACCTATTCATCATAAATTAACCATACACGTCAAATTTCAGCCCTCAAATCATAGTAGAAGTAGTCCAATTGTCAAAACAGCCCCTTAACCCTTGATTTTCATGTCCATCAAGTGAGGAAAGTAAATGGTTAGTCGTAGTCGAATATTTCCCTTTATATAAGTGACTTGGATCATCTTTATCATGGACTAATAATGTGATTTGAGTGCCCCACCTTGATAAGCCTCTTTCTTAAGCGCGAAGTTATCCTATTTTAAAAATTAACGAGTTACCAATTCTTCTCAAATCTGAATATTTCTATTTACCCACTTCTCACCATCAATAGCTTCTCAAATTTGGACCACCTATTGTACTTATATGACAACGAGTTTACATAAATTTTAGACCTCGATCTATAATCCTACACCGTTGAACCACAAAGCCAGCCCCTTCCCTTTTTCGCTAAAAGTCGAAATTTCAGATCTAGGCATTTCTCACCATCAATCAACCACCAAACTTTGTAGTTTGCCTATCATGACTACATATTTCTCAAAATTTTGGGCCCTGATCATCAAGCGTAGACCGTTAATTGAGATCAAGCCCATTTTAGCACCTGTTAGGCCATTTTCAAAGATTGACCAATCTAGAATGTGGATCACTAAGAAATTTATGTATTCTAACTCTACTCTTTGAGCTTGATAAGATGAACGGATTGGAATTGATTAAAGATCACCCGAATATTGAGATTTGAGAAATCCACCTCGAGAGGTTGTTACACTAGACCTCACGCCTACACCTTATTGCCCATACACATTCTTCTCCATATTCCTTCTATGTACGTCCCTTCTCCTAACCCTAGCCTCCATGCCCTAAAGAAAGAGAGAAGAAGAGAGAAAGAGAGAAGAGAAGAGAGAGAAAGAGAGAAGAGAGTGCCTTCCATCTTAGCCGTCCACCTTAAGGATCTAACATGTGGGACCCGTTCTACTAAACTCGTGTGGTTCATATTTTGCTTAAATGCCGTCTTTCTAGAGATTCTACATCTAGAGTTTCATCTAAAGTTAAAGTGATGATTTTTCCTTCAAGCCAACATGGATAAAAGTGCAATTTTCTAGATTTTCTTTATTGTTAATTGAGTATCTTAAGCTTGAATTTATGATCCATATTAGACCATGATTAATGTTAGATTTATGTTGAGATGATATTGTGTGATGCTATGATTTCATGTTTAGATGTATATATGAGAAAACATCTGTATTTTTCTGCATTATTGTAAGAACTATGTGTTAATTTTTTATTTATATTTATGTATGATTAATATGGTTATGATGATGTATACATCATATGGATGATGATTATTATGTGAATATTAAGCTTATGTACACCATTGTCCCCATGTTGATGAGATCAGTTATTGTAGAGAGATGGCCTGTGAGAGGTCTCCATGTTCGAAAGATAATCTTGGCATAACTATGTTTATGTGTTGAGTATTTTCAATGGATCCTTGTGTTCACATGATGTTGAAATGGATCTATGTGTCGTATATGTATGTTTCTTTTGGTTGGCCACGTTAGAAATTAATAACTGTTTTTTGACTTAGTTGGACTATAAGTGGGACAATGAGTGGACATTAATCGTATATGTTATCTCATGAGCCGGGGTTGATACTATGGACACTAATCCCGTGCTGTCAGCCTATACTGGGTTGTTTACAACTCCTCATAGTGATCATTAAGTTCTTTCAATACGGCTGGATGCGAAATTACTTAAATAAAGATGAAACTAAAGTCATGCATTTACTTGGCTCCATGTGGGTGTACGGAATTGAGAATAGGCTAGAGCGTCCTACTTCTCCCGTACACTGTCACGTGTAGATTTGGGCTATGAGTGTCCCGTTTCTCACATGGTCGGGCAAAACTATGGGCTTATGCGTTTTAGGAACCTCTGGTGACTAGTGGCTAACGTGAACTCGTAATAGGGAGTCTACCACTTCATGTATTATGATTTCTAGCCAGGATGCCTTAGCTAGAGCATGCATATTATGCATTGTATTAATAAGATTTCTTTTGGATGTTTTGATCGATTATAATTATCATGCTTGTATTATCTCTGTGTTATTATTATCATGATTGTCTTAGAGGGATATTCCCCACTATGATAACGTTTAACGCTATCAAACCACATCTCAGATAATTTAGGTGAAGATCCAGTAAGCAAATCGAGCATTAAAGCCAGGTGTTCGAAGGTTCGGAGCACAGACGACGGATGACGACGTTGGAGTGGCATATTAAAGATTTTATTTGATTATACATTTTTAGGATAATTTATTGTTTATTTTAAAATTGTAATAAGTCTTTCATGATGAAGACAATAATTGAATACTATATTTTATATGTTTTAAGGACATTTTGTTGTTAACTTAGTTTAGAAATTCATGAAATAAAATAATTGTTTTCCGTCTTTGTGCTTGAATGCCAAAAATTATTAAATATATGAATGATTAGTGGAATGTAGAGGATTTTATTCATGGTGTATTCCAGTTAACACCCGGGAACTCGGCTCATCGCAATATCCACGATAGTCGAAAATCTCGGGGCGTTACATATGATGCCATGTGGACCATAATTATGAAAACACATTTCTACATATGCATAAGTGACAACTGAAATAGTGAGGATTGAGTTCCTACTCGACCCTAAGATTCAGGGCGTTATAAATTTACCCGAAAATGAACCATACAGGGAAAATCTCAACTTCATACTCCAATTCCCATGATCCTGGAATAATTCACATAGCAACTGGGGTAAAAAATTGACAAAAATTGATAGGCAATTCTTTAAGAACCACCTAAATTCTAAAGATACGTACGCCCTCATGAACCCCACACTCTGACATTTTATCCTAACAACGACTACAAGAGCAACCTATAAGGCTATAACAATGGTCATTGAATGACTGACTATCTCGTCTATATAAACTGAATCACAACAAGCATTCCGAGGGGGGGGGGGGGGGGGGGGGGGGGGGGGGTTGGGTGATGACGAGAATCAGGAGTGGTAAGAGGGTATATCGTGGCTATAAGGATCGCAATTTTAAGGGTCGTAGGTCTTTAGAGTGTGAAAGTCGTGGTCTTTTGTTCATGTTAGTCCGTTAAACCAAGTCAAGTGGCGTCTGATTATTGAAGCAGTGCAAGATGGGAGTAGGGAGATAATCGGGGATGTCTGATTATCTCTTTTGTGTAAAAAGACTATTTGATTCCCTATTTTTTTCTACTCTCAAAGTTAAATGAAATCCAGCTCATTCCAAGGATTAAGACCGCTCTTGCGCATTTTCATTTATCTAGACTCTTTATCTGTTTACATTTTCACTTCTATATTTTTGCCTACCTAGAGAGTCAAATCTCTGTGTAGTAAGGTCAAATGTGATACCACTAAAGTTTAGCTAAAATTTCTAAAAAACTGACAAACTCCACAAAGTAGAGACCGCACAGCATGCGTATAGAAAAGGTGCATAACCCCTTCCTTTTCCTTAACTGTGATCCTTACCCAAGATTTTTCTGCCGCAAATCAAACCATGGGAGTCACCCGGAGTAAAAAAATCCTAAGATCTCCCAAATCCGAAGTTGTTTTACGACGTATAACTAGCTGTAGATACTGTAAACTTGTTTGGCTAGTGGTGACTGAAAGTGCGGTTTTACCGCTAGTAGAGATACTCGGAGATATGTCTATGGACCTAGAGGGGGGGTGAATAGGACCTTTTAAAATTCTTTTCGCCTACTTATGCAATTCAACAAGTTTAAACTAGGTAAGCAAGAACACCTCGGCTTCCAAGCCTTGGTGGGTCCAATTAAAAGACTAGCAAGAAGATAAGCAATAAACAAACCTAGTCTAAGCATGCATAGGAAGTGAATGATACAACTACTCAAGCTCCTAACCTATGCATCTTGTGTAGACTTATGAGAGTGGATCAATGAGCTCAAGTCTACACAAGTTGTGAAGGTACATCTTGTGTGGGGATGCCTATAAAGTGCCTAGCATGCATTCCTATCAATCATTCATAATTAAGCAATTAACCTAACAATGCAAAGATAGAATGTGCTCAAGAACAATCACAAACACACGGATGTATAGTGGTTCGACTACGTGTCTACTCCACTCCTGGTTCAAGTACTCAACCCCTTTGAGCACACCGGCATTCACTATCGGAGGTTTTAAATGAGGTTCACCTCTCAACCTTTACACGGAGGTTTTATCGGTTCACCTCTCAACCGTATCCGGAGTTTTAGACATAGGCTAACTCTCAACCTTATCGCACGTTTAGTCCCGTGTCGAAGGCTCCCCCTTGGAGACTTAGTATAGGCCCGGCTGACGGGCCAAGGAACGGCTAACGTCCCTAAGGCGAGTTGACAAACAAACTCTAAAATGGACTCTCAAATAAGACAACTTACTTGTCGGATGAGCCCCTTGTTTAGCGCCGTATTGGGTTGCTTGATCTCCGCTCTCCCGTGCTTCAATCAGCGTCCCTTTGCTCCCTCGATCGTGCCGCCGTTGCGTTGCCAATGCCTCAGCCACATTCGATCAAACACCTTGCATGCGATGCCTTGAAATGCCCAAGGTGCTAGGAGGATGGGTGAATCTCATACATGGGATGTGTAGGTTGTTCCAACTAGGAGATTCACCTAGAGAGTCTTCTAGAGGTTTTGGACAAAGGATATACCTATGTGGAATAGTGTCACACCTCTAGATTTGAGAGAGGAATCAAGTCATCTCTTGATAGCATTTGAATGCCCATACTTGTGTTTGAAACCCAAGGGATATGACTTGAAAACCTCCTCTTTGAGGCCCCAAATGATGTACAAGATGAGTATGGAATGGGCTCTCAAAAACTTCTCTGCCTTTGCCCAAGAGTGGAGCCCCAAATATATAGAAAAAGGGCTCCAACGGTCATAAAACGGGCAGAAAACGGCCTGTCCCGACCTGTTCCGACCGGTCATGACCGGTCGGACATCCCTGCTGGAAGGTTTCATCAATGCAGGTCAAACACACTGGCCGACCGGTCATGACCGGTCGGCACCCTTTGCTGGACAGGCAAGATGCCCCAGGCCGACCGGTCATGACCGGTCGGCGCCCTCTGCTGGATGAAGGAAATCCTCCAGGCCGACCGGTCATGACCGGTCGGCCATACTTGCTGGCCACCATGATTTGTAAACGGCCGACCGGTTATGACCGGTCGGCTGGCCATTGCATAAAGCAGCAAGGCTGCTGTCCGACCGGTCATGACCGGTCGGACCAGCCTGGTTCTCCCCACATACAAGCTGCACTCTACTTTCTTCAGCCTGTACATAAAGTCCTAGGAAAGGTTGATCAAATGGGACACCTAGGGCCTATCAATGATGCCTAAAGGGTTCTAAATATGGTCAAGGTCATCAAGGATACAAAGGGGATAGGTTTTGGTCGAGGTTAAGGCATCAAGGCATCTCATTTACCTGAAACTACATTCTTGATGCGGCTGGACGTCTTGAGTCTTCGGTCTTCGTCTTCTTTGGGCTCAACCGACTCTAGACATACTGACGTAAGTGATTGACAAACAAGGTGCACTAGTATGCCACGGAAAAGTGCACTAACAGTGACTCCATCGCCCCTATAATATTGCATAACCAAATAGAAAAGGGCAACTATGGCTAATTCAACTTAAAACACAAAAGTGCACAAATGACACCAACAGTTTTCAAGTGTGTCCGAACGCGTTCCGCGTGCCACGAGTAGCGTTCACAATTACATTCCACTTTACACATTTTTAATATATTTGCATCATCAATTCATACTTTTTTTTTCTTTTGCATCTCTTTTTTATTACATTCGCCTACTCAAAGTCATTTGACTTTGCGAAGTAAGGCTAAGATCCTTTTTATTTTTGCTTGCCCAACCTTTTGTGGATTATGCGAAATATAGCTAGATATATAATGTCAAAATTCTACTAAATCCCCTTAAAAATCATAAAATCTCATAGAATAGAAACCACATATTGTGTGGGGTGAAAATGATGCCTAACCCTTTTCTCTTTTGTCATCAAGGTCCTTAGTTAATCTATGGTCGCAGATCAACAACAAGAGTCACTTGAGTTGGGGATTATGTAATTCCCCAACTCATAAATGATTCTACGATTTCTAACTGGCCATAAATTCTAAAATTTATTTGGCTAATGACAATTCCAAAAATTAAATACATTTTTTAACATCCGAGTCAATATATTTATCCACACCCATCTATAGAATTGATAAGCATAAGTGAAGGCGATTGCTTGTACCATGGGAACATTCACACTAGCATAGCTTCCGCCCATAGGAACTTTCAATTAGCGAGCTCACGAGCAATTTGCATCCCAAAATAATGGTGATATATATGTGTGTGTAGAAAACCAAGTTTACAAGACGTGGGGCAATGGGCAAATGACACTGAGCGTCAATTAAATCTTTAGAATAGGAACATGGCATAGACCCTTTCCCATGTTTACACTGCAGGTGTATGTTTGAATCTATACAATCCCTAATTTGGGCCCTGATATGGATGGCCCATGATTCGAAACTGGATAAATACGAAAATCGTTTCGTCCCTTTTTGTACCTTTCCTTTCCTTCCCAGCACTGAACATTTTGCCAGTTTGTAGGCCCATGATAATTTAAAAAGGATCATTTAGGGCCCGTTTGGATACCACAAAATAAGTTACTTTTCTTGCTGACAGCATTGGTTAAGTAACTCAGTTGAGATAAGTTAGTTTGGTTAATAGATAGTTATCATTACTTATTTGCTGAAAATTAGTTTAGCATTTCAGCATTTTTTTTTTGCTTTCTAACCTTTTCTCCACCGGCTGAAAAGAGCCATCTTGCAAAACCGATCCTCATTTCCATCTCTATCTGGTTATGTGCTCGCATAGGATGCTACACACAATCTTATCTGGTGATTGGATACTCATCAAATGGGCCACTCAATGCAGTTTTCGGATCTCAGATCCAGGTCTAATCAAGATCGAGCTATGGAGTTGCTTGACGGGGAAGATGCACGGTCTATAATGGCAGGTTTTGATCCCGTGTGGTTTTCTTCGAACAATTGGTTGCAATAGCTTCTGGTGGGTTCGAACGGTTGGTGATGCTGCTGTTGGCTAGGTCTCTTCTCTGATTGGTTGTTAGATGAAAAGAACTGGTTGGGGCAGCTTGAGTCATTGAATGAGGAGCGATTTAAATGGAAAGGACAACTGAGATTCAAAGCAGAGGTCTCGCACGGATGCCGTTTGCGGTCGAACGCGAAAGAACCCTTGCGCATATCGAATTGCAGCTGAGAGAGGATTACTAGGTGAGGCCCATTGCTGATTATTAGAAGAAATCTAAGCCGCTCATCGGCTTCTCCATATTGGAGTTGGTTAGGAGACGAAAACGTGGCAAGATCATAGGTTTTAGTGGACTGCAGGAAGGGATTCCGGACAAGGGACTCATACGGTTGAGGTTTCACAAGAAAAACAGAATGGATGGACGGTGTGGATCTGAAGGTGGGTCCTGTTGTGGGATAATTCCTGCAACGAACCGACCCGGTCACAAGACCTCGGAGCAAAGGAACAGACCGATGTCTCAGTCTGTTCAAGAGGTCAGTTCGGATCACAGCTAAGTCAATGAGTAAATAGAGACCGACCTTATTTCCACTCTCAGGAGCACATCCCCCCAAGATCGGAACGACCCGAGATACCCGCCTGGATTTCTGGCGTAATACCAATTGAGATCTCAGCCTAGAAAATCTCCATCTCAGCCTATAAATACAGGAAAACACTTTGATTACAGGTACGTAAAAAATCCCTTTCCAAACAGTGTTTGCTATCCTTAAGGATAATCACTAACTTAGGCATCGGAGGGCTCACAGCTGGATCCCAGCCACCCCCCTTTTGTTTTCTTTTGTGTTCCATAAGATCAAACAGATCTTTGGTCCAAGTCCAGGCCTCGTACCTGTCAGGAGATCAGTTGCATTCGCGAATCCGCGTGTAAGACATCTCACCTCGTTTGTTGACCAATTTTCAGCATCAACAGATTGGCGCCGTCTGTGGGAAACGATTGCAAAAATTATATTCATTTGCGAATCCCTTCGTCCGAAGACAAGAACTAATGGCCGGTGGAAGAGGCAATAGGAAGGGGAAGGCTCCCGCAAATGCCGAGCCTTCCTATGAGCTACAATCTGAAAATGAAGGACCCATCCATGAAACTCCAGTCCTTCACCTCGGAAGTTCGTCTCGCCACTTAAATCTTCTAAGTGGACGGCAGAGGTCCTGAAATCGCGGGGCCAAACTGTCTACATTAGAAGAGCAAGTCGGAGGCGTTACAGAACGTTTGGGTGGAGTGGACAGACAATTCGAGCATGTGGACGGAAAACTGGATGAAATTGCAGCCCTGCTGAACAATTTAGCTCGGCCTTCTCCCGTCCTCGAAACTAACCCTGAACCTCAGCTACCGCAACAAAGCTCTCATCCACCACGATCACTTTCCAACCATCCGCAAGCCGACGAAGACGAGGTTGTAAGTCGAGCTTCGGGCTCGAGACTTCGACCAACCGCGGGGCTTCCCTCAAACGACTTAAGACACAGAATAGAAGAAAGGCGATCCGCCCGGGCTAGTCAAGGTCAAGATCGGGTAGATGATAATATTACCCCTCTTGAGGCCGAGCTGAAGGAGCTTCGAGAGAGAATCGGGGATATCCAGAGAGCACAACGCACTCGAGCACCAACCGCAGCAGATGTCCTTGTGGATTTGTCTGAATCCCCGTTCACCGATGAAATTCGCGGCAAACCTCTTCCGAAAGGCTTCAAAATTCCTCAACTCAAGCAATACTCCGGGATAGGAGATCCAGCCGAGCATCTCGAAAATTTCAAAGTTCGAATGGAACTCCATGGAGTTAATGGGCACATCATGTGTAAGGCCTTCCCATTGTCCCTAACCAGCTCGGTGTGGACCTGGTTCCGCAATTTAAAGCCAAGGTCCATTTCCTCTTTTACCGAACTGAGCAGGGCGTTTGCGACTCAATTCATCGAAAGCACCGATCCGAGGAAACATTCTATACACCTCGCTGCGATCAAACAAAAAGATAATGAATCGCTGAAAGATTACCTCTCATGATTCAACGCCGAAGCAGTTCAGGTAGAGAACCTATCTCAGGATGTGTTGCTACATATAATGATAGGAGGATTACGTGATGAAAAGTTCCTCTGGTTGATAGGGGAACAACCCCCTCAGTCTGTGGCTGAATTCCTTGATCGAGTTGCAAAACACATAAACGCAGAAGAGCTGGTGAACGTCCAGGGGTCATCCCATAAGAGGAAAGACCGCAAAGAGGAAAACAGCACCAAAAGGCACCGTCCTGATCGCAGGTCACTGAATTCGAATACTACTCTGCGTGGAGCAAAAACTTTGGCCCCGCGATTCAAAAAATACACCCCGCTCAAAACAACAATCGAGCAAGTGTTCCTAGCAGAGAAAGATAAACAAATGTTCGGACGACCCGCAAAGATAAAAACCGACCCTGAAAGAAGGTCGAAGTCCAAATACTGTTTATACCATAAAGATCACGGGCATAACACAACGGATTGCTTCGACTTGAAGTGACAGATCGAAACCCTCATCCGGCAGGGCTTCCTAAAAGAATATATTGCCCAGCGTCCGGAAGATCAAAGGGCCTCGGCTCGGGAAGATGACAGAGAGCCAATCAATAACGATCCGCTGGAAGAAATTCATATGATCTTCGGCGGGCCAACCATAGGTGATTCTGGCAACGCCCGCAAATCCTACGTTCGTCAAGGGCGAACCTCCGAACTAGGGCTGCAAGTGAATTTGGCCAGCAGGCCCTCAAAAATTCCAAAGGTCGCTCGTTGTGCGATATCATTTTTCGAAGAAGATGTTGAAGGAGTGCTGCATCCGCATGACGATTCTCTCGTAGTGTCGATGGTGGTCGCTAATAAAAAGCTCCACAGAATGATGGTAGATACTGGAAGTTCGGCCGACATAATATATGCCTCGGCGTTCGACAGAATGAAGATTGATCAGTCCAGGTTAAGGTCGGTCAGAACTGCTCTAACCGGATTTACTGGGGATTGTATCATGCCTAAAGGAGAAATAACCCTACCTGTCACAGCAGGAGACGAACCCAACCAGAGGATGATCATGGTTGATTTTCTCGTCGTCAACACTCCATTAGCATACAACGCGATTATCGACAGACCCATCATCCAAGCCTTAAAAGCCGGCATTTCTATCTATCATCTGGCCATGAAATTCGAAACCGACGACGGGATCGGCGTGGTCAAAGGGGACCAGCAGGAAGTTCGCCGATGCTACAAACTGACGCTACGCAGAAAAAGTAAAAATGTGATATCTGTCGTTTCGCATATAACTCCACTGGACCCTAGGGAAGAAACAATGGAATGTGGTTCACCAGCTGAGGAGTTATTAGAGGTCCCTTGTCGAACGATGATCCGAGCTTGGTTGTTAAGATCGGATCTCAATTAAATGGCAGTGTCCAGGCTAGGCTAATCGCTTTCCTAAAAGAAAATGCGGATGCCTTCGCATGGTCTCATAAGGATATGCTCGGAATCAATTCCGAAGTGATGGTCACCGGCTCAACGTCGACCCTTCCTTCAAACCAATCCGCCAAAAACGACGAGCTTTCAACATGGAGAGATATGCCGCAATCGAAGAAGAAATAAAAAAATTGCGCTAAGCAGGTTTTATCCAGGAAGTCCACTATCCTGATTGGCTCGCCAATGTTGTTCTAGTAAAAAAAGCCAATGCAAAATGGAGGGTTTGTATCGACTACACCGACCTCAACAAAGCCTGCCCTAAAGACAGCTTCCCACTGCCCAGAATAGATCAGCTCGTAGATGCAACCTCAGGTTACGAGCTTCTCAGTTTCATGGATGCGTACTCCGAGTACAACCAGATCCAGATGCATGTTCCTGACAGGCAAAAAACAGCGTTTGTCACCTATCGAGGGCTTTACTGTTATAAGGTAATGCCCTTCGAACTTAAGAACCCCGGGGCGACGTACCAGCGTTTGGTCAACAAAATGTTCGCCGAACAAATTGGTAAAACCATGAAAATTTACGTGGACGATATGCTCGTTAAAAGTCTGAAGTCAGAAAACCACGTCAACAACCTCCGACTTATGTTCGGCATCTTGAAAAAGTACGGAATGAAACTCAACCCCAGTAAATGTGCCTTCTGAGTAAGGTCGAGGAAGTTCCTCGGGTTCATCGTAAATCAGAGAGGAATAGAAGCCAACCCAGAAAAGATCCACGCACTAGTCGAAATGAGCTCACCAACCACCGTGAAGGAAATACAACGTCTCACCGGGCAGATCGCCACGCTCAACAGATTCGTTTTTAGGGCTATAGACCGATGCCTTCCATTCTTCAAGCAACTTCGCAAGTTCAACGAGATGACCTGGACACCAGAATGCGAGCAGGCTTTCCAGGATCTCAAAGCATACCTCGGTACGCCACCATTACTGTCCAAACCTGCGCAAAAAGAGCTACTGCTGTACCTGGCAGTATCCCCGGCAGCAGTAAGTTCGGCTTTAATCCGAGATGACCAAGGTATACAAAGGCCAATATACTACATTAGCAAAGCTCTTCTCGGTGCAGAAACCTGATATCCTAACTTAGAGAAGTTAGCTCTAGCATTGATGACAACGGCAAGGAAACTACGGCCTTATTTCCAAGCACATCTGATAGTGGTGCTAACGGACCAACCACTGAGGTAAGTACTACAGAAGCTAGAAACTTCAGGTCGCCTCGCACGCTGGGCCATCGAGCTCGGTGAATTCGACATACAATATCGGCCCCGGACAGGCATCAAGGGCCAAGCTGTGGCCGACTTCATTGTCGAGCTTACCGACCCCTCTGTCCTTGAAGATGACGCTGCTCTTAAAGGAAACATTGCAGAATCTATTCCAAAAGAAGGTTCAACCGCTCTTACATGGTTGCTACACATCGACGGCTCGTCAAATTCCCAAGGCTGCGGCAGGAATAATCTTGACCTCCCCTGATGGCATAAAGGTCCAATATGCCCTAAGATTTGGTTTTAAAGCTTCTAACAATGAGGCCGAATACGAAGCTCTTCTTGCCGGGCTACGACTAGCCTCGGCGGTCGGGATCCGGAGTATTACGGTATACAGTGACTCGCAATTGGTCGTGGGTCAAGTAACATCGGAATATCAAGCAAAAGGACAAAAGATGTTCGAGTATTTATTAAAATATCAAGAGTTATCGACTCGGTTCGATTACTGCAAAGTCATTCAAGTACCGAGGATCCATAACAACCACGTGGATTCGCTCGCCAAATTAGCATCGGCAGGAGACGACGAGCTTGGAAGGACAATTCTCATTGAAATCCTCCCCAAAAGAAGCATCACTGACGACAATGTTAGTGAGGTATGTCCTGTTTCCACCGAGCTTGACTGGAGGGAACCAATTGTCCATTTTTTACGAGAAGGCGTTCTGCCCGAAGAAAAGAACGAAGCACGACGGATACGATATAGATCAGCTCGGTATACGCTGATCAACGGTATATTGTATAAAAAGGGTTTTTTATTACCCTGCCTTCGTTGCCTCGGACCAGATGAAGCCAACTACGTCTTAAGAGAAATTCATTCCGGCACATGCGGAAACCACTCAGGGGGCAGAGCGCTGGCCCAGAAAGCAATACGTCAAGGATATTATTGGCCAATGATTTAAAAAGATGCCCGAGAAATGGTCAAACGGTGTGACAGATGTCAAAAGTTCGCACCAGTCCCTCACGTACCTCCCGAGGAACTTACTCCGATGTCCGGACCATGGCCCTTCGCGTAATGAGGAGTCGATATCATCGGTCCTCTTCCAACCGCCAAGGGGCAAGTCACGTATGCGATCGTGGCTGTTGATTACTTTACCAAGTGGGTCGAAGCAGAACCTCTCGCCAAGATTACTGAAAAGAAAACGACAGACTTCATCTGGAAGTCGATTATATGCCGGTTCGGTATACCGAATACAATTGTCACTGACAATGGGCCTCAGTTTGACAATGCGAAGTACAGGGGATTTTGCCAGAACTTGGGCATAAAAAATTTGTATTCATCTCCTCATCATCCTCAAGCTAACGGGCAAGTTGAAGCTATCAACAAAATCATTAAGGGTCATCTGAAGACTAAGATCGGCGAATTCAAGGGAACTTGGGCAGAGCAGCTCCCCGAAGTATTGTGGGCGTACCGAACCACAGCTCGGTCAACAACAGGAGAAACTCCGTTCTTCTTAACGTTCGGAGCGGAAGCCGTAGTCCCAGTCGAGATAGGGCTATCGACTAACTGAACCAGTAACTATCAACCTGACTAGAACCAGGACGAGCTTCATACAAACCTTGACTTGATCGAAGAAGTCTGAGAAGCTTCCCAAGTTCGAATTGCAGCCTACCAACAGTATGTTGCTAGATTCTATAATTCACGAGTTAAAGAAAGACGGTTCAGGGTAGGAGATCTCGTCCTACGAAGAAACGTGAATGAGAAGAAGGATAAGATTGCAAGTTCATTCAATCCAAACTGGGATGGGCCGTACAAAGTCGTTAAGGACAGTTCGAACTGGGACTTACTGGCTCGAAGATATGCAAGGCCGAGCCCTACCTCACCCATGGAATGCGGAACATTTGAAAATCTACTACCAATAAAAGCTAAGTATTTGTTTTTATTTCTCAAAGTTATGCCCCTATCAGAAAATTTGGAATACCAGCAGAGGCTAATCTCGCCCATAGCTGTATTCGAGCTCAGAGGATAGTACCGTCCAGAGCTAAGTTCAAGCTTGAGATCAGTCTCGATCAAAGCATATAAACCGACCATTATCTTTGCAAGTCCTAATTTATAATGCTTCGATAACGATCTAACATGCTCGGCCACAAAGTAAATGGACAAATAAGCGAAAACAGTCCAAAAAGGAAAGAGCAATTGAATAAAAAATCTGACAAACATGAATGGATCAGGAAAAATTTCAATTGTAAGGCCTCAAAGAGGTTGGAATTACAGAACAATGTGTGTTACAGGAAGCCCCAACACATGGGCTAAAAAAAATACATAGAAAATTCCCCTACGAGGGAGGACCAGCAGTCGGCTCGGCGGCAGTAGAAGAGTTATCTTCCTCCTCCGCCTCGGAGTTGAGGAAAGAAAGGTCTAGGTCTGGATGACGGCTTTGGACTGTCATCCTACACTTCTCGTAGCCAAAGTCAAACATTTCGTCAGCTTCGGCGACCTTGACCTCCAACTCCGACTGGGCCTTCACCAGGTCCGACCGCAAAGTCCCTTCAGCAGCTTTCAGCTCCTCAACTTGTATGATGAGCTTAGCTTCCGCCCTTTCTTTATTTGATAGTTCAGCTCAGAGAAGAGCAATCTCACGTTGGTGAGCGTCCAAGGCCCTTCCCGCCTCCTCCCCAAACTTCGTGGCCTCGTTCAGAGAGCGTTTGGTAACCACCAGCGTTCCCTCGAGACCAGAGATTGTTCCCTTGTCACGGGTCATCTCCTCCCTTAGAAGCTGACACTTGAAGGCCACCTGCATAGTAACCAACCGTTAAATATACAAGGGGTATTAAAACAGTCGCTTTGGTTATAGCAGAATAAAATCCAAGTAATATACATACCTTGGCCCCGAAGATCCCTAGAGAGTTTAACAGGGAGAGCTCAGGGACCTTCGCCATCACGTCCACCTCAGCCTCGGGGACAGCCTTATATGCCCACTCGCACAAGTTATATAAATGCGGTGGCATCTCCGAGCCTCGGCGGATAGAAGAAGAAGGTTGAGCTGGCGCGGCTTGAGCAGACTGCCCGGACGGACCAGCATCGGTACTCCCCGCCAAGTCTATGACTTGGGAAGGCTGAGGCCTCATGGTGACGTCGGGAGGTGTGACTTCAACCACAGGCGCCTCCGGGGCCACTTCCAAAGTCGGCTCTAGAGGGAGGTCGGTTGTTGGGACAATCGGAGGACGCCTCGAAGCTGCCTTCTGCCGCTTCTTCTCTCTGATCTGCTTTTTTTCCTGAGCAGTCAGAGCGGACGAATTCCTAAAAGGGGCCGGCGCAGACATGCCTAAAAAAAAAGAGACTATTAATAATCTGAGGTATGAGAATAAAACCGACCTATTCAATAGTTACGGATATTTACCTCGGGGGTTGATGCCCAAGTCAGCCAAAGTTTCGAAGGACAGCAGAAGCTTTACACTGCGAAAACTTGGATCAAGCTCCCACACTGCAGCTACGCGATCTTCCTCTTCCGAGCTGAGGGCAGGAGGGTCTCCGCGAACTAAACAACAAGAAATGGAGATTAAAAAAAAAGAAGGAAGGGAGAAAGTGTCAGCCGACCCGACCTGGAACTGAGAACCAGTTGTTTACGCGGTGATCAAGGAAGTTGACTTCGGGTCGGGGGCCTTCCCAACCCTTTGAGACGAGAAACCACTCCTCTTTCCATCCGTGAATAGAAGAGGGGTGATCATCTATCAACCGGTGCCCTTTCCTTCCCTGAGGCGACATGTAGAACCATCCCCTGAAATCGGGATAACTCTTCAGCTGGTATAGGTTCATCAGCTCGACTATGGTGGGATCCGATCCGTGGACTTGACGCCATAAGGCAACGCAACCAATTAAAGTTCTCCAGGAGTTAGGAGCTAACTGACCTGGAGCTAGGTTGACCCTAAAAAGGTATTCCCTCACAATAGGGAGAAGGGGAAGACGGAAACCAGCTTAAAAAAACTGGGCATACACAGTGACCTGGTCTCCAGAGGAACGGGTTGGGAAATCATCTAAACCCGAAAGCCATAGGTCGATGGCCCCAAGGATACAGTACTCCGACCTGAGCCTGATCAAGTCGGATTGGGTGAGTGTTGTCCAGATCAGATCGGCCGGGTAATCAGAGACTCTGTCAACAACACGCCCTGAGGTACCAGCCACTGGAACCTCATCCGAAGCAAAGGAAGAAGGGGTTTCTGCTAACAAAACTCCCCCCGGGGACTCAACAGCAATAGGTTGGATTTCCACTAATTGGGATTCTCCAACGGGCAAGACAGCGAAAAATGTCCGTGAGGAGCTTTCCTCCAAACCAGACATATTTCCTTGAAAATGGAAATTTAAGGAAAGAAGGGTGGACAAGAACGAACGTACCAGATTACTCTCCGGAATGAGATTGGCCAAAGAAAGTTGAGTTCGAGAATACTTCGAACGAATCACAGGGGTCTTTAAAGGGAGGAAGAAGAGAACACGGCAGGAAGAAAAATTCTGAAAAACATCCCTAAACACAGTATTTATACTGTAGCGGGTGACAGCACCCAGGCCGTACTCTGCCACACGGCACGTATCCATGGCCTTAAAAAATGAACCGATGCGACTTTTGGCACAGCCCGCCACGTGCCCGCCCATTCATTAGACAACGATATTACGCCTGTCCGTTCAGAGATACGAAGTCCACGTGTCCTTACGCCATTCGTCCGCCGAAATAAAAGCCTGCCGCGCCGTACGATCATCATTGCGTCTTTTCGAAATTCGAAACGGTGCATTTAATGTGCCCTTGCCGCCAAAAATAAGATCGGTTGCATTTCTTTGAAGTTACTTCCTAGTTGAAAGGATCCACCTCGGAAGCAGGGGGCAGCTGTTGTGGGATAATTCCTACAACGAACCGACCCGGTCACAAGACCTCGGAGCAAAGGAACAGACCGATATCTCAGTCTATTCAAGAGGTCAGTTCGGATCACAGCCAAGTCAATGAGTAAATAGAGACCGACCTTATCTCTACTCTCAGCGGCATAGGAATAGGAGCACATCCCCCCAAGATCGGAACGGCCCGAGATACCCGCCTGGATTTCCGGCGTAATACCAATCGAGATCTCAGCCTAGAAAATCTCCATCTCAGCCTATAAATACAGGAGAACACTTTGATTACAGGTACGCAAAAAATCCCTTTCCAAACAGTGTTTGCTATCCTTAAGGATAATCACTAACTTAGGCATCGGAGGGCTCACAGCTGGATCCCAGCCACCCCCCTTTTGCTTTCTTTTGTGTTCCACAGGATCAAACAGATATTTGGTCTAAGTCGAGGCCTCGTACCTGTCAGGAGATCAGTCACATTCGCGAATCCGCGTGCAAGACATCTCACCTCATCTATTGACTAATTTTCAGCATCAACAGCTCCCACCATGAATGGGGGTCGCCATGGTTAGGTGTGAGAGATGGGTTTGGCTGACGAGAAGCGTAACTAGGAAGAAGATGGGTTGGGGGTCCAGGTTTGGTCAGGTCTACGTAGTTAGCGCACTCAGCTATGGCTGCGGTTTACCAAACATACTTATTTACTTAATCAGTAGAAACTAACATAAGTTACTTATATGATAAGTTGCTTAAGTAACTTACAATCCAAACGTGCCCTTAATTGGTTGATTTCATAAACGTGGGCCATCCACAGTAGGATCCATGATAGAGCCCACTAGATGGATGGCTGGGATCAATACATCTTTCTGCAATGTATAATGTGTACACATGGACCATCCCAATCAACCAACTTGGACAGTCCATCAGTTTCGCCACAAACTTACGTGGCCACCATGAAAAAATAACTTCGATCAAATGATCCTGACAGTCCAATCATGGAAACATGGGCCAATCAACATACCCATCCATCCTTCAATGGACCCGATTCACTTTTATTAAGAGAAATGCCAAATTTTGAACGGAAAAGGATAGATCATCTGATCGGTTTGATCTTTTTACTATGGCCTATGGACTTTAATAGGAACTAATGGACCGTCCAACTCGTTTGATTGGCGACTTCCCATGTGTCCACTGTAGCTAGGGAGAATCAGCAACTGTATTTTGTTTCTCTTTTATAACCTGCCGACTTTCTGTCCCTTTGATCTCACATCATGCCATCCCTTCTTTTATTTTGAGTCCGGATCCTTTATTGGCTTCCAAGCAGCAAATTCCTGTTTTGGAGCCTTTTCATTGTTCCACATCATCACATAAGTCTGCAACCCTATTACATCCTCAATGCAACTTGGTCATACCTCAGTGCAACCTGGTCACATGACATCATGCAGTGTGATGTTTCCCAATGAAAAGGCTTCAAGCAGGTTTCCTGCTTGGAAGTCAAAAGAGGATCTGACTCATTTTATTTTACATCTCTAGCTGTAGTACGGACTCGCATTCGGTGGGCCCCACCATGACCTTCATTTTAAACTAATTACAAGTTGAGTAGGGTCCACCAATATGCTTGATCATGATATCCAACCTTTAGAAAGATCCAGACCGTTAATCAATTAAGCTCACCTTATAAACTTCTTACAAGGAAAACACGTATTATCTTGACCCAAAACTTTCCAACTTCAAAGAAATTTTTAACGGTGGGCGTTCAATCACCACTATTTCATATGCGGGGCCCACATGAGATTTGGATCTGCCTCATTTTTCAAGTGGACCATGCCATAATGAACTATGGTGACTGACCATTAAAAGCATTACGGTCGGCCTTAGGAAGCTTTTATAGATGGGACGTTCAATCCACCTTCTCCTATAGTATGGTATGGTACGCTTGAGATTTGGATCTGCTTTTTTTTTTTTTTTTGGATCGTAACCTAAGATGATATGGAAAAACGGCTATAGAATACATACATCAAGGTGGGCCTCACGGTAAGGGCCGCACCTAATCAGCTCCCTGCGGGTATCTACCGTGATTTTTCTATGCATGGAATTCACGCCGTACATCAAGACAACTGCTTCTTGGTCCCAAAAATCAGGCTGATTCAATGCTTGCTCAGGTGGGCCCTTACTCAAGACCAACGGTGGATATTCTGTTACAACTGTTTCCTATATTGCAGCCTACCTGCGTTTTAGATTATCACGAATCTTTTTTTGTTTCAATGGTTAATATGAGGCAGTCTACCTGATGGACGGGGTGGATCTCATTAAAGTTCCATTTACGTGGCTAAGGTAACCCTGGTAGGTACCTATCGTGGACGTGAATTAGGTGTTACCCCGGGAACAGCTTAGTGGGTGGCCCACATGGATAGTATTTTATATATCCATGCTGTCCATTCGTTTCTCCAGCCCATTTTACGATGGTCTTCCAAACATTATGCAAATCCAAATCTCAAGTGGACCATATTACTGGAAAGAGTGGGGATTGAGTGCCCACCATTAAAAATTCCAAAGAGCCCATCGTAAGGTTTTGGTAATGTTTATTTGCAATCCAAGCTCTTCATAATGTCAATAAGGTCTGGATGAAGGGAAAATGTAAAGATCAGCTTGATCTAAAACTTTTGTGGCTCGCAAAATGCTTTTAATGATTATTTATCACTCTTTCCATTGGTATGTTCCACCTTAGATTTAGATGTTCTTGTAATTTTGGAACTCGTCCTAAAATTAGGCTCAACAACAGATGGATGGCATGGATATACAAAAAAAATACATCAAGGTAGGCCCCACACTGCAGGGGTAACACCCTAGTGGGTGTTACCAGGGTAACAGCTAATTCGCTCCCGTTAGGTGAAGCCCTAGCCGCACCCAAGATGGTTCGGCCCACACCTTAGGCCCCACCTTGATTTTTGTATTCTATATCCAAGCCGATCATCCCTTTTGGAAGATCATTTTATATTATGAGCCCAAAAATTAAGCAGATCAAATTTTCAGGTGGACCATACCATAGCAAACAGTAGTGATTGGCCACAAAAGTTTTGGATCAAGTTGATATTTGTTTTTTCCCTTCGATCGAGGTTTATGTGACCTCATCAACGGTTGGAAGTCAAATAAACAATATTTAAACATCACGGTGCGCCCAACAAAGTTTTCAATGGTAGGGCATTCAATCACCATTGTTTCCTATAGTATGGTCCACGTGAGATTTAGATCTTCTTCATTTTTTTGGTTCATGCCCTAAAATAATCCGAAAAAAACTGATGAACGGCCTGAATATAGAATACATACATCAAGGTGAGCCCCACTTAAGGCTGCACTTGTCTTGGGCAAGGCCTCCCAGCTAATTTTGTAGCATGGTACCAAAAATGAAGTATATCCAAATCTCAAGTGGACCACACCACAGAAAACAGTGGTCATTGAAGTACTCCCACCATCATAAAATTTCTAGTGTTATGGGGATTCCTGCCGGGCCCACTAAGTGCCACGTGGAGGGAAGAGAGGCCAGTGATTCTTGGCCACTACTTACGCGGTGTTTACATTAAAGAGAGCTTTTGAAGAAACGGAGCCCGTAAGCCGTTAACAAGTTTGCTGACATCATGCCTAGTGTACACTCTGCATATATCTCATGCTGACTATCACTCTTCATCCCACCAGTTGGACAACATCACAGCTCCCCACTTTGACACACACTCGACCCTTGCGCGTAACATGCATGTGCTCACTTATATCAGAAGATGAGTCCGCACTCCACTCGTCAGTTGGTAGAGTGGGTACTCATCTTGTCATTTGGCCGAGTAGGCACTTGTCTCGTCAGTTGGCCGAGTAGGCATTCGGCATACAACTAGTATCCGAGGACATGATTATGTGGAGTATACACTTGGCATCTGCACGAAATAATATATAACGGCTAGTAATTCCCGTATTGTCAACGCCACCGTTCTGGACGACCGAAATCCTAGCATTACGTGGTCACGATCATCGCACCACCCGTCGGCTTGACTGTGATTATGGCCCTACGTGGCCCCAAATTACATCCTGATTATCAGCCCTCAATGGTTCTCTAAGCATCTATAAAGAGCCTTCCATGCTTCAGTACAAGGTACGCAATCATCCACCATTAGCATACTTACAAGCTTTTCTCTCCGTCATCGACTGAATTAAGCATTGGAGGGCTATCAACCAGCACCCCCGGCGGCCATCCTAACCTTTTTGTGGTGATTGCAGACCCTTGATCCAGTCCATTCATCATTATCCTTAGATCTGACAGCGAATATCCAAGTTGGTCCCCTGATCAACATCTATTACCATTTCCAGCGATAACATCTAGGGCCCACCATATATAATGTTTATTTGCCATCCATCCGGTCTACAAGGTCACATGCCTGGATGAAGGTCAAACGCAAATATCATCTTGATCCAAAACTGCCTCCAAATTTTTTTTGATGGGTATTCAATTCCTACAGCGTGGTCCACTTGACATTTGGATCTGCTTCATATTTTGAACCATGCTGTAAAATGAGCTAGAAAAACTGATGGACAGCATGGATATACAACACACATCTCAAGGTGGGCCTCACGGTCAGGGCCTCACCCTCTAAGCTCTAACCCGTGCCTCACCCTAATCCCCTCTCATCTGGAATATGCATCAGGTGGGTCCCACCGTGTAGATGGCTTTGCCCAAAAATCAGGCTGGCCGCTTTGCCAGGTTGAATATGCATCAAGTGGGCAACCATCAATTGTTTTTTTGTACACGTAATACGTTCTGGTGACATTCGATCACCGCGATTTTCGGTACAATTCTACACAGTGGGCTCCACCTTCCCCAGTACCTCATGTGGGCTCATGGGACTTGGTCAATGTAGATTGCAAAATGTGAGTGAATTTCCACTTTTGAAATTGTCAGCAAAATGAGCAGGGCCCACTTGATATACCTACCTACCTCCTAAAAAGTTAAAGAAAATGCATGAGGCCTACCACATCCAATCACTGTCAGATCCAACGATCAACCAGTGGCCAAATTCCACTATTGGTTAAACTGCATATCATTTCTAAAAAGGAAAATTGAGCTATAAGAACAAACAATACAAGGTGGGAGTCAAGCTCAGATAATGTAAAAGAGAAATGATCTAGTGGGGTAGGTGAATGAAAACATTTCCATCCACCTAGTTGCATTTTTACTCTTTGGAAGCCATATAACATATCTGAACCATCCATTAGATCTAATCCACTTTTTAAAGCATGTATACAAATCTCTCCACCTATCATTTTATCAAATCTTAGTTTTCGTAGCTTGCAAAATGGATGGACATTATAACTTATATAACATGGGTTTAGTTGAGAATGTTTAGGATGATATCGTCAGAGCAAACAACTAGAAAGACAACACGTGGAAGCACTATTGGACGGGAAATTAAGATGATATCTTTGTTGTCGATACAATTGACAGTAGGAAGATCGGGAGATGTCCGGTGAAGATAAAGCCAAGACAGCCATAATCCACGTGAATCAATATGAGAAGTTGCGGCTTGAGAATTACGAATGAAATGCAATTTATACGCGAGGATATCTTTCACCTCAAATCTTTCGTCAACATGTCACCTGCCAAAAGTAAAATGGCTCAAAGCCCTATACATGAATCAATATGAGACACTGTGATAAAGGACGTATAGCTCTCACACGAGTGATACGTACGGTCAAGCAGTGTGCTCGACAAGCTTATAAAAGCTATATTGTGATCCAAATACGCACAGTAAGGCCATTTCATACAATCGTGCTAAAATGAAAAACTCCCTAAAGATGATCGATGCTTTCATGACAACTATGAAGGTTCGAGTAACTGATTTCTCCAAAATTAAAAGGAAATCAAGGGGTGAAATAAGGAATTTAAGTCTGATGAGATACGATATGATCCCATAACCTTCAAGGACCTCATGCCAGCAAGGAAACCCAATATCGTTGCCGAGCACACGGTGAAGAGCTCGTGGCACCAACGAAGCCATAAAAAACATCATCTCACAGATAACACTGTCGTATCTTAGTTTAACTTTAGATCCCTCTACTTTTATCTAGTCCCATTGTAGAAAGTTTGGAGCTAAGTATAGTTTAGATAGCTATAGGACACATGAGTAATATAAATATCCATGACCCTTTGTCGTCAAATCCTGATCAATCGAGTCCATACTTGGAAGATCACACTGTCACATCCAGATGGCCATCCACCTCGATTGTTTGTTCATACAGACGATCGCAAGTATTTATCTTTTATTTATTTTCTCCATTTATTTTATGTTCTCGCTGATTATACTAATCTTCATTATAAATCAATAAAATTAGTCACCAGCCTTTATTTTTAATTTCTTTCGTCCAATATTGCATTATTTAGAAATCTAAGTTTGCCAATCACCATTGAAAGAAAAGTCATTAACTCCAGACAAAAAAGATCATTCAAAAGGACCAACCCTCCCCTTCTAAATCGCTTGATTGCTACACATTGGTGGTTGGATAGTCTGGTCAATCTTCATAGGTCTAATCCTACAGTTGATTTGGCGCCTAAGGTCACAAGCATTCAATCAAACTCAAGTTGAGCACGATTCTGGTAAGCTTAACACTATCTTAATCGCACACTTTTTGGGAAGTTCATTAACACTTGTCATCTCGTATCTAATTAAATTGCAACAACAACGACAATCGTTTCTACACCTAACGAAGTGTGATAGGCCATAACCACTTAATGATTTAATCGGTTTCTCAGAGAACATGAGGGAGTCGTTACAAAAATAACTCTACAACAACCATCTTAGATGTCTATAAATAGGATAAAGAGCTAGCAAAGACCTCAAGGCCCTTGCCAACCCAAGTGCAACATTGCCTATCCTCCATCCCTCAAGGATACATATCCTTCTACTTTATTATAACTCCTGATTGCTTGCATGCCTCAATGTTGCATCATGCCATGGATCGTAGTCCTTAACTTTTCTCCACTCTTCGTCCATGACACCCCCATTGGATTGAAAGGAAGATCGCTCAATCTTGAATGGAAGGTTGTGAGGCTTTCTTAATACATGTTATGTGATTTCGTCAACTGTTTCACCATACACTTGGTCTTTGCCAGGTTTTTGAACATATAGTTAGGCTGTTGACCATCTTGCCATTAGCCTAGGACCTACCCGGATTTTGAATATACCGTCACTTCATCAACTGCCTCATTACATGCTTAGTGCTTACTTGTTAGGTACTTGAAGAGGTAGTTGAAGAATTGTCCTCCATCCTTGACCATCTCGCCACGTGCTTGATGTCCTATGGGTTTTCGAATTATGATTTTTTGCATCGAATGACGTCTTGTTACAAAGCTTAGCTATAACTAAGTGGCGAATGGACTGTTGTCCCTCATAGTTAATCGTAAGTGATAATATTGTAATTATCAACTAATAATACAATTTAAGCTCTTGTCTAACTACAAGCTTCTGTTTCTATTGTGTCATTATTGAACTACAGTTGCTATCACGTGTTTCATTGAAAGTCCTTCGTACTAAAAGACAAAAAGAAATCATTTGAAGGACGAACTTTCCCCATTATAAATCACTCGATCTCTCACGACGGTGGCTAACTAGACAACAGATTTATATGAAACTCAGTCTCTTGTTCTATTTTGGAGCCTGGGGTCAAAGGTGCTCAATTCGATTCAAGCTCCATCTAGCTTTGGTACGCTTGGCACACAAGCATAGCATGCATGACCAATTTTGAGCCCAACAATTAAATTACTGTGATTTTTGCATAATAATGAAAGAAGAGTGGATTAAACCAAATGGACGGACCATATTGGTGATATGGATATGAAATAGTTTAAATGTAACTAGGTGTTGCGGAAAAAATGCTCTCACTCGATCAATGCAAGACAAGCCACATAAGAAAAGAGCTAAACCGAAGGTCAAATGGCTTAAAAAAAAAGAAGCCAAAAGGCATAAAGATTTATGTGGTTCAACAATATATGCTTACTCTACGTGACAACAACACAATTTTCTTATTCAATAAAACAAGAATATAAAAAATACAAGAGTTACCTTTTTCCCACTCTTCTACCGCACAAGACCTTTCATAAAGAAATACCTCTCTACTTACTATTCTCCTTGGATAGACCAACACATGACAGAGAATGTGGCCAAGTCTCAAAGAAGCTAAAATTCACCTAAAGTACACAGGAAAGGAAGTAGAGAGATGTGTCCTATTAAGAGACCTCTTCCATGAAAAGAACTCATAGTGCACATCACTTGCCTCGATATTAACTACGTGCATGTGATAGGTTACATACACCGACATTTGAGAAATATACAACACAAATACCATATAACTATGAGATTAGGATACTTTGTTTGCTGAATATTCTACCATGACTGACATGATGAGTTTCTTGTAAATTTATAGAATATACAATACCTTCATAGAGGGAACAATTACAAAGGTTTTTGAAAATGTTTTAATCATCCGTTTACCATTTACAAAGGCATTGAAACTTGAAACTTTTCATCTGTTATTGCTTGCAATTATGATCATTCGTTATAGGATCTTTTGAATTTTGAATTGTCTCCACACGCCCCCTCAAGTTAAGCGGTCCATTTGTGATAGTTAATGTTGAGCTTCCAATTTATACATATCCTAGCCCATTACATTGCATCTTATGCATGATTTGCATGTTAAAAGGTTTATCTAATGCATGTTTTGTGGATGTAGGAATGAAAGAGGGATTACACCAAATTGATGTTCGAAAGACCACATTTAGATGATCCTTGATGATGATCCAAGGTGGGCTAAAGATGGAAGAAGAAAGGAGGAGAGGAGAGAGAGAACCAAAAGAAATAGGCCTAGACCGGTCAAGACTAGTCGGCCAAACAGGCTCCGACCGGTCTAGACCGGTCGGCCAACAGGTCGGGCACCTCTCTGGACCCTCTAGGACCTCTGCTAGATCATTTGGCTAGCCATCTCGACTGGTCAACCAACAGGTAGCCAGTGTATTTCAGCAGCTTTCCAGCAAGCTTGCTTAACAAGCTCCGAAAATCATGCGTTGCGGGAGTCCTTACGCAATTCTGGAAGTTTCTGAGGTGGTAGGGCCTCTCTACTATAAAAGGACACATAGGGGTAGATCTAAAGACATCATAGAAGGCTTGGGAAGTCGTGGGAGGTTAAGGGGATCGCTGTGGAGCGTCTGCAACTCCTCCAAACTCAGTTTTTCTATGTTTTTATTAGTTTCCTTTGAGTTTTAGTTTAACCTATTAATGGTTGGCTAAACCTCTTAGCTAGGGCTAAGAGGTGAAGCTTATAGTTGTTTGTAATGTTCAATTCGAATTCGTTCAAGTACTTTTTGGTTTTATGAAGAACACTTCTAGTTCAAGTTTGAAATAAAGTTAGTATTTTTAGTTAATCTTTTATCTCTTGTGATTGCTCTTACATGGGATGTTTTGATTATTGAGATTGCTTAATGGGAGTGTTGATTGATATGATTTTGAGTTGTAGAGATCCTAGATTCATCATGTTATGTTGGATGCCAGGGGATCTTACAAACTAAGTTTCCTAAGAGCTTATCTAGAACTAAACTAGAAGGGATTTTTATTTTTTGATTTAATCTGAGATAGGTGCTTATGTATTGATTTTGGTTCAATAGAAGTTCAATTCTTGCTTCTAAATTAAGTCTAGTGACAAGGTTTGAGGAAGAATCATGAATATGATCTTGCTTGTTTTGTGAAGGATTGGGTTGTGTGATTGAATACACCCAATGCCTTAGTTGTTTATGAGAGAACTATATCAGTGGATGATTCATCTATGTTAGATGCATTATGATCATTTGATTGTTCTATATTCCGATTGGATAGGTATAGAACTCCGAATCCAATTGTGTGATTAGCTTGAATGGTTTGAATTGGCATTGTGAATGAGTATTAGTGGATCCTTGGCGCTCTAGTGTTTATTTACCTGATTTAGGTATAAAATAGATAGTTTTATGTTCTTAATTTCCACCCATCGATACAAATCTGAATTTAGCCTATCCTAGTTATAAAACTTAGAATTGTTACGACAATCCCTAAGGATCGACCTCGGTCTTACCGAGAATTATTACTACATCGCAGCCTTGCACTTGAGGCGAGCGAACAATTAACTTGTTGCGAAGAAATCCAAACCGTTGGGAAGAGAGGCCTTTTGTGAAGATGTCCGCAATCTGATCTTTAGATGAAATGAACCGAACATCTAGACCTTTTTTAGCTACTTTTTCTCGCATAAAATGATAGTCGATCTCAATATGCTTAGTGCGCGAGTGGAAGACCAGATTAGCAGTGAGGTACATAACACCAAGATTTTCACACTAAAGGATTGGTGTTGGAGAGGTATTAGGCCAAGCTCATGGAGAAGAGACTGGATCCATGTTAGTTCAGTTGTGGCGATGGCCAAACCACGATATTCAGCCTCAGTGCTAGAGCGAGAGACCGTCTTTTGTTTCTTAGCACTCCAAGAGATTCGATTTGGGCCTAGGAAAACACAGTATCCACTTGTTGATCATCGATCATCCGGGCAGCCGGCCCAATCTGCATCGAAAAGGTACTCAAAGATAACAATGAAGATACTTTGAGTTGAAGACCATATTGAGTAGTGTGTTTGAGATATCAGAGTATTCATTTAACTGCAATCCAATGTTCATCAGTCGGATTGTGCATAAACTGGCAAACCTTATTAACTGTAAATGCAATATAGGGGCGAGTAAGAGTGAGGTATTGTAAAGCACCGACAACGCTTCGATATAGAGTTGGATCAGAGACGCCGGACCCACTAAACTTGGATAGCTTGGACTGGCTACAAATTGGAGTTGATTGAGGCTTCGCACAATCCATTTTTGGTTCTTTTCAGAAGATCTAGAATATATATTTTTTTAGATAGAAATAGGCCCGTAGAACTTCGGTGGGCCTTGATACCAAGGAAGAAATTTAAGGGGCCAAGATCCTTAATAACAAACTGAGTTTGAAAGCTGTCCAATAATTTCATGAATACAACCTAGATGGGATCCAGTGATAATGATATCGTCGACGTAAACAAGTATATACATCGTAAACTCAGAAGTACGCTTGATAAAGAGCGATGTGTCTGCCTTGGAGCCCAGAAAGCCAATATCAAGAAGAAAGTTGCTAAGTCGATGATACCATGCACGAGGGGCTTGTCTAAGCCCATATAAGGACTTATGCAAGCGACAAACATGATTTGGAAACCGAGAGACGTGGAAACCCGGTGGTTGTTTCATATAAACCTCCTCTTTTAGAATGCCATGAAGAAATGCATTTTGAACATCAAGTTGGAGGAGTGACCACTTGTTGGAAATGGCAATGCTTAGAACCGTGCACATTGTGCAAGGTTTGACCATAGGGCTAAAGGTTTCACCGTAGTTGATCCCTTCTTGTTGGTTGAATCCTTTTGCTACAAGGCGAGCTTTGTAGCGATCTATGGTGCCATCGGCTTTGTGTTTTTATCTTGAACACCCATTTACAACCCACAATATTCATGTGTGGTTCAGGATGAACCAAAGCCCATGCCCATTTCTAAGAAGGGCATTTATTTCATTACACATAGCTTCACGCCAAGGAGGATCCTTGTTGGCTTGAGAAAAGCAAGTGGGTTCGTCAACCTCATCAATGAGGATAGGATGGATAGTAGCAGCCAAAACCTTCGGTTTGAAGATGCCATCCTTTGCCCATGTGACCATGCGATGTGAAGCCTTTGTAGAGGACGTACTAGTGGCAGACTGAGTTGGAACATGCTGAATCATCAAAGGTTGAATGGGCTGAGTCTGAGACTCAGTCTCTGGAAGAGGAGAAGCATTAGGCTGAGTTTGAGGCTTGGTCTTTGAAAGAGGAGAAGCATTGGGCTGAGTCTGAACTGGATGTGTGTGTAGTACTCATTGTGTTCAGAGTTACGAAAGTTTGGTTGAGGTGACTGGTGAGAAGTTTGAGTAGCAGCCGGTGGAGGTGAGAACCATGGAGAGGGTGATAATGGTGGAGGGGAAGAGAGAATGGGTGGGGAAGATGAGAGAGCCGTACGCATTGAAGGTTGATTCTGGGCTGCTGCAAAAGGAAAGGATTCTTCATTAAAGATCACATGTCGTGATATGTAAAGACGATTAGTAGGAAGATGTAGGCATTTGTACCCTGTATGAGATGGACTGTAACCAAGGAAAACACATAGAAGAGATTGTGAGACAAGCTTATGTGCACTATAAGGACTGGAGATGGGGGTAACATTCACACCCGAATACACTCATGGTCGTACATCTAGGGAATTTTTTAAAATGATTTCAAGAGGACTTTTATTATGTAAAATTGGCGAGGGACAGTCGATTAACCAAGTAACATGCAGTTTGAAAGGCATCAACCCAATATACAAGAGGTGTTGAGGACCCAGCCATGAGAGCAAGTCTAGTTTCAACAATATATTTATGACGACGCTCGGCCAGGCCATTTTGCTGAGGGGTGTGTGGGCATGAAAATCGATGAGTTATCCCATGTTGTTCTAAAAAAGATTTAAACTTTAAAAATTCTCCCCCATTGTTAGATTGAAAAACTTTGATTTTGCGATCAAGTAGATTTTCAATTTTCACTTTAAATGAGATGAAGACTTTGAGAGCATCAACATGATTTGCAAGTGGAAAAAGCCAAACATAACGACTAAATGCATACGTGAAAAGCAAGTAATACCGATATCCATCATGAGATGTGATTGGAGCCGGTCCCCAAATGTCTGATACAATCAATTCCAAAGGAGAGCTATAAGTAGTAGTACTAAAAGAAAAAGGCAACTGGTGACAAGAGTGACAAAAACTAGTACTTTTATTTGTAACTGGAAGTGAATAAGAGGAAATGATGTTATTGACCGTCCTTGACATAGGATGTCTAAGCCGTTGATGCCAAATATCCAGGGAGGTTAGTTCACCAATGAGGGCTGATGGAGATGAAAATTTGGGAGGAACATCACAACATTGGTCTAAGCAGTAGAGTCCACCTTTAGTCAGCCTGTGCAGAACCACCTTCCCCGTGCGACGGTCCTTGACAAGAAAAAATTTGGGGTGAAACTCAAAGAAGACATCATTATCACGAGTAAAATTTGAGACTGACAGAAGATTAGTTGAAATTTCAAGAACATGGAAAACATCACGAAGAGTAAATGTGCGATGAGCATTTAAGAACGTATCCCTCGAGTGTGAAACTGAATACTAAATGCGGAATAATCGGATCGTCTATGCATCAATAATAGAGATTCCATACTGTAATCTTAAAGCCATACCTGATTGGGAAGACATTCCCGATGCCGTCGTGTTGTCGAGAAGAACGCTTCGTCTTCCGCACCTAACACCTTTAGGAGAACCTCTCAATGGGGACTAGGGTTTTCTCTTGTATGTTGGTGAGGGGACCAAGACGTATATTTATAGGAAAGAGGGCCAGAGAAGCTTACCCATCACACTTCTCTCCTCTAGGGTCTCCACACCGTAGGTTTCCATATCTGGCTTAATAACCGCGCATAGGGGCCACGGTTCAAGCGTTCCGCCCCAAACCTATTAGCAATGATCACAACTGTAGTGGGGCCCACTGAATCGCTCAATCTGAATAATCCAACGGTCATGATCTAAACTGATGATCATGTGTGGCCCACCCAATGGAGTCTTACATTCTCCCACTTGGGCTACACTGATCTCAGAAAGAAAACAAAACATTTATTTTATTTTGTGAAAAACATTTCATAAAACATGTTTGTTTCAAAAGTTCCTAATGGGCGCCCTACTGATTTCAAAACAATACCGTTGGATAATTATGAGCAACGCTTGTCAGATCCGGTCCATCAAGAACACTGATATTGAATCATGGTAGTCAACACAACATTTCATATTTGGTCGAAGTGTGACGAGTCACAATCACAAATACCAATAACCTTAACGACATGGATCAATGATATGGGGTGTGGTATGAAGATTACACGTCTAAAGTGATCATACGTGTTTATCTTCAAGTGGTCCTACTGAACGTGTCTCCAAGACACAAACCAAAGTCTTGCTTACTCAAAACTGAATGCGCACACTGAAGGAGAAGCAAGATATAAACTGAAAAACAGAATCATCAATGCATAAAAGATATCTCTAAAAAATGTCTGGACATAATCGGATCATACATGAAAACTCCCACTACTGAAATACATCATTGGGATTAACAACTCCCATAGATGTCACATGCTCCTTAAAGAGCGTGATAGGAAGGCCTTTAGTGAGAGGATCCGCTATCATCTGCCTTGTGCCGATGAGTTCCACAGACACTTGACGATTCTGAACTCTCTCCTTCACAACAAGATATTTGATGTCAATGTGCTTTGACCTCGATGAATGCTTGTTGTTGTTGGAGAAGTTAACTGCAGCTGAACTATCACAATAGATTTTCAATGGTTTCGGGATCATCTGCACAACCCGTAAACCAGAGAAAAAGCTCTGAAGCCAGACCGCCTGATTCGTGGCTTCATGACAAGCTACATACTCTGCTTCCATGGTAGATGATGCTGTAATTGACTGTTTCACGCTTTTCCATGATACGGCTCCACCAACCATCATGAATACATAGCCCGAGGTGGACTTCTTGCTGTCGAGACAACCAGCAAAATCTGCATCTGTATATCCTACCAACTCCAAATGGTCGGATCTCCTGTATGTGAGTTCGAAGTCCTTTGTCCTTTGCAGGTAGCGCAACACTTTCTTTACAGCTATCCAATGATTCATTCCTGGATTGCTAAGGTACCTGCCCAACATTCCAACCACAAAAGCAATATCTGGACGCGTACAGACCTGAGCATACATGATGCTCCCTACTGCTGACGCATACGGAATAGCTTTCATCTTGTCCTTCTCTAGGTCATTCTTAGGACACTGAAATTGACCAAACTTGTCACCTTTTACAATAGGTGCTTGGCCAAGAGCACAACCTTGCATGCCAAACCTTTCGAGAACCCTATCAATATAGGCCCTCTGCGACAAGCCAAGTAATCCACGTGATCTGTCCCGGCTAATCTGAATGCCGATGACAAAGGAAGCATCACCAAGATCTTTCATCTCAAAATTTTGAGATAGAAATTTCTTAGTCTCATGCAACGATCCAATATCACTACTGGCCAATAAAATGTCGTCAACATACAAGACCAAAATGATAAACTTACTCCCACTGATTTTCATATATATGCACTCATCCGCAGTGTTTTCAATGAAACCATATGAGGAAACAACTTCATGAAACTTTAGGTACCACTGTCGTGATGCCTATTTCAACCCATAAATGGACTTCTTGAGTTTGCAGACCAGATGTTCTGAGCCTTTGGCTTTAAAACCTTCTGGCTGCAACATATATACGTTCTCCATTAGATCTCCATTGAGAAACGCAGTTTTCACGTCCATTTGATGTAGCTCCAAATCCATATGAGCCACAAGAGCCATAATGATCCTAAAGGAGTCTTTTTTAGATACAGGTGAGAAAGTCTCCTTAAAGTCAATGCCCTCACGCTGAGTGAAACCCTTTGCAACTAGTCTGGCTTTATACCTTTCGATATTGCCCTTAGAGTCCCGTTTGGTTTTAAATACCCATTTGCAACCAATCGGCCTAATCCCTTCAGGCAATTCAACAAGGTCCCAAACTTTGTTGTCCTTCATGGATTTCAATTCATCCTTCATGGCATCGAACCAATGAGAAGAATCCGCACTTTGTTCAACCTGTGAAAGGGATACAGGATCCTTTTCAACCCCAATGTCAAACTCATGCTCCTGCAAATAGACGACGTAATCGTCTGGTATTGCAGATCTTCTCTCTCTATGTGATCGTCTTAATGGCTCATTATTCTGAATTGGGTTTTCCATTTCCTCATCAGTGGGTTGTATTTGAGGTTGTGCATGGTCGTCCATAGGGACCTCAGGGTCCACTACTGGACGGACAACCATGCTACTCTGAATGATTGTGGTGGGAATCACAATCCGCTCTTCCTCAAATACAATATCTCTTGAATTTGTGCTCCCACTATCTTCAGTGTTCTCAATAAACCTAGCATTCCCAGTCTCAATGACTCTCATGGAATGTGATGGACAATAAAATCTGAATCCTTTTGATCTTTCTGGGTATCCAATAAAGAAGCAACTAACAGTTCTAGGGTCAAGTTTTCTTTCATGTGGGTTATACGGTTTGGCTTCTGCAGGACAACCCCATACATGAAAATATCGTAGACTAGGCTTTCGCCCTGTCCACAATTCATATGGAGTTTTCATTACAGCCTTACTTGGGACCCTATTAAGGATATGCACAGCCGTTTTCAACGCATCACCCCACAAAGATTCTGGCAACGTAGAATTACTAATTATAGATCGCACCATGTCCTTTAGGGTGCGATTACGCCTTTCCGCTACACCATTCTGCTCTGGAGTACCAGGCATGGTGTACTGGGCGACGATACCATAATCTTGTAGGTATCTAGCGAATGGACCTGGATTACGCCCAGATTCGTCATACCTTCTGTAGTACTCACCACCACGGTCGGATCTAACGACTTTGATCTTCCTGTCGAGTTGATTCTCGACTTCAGCCTTATAGATCTTAAATGTATCCAGGGCGTCTGATTTTTCGTTAATAAGGTATAAGTACCCATAACGAGAATAGTCATCTATAAAAGTGATAAAATACTTCTGCCCATTCCAAGATGCTGTAGGGAACGGTCCGCAGATGTCTGTATGAATCACTTCTAAGAGTCCTACGCTCCTAGTGGCACCCTTTTTCCTTATTCTAGTCTGTTTACCTTTAATGCAATCAATACAAACCCCAAAGTCTGAGAAGTCTAGGGAGTGAAGAATTCCTTCACGTACAAGCCTTTCCAATCTCTCACGAGAGATATGGCCTAATCGCCTGTGCCATAGCATGGAGGAATTCTCACAATCTAAACTTCGTTTGATGCCTTTAGTGTTTCCATGTGATGAGTTAACGCTGTATACATGTGAAACATCCAAATCTAGCTGATAAAGGTTATTAACTAAAGTGCCAGAACCAATCACAACTGAATCATAGTAAATGCTTAATTTTCCATTTGCAAATTTAAACTCATAACCAAATTTGTCCAAACGAGAAATGGAAACCAAATTGCGCCTTATAGAAGGCACATAAACAGTATCTACTAGATCAAGAAAGTGTACTGACGATAACCTAAGCCTACAGACTCCAATAGCTTCCACGTTTGCTCTAATGCCGTTCCCCATATAGACTGATCTCTCTGCATCAGTTGGCGTCCGGCTTTGGAGCATATCCTGCATGGAATTACAAATGTGAATAGTAGCACCAGAATCTATCCACCAGGAGTCTGTGGACATATCAGCTAAATTTGATTCAAAACAGACTAAAATATGGTCTTTACCCTTAGAAACGAGCCATGCTTTAAAATCTTCACAATCCTTTTTCTGATGACCAGGCTTCTTGCAGAAGAAGCAGCCATCATTAGGACCCTTCTTTTTCTTCTTAAATGTCTTTCCAGACTTAGGCTAATTGCCACCCGCAGTACCCGTAGAACCTTTTCCTGAAGTTTGCTTTCTTTTCTTATTTCCTTTTCGTCCCTGACCAGATGTCACTAGGTGTGCACTTTGTGTCTTGCTCGACCTTCTGAGTCTCTCTTCCTCCTGAACGCACTGAGATATCAGTTCGTTCAATGTCCACTTTTCCTTTTGAGTATTGTAGCTGATTTGGAATTGACTGAATTGTGGAGGGAGAGAGTTCAGAACCAAGAAAATCAGGAGTTCATCCTCAATCTTAAGGTCTAATGCGCGGATTTTAGCCACCACATCAGACAATCCACCAATGTACTCCCTGATATTTCCTTGACCGTTATAGGTAGCTTGAGTCAATTTATGTAAAAGTGAACTCAGCTCAGCTTTATCCGATTTCTGAAATCGTTTTCCTATTTCAGTCAGGAAATCTTTAGCTTTCTCAGTGTCGGGCATGACACCCTGCATGGTCTCAGAAATCGAGTTCTTTATGATCTTGAGACACATCTTATTTGACTTGGTCCAGGCCTTGTAGTGAGCCTTTGCTGAATCCGTACTAGAATCAGTTGGAGTAGGAGGCTCTACTTCCTCCAGGGCCAGATCCAAGTCCATGCAACCTAGGACTATTTCAACGGACGACTTCCATTTGGAATAATTGGACCCAGTAAGTAAAGGTATGGAATTGAATTGTGTTGGAATATTGGAAACAGTCATAGCTGGACATTCAAAATCATAAAACTCACATTAATAAACAAGTCCCATATAACAATGCATAAACATAAATCACAAATATCATGCATGTATGTTCATTCGATTGATTTGGGCCTTCAATCAAATGACCCAGAATGATGATGGGCCATAATCATCAAATCTGGCAAGAGCCCAGCGTATCATCACGATTCCTCCTTTGGGCGAAATTGTAACATACAGGAGGCTCTACTGAATCATGAAGCTGACCAATGTTGGTGAAATAAATCTAAGACGCCCATCACCTTTGGGTGAAATGAATCTCTCAGACCTATATCACCATCACCAACCACTTCATTCCGCTCACATCCAGCCAAACGATGATACTTCTTTGTTTTGACCACCGCTCACCTGAATATGAACGCAACTGAATGCAATCCTACAATGGAGTGTCACTGAATTCCATATACAGAAGTCTAGAAGTAGAAATCTTTGCCAATTGAGGTCACTTTGGTGGCTAACACAACCAGCTCCAATCTCATTCCTAGACTCAAGGATTGCTACATGGTTCTGCCCACAACGAACCATACTGCAGAAATTCTGATTCGGCCTAAAATACGGCTGATGTTGACCGCTCGTATGCTTAAACATGTTCTAAAGTGATGGTTCATTTGAGTTCTTAATGGTCAACTGCTCAATATCAGCCTTAAACATATGGGTAATGGCCCTATTTTAGGCCAAATCAGAGCTCAATAAGCATAACCATATTTATTGAATTACCAGGGCCGCCTTACAAGTGTGACCTACCAACCATCAATTACTTTATTTAGGTTTTACTTAAAGTGATGGCCCAAGTAAAAATAAAGAGAGCCACTCAAGGTCCAAAGAATGAATGGTCAATATGTCCAGGGGTTGAGCTGAATTGGGACCCTAAATTTTGCTGGATTCAGCAGGACATGGGCTTCCAACAATGCTTAAAACCATTCAGCAAATCGACCCAAATTTTCATCAAAGTGGATCCTAAAGTAGGGCCCAAGATCTGCCTCAAACGAGCCCAAAGGCAGGCCCATTTCTTGTTAGAAACAAGCCCAAGAGAGACCATGTAATGGGCCCAATAGACAGAGGACTGGGCCTGGTCTTTGGACTGAGCTGTTGGAATGGGCCTGATCTATGGACTGGGCTATTGGACTGGGCCTGAACTGCAGCCCGGTCGTCAAAATAAATATGCCATTCCAGTGCCCAAAATAGCAATTGCTGTTGCTATCTCTCTGTTCTCCAAAATCCCAGCCGCCGCAGATGCCCCAAAACGGAAACCCTAGCTGCAGATTTTGCAGGATCTCCGCAGCTGCAACTCCAGTCGCCGGCACATGCAACCGGACGACGCACTGCCCACTGTCTTCTCCATCAGCGCCGACACCACCGCTGCCGACGCATCACAGGTTACGGTAAGGGTTAGCCATCGTTTCTCCTGCGCTGCCGGAGAAGATGGTGCTGCCATCACCTACTGTTACCATCGCCGCTGCTACAGGGTTTGAGACGATGATGATCGGACAGAGGTTGCGATCGGACAGGGTTGCGATTTTGGGAGATTTACAGCCAAGCCCACTGCCCGCTGTCTGATCAGATCTGGGTTTTTTTTTTTTTTTAATATCTGAAATCGCCGACGACAATGGAGGCCGCTGCCGCTCTGTGTCGCTGAAAACCATGGTAACACACAGAAAATCTACACTGGGGTTTTGTGTAAACAGGGCTACGGTGGTGGCTGCCTGATTGTCGTCGGATTCTGCCGGTACAACACTATTTTCGTTTTTTTTTTTTTTTATATGTGCCAGCCACCGACGACTGGATCTCAAAAAACTGGCAGTGAGTGGCTGCCGGAGTCCAGGTCTCCGATACAATGGACAGATCTGATTGTCCAGATCAGGTCCTTGAGTCATCCATTATAAGACACGAATAATAGCCGCTGTATACATCTGATTACAGGGCAACAACCGTGTTGGATGAGGTTGGACGGCCATAGCTGATTGTGCTAAAACGAAAAACATCTCTCATCTCCAAGATGAGCGTTTTATGAATCCACCACGATTGATGCATAGTTAGCTCTGATACCAACTGTGAAACTGAATACTAAATGCGGAATAATCGGATCGTCTATGCATCAATAATAGAGATTCCATACTGTAATCTTAAAGCCATACCTGATTGGGAAGACATTCCCGATGCCGTCGTGTTGTCGAGAAGAACGCTTCGTCTTCCGCACCTAACACCTTTAGGAGAACCTCTCAATGGGGACTAGGGTTTTCTCTTGTATGTTGGTGAGGGGACCAAGACGTATATTTATAGGAAAGAGGGCCAGAGAAGCTTACCCATCACACTTCTCTCCTCTAGGGTCTCCACACCGTAGGTTTCCATATCTGGCTTAATAACCGCGCATAGGGGCCACGGTTCAAGCGTTCCGCCCCAAACCTATTAGCAATGATCACAACTGTAGTGGGGCCCACTGAATCGCTCAATCTGAATAATCCAACGGTCATGATCTAAACTGATGATCATGTGTGGCCCACCCAATGGAGTCTTACAGCGAGATCATAACCCTTCAAAAGATTGGAACAAACTGAGTTTGCCAAAGCAAGTAGTTATGGCGGTCAAGTTTGACAGAAATAAGATAATGAATATGAGTGGTTTGAAGGGTTGGAGATGAGGCAGATGAAGTGGTGGATTCAGTGCCATGAGGATTTGATATAATCAGACAAACTGTATTGAGTTGGGTTTCAAATCCAGATTCCTGACTGTCAGATATGGAAAATTATCAGACCAACTGATTTGATTGTTTTTTTTTTTTTTTACCTTGCTGTGAGCTTGTTGCTGTTGAGCAGCCCACCATCAATCAACAGAAAAAAAAAATCTCTCTCCAGACTCTCCGATACTATATGAGAATAGGATACTTTGTTTGCTGAATACTCTACTATAATTGACATGGTGAGTTTCTTATAAATTTATAGAATATACAATCCCTTCACACAGAGGGAACAATTACAAAGGTTTTTGAAAATGTTTTAATCATCCATTTACCATTTACAAAGGCATTGAAACTTGAAATGTTTCATCTTTATTGCTTGCAATTATGATCATCCATTATAGGATCTTTTGAATTTTAAATTGTCTCCATAATAACAAGTTACAGACAGCCTGCTCCGATTGAGGATCTTGTGGCCCACACCAAAATGAAAAAAGACCCATTATGATTTCCCCATGCAATGAGGGGCCACCTGGGTAGGACGTGGATTGCCTGCGTCACTATTGTAGGAAAGTTCCTGCTGTCAGGTAGGGCGCCGTGATGTTTGTGAGAAATCTATCCCATCCATCCGTTGGAAGCGGATTGCTTAGTGTACCACACCACTGATCTTGGTGGTGTGTTGACATCACTAAATTCTGTGGGTCTCACCATGATGTATGGGTTATATCCTTACCGTCCATCCATTTTGCGAGATCATTTTAGGTCATGGGCCAAAAAATTAGGCAGATCCAAAGCTCAAGTAGATCACACCACAGAAAGCAGTGGGGATTGAACACCTACCATTGAATACTTCTCAAGGCCACAAAAGTTTTGGATCAAGCAGATATTTATGTTTTCCCTTTGTCGATGTCTGTTTGACCTTATGAACACATTGGATGGCAAATAAGCATCATAATGGGCCTAGGAAGGTTTCAATTGTGGGCATCATTGCCCCATGTGTGGTCTACTTGAGCTTTAGATCTGCCTCATTTTTTTATTCATGCCCTAAAATAATCTCACAAGATGGATGAACAGCATAGATATAACACATAGATAATGGTGGGCTCATAGAACTTGGTGATATCAATACGCCACCGAGGTCCACGTGATCTGCTTCTCCATGTTGTGCCAGCTCATGTTAATGAGGTAAGTTCAAAACTTGCTGCTGCTACAAGAAAAAGTGGGCAGGGAAGTGCCCTATTGTTGAAACCTCCCTCAGCTCCAACATGATGTTTTTATGGCATCTGTTCTCACCAACATCACCACAAGGGGTCGGAGGTGGATTCGGCTTCGTTAGTGACCCCTCCCATACCGAGCTCAGTAATGGTTAGTGCTTAAAGGGCTCTGCGTGAGCTCACCACAATTGATGTATGTGTTTTATCCATGCTTTCCATTCTTTTTGTCGGCTTATTTGAGAGAATGAGCCCAAAACTGAGGTAGATCCAAATCATCTCAGGTGGACCAAACCACAAGAGGTTAAATGCCCACCATTAAAAACTTCTTACAGCCCAATGTAATGTTTATTTGCCATCCAACCTGTCGATTAAAAATAGACCTAGATGAGGGGAAGCCACAAATATCAGCTTGATCCAAAACTTTTGGCGTCCAATCACCCTTGTTTTCTATAGTGTGGTTCACCTTATAATATTTGGGTTTTTATTTTATTTTTAAGTTTACCTATTTGCATATTTTCTTTTGGCTCATGCTATAAAATAATATGGAAAAATAGATAAATGGGTGGATAAAGCACATACACTATATATGGTGCTCACAGAACATTTTCCCACATGGACCAGTACGGAACTTGATACTAAGGGGTCACCATCGAATCTGAGTCGGTCGCAGGTGATCGGCATCCGTCAGCCAAGAGCGGATTAGTAGTGAGATCCTGGATCCACCAAGGTGGGTGGGACCCATGATTGTGGGGTCCACTGTGATGTATGTGACTACATCAATGCCGTCCATCCATATTGAAATCTCATTTTAGGGCATGATAAAAAAATGTAGGTGACTCAAATCTTAGGTGGACCACACCATAGGAACACAACGAGATTGAATCCCCACCATTAAGGGCCTGTTTGGATGGATGAAAACCAGTGTAATGTAAAGTAAAAACCACATGATTCTATCGTGCCAGACATCCTGTCTGATTTTCATGAGGAGATTCCATTAGGGCATGGTTAAAAAATGCAGGTGACTCAAATCTTAGTTGGACCACACCATAGGAACACAACGTGATTGAATCCCCACCATTAAGGACCTGTTTGGATGGATGGAAGGAAACCGGCATAATGTAAAGTAAAAACCACATGATTCTGTTATTCCAGACATTCTGTCCGATTTCATGAGGAGATTCGATTACATTACATTCCTGAATCGGGCGCATTACAACAACCGTACTCCTGTATGTATGCGTACAAAATCGATGATTGGATATATGAAACCACGAGTAGATGAAACGTCCATTTTTCAACGCATGGGTGTTGTACCCCAGATCTATTGATGGTGTGTGGGACCCCTGATTGTGGGGCCTACTGTGATATATGTCACCACATCCACACCATCCGAGAGAGAGAGAGAGAGAGAGAGAGAGAGAGAGAGAGATGGAATATGCTGGAAATAGGCAGAAATCCATGAAGTTTGGCTCCGTCTTTGAGGCTCTTCATTATGTGGCCAGGTTGTATATCCAATTGACAAGATTGTCTCTAACCATGTGCATTTACAATGCATTATGCCCGTTTTCAATGATCCAATTGTGCCCTAAAAACTCTATGGATTCTACCAAAATGTTTATTTACCATCTAACCTCTTGACAAGGCCACAAACGCCTAGACGAAGAGACCAAACGTATATCATCTTGATCCAAAGCTTTTATGGCTCACAAGAATTTTTTAATGATCATGTCCTAAAATGAGCTTTCAATACGGATGTATATGCATGGATGTAGTTAGGGGTGTACATGGGCCAGGCTCGGGCTTTAAAAATCAGAATTTTGAAAAAGCCTGGCCCAGCCTAACGGCCCTGCTGAAACAGTTCAAAATCCGGGCTGCGACCTACCCCAATCCGAGCCGATTGACAGCCCTAGATGTAGTCACATGCATCACAGTGGGCCCCACAGTCAAGGGTCCCACACCCACTTCGGTGGATTCTGGGTCTCACCTAATCCGCTCCGGTGGGGGCTCATCTGGATAAAGTGATATGAGGTTTGCCGGGCCCACACGCTTGGAATATTAGCTGTTACCCTAACCGTGTGAGGCCTACCTTGATGTATATGTTGTATATCTATGCCGTCCATCTGCTTTCCACCTCAATTTAGATGTGATCCCAAACCTTTAAGAACATCCAAATCTCAGGTGGACCACACTAAAAGAAAAAATAATGAATAACCGTTAAAAACTTTTTCTATACCACAAAAGCTTTCGATCAAGCTGATCTTTATATATTCCCTTCATCCATGTCTTCCTGACATTATCAACGGGTTAGATGGTAAATAAACATTACGATGTAGCCTTTGGTATTTTTAATTGTGAGTCACTTAATCAACACTGTGGTATGGTCATATGCTTAATTTTTTGGACCAAGGGCTGAACTGGGCTGCAGAAATGGATGGGCAGCGTGGATCTGCAACACATCATCAATGTGGTCCCATGGTAAGGGTAACACCGACCAGGTAACACCTAGTCGGCCACTCATGCATTTGTTTGGTTTATTTATTTATTTAACATATGACGATGGCCTTAAGATGTGATGGAATTAAGGTTTTGGGCTCTCTTTTTAGATCTTAAAAATGCCCTTCTGCCAGTTGCTTCCTCATAAGATGATGACTCGGCTTAGAAGTTAAAAAATCTTTTTTTCAAAGGTGGGATTGTGGGTAAACCATGATTGAGCCTACTCATTGTGAGATCTGATCCGATCATTTTATTTAGGGCATGTTAGGACATTGGAGGACGTTGATTTTATCTTCATCCGATACCTTTGAGGTCCCCAAATGAAGATAACAGTGACCTTTCTCTCGCAGTTATTTTCTCTGGTGTGTTCCATCCTTAATGTCTTCTTCCCTCATTCTTGGAGCCATGCCTTGAAATTATTTTCCCGAGCTAATGGTCGGAGTGGATTTCACTAGGAAGTCATGGTGGGCCTCACAAAAACAATCCAAAAACTTATATGTGGAACTAGACGGAACTTTCTAAGACATTTCATTTTTTTTGAAGATTTTAAGAGAGAGGGATAACCATTGAGAAGCTTATTAGGACTTTGTTGCCACCTCTGTTGGACCCATTTCGGCGAGCTTCCGATGTCATTCCCTCCATTGCGATGAGCTTCTGAGTATTTTTTTAAAAAGATTTTTTGACACACTTTCTGAGTAGAAGCTATGGTGACCAAAGGTAGATTTAGGTTAAGATAATAGTGACTTTTATGTGTTGCTTTTATTTTTGTTAGTAGGTATGGGTGTTTGTGAAAGGGAGGAGGGTGTGGTGGTTCCTTTTATAGTTGTTTTTAGTTTTTTTTTTTTTTTTTTTTAGATATGAATGGTGAAAGTTTGTGAAAGGAAGGAGGGTGCGGTGATTCCTTTTATAATTGTTTTTCTTTGTTGGAAATGAATGGTGAGAGTTTTTGAAAGGGATGAATTTTATAATGGAAGAATGTTGTAATGAACGAATTTTGAAATGGAAGAATGTTGTAATGAATGAATGTGATGAATATTGAAATGGATGAATGTTGTAATAGATGGATATTCTAATGGAAGAATGTTAAAATGGAAGAATGTTATAATAGATGAATGTTGAGATAGAAGAGTGTTGTATTGTGGATCACTAATATTCACTTTGGATCATCGATACTTATTGTGGATCGTCGATATTCATTATGGATTGTTGATATTGGCTATGAATCGCTGATATTGTTTGCGGATCGCTGATCCCACAGAAACAGTCATAACTCCCTCGTTGCAGGTCCGATTAGGATGCTTATGCTTGTTGGAAAGATAAATTAACGAACTTTTAAATGACTTTCGAATAATCTCATTTGGACATCAATTGATAATCCAAAACTGAGCTCAAAGTTCATCATGGTATGGATCGCACATGAAAATGACAGCGAGAACGATCCCACGAAAATGATCATAACTTCCTCATTATAGGTTCGATTAAGGTGATCTCATTTGGACACCATTTAATAGCTTAAAAGTGGGACCAAAGTTCATCATGGTATGAATAACACCTATAAATGAGAGTGAGAATGATCCTACAAAAACGATCATAACTCCATCATTACAAGCTCGATTGGAGTGCTCATTGGAAAGATCATTTGGACACCATTTGATAGCCTAAAAGTGAGCCCAAAGTTCATCATAGCATGGATTGCACTTGAAAATGAGAGCAAGAGCGATTCCATAAAAATGGTCATATCTCCCTTGTTACAGGTCTGATTGGGGTGATCTTGAGCTCAGTGAAAAGATAATTTGATGAATTTTCATATGGATTTAAAATCATCTCATTTAGACACCATTTGATAACACAAAATTTAGATCTTCGATACTATCTATGGATCTTGGATATTGTCTGTGAATCTCTGATACTGTTTGTGGATCTCAGAATTGTCTATGGATCATCAATATTATTTGTGGATCTCTAATATTAATTGTTTGTGAATCTTCGATACTCTTTATAGATCGCTGATACTGTCTATAGATTTTCATTGTGCATTTTTGATAAGATGCCCATTAAGCTTAGTTTAAGGATCTCCGTTATGCATTTTCAATACAAATTTTGTAATGTATTGCTCTTGTAGGAAATTTGATGAAAAAACTATGTACACATATTTACTTTGATGAATTTTTGAATCCCAAATTGTTGGCACTTTAACGAATTAGATCGTGACCTTTGAATGACAATTAGGACGAAAATCAATTTAACTTCTTAGAGGATTGTCAATAAAAGAAATGATTTAAAAAAAAAAAAAAACTCCACTGTAGATTGTTAATAGAATCTTTATCGGTGATCCACAATATAGTATCGATGATCCATAATGTCCATTACACTTGGATCATCATTACTGCATTATGGATCGATGATCCACACTGGATTATCAGCGATCTCAGTCCAACGAACACTATGGATCATCAATACAAGTCTGTGGATCATTGATCTAGGTCCTATTAGTGATCCATAAAGGAATTTTTTCTTTCTCTTTTTATGAAAATTTATTTCATTCATTTTTCCATTACAATATTCATCAATTACAACATTTCGCTTATTCAAATCCAAATTCAACTTCATCCATTACATCATTCATCAATTACAACATTCATTAATTACAACATTTATTAATTATAACATTCATCCATTACAACATTCATTTACTTCCTTAAATCCAAAATCCAAATCAACTTCATTCATTACATCATTCATCAATTACAACATTCATCTACTTCTTTAATCCAAATCCAACTTCATCCATTATATCATTCATCAATTATAATATTCATATATAAAACATTATCCATTATAACATTCAACGATTATATTTTGATGAGTGTTGAATGAATTTGGATGAAAGTCCCACATAAGGAGTGCAGTTGGGGAACGTAGATTACACCTACAATCCCAGTGACCCAGTTGTGTTCCTAGTGCCTCAAGTGAGATGATTCTAAATTTATTTGAAATTTTATCAAATTATCTTTCCAACGAGTATAAGATTACCCTAATCGAACCTGTAGTGAGAGAGTTATGACCATTTTCATAGGATCGCTCTCGCTCTCACACTACAAAAAATTCCATTTTTACCGACGAATGATTTCGTCGGTAATCAGTAAAATTTCGTCGGGAAATGTTTTTCCCGACGAAAATTTTCGCGGCTAACATCGTCGCAGAAAGGCCGTCGGAAAAGGTTTTTACCGACGAAATAATTTTTTCGTAGGTAATAATTGAACCATTACCGACGAAATTATTCGTCGGCCAAACATATGAATTTTTTCGGGATTGAAAATGATACGTCGGTGAAAAAACTTTTACCGACGAAATAATGCGTAGGTAAAAACACGTTAAAACTTTTACCGACGAAATATTTCGTCGGTAAAAGAAAGGAAAAACTTTTTACCGACGAAATATTTCGTCGGTAAAAAGTTCTTAGGTGCTTTTACCGACGAATTATTCCGTCGGTAAAAGTTTTATCATTTTTTTACCTACGCATTATTTCGTCGGTAAAAAGTTTTTCCTTTCATCATGTTTTTACCTACGCATTATTTCGTCGGTAAAAAGTTTTTCCTTTCTTTTACCGACGAAATATTTCATCGGTAAAAGTTTTTCCTGTCTCGGTTTTATTTGTTTTCAAAAATTCAGGAAAATTCCTGATATACACCTGTAAAAAAACCTATACATTTTGAATCCTACTCACATCCACAAACATATAAACAAACAAAAAGTACATCATCCATACACAAATAATCCATTCCACATCCACAAACAAACAATATTCATCCACACACAAATATATACAAGTTAAAAGTCGTATATTAAAAAAAATAATCAGGAAGATGAAGGCGGAGGTGGGGGAGGTGGCGGGGCATCGGCGCCAAGGCGTGCAGCGAGAGCCTGAAACATCTCCTGCATCCGTCGCTCATGCTCCTGCCGCAACTCCTCGATCCTCCTCTCCTGCTCCTCCCGTCGCCTCTCCTCCTCCTCCCTCTGCCTCTCCAGCTGCTCCCGAATTCCATCGACGACGACCCGTAGCTGCTGAACCTCTCTCTCTGCGATGTCAGCTCGGCGTTGAGCGCTCTCACCAGCTACGGATCGGCTGGAGCCAGCTCTAGTTTGTGCCATGAGCTTAGCACCATGGCCAAGCCCACGCACATATCCAGAACGGGTGCCAAGCACCTCGCTCAGGATTTCTGGCTCACTCCGCTGACTACCATCGGGAGTGGGCTGACTGCGTATGGTGTCCATCGCCGCCTGTAATGAAAAGATATGAAATTTCATAAAAAATGACATGAATGACATTATTATCAATCAATGCGCAATTAAATTTAACAAAGTAAAGATTTTTACCCAATGCTCACTGGCTCTAGGATGAACCCAAGATCCCGTCGCCTGCCGACAGTGAGTCCCTCTGTAGAGGTCTACTGGTCCAGGCTCTTGGCCGGTGACGGAATCCCGCTGCGCAATCGAAAGGAAAAAAGACTTATAATAAATGCCAATCAAAATAATATATTAACTTAATAATCATCAATAATTTCTTACCATGTCGTAACGATGTCGTACAAATGACTTTGAACCAGCTACGTGGTTGACTTATAACTTTTCCCTGTTCGCAGAATTTATTCTGCTCCTCTTCTGAACACATTATACAAAATACATTTCTATTAATTGCGAAATTAATTGCGAATTTAATTGTTACAGTAAGATATCGTACATGTAAATATTACCTGAAAAGCCTCCGACGAAAATCTCTCGCAGAGTATCCGCCAGTCGTCTGTACTAACGTGTGGTGGTGCGGACTGTACGGCCTCATTGTGTGTCCTGCACCGCTTGTACCGCTGGTGCAACTCTCCGCGGTACTCCTTGAACCGCTCCCTAATCATGTTGTCGACGGCATGAGAAATGTAGGGAACATTCAAATCGAATTCAAATTTATCCTGCAGTTTCGTAAATAATAAATTAAGGGAATAAACTTATTAACAATAGGACTTAACCGTAAATGAACTTTCACAAAAGAAAATTTCAATTTACTAAACTTTACCTGAAGGCGCTGACGGATGAGCTGTCGCACATCATCTGTCACGTCAGTCCAACGGGGGGTGGTGGCGGGGATCAGAGATCGGCATAGGACACCGACCTCAGACGTAAACAATCTGGCACTGTCCCCAACAGGTCTAAGGCAGTCCTGTGGGAACTCTACTGCCACCCTACCCTCACGCGTAAGTCGCTCTAAAACTAACCCACGCGTGGGTCCACGTCCTCGTCGGCTGGTAGAAGATGCTGCTGCGAAAAGATATATGTAAGTAACAATATAAACAGAAATCACTAAATAAATGTCTAGACTTACATGCAGTGCCCGGTGTATGCTGAACCGAAGGATCAGATGACTGTGATGCACCGTGCGACGTCGATGCTGTCTGCGTCGCATCACGGGTGGAAGGGGTAGATCCAGTGCGCGAATGACCTGATCTCCCACCTGGTGCCATGACTGAATATATCTGAAATACAAACTTATAAATTTAAACAATGTCAATGCAAGTTTATGAACATCATTGCAGAGTGAATTTGTGCTTATGCTTAGAGAAATGATAAAAATATGATTAGACCATTACACTATAATGCAAGCAGAATATAATAAAACCGTAAACAGAATATAATAAAACCGTAAACAGAATATAAAAGTTGAAAAATCCATTACACATTGTCATTCTATATTAAATACATATATCTCATTGTAATACAAATCAACTTCGGATCAACTATCCGAAATACTCCCTGCGTAAGTTATCGTACGCTGCATATGTATATTCGATGCTGTGTGAAGCACTCGACATTGTTATAGCCAACATGCTAGTCACAATAGAAGAAATCTGATCTCTCGGGACTCCATTCAGATGTGCAAGTGATAATGTCGCATCTTCCATACGAAGTTTTCCGCGATTATATTCCTCAATCAGGTCCGAAATTTCTTTGAGATTGTATAATCTTTCATCTGAGTCATCGTCTTCCTCCCTACATTTCTCGACCAGACCGGGTATCTCTCTGGCCCTACCAGAAGAATATAGGGCCGGAAAGTCCATCCGCAACAGCTGATGAAGTATGCTGCGTGCTTCCGCTACGCTCCAGTTTGTGGAGGACATGATCAGAAAGTGACTTAACTGTAAATGTAGATTATCAACAAGTCAATTCAGGAAAAAAATCATGACTTGTAAAACATATATACATGTAATAATCAAATTAATCGAATTGAAAAATTACATGTAAATCTTGTATACATTTAATAATCGTCGTCTGAATCATTATCGCTTAGGACTCTTTCTTCTTCACCATCACTATCGCTGATCAGAATTTCCTCTTCATCGTCTGCAACGTTGTCATCGATGAAAGCGCTATCATCTCTAACAATGTCATTTATGATTGAGGCATCAACATGATCAGGTGGCACATTATCTCTATTCAATTGCACCACATCAATATCAACATTTGGATCATTCCCTCTATCCCAAGATTGCATGTCTTCTTGGTATGCTTGTTCAACTGACGACGTTCTATTACTCCCTTCATCATTATCTTCAACGTCTACTTCGGGAACGTCAAATATGTTCCTGGGCTTTATTTTCTGCACCACGTGCCAAGAGCCGCCTAACTTGGTGTCAGCGAGGTAGAATACTTGTTCAGCTTGGCCGGCTATGATAAATGGGTCATCTTTAAACCACTTCCGAGATAAATTTACGCTCGTGAAGTAATTATCAGTCTGTATTCCCAACTTTTTATTTCCAATGTCCCACCAATCGCATTTAAATAAGTACACCCACTTTCTCATACAATAACTCAGCTCAATAATATCCGTCAAAACGCCATAAAAATCAATTTCGACCTCCTCATGTGTTCCCTTCACAACCACACCACTATTTTGTGTGGTCCTATATTTCTCACGCTCCTCAGTGTGGAACCGAATCCCGTTTACAATACAACCTGTATATCTAGATACACGTCTATCAGGGCCACACGCCAGTGAGTAGAGCGCATCAGATGCATCCGCAGAGTTGCTAGCGCGCAACATCTTCATCTATCATCACGTACAGAATATAAATGTACGTTTACGCATTTAAAATTATGTGTAAATATTGTGCAATACAACAATATTGTAAGTGTGGTGAGATAGAAGGTAAATTAAGCTTACACGTTTTGCAAACCATTCTGGAAACAAATCCTGATGAATTCGATCATAATTTGTAGGGTATTGGGACTTCATCTCCTCGATGTGTTCGCTATACACAATTGGTACGTTGTAAGCAAGAAATTTTGAGATTAAAACTGTCTGTAGATATACAATAATTATGTGCGAAGACTTACTCCAAGTACGACTCTATTTCTTCACAGTTATGCAACACATACCACCGCGCCTTCGCAAGATCCCGAGGGTCCATATCCTGAAACGTCGGCGATCCTAAAGGACGGACGTTATGTGCGAATACAGATATGAGTCCTTGTTCATGCTCCTGCCCTGCATCGGCATTACGATCTTCTCGGTTGAATCTAGTCTCTATGCCACGAAGATACATGGAGCAAAATGTCAGGCACTCATTATCAATGTACGCCTCAGCAATGGATCCCTCTGGACGTGCCTTATTCCTCACATATTGTTTTAATGTGTGAAGGTATCTGTACACAAAATCAATATGTTTAAGACATGAAAACATGGATATACGTAGTTTATGGAATGAAAAAAAATTTATGATCATTGTTCTATCACCTTTCGATCGGATACATCCAACGATATTGTACTGGGCCTGCAAGCTTCGCTTCGTGCGGTAAGTGAATTGCTAGGTGTACCATGACATCGAAAAACGCAGGTGGAAAAATTCTTTCAAGTTTGCAAAGGATTACGACAATATCCTTCTCCAGTCGTTTAATAACCTCTACATTTAAAGATTTCGAACACAAATCCTTAAAGAATATCCCCAACTCAATCAGCGTAGCACTGACATCCTTGTTGAGGAATCCACGAATCGCAACCGGTAGTAGGCGTTGAAGAAGGACGTGACAGTCATGACTTTTCATTCCTGTTACCTTACAGTCCGTAATGTTGACGCGCCGAGAGATATTCGATGCATACCCGTCTGGAAATTTCACCTTGTTCAACCATTCACATACACGTTTTTTCTCTAGTTTTGTCAATGTGTAGCATGCTGCTGGTATAGTATATGAATTTCCATGTGGTTGCAAGTGCAACTCTTTCCTTAAACCCATTGCTTGTAGATCCAATCGAGCCTTAAAACTGTCTTTTGTTTTCTTCTCTATGTTCATCAATGTTCCAAAGACATTGTCACATATATTCTTCTCAATATGCATGACATCCAAGTTGTGTCGTAATTTCAGATGACTCCAATAAGGCAACTAAAAAAAAATGCTCTTCTTCCTCCAGTTGTACTCCAATACTGTACGTTTTCTCTTCTTCAAGTGCGGTGCCTTACCAAATCTAACTTCTTCAATGTTACTCAGCTGTTGTAACACATCTTCTGCAGATAGTTCTTTCGGTGGTGGCCTATGATCTTGTTTGCCATCAAATATTACCGTCTTCCTGCGCCAATTATGATCCCTCGGAAGGAAGCGACGATGGCCCATATAACACGTTTTCTTACCATGCTTCAATGACAATGAACAAGTCTCAGTACTACATGTAGGACAAGCCAACTTTCCCTTCGTGCTCCACCCAGACAAATTTCCATATGCAGGGAAGTCATTTATTGTCCACAAAACCGCTGCGTGCAATCGAAACGTCTGTTCTGCAAAAGTGTCATACGTCTGGACACCTTGACTCCACAACTCGTTTAACTCATCTACTAACGGTCGGAGATACACATCAATGTCATTCCCCGGTGACTTGAGTCCAGGAATAAGCAACGACATCATAAAAAATGATTCCTTCATACACAACCAAGGAGGTAAATTGTAGGGCATAAGTATCACTGGCCACATACTATACGAGCTACTCATATTACCAAATGGATTAAAACCATCACTTGCAAGACCTAGCCGAACATTGCGAGAATCCTCTGCAAACCAGTCATATTGCTTATCAAAATGTTGCCAGGCTTCAGAGTCAGCGGGATGCCTCAATGTATTATCATCATGAAGGCGTTTCTCCTTATGCCACCTCATATCTTCAGCCGTCTTGCTTGACGTAAACAATCTTTGTAATCTGGGTTTCAATGGAAAGTACCTTAACACCTTTTGTGGAATTTTCTTACGCTTAGCTTCGTCATATTTCTACCTAGACTCTCCACATTGTGGACACTCCTCAACATTTTCATGTTCTTTCCAATACAATACACAATCATTTATACATGCATGTATGAGGATGTAACCAAGGCCCAAGTCTCGCATTAACGATTTTGCCTCGTAATGAGACTTAGGCAATGTCTCACCTTCAGGTAATACTTCTTTCAACAAGCCAAGTAACATGTCGAACGATTTGTTACTCCAACGATTTATTGTCTTTAAATGAAGTAACCTTGTAAGGAAATTCAACTTGGAGAAGTTCCGACACCCCGGATAGAGTGGACGTTGCGCATCCCTCAACAACCTACTAAACTTTTCTGATTCGGCATCACCCATAGGAGGAATATCCTGGCTAGTACTTGTCGCTGCAAAATCAGTATCCGCAATTGTTCCCCTTAACACATCCCCAATGATATCTTGCATGTCGTCAATATCTTCATCCTCGTCATTACGCACAATTAGGTCAGCAAGGACTTCAGTGGCCTCAACTCTTTGGTGGAAGTCTTCACCATGATGAATCCACCAAGTGTAACCCTGGTCAATCCCAACTATGAACAAATCATCTTCCACTTTGTCCAATGTCTTGTGAATCATGTTCTTGCATTTTCGGCATGGACACCTAATTATATTACCTGAATCTGCCCGATCTCTCGCAAATTCCATGAACTCCTTAACACCTTCTTTATACTCTGGGCCAAACCGATTCTTAGCTTGCATCCAACTCTTATCCATATCTACAATGCAAAGATTAGAGTCAGGTTTAGTTTAAGTGACATGAGTTTAGGATTAGGTTTAGTCATAGGTTGAGATTTTCGGGTTCGGGATTGGATTTCGGGTTAGGTTTTCATATTTGGGTCTAGGTTTATGTTAGGTGAATGGATTCAGGAATAGGTATAGGTTTAGTTTAAGTGATTTGAATATAGGATTAGGCTTAGGTATAGGTTGAGATTTTCGGGTTCGGGATCGGGTTTCGGGTTAGGTTTTCGTGTTTGGGTTAAAGTTTAGGTTAGGCGAATGGATTTAGGAATAGGTGTAGGTTTAGTTTAAGTGATTTGAATATAGGATTAGGCTTAGGTATAGGTTGAGATTTTCGGGTTCGGGATCGGGTTTCGGGTTAGGTTTTCGTGTTTGGGTTAAAGTTTAGGTTAGGCGAATGGATTTAGGAATAGGTGTAGGTTTAGTTTAGGTAATTTGAGTTTAGGATTAGGTTTAGGCATAGGTTGAGATAGTCGGGTACGGGATTGGATTTCGGGTTAGGTTTTCATGTTTGGGTCTAAGTTTAGGTTAGGTGAATGGATTTAGGAATAGGTGTAGGTTTAGTTTAGGAGATTTGAGTTTAGGATTAGGTTTAGGCATAGGTTGAGATTTTTGGGTACGGGATCGGGTTTAGGGTCGCATTTTCGTGTTTGGGTCTAAGTTTAGGTTAGGTGAATGGATTTAGGAATAGGTGTAGGTTTAGTTTAAGTGATTTGAATATAGGATTAGGCTTAGGTATAGGTTGAGATTTTCGGGTTCGGGATCGGGTTTCGGGTTAGGTTTTCGTGTTTGGGTTAAAGTTTAGGTTAGGCGAATGGATTTAGGAATAGGTGTAGGTTTAGTTTAGGTAATTTGAGTTTAGGATTAGGTTTAGGCATAGGTTGAGATAGTCGGGTACGGGATCGGGTTTAGGGTCGCATTTTCGTGTTTGGGTCTAAGTTTAGGTTAGGTGAATGGATTTAGGAATAGGTGTAGGTTTAGTATAGGAGATTTGAGTTTAGGATTAGGTTTAGGCATAGGTTGAGATTTTTGGGTACGGGATCGGGTTTAGGGTCGCATTTTCATGTTTGGGTCTAAGTTTAGGTTAGGTGAATGGATTTAGGAATAGGTGTAGGTTTAGTATAGGAGATTTGAGTTTAGGATTAGGTTTAGGCATAGGTTGAGATTTTTGGGTACGGGATCGGGTTTAGGGTCGCATTTTCGTGTTTGGGTCTAAGTTTAGGTTAGGTGAATGGATTTAGGAATAGGTGTAGGTTTAGTATAGGAGATTTGAGTTTAGGATTAGGTTTAGGCATAGGTTCAGATTTTTGGGTACGGGATCGGGTTTAGGGTCGCATTTTCGTGTTTGGGTCTAAGTTTAGGTTAGGTGAATGGATTTAGGAATAGGTGTAGGTTTAGTTTAAGTGATTTGAATATAGGATTAGGCTTAGGTATAGGTTGAGATTTTCGGGTTCGGGATCGGGTTTTGGGTTAGGTTTTCGTGTTTGGGTTAAAGTTTAGGTTAGGCGAATGGATTTAGGAATAGGTGTAGGTTTAGTTTAGGTAATTTGAGTTTAGGATTAGGTTTAGGCATAGGTTGAGATAGTCGGGTACGGGATCGGGTTTAGGGTCGCATTTTCGTGTTTGGGTCTAAGTTTAGGTTAGGTGAATGGATTTAGGAATAGGTGTAGGTTTAGTATAGGAGATTTGAGTTTAGGATTAGGTTTAGGCATAGGTTGAGATTTTTGGGTACGGGATCGGGTTTAGGGTCGCATTTTCGTGTTTGGGTCTAAGTTTAGGTTAGGTGAATGGATTTAGGAATAGCTGTAGGTTTAGTTTAGGAGATTTGAGTTTAGGATTAGGTTTAGGGCATAGGTTTGGATTTGCGGGTTCGGGATCGGGTTTAGGGTCGCATTTTCGTGTTTGGGTCAAGGTTCAGGTTAGGTGAATGGATTTAGGAATAGGTGTAGGTTTAGGTTAGATGACATGAGTTTAGGATTAGGTTTAGGGCATAGGTTTGGATTTGCGGGTTCGGGATCGGGTTTCGGGTTTGGTTCTCGTGTTTGGGTCTAGGTTTAGGTTAGGTGAATGGATTTAGGAATAGGTGTAGGTTTAGGTTAGGTGACATGAGATTAGGTTTAGGGCATAGGTTTGGATTTGCGGGTTCGGGATCGGGTTTAGGGACGCATTTTCGTAGCTTATAGGGCCCCGGTTAAGAGTTAGATGAATTGAGTTTAGGTTTCGGTTTAGGTATAGCTTATAGGTTTTAGTTTTAGGTTTATGGTTTCAGGTTTTAGTTATAGGAAATGGACGCACATCCGGGTCTGCTCCATTAATTTCGAGCTAATACATAAACACGGGCCTGTCCAAATGGCCAGGCCACCCATATTGCTGTCCATAGGAAATGGACAGCTTCATCATCATGGTCTAAACCGCGGTTCCCACCTTCCAGGGACCCCCGCTCAACATCAACATCAATCAACTACTCTTAATCACAAGTATCATGTTCGTCATCTAATTTGCCACTAAATGATAATATAATAAAATCAGTCGCCCATCCAAGGATGGATAGATTGAAATGCTATCATTATTTCCATTTAAATGCCCAAGCCTAAATTTCGACAGCATCTCCCCCTATCTCTCCAGATATATTTATCTTACATTTAATTTCCACGTCAACTATCCACACATTGTGTGGATTAAATTGACAATGGAATTAAACATAAGAAACATATCCAGAGAGAATAGGAGAGTTACCGCACGAAACTAATGACCCTACGCATGTAAATGACAAACAAGGGTGTGCTGGTATAATTTCGGGATCGGGTTTCGGGTTTGGTTTTCGTGTTTGGGTCTAGGTTTAGGCTAGGTGAATGGATTTAGGAATAGGTGTAGGTTTAGTTTAGGTGAGTTGAGTTTAGGATTAGGTTTCGGGGATAGGTTTAGATTTTCGGGTTCGGGATCGGGTTTCAGGTTTGGTTTTCGAGTTTGGGTCTAGGTTTAGTTTAGGTGAATGAATTTAGGAATAGGTGTAGGTTTAGTTTAGGTGACATGAGTTTAGGATTAGGTTTCGGGGATAGGTTTAGATTTTTGGGTTCGGGATCGGGTTTCGGGTTTGGTTTTCGTGTTTGGGTCTAGGTTTAGGCTAGGTGAATGGATTTAGGAATAGGTGTAGGTTTAGTTTAGGTGACATGAGTTTAGGATTAGGTTTCGGGGATATGTTTAGATTTTCGGGTTCGGGACCGGGTTTCGGGTTTGGTTTTCGTGTTTGGGTCTAGGTTTAGGCTAGGTGAATGGATTTAGGAATAGGTGTAGGTTTAGTTTAGGTGATTTGAGTTTAGGATTAGGTTTCGGGGATAGGTTTAGATTTTCGGGTTCGGGATCGGGTTTCGGGTTTGGTTTTCGAGTTTGGGTCTAGGTTTAGTTTAGGTGAATGAATTTAGGAATAGGTGTAGGTTTAGTTTAGGTGACATGAGTTTAGGATTAGGTTTCGGGGATAGGTTTAGATTTTTGGGTTCGGGATCGGGTTTCGGGTTTGGTTTTCGTGTTTGGGTCTAGGTTTAGGCTAGGTGAATGGATTTAGGAATAGGTGTAGGTTTAGTTTAGGTGATTTGAGTTTAGGATTAGGTTTCGGGGATAGGTTTAGATTTTCGGGTTCGGGATCGGGTTTCGGGTTTGGTACTCATGTTTAGGTGACATGAGTTTAGGGATCGGGTTTAGGAAAAGGTTCTCGTGTGCAAACCAAGGTTTAGGTTAGGAATTGGTGTAGGTTTAGGTTAGGTGATTTGAGATTAGGATTAGGTTTACGCATTGGTTTATAGTTTCGGGTTCGGGATCGGGTTTATGGTTAGGTTTTCGAGTTTGGGTCTAGGTTTAGAGTTATGGCCCGTTTGGCACCATGGATTCTAGGAGAAAGGAGGAGAAAGGAGGAGAAACTGGTTGCTTTATTCTGTTTGGCACCATGGATTTGATGAGAAGTGGATTTGAGAGGATTAAAATTTACACCGTCCATTCCTTCATGTTTAATTTCTCTCCAAATCTTGACTGCCAAACAGAAAATCTGGAATTGGTAAGAACTGGAATTGATGAGAATTCATATCATGGAATCCACTTCTCCTCAAATCCATGGTGCCAAACGGGCCATTAGATGAATTGAGTTTACGTTTCGGTTTAGCCATAGCTTATAGGTTTTAGTTTTAGGTTTATGGTTTCGGGTTTAGGGTGTAGGTCTTGGAGACTCAAGCAACTCAAGGATAGCTCCGACGCACATCCGGGTTTGCTCCACACAAAGCGGGCCTGTCCAAATGGCCAGGCCACCCATATTGCTGTCCATAGGAAATGGACAGCTTCCTCATGGTCATAACAGCGGTTCCCACCTTCTAGGGACCCCCGCTCAACACCCGGATAGCTCCGACGCACATCCGGGTCTGCTCCATTAATTTCGAGCTAATACATAAACACGGGCCTGTCCAAATGGCCAGGCCACCCATATTGCTGTCCATAGGAAATGGACAGCTTCATCATGGTCACAACAGCGGTTCCCACCTTCCTGGGACCCCCGCTCAACACCCGGATAGCTCCGACGCACATCCGGGTCTGCTCCATTAATTTTGAGCTAATACATAAACACGGGCCTGTCCAAATGGCCAGGCCACCCATATTGTTGTCCATAGGAACAGGACAGCTTCAGCATGGTTACAACAGCGGTTCCCACCTTCCAGGGACCCCCGCTCAACATCAACATCAATCAACTACTCTTAATCACAAGTATCATGTTCATCATCTAATTTGCCACTAAATGATAATATAATAAAATCAGTCGCCCATCCAAGGATGGATAGATTGAAATGCTATCATTATTTCCATTTACATGCCCAAGCCTAAATTTCGACAGCATCTCCCCCTATCTCTCCAGATATATTTATCTTACATTTCATTTCCACGTCAACTATCCACACATTGTGTGGATTAAATTGACAATGGAATTAAACATAAGAAACATATCCAGAGAGAATAGGAGAGTTACTGCACGAAACTAATGACCCTACGCATGTAAATGACAAACAACGATAACATTCCAATCTATCCAACCTTGGACTGTCCAACAGGACAATTTGGCAGATTTCTATACCTCCAAAACACACTTTATCTATGCTCGGCAATATAGAAATCTCCAAATGGGCTAACTGATTCTATTATACTACCATTTGTGGACAAAAAATAATTATTAATAATAAGCCAATTACATCCACAACATACATATCCACATAAATCAACCACGGATAGCTCCGACGCACATCCGGGTTTGCTCCATCAATTGTAGATACACAAGCACATGAAAATGGCAGAATCATCAACACCATGAATCAAGTTTAATCAAATACCTAATGACTATTTTGTGAACAAATAAGTATGGGCGGCCCACCATGGGAATCGGATTGCGTGCGGAGTGTAGAGTAAACTCAGTTGGGCCCACCTAGAATGTATGTGATTTATCTATTCCATCCTTATGTTTTTCCACCTCATTTTAGTGGTTGAGCCCAAAATTTAAGCATATCCAACTCTCAAGTGGACCATGCCATGGGAAACAGTGGGAATAATGATTTCCACCATTCCCAGGCCCTACAGTGATCTTTATTTGTCATCCAACCTGTTCATAAGATCACATGGATATGGATGAGGGAAAACACAAATATCAGCTTCATCCAAAACTTCTGTGTCCTCCAAGAATTTTTCAATGATACACATTCAGTTCACATTTGTGGTGTGGTCCACTTTAGATTTTTGGGCACCATACCTAAAATTTTTTGCTAAGATGGATGGACGGAGTGGATAAAATACGTAAATCACTGTGGGCCCCACGAGCAGTGGACAGCGACGGTGGGCCCCACATTTATTGTATATCATGATTTTTATTAATTTGTAAATCACACATTAAAATCCCTAATTAAGAAAGGAATTAGGGGATTTTAATTTTGAAATCCCTAATTAGGGGATTTTAATTTCAAAATCCCTAATTAGGGATTTACTAAATCAGTGGGCCCCACCAAATCGTGGACAGCTAAGGCGGACCCCACGCACATGCAATGGACAGCGATAGCGACGGTGGGACCCACATGCAATGGACAGCAACGGTGGGATCCACATGCAATGGACAGCAACGGTGGGACCCACATGCACTGGACAGAGATGGCGCATGGGACCCACATGGGCCCCACAATGAACAACGAGGAGAGAGAGAGAGAGAGAGAGAGGATGAGGAAATGGAGGAAGAAGGAAGGGGGAGATGGTTACCGGCGGAGGAGGCGGCGGCGTACGGTGGCTGGTGGAGGAGCGTGCTCACGCGGGCGGCGTCGGTGACGGCGTACGGCGGCGTGGCTGGGGGTCGGTGCTCGGGTGGCGGCCGGCGAAGGACGGCCGGTGGTCGGCAGTAAGGGATGGCCGCGAGAGAGAGAGAGAGAGAGAGAGAGAGAGAGATGGCCGCGAGAGAGAGAGAGAGAGAGAGAGAGAGAGAGAGAGAGAGAGACCGAATGAGAAAAGAGGGCGATCGGGTAAGTTAAAAGACCACTTTTACCGACGAAAATTTTCGTCGGTAAAAGTTTTATTTCGTCGGTAAAACTCCTTTTCAAAACTTTTACCGACGAAACTTTTCGTCGGTAAAAGTCACCTCTTTTCTTGGCGGGAATCACATATTACACATTATTACCGACGAAAAGTTTCGTCGGTAAAAGTTTTCGCTTTTACCGACGAAACTTTTCGTCGGTAAAAGTAAAATTTGCTGTTTTCTTTTTTAGCGACAGGTATCTTCGTCGGCAATAAACTTTTTACCGACGAAATTATAATTTCGTCGGTAAAAGTGTATGGCGGCAATGAATTTGGTGGTGGAGGGAGATTTTTACCGACGATTTTTCCATTTCGTCGGGAAAAATGGTTTTTCCCAACGAAAATTATTTCGTCGGGAATACTTTCGTCGGTAAAAATCCATTTTCTTGATGTGTCATTTTTACGTATGATCCATGCCATAATGAACTTTCGGCTTACTTTTAGGATATCAAATAGTATCTAAATGAAATGATTTTAAATTTACTTAAAATTTCATCAAATTATCTTTCCAACGAATACAAGATTACCCCAATCGGACTTGTAACAAGGGAGTTATGATCATTTTCGAGGGATAGCTCTTGCTCACATTTCCAGGTGCAATCCATGTCATAATGAACTTTGGGCCTAATTTTGGGCTATCAAATAGTGTCCAAGTGATATAATTCAAAATCTATTTGAAAGTTCATCAAATTATTTTTTCAACGAGCATAAGATAATCCCAATCAAACTTGTAACGAGGGAGTTATAATCCTTTTTGTGGAATCGACGTTCCACAGACATGATTCATAGCCACTAGTGACAGTAACGATGATTCATAATCAATATCGTGCGATCCACAGATAATATCAGCGATTCATAAGTTAGATTAGGGTGATCTTTTTCTTCTTTAAAAGATAATTTGATGAACTTTTAAATGGCTTTGAAATCATCTCATTTATCCATCATTTGACAGTTCAAAAGTGAGCCCGAAGCCCGTCATGGCATGGCTCGCACTTGAAAATGAGATAGAGCGATCTCACGAAAATAGTCATAACTCACTCGTTACAGGCCCGATTGGGGCGATCTTATGCTTGTTGGAAAGATAATTTGATGAACTTTCAAATAGCTTTGGAATCATCACATTAAAAAATTATTTTATATTCTAAAAGTGGGCCCAAAGTCTAAAGATCTCTGTTGTACATTTTTGACAGGATCACCATTGAGCTTAGTCTAAGGATCTTAGGTTGTGCATTTTCAATAGGATCACTATCGAGCTTAGTCCAAGAATCTTAGTTGTACCTTTTCAATAGGATAACCATTGAGCTTAGTATAATGATCTCCGTTGTGCATTTTCGATAGGATCATCGTTGAGCTGAGTCCAAGGATCTCCATTATGCATTTTTAATAGGATGACCATTGAGCTCAGTTCAAGTAACTCTATGGTACATTTTTATAGGATCATCGTTGAGCTTAGTCCAACAATCTCCATTGTATATTTTTTAGAGGATCACCATTAAGCTTAGTCAAAGGATCTCCTTTGTGCATTTTTAATAGGATCACTATTGAGTTTGGTCCAAGGATCGTCATTGAGTTTATTCCAAGAATTATCGTTAAAGAATTATGAATTTACAATCTAGCAAGTGGCATAACATCATGAAAACATTATAGTGGGCCCAATAAAGGTTTTTAATGGTAGAGTATTCAATCACCACTATTTCCTATAGGGCCAATTTGGTAGCTTGGATTTGAAATGCATTGGAATCCAAATCATAATGCAATTAAAATCAAGGTGATTCTAAATCCTCATTTGTATTTAGCTGAGATGGACTAGAATCCAAAATTTTCGTTTGGTAGCTTGTAATTGAAGGGCATTGGAATTCTCCAATATATTCATGGGACTTAGATTTGATTAACTAAATCAGCTTGCATATCCCAAATTAGTGTGTGTGTGTGTGTGTGTGTGTGTGTGTCTATATATATAAAAGAGGAAATTTTGAGCCTTAGGTAGGCTATAAATGCAAAGATTACAAACAAGCGACTCATTGACATTTTTTAGCTGTCCATTTAGATGTCTAACGTTTGGATGGTTAAGATAATTCTATTGATATGATTTTAGTGTTACAGCCAAGAATTGAATTATTTTGGAGTATCATCCATATGCCATGTGTCTAGTGGATTAGTGGCCTAGAGACACCTTTGTTACATGTGGGTACCTCCAAATCCAAGGTTGCCAAACGCAAAAAGAAATTATTTGGATTTGAAATACACCCATTTACCATCAAATCCAAAGTGTCAAACGGGGTGATGGTGTGGTCCACCTGAGATTTGGATCTTCTTCATTTTTGTGCTCACGTCATAAAATGATATTGAAAAATGGATGGACGACATAGATATAAAATATATATACAAAGGCGGGTCCCATGGTAAGGGGCACACCATCTTATGTGAGGCCGGAGCCGCACCTAATCCACTCCCCATTTATATAATTATATTGCATTGATGGACCGTTAACTGTAATTAAGCGTACCAAACCGTTGCATTTATTCAAATTTGAAAACATTTCCCGCCAACAAAAGCCTAAAGAGACTATGAACTATCATAATATTTCCGGCCAACAAAAGCCTAACTATGAACGATCACCACTGTAGGATCTACTAGACGAAGAAATCCATGGCTTCAATGTTCAAAGTAGCTTCTTTTTCTTCTTTTCTAGGTGAGGATGGACCCTCTGATACTGCAAGATGGCCCACACTAGGTGCCACAGCGAAATTCGGGCCAAAGGACTTTCGGATTGTTCAAGTAGCAGAATGTGCTCTGCCACATAATAAAATTACTCATCCTGTTCTCGCCTGGACGTTCGGATCAAGATTCTAGATCCGGGTACTTGCCAAAGTAAAAGTGCCTCTCCAAATCCGCCAATGGAATCGAATGTCTGTCCAATTCATTCGCTCCAATCCGTCAGATCGATCCATCATCCGTGTCATCCATCTCCATTGGCATCCCCTCAATCATAGCCCATTTCTCTCTGCATGATTCCCGGACGGCACGGGTAATCTCGTTAGTCGAATTGTACGCGGCGCATATCAGAAGTATCAGGCCGGTGTTCCCCGCCGTGGCCACCATCGCCTTCTCAGCAGCTACTCTAATATGCTCAGTCAAGAGCTTCAAGTCACCCAAGAAATCAACCTTGATGCCATAAGTATTTACAATGCTCTCTTCCTGAAGCAACCCTTCGATCTTTTCTTGCATTAGATCCATGACATTACGAATTTCATCGGGCTCTCATTTGAAATTGTCGATACTGAAGGCGAAGATTGTCACATACTTCGCGCCAATCTCGTAGCAGTATTTAAGCATGAACATGAGGGCCAAAAACCCAGCTCTATAGCCCTCGCCTTCTTTGAGGTTCCACTTTCAACCGTACCGACGGTTCCCATCCAAAATAAAAGCAATGTGATTGGGCATGGGGCCATGAGAGAGGACCTGAAAGAGAAACCTACGAAGGAAGCCATTGACGCCACCAATGAGTTTGAATAGGTAGCCGCTGCTTCTGCTGTCCCCCATTTTGAAAATGCCTACACAAAAAAGCTAAGGCCATGTTTGGATCATGAAGAAGTGAATTGGATTGCAAAAGACTTGGTTTCATCAACTATAAATCATATTTATTTCATTTCAAATGGTGTGGTCCACCTAAGTTCCAAATATGGATGATTTATGGGACATCCCATATTTAGAGGGAAGCCACAAGATACACAATTCAGATGTTATAAACACATCTAGGTGGGGCTCCATAGGATGTAGAGAGGAAATTGAGGCTTGTAACAAAATTGCACTAATGAACAACTAAGAAACAAACATCAAAATATGGGTATTGGAGCATGTATCAGACCCTCCGAACATCCAAGTATGGAATAGGGAAAAGCTGAGAAGCTTGGACTTTTTAGGAGGGAGTGGGATAAATGGGGCCCACATCCCATCACCAAATCGTTACATGATCTTGATATGATTCATCCATGGTTAATTTTCGCTATGGGTGTTCAAATCAAGTCATTTTCTAAGTACCCATCAATTCCATCCGATGGATGTAGCGTAACTAAATGATCCAAATCATGGGTCCACTATCGATGAGTCCAACTTCAAAATCAGATTTATTGTTACTAACTTCTGATTAATCCTAGTTTTAGTCTTTAAATATCTTAGTCGAGTCAAATTAAGTTTTCGAGTCAACTCGAGCTAGCTAGACATAGAGTTGAGTTGAGCTTTCGAGTTTTTAAACTAGCGAGGACAAAGTTTCACCAATTACAAGCTGTTTCAAGTCTTAGATAATGGCTACACTATTGGCCATCATCATCATCCTTGTCAATGTGGTAATTATTGCATTCATTATCACCATCACCATCATCTTAGTCATCTTAGTTAAGACATCAACATTCCAAGCCTTTCGAAATTGACCGATGTCAAAGGCTCAAATTGATAAAACTATTAACACCACCCACCTATTAATTTTTATGTTCTTTGAATCGAATCGACAGTAATTATGATTCAATTAACTAGGATTGTGAAACTTATACACACGTAATTTTATCGAACTAGAAGACCAAAAACTAGTAGTGAGATTAGCCACTTATCTTGAGCTGGCAATGGACGATACTCCTCTAGGTAGTTAGACTTGATGATGAATGGTCTTAATCGTTACTCCATCATCCCTACATATACCGACACCTTGGCTTACCTTCTCACAATTTCACTTAGTGTGCACAATAGATGAGCAGCCTATATCGTTTTGAGCTTGAATGGAGACAAATGAAAACTCATCTTATTTATAGGCTTGGTTCCCCTCTCTCGTTATAGAAAACAAATCCAATATGGACTCTTTTTCCTTTTGTTTGTTAATTTTTCTTTAATGAGATTTTTTTATTAAGCTTTGGAACCAAAGAACCCCTTTTTCCTAAAAACCAATGTTCATACTGCTGTACATGCATGTGCGTGTGTACATGTGCATGCATTAGAGCTACCGTACGAGAGACAGCCTAATGCTCGAAACTCATGTTATCCCCAAAATGTAATTTTAGATGTATATGGCATGATTTTGTACCATTTCAAATGGTGGGGCCCACCTTGGTTCCAAGTATGGATGACTTTTGGGACATTTCATGCTTAGATGGGAGCCACTAGATACACAATTAGGATGCCATAAACACATCACAGTGCTCTTTGAGAAATTAATCACATGGGCCATGAAGAGGAAATTTTAGCCTTGTAACAAATTGGCATTAATGAACACCGAGGCTCATTTGGATACCACTCAATAAGTAACTTTTCAACTTATGCTAAGTTAATAAGTTACTTGGTATTTTTTTTTTATTTTAAACTTAGGTTAGTTTGATAAGCACATTGTAAAAGTTAAACGGTTGGACGGTGTGGATTTAAAGAAAATAAATCACTATGAGCCCCACAGGGTCCAACCCACCCTGGTAGATCCTGGGTCTCACCTAATCCTGCTCCCTAAGAGTTTCACCAATTACAAGGGGTCTGGAGTGTTCCACAATGGCTGTACTATTGGCCATCATGTCATCCATGTCAATGTCCTATTGTCTTTGTCATTGTCATTGTCACCCTCATCTTAGCCTTCTCATAGTTAGCTTATACATCATCATTCCCAGCTCATTAAAAATTTTCCATGTCCAAGGCTCACATCAATAGAAGTACTGCCACACAAGCATGCCCCACCTATTAATAACCCTTGGCCCACCCATCACATTACATGCACCTTCTAATAGACAAAGCAAGTAGAGAAAAGTCATGCCTCGGTTTTTAGCTTCACCAAACGGCAAAGAGTCCATTCATGCTTTGTTTGCCAACGTGGCATTACCTCAGTGTTGCATGTTAGCCCAACCATCACATGGAAGTATTTTTCAAGGTGGAAGATTTTCATCTTAGAATTTGCATGATCTTAGAAATAAAATGGATGGACGGAGTGGATAAACAGATATGTTTATGGTGGCCCCTTCATAGGTTTGCCCGGACAGTAATCCGTAGTCACGTTTTATTAATGATCCTTACTGACCTTTGAATCTTAGATTTGAATATGAGCCCTTAAAATTCATCTTTGGGCACAATCCATTTAACAAATGTTTCTTCCCATAGCCTGGGAGCATGGATCTAGAACATAAATGGTTAAGATCATCATTTAAAATGCAATCTGGGGTGAAAATCAGCCATGGTACCATACAGTGCTGGAAGATCACCTGACCCTAGAAAAATTCGTATGTGGCACCCATGAAAAGGAAATTTGGAAATAATTGAAGTGGGTGGCGAATTATCACACAATTCTAGCTGTGTGGAGCCCACCTGTGATGGATGTGGAAATGGCTTGGTGACTGGAAAAGCTCTACGAGCCCAGCACACTATGATGTATGTGCTTCATCCATGTCGTCCATCCATTTTGCTAGCTCAATATAGAGCATGAGCCCAAAAGTGAGGTAGATCCAAATATCTGGTAGGAAAATAGTAATGATTAAGCAGCCATCAGTTAAAAATTTTTTGGGGAAATGCAAAAGTTTTGTATCAAGCTGACATTTGTGTTTTGTCCTTCATCCATGACCCTATGAGTCAGTCAATTGTCACTATTTCCTCTTGTGTGGTCCACTTGAGATTTGGATCTTACCTAATTTTTGGGCTCATGTACTAAAATGAGCGGGACAAATGGATGAACAAATAGATAGAATACATAAATCATACTAGGGCCCAAAGAGCTTTTCAAGTAGCACACATCACCAACATTGGTGTTGTGTGCTACACCATGCAATCCAAGTCCAGTCAAAACCAATCATTGATTAATAATCGTGGTGGCACCCTCCAGCCCAAAGGACCAACCCTATATAAAATAGGGAGCCTGTACATTCACTTGTTGTGGTTTACCTAAATTTTGAAATGCTTTTGAGGTTAGGTGTCTCTTAATTCTAATGGGGCACACTTTATGATTAGATTGGATGGCATTCACAACATTATGGACCCAGCATTCGATGTATAACTTGTTGGATTTATTTGCTGAAAACAGTAGATGAAAAATAAAAAACAGAAATAAAATGATTTGAAAATAAAATAATTAAGAAAGAAAGACTTATGTGTTGAGTCGAGGCGTGATTAAGTCACTCAGCTTGAAACCAAAGCTGCCCTCCTTGGGCCATGTCCCAAATACAATAGGATTTCTTAGATAGTTGGCCTCTAGAGTACAACGACTATTGCCTTGGTCCCATTGGTGCACTCGCTATACACGAGCTCGAACTAGCGTGCAAAATTTAAACCTGAAGTGATTGACTCGCTTGCAAACTTAGTTGATAAAATAGTAATGAACTAGAAAGAAAACACTTGATTTCAGATTAATAAAAAGAGATTAAGGATAGGTCTATATATACCGTGATTAGGTGCCTAAAGCACCGTTTCAAATGCAGTTAGGTCCGTTGGGTTTGAACTCAACAAGAGCGACCACCTGAACAGATGCATCTCTCTCGTTTGAAAATTAGTAGCAAAAGGACCAGTGCTGAATATACTTGCAAAAAACCATTTAGCGCGACTATACTCTTAGTCCGCACATAGACCTAGACCTAAACCGGCATTAGCCGACGCGCGTGTGGTCAACGGTATAGATTTGAGCTAGTGGCATAGCCCCCATCAGATCAAGTTCACATGTCCCCTGAAAAGGAGCTCAAGGGGCTTAAGTCCAATGCCAAAACTTCCATCTTATAACCTTGAAATTTCCTTTGTTCATATCCAACATGGGACCAAAGAGTGGTACTAAAAGACAACTTTTTCAAAAGAAAAACAGTGAAGGAAAATTTAAATTTAAAACATATTTTAATTTAAAAAAATCTTCTAGAAGTACAACACAATTTTTTATATATGGCCAGCGGCCCTCAATGTCTCACCTTGTTCCCTTTTATGTGGCCCACCTAAGTCATGGATCACGCAAGATTGTGGGATCCAGGTCTGTATTGGGGTGACATTGTAACGGGATGGGTCCCACGCAGCTCCAACATATGGTAATTCAATATGTTTGGACGCATGTGACCATTCCTTGTCAAAGTACTGCTGAGTACAGCGTGTCTTCTACAGTACCACCGTCAAACCAAAAATAAGGGACCAGAATCCTCAGCCACACCTGGTTTTTTTTTTTCGCAAGCACAAAACAATCAAGCTCTTTAGAGACACCATGTTGTATATAAGAAATCTACTCCATCTATCATGAGTGGTCCTCGATGCTAAGCCACATGTCAAAAAATCATCCACATCCACAATTCAGGTGGACGACACCACAGGAACAATGAAGATCGGATGCCAACCATGGGTTCGTGTGTGGGGCCAGCATGGTGACCTTTAATAACTATAGGTGTGATTCACTAGGATGCAAAATCGGCCTGATCCAAAACTGAAGCCGGCAACAACGTGTGAATTGGATGCATGCTTTAAGAGAAACTTCAAATTGTAACCATTGCTGTGGCATAAGCTTTTTATTGGTCTGATTTTTCTCACCTACAGTTAATATAAGGTTTATAAGATGATAGATGGAGTAGATCTTACATATACAACATCATGGTGGGGCCCATAGAGATTGAGTGTTTTACATTACCTTAGGTGCGGATTAGGTGAGGCCCTTGACCATGGGGCGCCGATCAGCTGTTTCCGGGTAACAGCTTAGTGGATGTTACCTCTTACTGTAGGGACACCTTGATCATATGTTGTATATCCACTATGTCCATCCGGTTTTCAAGCTCATTCTAGAACATAGTTCCAAAAATCAAGCATATCCAAATCTCAGGTGAACCACACCACAAGAAACAGTGATGACTGAATGTTCACTATTAAAAACTTCCCAAGGCCCACTGTAAGCAGATCTGTATTGTTTATTTTCCATCCAACCCGTTGATAAGGTCCACCAGAACTAGTTGAAGGGAAAATATAAAGATTAGCTTGATCAAAAAATTTTGATGGCCTACAAAAAGCCTTGAATGCTCATTCACCACTTTTCCAATGGTGTAGACCGTGTGGTCCACCAGATACTTGGATCTGCTTAAGTTTTGGGACAACATCCTTAAGCGAGCTGAAGAAACGGATGGACGATGTGGATACAACAAGGTGGGCCTCACATGGCACAGGTAACACCCACTAAGCTATTATTTGGTAACAGCTAATCCACTCCCCTTGACCATGAGGCTTTTCTTGATGTATGTGTTATATACTAATGTCGCCCGTCCATTCTTTTTCAGCTCAATTTTAGAGTATGAGACAAAAAAAAAAAGTAGATCTATATTTCAAGTGGACCATACTATAATAACTTCTTGTGGGCCACAAAAATAATAGATCCACTTGATATCAATATTTTCCCTTCATCTAAACCCATGTGACCTTAATTATCAGCAAGTTGAATGGCGATAGAAAGATAGAAAGCTTTTAATACCGGGTGTTCAATGGTCACTCTTTCTTTTAGTGTGGTTGTCTTAATAGTTTGATGTGCTTCAATTTTTTTTAGCTGAGTTGGAATAAAGAATGGATAGAATGAATATACAACACATACATCAAAGTGGGCCCCATAATAGGTCCCTCACTCACTAAGTTGTTACCCTGTTCTCACCTAATTTGCATCTAGGGTGGGCCCCAAGATGGAGTCCTCACCTACTAAGCTATTACCCTGACCTCACCTAATTTGGGTCCAAGCTGCACTGATAGTGGATTAGCTGTTATTGGGGGAACAGCTTAGTGGGTGTTACCATAACCGTGTGGGGCAATCTTGATGTTTTTTTTTTTAAATTTATATATCACCGCTGTCTATTTGTTTTTCCATCTCATTTTATGACGTTATCCCAAACCTTAAGAAGATTCAAATCTCTAATGGACTACACCACTAGAAACAGTGATAAACGACCATTAAAAAACTTTTTGTGGGCCACAAAAGTTTTGTATCAAGCTGATCTTTATATTTTCACTTCATCTAGATCTTCCTGACATTATCAACAGATTGGATTGCAAATAAACATTACCAAAACCTTATGATGGGTTCTTTGGAATTTTTAATGGTGGAGCACTCAATCACCACTGTTTCCAGTGTTCTGGTCCACTTGAGATTTGGATCTTCATAATTTTTGGAATCACATCCTCAAATGGGCTGGAGAAACGGGTGGACGGTGTGGAAATACAAAATATCGACCATGTGGGCCACACGTTAGGGCTAACACCCACTATACTGCTCCCTGGGGTAACACCTAATTTGCTCCCAGCCGCGCCATGTTAACTCAGGCTAGGACCCTATGGGTATTATTTTTTCCAACCATGAGCCACCTGGATGCAACTTTCACGACATCCACTCGGTCGATGCCGTACTCGATTTTATGTAGACCGTTAACTGTAATTAAGTGTACCAAACCGTTGCATTTATTCAAATTTGAAAACATTTCCCGCCAACAAAAGCCTAAAGAGACTATGAACTATCATGATATTTCTGGCCAACAAAAGCCTAACTATGAACGATCACCACTGTAGGATCTGCCAGACGAAGAAATCCATGGCTTCAATGTTCAAAGTAGCTTCTTTTTCTTCTTTTCGAGGTGAGGATGGACCCTCTGATACTGCAAGATGGCCCACACTAGGTGCCACAGCGAAATTTCGGGCCAAAGGACTTTCGGATTGCTCAAGTAGCAGAATGTGCTCTGCCACAGAATAAAATTACTCATCCGGTTCTCACCGGACGTTCGGATCAAGATTTCCGGATCCGGGTACTTGCCGAAGTAGAAGTGCCTCTCCAAATCCGCCAATGGAATCGAATGTACATCCAATTCATTCGCTCCAATCCGTCTGATTGATCCATCATCCGTGTCATCCATCTCCATTGGCATCTCCTCAATCATAGCCCATTTCTCTCTGCATGATTCCCGGACGGCACGGGTAATCTCGTCAGTCGAACTGTACGCGACGCATATCAGAAGTATCGGGCCGGTGTTCCCCGCCGTGGCCACCATCGCCTTCTCGGCAGCTACTCTAACAGGCTCAGTCAAGAGCTTCAAGTCACCCAAGAAATCAACCTTGATGCCACAAGTATTTACAATGCTCTCTTCCTGGAGCAACCCTTCAATCTTTTCTTGCATTAGATCCATGACATTACGAATTTCGTCAGGCTCTCGTTTGAAATTGTCGATACTGAAGGCGAAGATTGTCACATACTTCGCGCCAATCTCATAGCAGTATTTAAGCATGGACATGAGGGCCAAAAACCCAGCTCTATAGCCCTCGCCTTCTTTGAGGTTCCACTTTCGACCGTACCGACGGTTCCCATCCAAAATAAAAGCAATGTGATTGGGCATGGGGCCATGAGAGAGGACCTGAAAGAGAAAACTACGCAGGAACCCATTGATGCCACCAATGAGTTTGGATAGGTAGCCGCCGCTTCTGCTGTCCCCCATTTTGAAAATGGCTACACAAAAAAGCTAAGGTCATGTTTGTATCATGAAGAAGTGAATTGGATTGCAAAAGACTTGGTTTCATCCACTGTAAATCATATTTATTTCATTTCAAATGGTGTGGTCCACCTTAGTTCCAAATATGGATGATTTATGGGACATCCCATATTTAGAGGGAAGCCACAAGATACACAATTCAGATGTTATAAACACATCTGGGTGGGGCTCCATAGGATGTAGAGAGGAAATTGAGCCTTGTAACAAAATTGCACTAATGAACAACTAAGAAACAAACATCAAAATATGGGTATTGGAGCATGTATCAAACCCTCTGAACATCTAAGTATGGAATAGGGAAAAGCTGAGTAGCTTGGACTTTTTAGGAGGAAGTGGGATAAATGGGGCCCACATCCCATCACCAAATCGTTATATAACCTTGATATGATTCATCCATGTGTTAATTTTTGCTATGGGTGTTCAAATCAAGTCATTTTCTAAGCACCCATCAATTCCATCCGATGGATGTAGTGAACTAAATGATCCAAATCATGGGTCCACTATCGATGAGTCCAACTTCAAAATCAGATTTATTGTTACTAACTTCTTATTAATCCTAGTTTTAATCTTTAAATAACTGAGTCGAGTCAAATTAAGTTTTCAAGTCAACTCGAGCTAGCTAGACAGTTGAGTTGAGCTTTCGAGTTTTTAAACTAGCTAGGACAAAATTTCACCGATTACAAGCTGTTTCAAGTGTTAGATAATGGCTATACTACTGGCCACCATCATCATCCTTGTCAATGTGGTAATTATTGCATTCATTATCACAATCACCACCATCTTAGTCATCTTAGTTAAGACATCAACATTCCAAGCCTTTCGAAATTGACCATGTCAAAGGCTCAAATTGATAAAACTATTAACACCACACGCCTAGTAATTTTAATGTTATTTGAATCAAATCGACAGTAATTATGATTCAATTAACTAGGATTGTGAAACTTATACCCATGTAATTTTATGGAACTAGAAGACCAAAAACTTGTAGTGAGATTAGCCAATTATCTTGAGCTGGCAATGGACGATACTCCTCTAGGTAGTCAGACTTGATGATGAATGGTCTTAATCATTACTCCATCATCCCTACATATACTGACACCCTTGGCTTATCTTCTCCCAATTTCACTTAGCTAGTATGCACAATAGATGAACAGCCTCAATCATTTTGAGCTTGAATGGAGACAAATAAAAAGTCATCTTGTTTATAGGCTTGGCTCCCCTCTCTCATTATAGAAAACAAATCCAATATGGACTCCTTTTCCTTTCGTTTGTTAATTTTTCTTTAATGGGATTTTTTTTATTAAGCTTTGAAACTAAAGAACCTCGTTTTTCTGAAAACCAATGTTCATACTGCTGTGCATGCATGTGTGTGTGTACATGTGCATGCATTAGAGCTACCATATGAGAGACAGCCTAATGCTCGAAACTCATGTTATCCCCAAAATGTAAGTTTAGATGTTTGAGGCATGATTTTGTACCATTTCAAATGGTGGGGCCCACCTTGGTTCCAAGGATGGATGACTTTTGGGACATTTCATGTTTAGATGGGAGCCAGTGAGCCACTAGATACACAATTAGGATGCCATAAACACATCACAGTGCTCTTTGGGAAATTAATCACATGGGCCATGAAGAGGAGATTTTAGCCTTGTAACAAATTGGCATTAATGAACACCGATGCTCATTTGGATACCACTCAATAAGTAACTTTTTAACTTATGCTAAGTTAAAAAGTTACACCTACTATGCTGTTCACCGTGTAACACATAATTTGCTCCCATCCAGGCCAAGGTAACTTAGGCTAGGACCCTCTGGGTATTATTTTTTCCAACATGAGTCACCAGGATGCAACTTTCGTGAGATCCACTCAGTCAAGTAACTTTTTAACTTATGCTAAGTTAAAAAGTTACACCTACTATGCTGTTCACCGGGTAACACATAATTTGCTCCCAGCCGGGCCAAGGTAACTTTGGCTAGGACCCTATGGGTATTATTTTTTCCAACATGAGTCACCAGGATGCAACTTTCGTGAGATCCACTCAGTCCATGCCGTACTATATTTTATGCAGGCCATTGAGGGATTAGGTGAGACCCCGGATCCACCCAGGTGTGTGGGACTGACGGTGGGGCAGTGATATATGTGTCTTAAATCCACACCATCTAACCATTTTGAAAGATCATTTTAGGATGTGATACCAAAAATGAAGCTGACTCAAATCTTAGGTGGACCACACCATAGAAACAGTCGTGATTGAATCTCTACCATTGAAAAATTCATGGGTTTCACTGAAATGTTTATTTGTCAATATTTTCCATCAAACCTGTTGATAAGGTCACAAACATCCAGCCGAAGAGACCACAAAAATATCATCTTGATCCAAAGTTTTTGTAGCCAACAGTAAGTTTTTAATGGTCAATCAGCACTGTTTCCTGTACTATGGCCCATCTGAGAGTTGGAGCTGATTCATTTTTTGGATCATGCCCTAAAATGAACTTTCAATACAGATGGATGGCATGGATGTAGTCACACGCATCACAGTGGCCCACGGTGAGGGTTCCCACCACCTTGGTGGATCTGGTGTCTCACCTAATCCGCTCCCGACCATTGAATTCAAAAATCATGATCATCCAAAGCTGGCCACTTCATATTGAAATCATGAAACTTCCACCACTAGTTTTGGGTATAAATTAGATGTTACCCTGGTAACACCTTAGTGGGTGTTACTCCTACCGTGTGGGGCCCATCTTGATGTATTTTTTATATATCTATGCTGTCTATCTGTTTTCTAATATCATTTTAAAATATGATACAAAATATTAAGAAGATTTAAATCTCAGGTGGACTATACCACTTGAAACAGTGATTAATAACTATTAAAAACGTTTTGTGGGCCACAAAAGTTATGGATCAATCTAATATTTATATTTTACCTTCATCGAGACCTTATTGACATTATCAAGAGCTTGGATTGCAAATAAATATTACCAAAAACCTTACCATGGCTCTTTGGAATTTTTAATGGTGGGGCACTCAATCACAATGTTTCTAGTGGTATGGTCCACTTGAGATTTGGATCTGCATACTTTTGTTATCTCATCCTAAAATGGTCTGTAGAAACGGATGGACGGAGTGGATATACAAAATACCATCCATGTGGGCCATACGGTAGGGGTAACACCCACTAAGCTGTCCCCAGGTAACACCTAATTCGCGCCCTTTAAGCAAACATGCATGCCTGCCTGCCATGTCACGTCAACACCGAAAGGGAGGGAAAACTTTGATACTCCGACAGTGCTGTGGAATGATACTCAGGCACTTAGATATTACTTTAAAAATTGAATATGTAATATAAATAAGCCAAATCAAAAGGTTCAAATTATGTGAAATAGTTTAAACGCATTATGAATTAATAGTTACCCTTATTTGATTATCTCACAGATAGGTGGGACATTTATTGGACGGTTAAAATGAAAAATATCAAATGATCTTGTTTCAACAAACAACTGTCCATGAATCAGAGGTTAGGATTGGTCAACCAGTTTGATTTTGGTACTGATATTTAGCTACAGTAGGTTCCACAATTTAGCCTACAAAGCACGTATGTCATTTCTAAATCCATGTGTATCAAGCGTCATAAGCAGTAGGGTTGAAAGCCGGGCATGTTGGGTTAGGTTGGTGTTAACTCAACCCAAGGTTTTATATCTCAACCCTAACCTAACTACAGGTTGGGAATTCTTAACCCAAGTCTAACCCAAACGGCTCGATCAAGTTGGTCAAGCTAGTACATGCTGATATTTTCATTATTACATCGTAATATTATATTTCAATACAAGACTTATTTTTTTGTACCTATGACTTTTTACTTATATATATAATTATTTATGGTAAATAACTTTAAATTTTCTAAACAAATAAGTTAAAATATAGAATAACTACTCCTTTGACATTCAAGTATATCAAATTTCAAGCATTATAAGTTTACTTACTAAAGTAATATACACCAATAAGTTTACTTAACTAAATTATAATAAAATTATAAATAATTTATATATAGATTGGGTTCAAGTTGGGTTGGGTGACCTGATACCTTCACCTACTCTCGACCCAAGCTTTATTAGGTTGGTGTTTGGATAACCCAAGCCCAAGATCAAACTCAATATTTCCTACCCAAGCCCAAGATCAAACTCGGTCATGGGTCGGCGGGTTAAACCCGCTTGACTTTCAACCCTAACTGAAAAGCATAGTGTCAAATAACTCCCAAAAATGAAAAAGCTACCTCGGATGCGTATTTTAGCATCCATCAGTTTCGGATGGGGACAGGGTACTAGCCCCTCGAGGACCTAGCTAGGGATGAACGGTCCTGTCAATGGATCTATGTGGCCCACTGTGATGTATATGTTTTATGCACACGGTCCATCCATTTTGAAGATCATTTTAAAGCATTATACCAAAAAGTAGGTAGATCTGAAGGTTCAAGTGGACTACAGCAAAGGAATCAATGGGGATTGAAAGCATACCATTAAAAACTTCATGGGGCCACAGAAGTTTTGGATCAAGCTGATATTTATGTTTTCCCTTCATCTAGGTGTATGTAAACTTATGAACATGTTGGATGGTAAATAAACATCACGGTGCGTCCCTAGGAAGTTTTCAGCGGTAATTAAAGTTCAATCCTCGTTGTTTCCTGTGGTGGGGTTCACTTGAGCCTTCGATCTGCCTCATTTTTGTGCTCATGCATTAAAATGATCTCTCAAAATAGATGAATGGCATGGATAAAACATATACACCACGTTGGCCCCACAGAGCACCTCACAGAACCGTCCGTCTCACCAATCCGCCTCCATCACTCTTCTTTCCTTCTTAGGTGAAAAACTTTGATACTCTGGCAGTGTGATGGCTGATACGCAGGCACTTAGAATCTATTTACAAATTGCACACGTGGCATTCAATATCCTCATTAATCAGTCCAAATTATGATACACATTTTAAGTGTACCATGAACCAAAAATAAAATTTATTTGATTGCTCAACTCTCCAATTCCTGGACATTTATTAGACAGTTAAAATGCAAATATCCAACGATCCTATTTCCACAAACAAGTGTCCACGAATCAGAGGTTAGGATTTTTCAACCAATCAGAGGTTTTATTGAGTTAATATATGCCACGTGTATAATTTATGAGTGCCTGCGTTTCAAGCGTCATACGCAGGCTGAGTATCACATAACTCGTGTAGACCCTTCGTTTGGTGATTGAATTCTACACCATTGATTTGTCTGGGCCCACAAAGATCATCCTAAACTGCACATCCTAACCATCCAATTAGTGGAATTTTTTATGTGATACAATCACAGAAAACCTTTGCTAGAAAAAGCTGAAAGAGAGCTTAGATGGCTAAGTAACCGTCTTACCTTGAAAGCTATATACGGAGCTCCCGGCACTGAGAGGGTGCTACGTAAGAGAGACGGTTATGATATATAACCAGAGTTCGTTTTTCCTATGTCGCGATATACAATCACCAGTATGTGTCGCACCATGGGGTCCGTATGCGGGCATGTTCTGATGATTAAATCTGTCTATTTCTCCTGTGAAAAAATAGATAACTTATAGCCAAATAATCAGGCTTCAAAGATGATCCTGACCTTCGATCTTTAGATATGAATGTATATACGTATATTGATGTTGAGAATCATCATTTCATTATACATTTCCATAAATGCTTTAATAGAAAAATTATACCTAAAATAGACGGTTCCGATCATCAGATCATATCATCATGTGGGTCCAATGCAGCGACAGATGTGGCAATCCTAAGTTGCTGCGAAATGAACTCATGCTTGCAGGTCATACGCTTTCCGTGACTCGGAATCAAGAGATTCCGTCAGTAGTTTCGTGGGAAGGTTGGTTTCGTGGGCAGGTTTGTTTTGAGGGCGTTTACATCGATGCCCAGCCTGATTGATAAATGGACCTTTTCTTTTCTACTTATGGTCAGAAAGTAATACAAAGTTTGTACTATCGTAAACCAAAAATAGAAATTGTGGGTGTTTCTATCAAAAGGGAAGAAGAAAAAGAAAATAAAGGGTGGCCCCGTTAATCAGGTGGGGTTATCATGCTTCCATGCATTTCGTAGCAAGCACACGCCGTGCACATGATTGACAGCGGTAAGTGGGTACTGATCAGTCGCGGCTGACCATCCATCGCCTTTCCATTCAAGGTGGGGCTGACAAGTCCGTCCATTTGATGGGCCTCATTTTGGTTAGGCTGGTGATGGTAAATCACAATTAGCAGACGATCCTGACCATCTAACCAATGACCACCAAACAGACAGTTAAAATAAAGATGGGATCAGGGAAATCGTTGCTTGGTAGAGCGGGTGGACCGTCCGGATTGCACCATTTTTAGATTACCACTGACAGGCGACAGCAGGGCAAAGTGCAAGGATGAGAATGGGCCGGACCCAGCCCGGCATGGGCGCGACTTGGCTGGTACCCCAAACAAGCCATGTGGATAGTACGCTGACCATGGAGCCCACCACGACATGAGCCTCACACCACAAGCGATGTGGGTGAATGACCATTAAAATCTTATTGGTGGCAGCCTGAGTGAAGATAGCTAACAATCCCCCCCCCCCCCCCCCCCCCCCCCCCCCCCCCAAATAAAATAAAATAAAAAAATAAATCTTAATGGGGCCACAAAAGTTTTGGATCTGATTACATCTGTCCTCTCCCCGTCCACACGCCAAATAAAATGGCATCATGTATTGAATACTAAATATTGCATATTTATCCCTAGTTTCAGACATGGGTGTAGTGAGATCGAACATCGTATCTCTTACATGGTAAAGACTTTGAATTCAAAGAGCAACTGAAAATCCTCAATTGGTGATATTTGAATCCACAAAGAAGAGATAAAAGATGAAGCTTTATTGAGAAAAATAATAATGAATAATTCTCTAAACACGATTAAAACGATCTTATATATTACTAGGCGTGAAAGAAGCTCTAAAAGACAATATTAGAAAGAGTTCGAATAAAAAAAAGAAGGTAACGGTCAAGTTCGGGCAAAATTGCGGAACAAGTCGGCCGGCCAGCTGGGGCTGTCAGTCGATCAAAGTTGGAAGTCGGACGGCCAACGGCCTCAGGTCGGTCGGTTAATAGAGGGCTAAAACAATCTAGGGAGTTGGGACCCTGGTTGGGTTAATTCGGTCAGCCGATGACCAAAAATCGATCGGCCAACAATGATCCTAAATAGTCAAGGGACTGGACTGGATTCCTGCCAATATTCGGTCAGCCGTTGGGCCTAATTTGATCGGCCGACAAGCTCTTGGTGGGCCATTTCTCTTGATCTTTAGCTCCTTTCTTCCCTCCTTGCTTTGATCCAGCCTCACCATGTATTCTTCAGTAATCCTCTCTACATCAGTCCCCCTACTTCAAAAGAACTCAGCCTCGAGTTCTCATTCACATCGGGCCCGTGATACTCGAACAAGTCCACAACATTAATTGTTCTTGAGATCTCGAACTCTTCTGAGAGGTCTACTACATAGGCATTGTCATTTAGTTTCTTGAGGATCGGTATCAGACCAATTTTCTTGTGCTTCAATTTGTTGTAGGTGCCGGACAAAAAAAGTTCCTTGCATAGATGAACCATAACTTGATCACTTACTTCAAAAATCTTGGCACGCCAATGCTTATCAGCGTCCCGCTTGTAGTTTCCATTCACCTCGATCAACTTGTCCCACACTTATTCGTGAATCTCCGTGATTCCCTCGGCCATGTTCTCTGTAACTTTCTCATTCTTGGAATCTTGGGCAACAAAAACAAGTCCAATGTATGACGAGGAACTCGTCCATAGATGATCTGAAATGGTAACTTCCTTGTGGAATGGTTCACCATGTTGTTGTAGGCGAACTCAGCTTGTGACAGGGCCAAATCCCATTGTTTTGGCTTGTCATCGAAGATGCACCTAATGAGATTGCCCAACGTCCTGTTTACAACCTCACTTTGTTTGTCAGTCTGTGGATGATATGAGCTGCTAAACTGAAGTTGTGTCCCAAATTGACTCCACAAAGTCCATTAAAAGTGACTTACGAACTTTGTATCACGGTTCGATATAATGGCTTTGAGAGTTCCGTGTAACTTCACAATCTCTCTGAAGAAGAGGTTGGCTACATTTGTTGCATCATAGGTCTTTTTACACGGGATGAAGTGAACCATCTTTGAAAATTGATCTACCACCACGAACACAGATTCCATATCGTGTTGTGTTCGTAGGAGATCCTAGGATGAAGTCTATAAAGATCTCCTACCAAGGTCCTTTCGGGATGGGCAACGGGGTGTAAAGTCTCGTGTTTTACGAGTGTCCCTTGGAGGTTTTGCATATGTGGCATCGCTGAACCATCCTTCCGACATCACGGCCTAGATGAGGCCAAAAGTACCATTCTTCTACTAGGGCCTTCATCTTGTCACGACCTAAATGGTCTCCAACTCCACCTCCATGGAACTCAAGTATAATGTTGTCACGTAAGGAGTACAGCGGGAAGCATAATCTATTCTCATAGAATAGGAACCCGTCTTGATTATGGAAGTCGCCAAGTTGACCTCCTGTGCTTCGAGCCCAATCATCCTTAAAGTCGTCATCTTCTGCATATAGCTCCTAGAGGCGGTCAAAATCGATAACCAAAGTACTCACGGTGACAAGAAGAGCGGCTCAACGACTTAGTGCATCTGCAACCGGTTTTGTTGGCCCAATTTGTGCTTCAACACGAACGTGAACTCCTACAAAAATAAATACACATAGCAATCACAAGGTTAACATTAGTTTAGTTATTTATAAACTTCAAAGCCTGATGATCTATCTAAAGAACAAACTCTCTCTGAATGAGGTAGTGTTGCCAATGACGGAAGGCCTGTACTATGACATACAACTCAATCTCATATGTGGACTACTCCTTCCTTGCATCACTCAGTTTCTCATTGTAGAAGGCTATGGGTTGCCCTCTTGTGATAAAATTGCACCAATCCTCACAAAAGATGCATCACAGTCTACTTCAAAGACATTGTCGAAGTTTGGCAAAACCAACACTGGAGCAGACGATAACCTCTACTTGATTTCTATAAAAGTTATGTCGATATCTTCCGTCCACTGAAACGGTCCTTTCTTCATACAATTTGTGATAGGTGCGACTATGATGATGAAATTTCTGACAAACCTAGCGGTAGAAAGTACCCATGAAAACTACGCACTTCATGGATGTTGGTTGGAGTTAGGGCTATAAATGGTTGGGTTTAGGACGGGTTTAGCCAAAACTAATCCCGCCCGTTTACTAAATGGGCCTGGGGCCTGGGTCCAAATTTTAGACCCATACCTTTTACCTAATGGGCATGTCTGGGTCGGGTCTAGGTCACCCCATTAGACCCATTTATAAATGGGTCTGGGTCTAGTAGAGGAAAATCTGCCCAAACCCATTCATAAATGGGTTGGGTCTAATGGGTATGTGTCTAAATTTGGTATGCAAGCATTTTTACCAGGTTTAAAACCAGGTCTGGGCTGATTCGGGCCTAGATGGATCCCTTGCAGCATAGACCAAACTTGCCCATTTACTAAATGGGTTCGGGTCTAGTCAGGTCGGGCCTAATATAAAGGAAACCAGATCCAGACCCATTTAGCATCTGGGTCTGCTCTTGGACCCAGACCTTTACCATTTAACAAACGGGTCGGGTCTGGTTGGGTCAAAATGGGTTGGGTCTGGGTACCCCATTGGGTCCACTGACCCATTTACAGCCCTAGTTGGAGTAGGCCAGTCATGGATGGCGTTAACCTTGTCTTCATGAATCAAAATACCAGTAGATGACACCATAAACTTCATGAATAATAGGTGATCCGTCAGGAAATTACACTTCTTCAAATTTAGATACAACTTGTTGTCTTGAAGTACTTGGAGAACCTGTTTTAGATGCCCTATATGTTTTGACTCGTCCTGACTGTATATCGAGATGTTGTCGAAGTACACCATGGCGAACTTGCCTATGAACGACTTCGAGACTTCGTTCATGAGGCGCATGAAGGTACTTGGGGCGTTTAATAGGCCAAAGGGCATAACGAGCCATTCATATAACACCTATTTAGTTTTAAAAGTTGTTTTTCACTTGTCACCGGGCCGGATTCAAATTTGATGGTATTCGTTGTGCAAATCCAACTTAGAAAACACATTGGAACCTTCTAACATATCCAACATATCATTCAATTTGGGTACGAAAAATCTGTACTTGATAGTGATCTTGTTGATCACGCCCGACTATCAATACACATCCGCCAACTACTATCCTTCTCTGGCATCAACAATGCCGACACTGCACAAGGGTTCGTACTCTCCCTAAAACTGTCAATTTTTTAACAATTCTTCAACCTAGCCTTGGAGAATTTCACTCTCCTTTAGGCTTAAACAGTAATGCGTGCAATTGGGCAAACTAGCCCCAGGGATAAGATCGATGCGATGCTGGATATCCCTCGTTAGTGGCAGATCATCTGGTAGTTCTTCCGGCCATATGCTGTTGAATTCACTTTACAAGGGCTTGAGAACCGGGGGTATGTTCGAAGACTCTAAGTTCTCACCCTTCACAATCATGATGTAAATCTCTCTAGTTTCTTTATATTCTTTCATAAATTCTCGTATGGCAAGGAGAGTACTCCCCTCCACTTTAGAAGTTTCGGTGTGGCTCTGCGGTGCCATAAGAGCCAAAATCCTCTTGCGCCCATCTTTGACAAATACATAAACATTGTCCCTTCCACGATGGGTTACATCATGGTCTGACTGTCACAGTTAATCGAGGAGCATATGACATGCTTCCATATCGACCACATCGCATAATACTTCATCTTTATAACTACTTCCAATAGAAAATGAAATCAAACATTGTTTAGTTACCTTTGTGTCACTGACTTTCTTGATCCAACCGATGGAGTATGGGGTTGAATGTCATGTCGCCGGTAATCAAAGATTGCCCACCATAACCTTGGACATGATGTTTTCATTGCTTCTGCTATCGATAATGGCATCGTAAATCTTTTCGTTCATTGTGCAATGAGTACGAAAGATGTTGTGTGTTGAGTGACAAATTTTGCATGTTTAACCCCACGTTCATCTTACATTTACATGAATTATGTGGCTAAAGCGATTTAATTACATGTGTTTTCATGTTTAATAGTGATTGAGTGAATTATGATGAATTTGAGTTAAAAAGGTGATTTAAAGTCCAAGAGATGGTGATCCGAGCATGTGGATGAAAGAAGATCAAAAGAAGTTGCACAATGCTTGAATGGTGTAAAAAAATATCCTGAAAAGTCTAAATCCATAATTGCAGGACTAGAAAAGCAATATGCAGAAAGTGCAGAAATAGCATTAGGGCTGTTAAATTGCGAATTTTGAGACGGTGCAAGTCTATAAAAGAGGAACCGAATTCCATAAATTATATTCTCATTTTTTCATTTTCTTTTAGATTTCTTTCCTATGAGTTTTCAAAAAGAGAGAGAGATTTTTTTACTTGATTTTTTATTTTAATTTCAATTCATGCAATTAAGGTGTTAATTTCTTTAGATTAATTCAAGTTCTCTTTTATTATTATAATTCTTCTCCTCTTTTCTTTATTTTTTCTTGTCCCTTTTCATTTTTAAACATGTGCTTCTAATCCTCTTCTAGCTAGAGCTAGAAGGGAAGCACGTGGATTTAATAGATTATCCATCATGATAATTCCTTAATGTTTCATGATGAGATCTTAAGATTGATACATGTTATCATGTATTAGGAAAATCTTTGATCCATCATGTGACAACCGTATGGTGGATGCTTAGATCTAGCTAATACAGATTTCTTAGATGGGAGAGGCTTTTGACCTTTCACATTGTTTGATTTGTGATCTCATGGATCTCAAATGCTTACAATCTCAGGAGCTCAGAAGTATGTTTAAATAATGTAGAACTTGAGGTTTCTAATCTTTGATAGTTTTTTACTCCTTTTTACATGCTTTAATTGTTAAACATTTCGACTAGACAGACCATAGTGCTCTGATCTAATTGAGTTATCATTACCAGTCATGATAGATGGTTTGTTAAATTCGTATGTGGAACTTCGATGCTTTGGTTTGATTTTTTCATATCAATCCAAATCCTTAATCTATTTGGGATAGATCATTTGATATCTATTTTTATTACCTGTTTAGTTGATCTGTAAGAAGCTTTCTCAGTAGACTATCTTCGTGGGATCAACCCTGTACTCACAGGAATATTACAATTGAACCTCTGTACTTAGAGGAAATCACACAAAATTTTTGTGGTTCCATTGCCGGGACTTGAACCTGGGTCTCTCGGGTGAGAGCCAAGTATCCTAACCAACTAGACTACAATGAAAGATGTTGTGACTTGAGGATGTGTTTCTTTCTTGAGAATGTAGCATAGACGTCTCACAATCAAGGACTAACCACGGTCCTATGCCAGCTAGGGCTGTCAACGGCACGGATCTTGATCCGTATCCAATCTCATTTAATCAGATTCGGATTAATAATCGGATAATCGGGTTGGATACGGATACCTAAAGATGATCCGTTTAATATTCGGGTCGAATTCGGATCAACCTTGATCTGGCCCGTTAACGACCCGATTAAACAAAAAAAATCATGACAGCTGCAAACATGATCTTGCCGCTGATGGAGATGGCGCTCGAGTCTCTGATTCGGTTCAAATCAGGGTCTGACATCGTTGCTATGCTCTCTCTCTCTCTCTCGGCAAAATCCCAGCAAGATTTTCACTTTCTCAATCTGAATTCCAAAGCTGAGCAGTACTCAAAAAGGAATCTCTCTCTCTCTCTCTCTCTCTCTCTCTCTCTCTCTCTCTCTCTCAAAATTACAACCATATAAGCAAAAACCCAGCAAGATTTTCACTTCCTCGATCTGACATCCAAAACTGAGCAGAACCCAGAAAGGAATTTCTCTCTCTCTCTGGGATCTAGAGCTGATCAAAACCCAAAACGGAATCTATCTCTCAGTGGGTTTTTTGAAAGATTTTGAAAGAAGAGCAGATATGGAGAGAGGAAGAGCAGGGGATTCTTATAATGGCGAAGTCCTCGACTTTATTTCATTGCACGTTTCCACGCACACAAGTGACGCAACCATGGGGGTAGCATATTCGAATATTGGGTCGGATCATATTCGGATTGGAAACGGATTTCAATATATTTAAACGGGTCGGGTTCGGATCATGTACTTGTGATCCGAATCAGATTCGGGTCGGATATATCCTTAATCGGATCGGATACGGATCACCACTGAACTGACCCCTATCCGACTCGTTGACAGCCTAATGCCAGCCATTCTGTGTCATCTCTGTCCTCTTCAACGGACTGTTCAAACTCTTCATTATCGGGCTCTCCTTCCACTAGTTCATCCCCAAGTTCCACATCATTAGTAGTGAGATTGGCGGTGGGGCGCTGAGGTCATGTGTTAGACAAGCGCCCCGGTTGGCCACAATGAAAACAATTGTTCGGCCTTGGCCAAGCATACTAATCGAGAGCCTAACTCGGGCCTACAGTGACAAGTTTTGTGCGTTGAGGTCTAATAGGACCGCTCCCCATATCTTGATTTGCAGTCGTTGGGGGTTTCGCACGCCCACCAACATGTTCCTTTCCCTTAGACAAGGATGCATCTTGAACGGGACCTATCGTAGAGACATAGGTTGACGTAAAGGAGTGCGCAGGAATGTTAGAGAGTTGGGTCTCTATGCGATTAACTAGTTACACAGCCTCTTCCACAGTCCAAAATGGAAGTAGTTGCACACGGTCCTAGATAGTGGTTCTTAAACTAGCGATGAATCTAGCGGCTTTCTAGGAATCTATCTCAGATAGGTTGTTGTGTGTTGCTAGCCTATTAAATTTTGTTGTGTACTCATCAATATTCTGGTTTCCCTACCTACAATTTTGGTATTGTTAAAATAATACCCATCCATAATTTCGAGGTACAAACCGCGATCGAAGAAGTCGTCTCATCCACAACCATGAATGGACGGGCAATTTGTTCTACCGGGTTCGGGTGAGTTGGAACCGTTCTCACCATGTGGAGGCTCCTGGCTTTAACTTATATGCAACTAATTTCACCTTCTTATCCTCCGAGACATCCATATAATCAAAGAAGTTTTCTACTTCTACTAACTAATCTAGAAACCCTTTAATACGCAATAAATCATTGAACACAGGAAGTTCAGCCTTACCTCTATAGTCTCTCTTAGTGTAGACTACATGATCATTTTCGTATGTGGATTGCTGAACAAGGAGGCCCTCAACGTCCTCATCGCTAATGTCCGAATCCTCTGGAGTAGCCCTGCGATTTGCCACTGGAAGTACATGCCTGATGGAATACCGGATTGTTTTGTACATCGATTGCCGATGGTTGTGCATCGTCTTGGGCTTAGGACGGTGCCAACGACGCGGCAAACCGATCGAGAGTCACTTGCAGCCTTGCATAGACAACTCACTCAACCGTTGGAGAGCATAAATCCTCTTCGCAAGATATTGAATCCCCTGAGCACCATCAGCGAGATTGTTGCCTCAATCATTACTAGAAGCCATCTTCCTGAGGGATTTCCTCGCTTTAATATCAACTTGGTGGAAACGTGGACGTGGTGAGATCAAACACCGTCTCTCTCACATGATAAACACTCCGAACCCATGGAGCAACCGAGAATCCTCAACCGGTGATCTTCAAATCCATGAAAAAGAGATAAAAGACGAAGCTTTATCGAGAAAAATAATAATGAATAATTGTCTAAACATGAATTAAAATGATCTTATATACTATTAGGCGTGAAATAAACCTTAAAAGACGATATTAGCAAGAGTTAGAATAAAAAACGGAAAGTAACTATCAAGTTCGCGCAAAATTACAGAACCAGTTGGTCGGCCGATTGACGACCTCAGGTCGGTCAATTAGTCGACATAGGGCTAAAACAGCCCAGGGAGTTGGGACCTTGGTTGGGTTAATTTGGTCGACCGACAATGGTCCTAAATAATCTAGGGACTGGACTGGATTCCAGCCAATATTTGGTCGGCCGACAACCTCTTGGTGGGCTATTTCTCTTGGTCTTCAGCTCCTTTCTTCCCTCCTTACTTTGATCCATCCGTACCATGTATTCTTTAGCGATCCTTTATACATCAGTTTTACATCATTTTCCCATGCAAATTCGTGATAAATTGGGTTAATTAGACGTATTTTTCATATGTAGGAAAGATTAGAAGGTATGAGAGAATTCGAGCTAAAGACGAAGTTTGAAGGCCAAAGATGATCAAGAATGGACTGATTGAAGATTTGAAGCTCAAAAGATGATGATTAAGGATGTGGAGGAATCACAGAGAAAGATTGACGAACCGTGTTTTAAGAGAAGTAAAGAAATGATGATTAGAAAAGAAATCTAGAATTTTAGATCAGAAAATTCAAAATCTAGAAATACAGGGTCAGAAAGTCAAATCCTAAAAATTTAGGAAATGACCCTGTAGTACTGTAGAAAGCACAGTGGCATTGTGGAATGTTAGATTTAAATGTGCAATTTCAAGCAATTTTACGAAAATCGGTGGAATTTTCTAGAAACCCAAGATTGGTGGGAAATCTTTTATGTAAGAAGGTGCTTTACACGTCTTAAATCATCGTAGGGATCTAGAGAGAGAGAGAGAGAGAGAGAGAGAGAGAGAGAGAGAGAGCTAGGTTGGAGCGTCGACAATGCTTTCCTTCCTGATTTTTCTTTGGTTTTCTAGTTTTTTTTTTTTTTTAGAGATATCTATGTGTAGTTAATCTCTTAGCTAAGTCTAAGGGGTGAAACTTCAAGTTAATTATAATGTTTTAGTTTTTTTTTATTCATACATGGGATCGATGATGATTATTAATTGAATTAGATTTGAATTCTACTTTAAGACCTTTGAGTTAATTATTTCTGGATCTGTTGTGAACTCCAGTTATATTGGATACTTTGATTTAGTAATTGCTTAGCTTGATTAGAGAAGGAATCGATTTGTAGAATTTCTTGATCTATTGTTGTGGACCCTCGCCGATTTTCCCGCGCTCCCACACGACGACGTTCTCCCTTCCCCTTTCCTTTCGAAAAAGAAGGAGATGAGGATGCGTGAGTGCGAAATCGCCGTTTGTGCCACTGGCTTGCCTCGTTCTCTAGGGCTTCGTTTGGTAGTCGTGTTAAGCTGGATATGTTTAAGTGAGTTTATATAAGACCAGAGTCGCCACTAGCCAGTTACTTCGAATCTACAGTCGGCTAGACCCCGTAGAAACGTTAGAGAAGGGAATCCGAAGATTCCTTCCTCTAAAATGACTCCTGTTGATCTGCGGTCAGAGATTCAAGGTAAGGGATCACGGTTACAGGGTGGGAAGATGTTAAGCACCCCACACACTGCCCGTACCGAAGTACGGTCTCTACTTCACAGAATCGATCGAATACTTGAAAGTCTAGTTTAATCCTCGTATATTCTCATGGATGACATGATGCATGAATGTGGGTCTGAACAGTAAGAGTTTCTGATGGGCAGGTTCCAACAACGGGCAAGCCCAGAGCGTACGCTCGAACTGACAGGTGCTTAATGTAAGACGTATGCAGTGTGCTTGAATGATCAAGGTGTTTTATGGTGAAGCATGAATGCAGGTCTGAACAGTAAGAGTTTCTGATGGGCAGGTTCCAACAACGGGCAAGCCCAGAGCATACGCTTGAACTGACAGGTGCTTAATATAAAGACATATGCATGTGTGTTTGAGTAATCAAGGTGCTTATAGTGAAGCAGGGGGGTTGGAAGAAAAGTAAATGTTGCACTTATGCTAGATGCAAATGAGATGATGCTGGAAAAGGAGTAGTTGGATGGACGGAGGTGTCGCAAGGGTTTGCTTCGAGTGGCTGGATCAAGACTTGGGTGGCTTGAGAGGCTTGGACCAGTGGTCAGGCTGGGCTGGACCAGGGCTAGACTCTCCTCACTCGTGCTCTCCTTGGTGGAAAGATGGGCTAAGGGTGGAAAAGGGTGACTCAGACGGTTGGGCTCTCTCTGGCTCGAAGGGATTCGAATGGATGTTGAAATGAGAAGGGGAGGGGGGTATTTATAGCAGCGGAGAGTGGCAGCTCTCGTAATTTTGTCCGGGCGGCCTGCCATGGGCCGCCCGTACGGCCGCTCCTCGGTTTCCAGCGAGTACGGCCGCTCCCTCGGGGCTGCTGTTGGACTCGCTGGTCGACTCAGTGAGTTGACTTAGCGGGTCGACTCGGTGGTTTGACTCGACGGGTTGACTCGGTGTTTTGACTCGACGGGTTGACTCAGCGGGTTAACTCAGCGGGTTGACTCAGCGGGTTGACTCAGTGAGTTTGATCTTTTTAGGATTTTTTTGACTGGCCTTTTTTCTGGGGGATTTTTCAGGGTGATGTTTAGGACTGGGTTGACTGGGTTCAGGCTTGAACTGGGCTATGGAATGGGGCTTACAAGGGTGAGTTTGGCTGAGTTTGGACTTGGGATTTGGGGGTATGGTCCTCCGTTCAACCAGCTAATCTCTACCAACAGTGTAGCCGAAGGTGGGGTGTCTACAGATGCCCCTCTTTGGCAGAGGTTGCGTGCAACCGAATGCCAAAGCGAGTGGACACCCCACTTCTGACCCGGTCATTCATGGATCATGTTCTGAAATCTTTGCTTGCCTTTGCATCTGTGCCAGTTGATCGTTTGGAGATCGCTCACTCGCACATACCGCGGAAGTTTGGAGAAAACGTTGCGATTGTCCCTGCAGTTTGCTGCAACCTGGGTACCCAATCGCAACCCTTCCATTCCCGATCGGTACTAACATCGAAAAGGTACAGCAGAGCCTCTGCGTCGACAGTCTTACGAGGTTACTGACCCTGTGATTGATTGTATGTTTGATGTTTTCCCAGATCACTCCAGGAGTACTTGTTTCGCTTGACTGTCAAAGTGGTTAGACGCCCTGCGTCAGATAGTCTTACGAGATTCTACTATGCCGACTTGGACTCAGTCAAGGTACTTCAGGCATCCACGCCTAGGTATGTGCGGGTGGGCTTTTCCACCCGATCTGCTGGTTTCGATGCTTAGTTTGCAATTCATTCTTTCCTTGATTGTGGTCTGAAATCTTTGTTGTCCTTTGTATCTGAGTCAATTGATTGTCTGAAAATTGATAACTCGCACATACTGCGAGAGTTTGGAGAAAACATTGCGATTGTCCCTGCAGTTTGCTGCAACCTGGGTACCCAATCGCAACCCTTTCATTCCCGATCGGTATCAACATCGGAAAGGTACAGCAGAGCCTCTGCGTCCGTTAGTCTTACGAGGATACTGACCCTGAGACTGATTGTGTGATGTTTGATGTTTTCCTAGATCACTCCAGGAGTACTTGTTTCGCTTGACTGTCAAAGTGGTTAGACGCCCTGCGTCAGATAGTCTTACGGGATTCTACTACACCGACTTGGACTCAGTCAAGGTACTTCAGGCATCCACGCCTAGGTATATGCGGGTGAACTCTTTCCACCCAATCTGCTGATTTTGATACTTGGGTTACAATTCATCGTTTCCACCTGTTCAAATGGTTTCTGTGACCGAGCCTTTTGGCTTTCATCTTTTTGTATCTTGGCATGGGGTACGATCGCACTGACACTGGAGTTCAGTTCGACCGTATTTTGAGTGCATTGGATCCGATGATCTCCGGGGAAACCTGCGAGACATCGGATCTTATTTGATTTTTGCGTCGGCTCCTACCCAGAGATATGGAAGATCTCCCAGCGTGTTGGAGGCAGAACGCTCTACTGGAAAACTATTTTTGAATTTTTGAAAAGGCACCCACTCTGGGGAGTGATACTCCGTGGGGTTTTTATTTGTAAATAGAAACATTTTTTATCTTTTTGAAATGGAAATCTGGTTTGCACGTGCCTCCACTAGGGATGCCTGTGGGGTCTTTGGCTAACCGACTTTTATTTTGAAAGCAGGTAAACATGATGATTGATGCGATGGATGCTGATGCATGGAGATGCATGATGAATGCATAGCTTGGCTTATTCTCTTCTCGTTTGATGATTTTGCTTTTGCTGGAGATGCAGAGAATTTTGAGCTTATTGCTTGCAGGGTTGTACTCCCTTGGGGATTTTTCTTTTTGATACGGAGGTTTGGACAGCGGGTTGGTCAAGATCCCGACCCGTGGTCGATCAGGTCCATCGTCCTAAGATGCTGTTTCTTTGCTAACAAGAATGTACGAGGATATCATTCGACTTCAAGATGTTCTTCTGGGCATACATGTGATTGAGATGGTGTTTGGTTGCCCGTTTTGGTCAAGATTCCAATTTGCGGGCGATTGGATCCGTCATCCCATACTGTGAAGTGAGCGGAGTTCAAGACTCCTGAATTGTAGTGCTGGGGATGCTAATTTTTGTAATTTTTACTAGATATTTGGATCCGAATCTTTACCTGAGCGGTCAGAGTAGAGATCAGTTTATTGAAAACACAGGAAATATTTTTTGTGATTTTCGAAAATATTTGATTTGAAAGCAAGGGAAATATTTTTTGTGATTTTTTTTTGACAATATTTTGATTGAAAGCAAGGAAAATATTTTTGTGATTTTTGACAATATTTTGATTGAAAGCAAGGAAAATATTTTTGTGATTTTTGAAGAGGTGATTTTACAATGCTTTTTTGTATTTTGTGATTTTTCTGAAATGCAGGGAAAAGTGTGGAATTTTCATCCACTTCCAGCTTCTACTGCTGGTAAGGCACCCGATCCATTTTACGTCAGCGAGCAAGACGAGTCTCGCACAGTTAAGTGCCGTAGTTTTACATCTTCGGATGAGGAGATTTTGAGGGTTTTCAGTCAACACACCCACAAAGTTGCCTGTTCCTCATGTGCAATGCACATAGACCACGTATCGTCCGACGGACTCCTTCGGCCACAAAATGAGCCACATCCTCACATTTCCCTTAGTCAATCCAGTTTGGGGCCTTACGTTGCTCACAATTCCGTGAGGGTGCGCTCCACCTTCCAACAGCCTTAATCCCCTTCATGAGTTTTAGGAACAGGGAACATCCGTCAGATTCAACAGCGACTTCCAAATTAAGGTTGTCTATCACGGTGCGTTCAACACGAACAGGATTGCGGAGTTCTGCCCGCCACAGCCCTTACCTGTTTAAGAGATTCCAGACACCCGTACGATCAAGTGTCAGCCATGCCTGGAACAGGTTAGGAAAGAAAGCCTCCGAGAAGTTAATCCCAGTGTAGTTTAAGGTCTTCGGACCGCTGGGGATAAATTGGTGGGTTGAAACTGGTGGTGAAAACTTTTTTGTTTTATATTGTATACATTTTTTTTTGTTTTGAAAAGGTTCCAGATTTCAATTCGGGTGATCAAGATTGATACTAGGTTTTTATGGAAAGCTTTAAAATATTTTTGGTATTTTTGAAATGATCCGGGTTATCGAACCATGATCCCAACGGTTGAGGCCGATGTCGGTTTTTAGTTGAAAGCGAGAAAGGTCCCCCGAGAAATTAATCCCAGTGTAGTTTAAGGTCTTCGGACCATGAAACTGTACAAAAGAGGGGCAAACATGTTTTTTTGTTTTTTGGAAAAATGTCCGGTGTCAGCGGATGGACAATCCAGACTGATGCCGGTTTTTATTGAAAATCTCTCGGGATGTCGATCCTGACGTAGTTTAAGGTCTTCGGACCAAAAACTTTAAAAGAGGCAGATATATTTTTTTGTTTTTCTGAAAATGCCCGAGATCGTTAGGTCTTGATTCGATCCAAACCGATGTCGGCTTTTATTGAAAATCCCTCGGGATTTTGATCCCGACGTAGTTTAAGGTCTTCGGACCACTGAATTTTAAAAGAGGGGCTGGTAGTATATATATATATATATATATATATATATATATATTTTATTTTTTGGGAAAATGTCCGGTGTCAGCGGATCTTGATTCAATCCAGGCTGATGCCGGTTTTTATTAAAAGGTCCATCGGGATCTTGATCCCGACGTAGTTTAAGGTCTTCGGACCCAGACTTTGTAAAAAGGGGGGCAAACACATTTTTTTTTTCTCGAAATGATCCAGGTCATCAGATCTTGGCCTGAACGGCTGGGATCGATGCTGGCTTTTATTAAAATCCCTCGGGATATTGATCCCGACGTAGTTTAAGGTCTTCGGACCAAAAACTATGTACAAAAGAGCAGCAATCCAGATTTGAGACTACGGGAATTCTCTTTGGAACGGTTCGGATCATCTGGTCACGCCTTTGGATGGTTGAGATCATCGTTTGACCAAGTCAAATTCTTCTTTCTTTTTCTTGAAAATTCCCTGGAACTTTTCGACATCATCAACCCAATTTCTCACCCATTTCTCATGAGATGAGATTTTGGTGAGATTTCTTCCTTTTTTCTCACCCTTCTCTTCCATCACTTCATTCTTACATGAAGGTACAAGATTCACTTGCAACCACCCTTCCCAAGGAGGAGTTCTTCCCAAGGAGAGGAGGTGAGAAGTCACCTCACTTAGGTGGAGGCTAGGATGGCCTCCCATGGGCCGCTCGACCGGTCTGTGCCTCCTGGTCTCTTCAGGGGGCTGGGTAAAAGGGTGCCCTCCTCTTTTCTATATAACATGGGGCACCCTTGCCCCCTTAAACGTGCAATCTCTCTCTTCTCTCTCTCATACTTTCTCTTTTTCAAGTTTTCTCTCTCTTCTTTGGTGGCCTTTTGCTTCTCTCGAGTGGTGGGCCTTAGAGAAGTCTTGGGACAGCAAGGTGGTCCTTCTTTGGTGAGTGGTAAAGGTATGGACCACTTCCTTTCTCTTTCTTGTCCTTTTCCATCTTCATTGTCTCTTCTCATGATCCTTTTTCTTTTTCATGTAGCTATTCCAAGGGGTGTGAAGGTGGGCCGAAGTATTTTGGCCATTTTCTAGATCTCAAGTCTCTTTCAAAGGTGGTGCATGGAGAAGGACATTGCAAGCTCTCCACTTCATCATTTTTTTTTCACACTCCCTTCATGTGCATGTAAAGAGTGATTTTGCCATGTCATCAAGTGTGCATGGCAAAATACTCTATCTTTTTCATGGGAGTTGGGCCTCTTTTCATGTGTATCAAATGGGCTCAAAGTGAAGTCATGGCCCTTGGTGTATTTGATGGGCCCAATGCTTCATTTTGGGCTCCCTCTTACTTTCTTTCTCTTGTCATTTCCCTTGGAACTCTCCTTTCTTTTCCATATTCTTTTCAAGATTTGGGCCCATGGGCATGGTAGGGCCCATCTCAAGTTTTGGGCTCATGGGGCTCACTTTGGGTGACCCCATCTTTCTTTACATGTGTATGGACCAAGGTGGCTAGCCTCTTTTACATTTGGATCTCAAATGGGCTAGTTTTCCTAGTTGGGCTTATATGGACAAGTAGCCCAAGTCTTCCACTATTTCTTGATTATGATGTACATCCTTGTACAAAGTGTAGTGGGCTCCTTGAAGTTTTTCATGTGGATGGGCTTTTGGGCCTTCATTGAAACTTGGGTACTTCTTTGAACCATGTGTGCCCCACTACACTTTGTTCATGTGGGGTTTTTCTTTTCATGCTTTCTCTCTTGATGGATGGAGGACTTGAGTTACTTGACCATCTACAAGTCTCATGAGTGAGTTGTTCCCACAATCTTACTAAGTTCAAATGGTTTTCCTTGTGGTAGGAATGTGGTTCTCAAGAGTTTCCCTTAGATGTTATCAACCTCAAATGGATGATTCTCAAGTGAGCTATCCATACAACCATGGTTCCTTGATCTTTTCTTTGGGGACTTGGTGGGTCATCCACCATCATTCTCAAGTATGAGTGATTTTTCTTTCCATTTGTGGGAAAGAATGATACCCATAAGTTACCCATTTTTGTCCCATGCCTTGGGACATTTTGGATTTTGATCTTCAAGTGGGCTATGTGTACCATTCTTATCCATTTTCATGATGGTTGGGTGACTCATCAAGCCATGCTCTTTTGTGCTCAAATGGCCTCCCTTTTTGGTGAACAAGTTGGTGCACATAAGTCGCCCAAACTTGCCTTTTCATGGGCATTTTCAACTTTGATTCTTCATGTGGGCTATGTGCATCAACTTTCTACCCTTAGCTTCTTTGATTCATATGTTTGTGGGTAGACCTCCTTGTTGTATTCTCATGGTCAAAACTTTCATCAAGATGAGGCACATAAGGTTGCCCATGGCTAACCCATGAATGGGTTCTCATATTCTCCAAAGTGGACTATGTGCTCTCTCCAATCCATTGAGATGAGGCATTTGGGTTGCTCTTGGGGGCCCGTTTCCTTTCTATCCCTCACTTGTCCATGCATATGTGTAAAAAGATGGAGACATCCTGAGTGAGAATCATGACCTTGGCATAAAAGTGGGTCCATCCTTGGCCACATGTGGACTTTGAAGAGGAACTTCTCATGTGAAGTAGGACTCTCATCCTTAGTTGATCTCATGGCACTTGAGTGCATTTGTTGTCCAAAATGTGTCCTTGGATGATGGACTTTTCTTGCCTAAGGCATGCCATGCCACCTTCTTTAAGGTGGGCCTTACTTTTTCCAATGGGCCCGACACATATCCTAAGTGACACATGGAGTTGGACTTTAGATTTTGCATTGGAATGTGAGTCCAATCCCATGGGTTTCTTAGATGATAATTTGGATTTTAACGGGTAAAGGATAGGGACTTACCTTGCTAAGCTTGTAGGATTCCATGGCGGATGGTACCAGGGGCCACCGAGTGGTTGACGAGGATGATCCTGCTTTCATTGTCCGCCGAGGGGACCACATGTGTTCCCTAGCTATGGAGCATCAACCTCTTCCTGCTATCAAGGGTCGAGGGTACCAGGGATCGCTGGGACAATTGGATGAAAGAGCCACAGCCCTTGCTTGAGCGAGTACTAGATGGTACTCCTTTTGCTGGCCTCCTCACCCTACGCTTCCATAATAACGACGCCAACCGCATGATGCTTGCGGCCCTTTGTGAGAGGTGGCGGGATGAGACCCACACCTTTCAGCTCCCTTGTGGGGAGTGGGGAATAACCCCCTTGGATATTTACATGCAGATAGGTTTCCCGTTTCATGGGGCAATTGTCCCTCAAGTTAGCTTTCTAGCTCCCCTCTCTTCCACTGATTGGCTGCGGCTTGTCGGTGACGTCCCTCCTGAGGGTGAATTCCAAGGCCATCAAGTGAAGATGCGATGATTTTACAACAATTTTGCTTCCGTCGTCCCTACCACCGAGCGAGAGGCCCTCCACAAGGCGCGGGCCATGATTACTTATGCTTTTGGATCCTTTCTTTTTTGCCATGCGAATGAGAGAGTTGATCCTAAATTTCTTCAGTTTAGTCGAGGACCTCATCACCCCTATAACTGGAATGGGGCCATCCTGACCCGTCTCTTTCAAGGTCTGGACAAGACCTGTCGGCATAGCCGGTCCTTCACAGGCTTCTGGCCTGTCGTTGAGGTACCTCTTCTTTCATCCTCCTTGGAGCCATTTGCCTTCTTTCTCTCTCTGATCATTGAATGTGCTTTTATCCAGACCTGCTTTTATAACCATTTTCCGCATCTTGCGCCGAGGATGCGAGATGACATTGAACCCTCTCAGTATCGCCACATGTACTGGCATCAATAGAATCGTCAGCGGAACTCCCGAGTTCCTGGGGACAATTGGCGTGCTGATATAGACGGGCTGACAGTTGAGGATGTAAGTATCTTGTTTGTCTTCGTCCTTCGTGTTGTACTGTAATTGACCGTGGTAACCTCATTTGTTGCAGTTTGCCCGGATGCCGTACGCTAGTTTCCCTCTCTACTACACACCCCAGCGCGTGGAGGCATACGATGCTTCATGTCTCCGTATTATGCTTTCTGACGCTGAGTCCTTCCAATGGTACTTGGGAGAGAGATTGCTTCGGCAAGTCACTGGGGTGGCTCGGGTCCCCTGTTCTGCACCTCCCCCAGCTGCTCGGATGCCAGTTGATGAGAGAGTTGAGGCTCTGGTGGGCCAGCCTGGCTTCCGTTTCACGATCCCGGATCGTGATTATGACGAGTGGTATCTGCTATTTGGCCAGGGGCCTCTGCTTCCTTCGCTTTATGTTCCAGGTGGCCGTCGCAGGTATGCTGGAGGTTCGGTGACTGCTCCTTTGATGGATCTTTATCGTCGGGAGCGGGACGCGAGGAGAGACGATGATGATTATGTTGGCGACTTGTAGCTGGCTCTGCTTTGTATGGCCTTGTACTTTTGTTTTTGTCCCCTTTTGTATCAAGCTCTTTTGGATGAATATACAGGCTTTGATTTCTCCCAAATTCCTTGGTGATGTCTGGATGCTTTGACTCTTGACTCATTCCTTCATGATTTGAGACTGCTTAGCTGCATGGGTGATGACTTGAATGGTTCAGATTGCTTGATTTAGGCCTTGTGGGCCCACTTGATGTTTAGATCTTGGATTCTGGCCTTCTCTCTTGATGATCATGCCTTTGATCTTGCTGCTTTTTGACTTGTGTAAGCCTTCCAATGGTTTGGATCATGATGATTTAGCCCTTGAATGGTTCAGATTGATAGATTCGGCCCTGTGGGCCCACTTGCGATCTTGGCTTTACTTTGGGGCACCTCTTTTGATGATTTGTGAGGCTAAGAAGGCTTCTCATGGTGTGGATGATGGCTTGAATGTCTCAGATCGCTTGACTTGGCTTTGTGGGCCCACTTGATGATTAGATCTTGGATTCTGGCCCTTCTTGTGATGATCAAACCTTTAATCTTGTTATTTGATGGCTCATGTAGGTCCTTCAATGGTTTAGATCATGATGATCTAGTCTTTGAATGGCTTGGATTGCTTGTGGCCCCCACTTGATCACTTTCCCCCTTCTTTGGCTTGATCAGCCATATTCCGGCCGCAATGCTTCGTGATTGGACCAGTGGGGCACCTTTTGTATGATCTTGATCATCTTCAGTTGAAATTTGGAGTGGACCGGAGCCTTGGGCGGCCCACGGAGCGCCATCTGCTGACGTGGACTGTCAGCCTCACCTACCAAAAGCCCCGGAGCCAATCCCGTGGAGAGAGGGGATCTGCGTCCGTACGGGCGGCCCAGGGCAGGCCGCCCAGAGCTCGCCTCTTGAGCGGCCTGAGCTGGCTCTGGTTCGAACATCCTCTGCTGTCTGTTGCTGCTGTCCCCACATTCCCTGTACTGGACCATTCGATTCCAGCCATGAATCTTCTTGTCCCCTTGTCTTTTCTCTTCATCTTGTCTTCTTCTCATTTTGTCCTTTCTTGGGCAGCTTTGGATGATGACTTGTGGGCCATAGTGGGAGAGGTCGGTGGGTCCCACACTCCAGCACTTGGTGAGGGCTTTAATGATGGAGGGATTCCTCTAATGGAGGGTGTAGATGGTGCATTGAATGGAAGCATTGATGAGGGGCTTGGGATGGTGGTTGGTGGAGCTTTGAATAGCTCCATTAATGGTGGGATGGCTGGATTTTCAGATTTGAATGGGCCCCTCATTATGGGAGGAATGGATGGTATGGATGAGATGATGGGATGGGACATAGGTGAGGCTATGCATCCCTTGAGTGTGGGTCCCATGGATGACGTGATGGACGGTGATGATGGGACTATGAGGGACATAGATGGGCTGATCTCATGTCTGGATGGTATGGATGGCTCAGATGGTACCTTTGACGGTTTGGATGCTCTGGATGAGGGCCGAGATGTGCGGCACACTTGTTTGGGTGGACTTGATGTGATCATTGATGATGTCCCCTTGATGATGGACGGTGTAGATGCCTCAATGATCCCTTTGATCGGCCAGGATGATGACTGGATTCATGATTTTCTGTTGGAGGGGGCCGCAGGTCCAGATCTGACCGTTGATTCTTTGATCGGGGTTGCCGGGACCCCTTTGGATGGTTCAGATGTTTTCTTTGACGGTCAGATTGGTCAGGATGCCACGATGTGCGGTGTGATCTTCACTGATGGCTCTTTTGGTTGGGAGCATTGTCCTTCTTTTGGTCATCGGCCCTTTGCGCACTCTGTTCATGAGGTGGGCGAGTCTTCTCATGCGGCTGAGATTATGACAGTTTCAGACAGCGATGCGACTATATCAGACATAGCCATCACTGAGGGCAGGTCAGGGGCTGTCGAGTCTGCAGAGGTTCCAGCTTTTCCTTCTCCTTCGCCCGTTGACCTTCCGATCCTTGATGAGTCATCATTGATTTCTGGGCCTTTTGTGCTGGAGGGGGTACCGGTGAGGACTTGTCAGCTGCTTCCTCGTTCTTCCTGCTCGCCACGACTGCTTGCTTGGCTTGACAGCTTGTCAATTTATGAGATTCGAGATTTGGAGTCTTATGGCTTCGGCGGTCTGATCCATATGGCCAGAGTTGATATTGATTGGAGGATGCTTGGAGCTACCTTGATTGACTGGGTCCCTTCGTTGAACTTGTTCGCGTTCAACAATATGAAGATGGGGCCTTCTTTGGAGGAGCTTGCACTCTTGACTGGTCTACCCTGGGATTATTCTCAGTATTTTTCGCCGAAGACGTCGCCGAAGACTGCCACACCGCAGAACTGGTTCGGGATCCCCTATCTTGTTCGGCCTGCAGCCGGTGGCCAGGATGCTGTGGTGTTTTCCTTGGACTTACTGTATGATCTTTTTTCGGGTCCTCGGAGTGCGGCCGGTTCTACCTTTGCTCGGAACGCACTGATGTTCTACTTGATTGCTGAGGTGCTGTTTTCGGGATGGCACAGGTCCCAGACTCCTCTACTTTTTGAGGTGATGAGTCGAGCTATCCGACGGCAGGGGATCATTTCTCTTATCTTGGCCGAGCTATTTGATGGGCTGACCGACTGTGCCCTGAGCCGCACTCGTGTCCTTCGCGGCTGTTGTGTTTTCCTTCAGGTATCTTTTCTGCACCTTTTTTCTTCCTGCTTTGCTAGGAATTGTTTTGCTCTAGCTGAATTTCTTTTGCTTTCTGTGATCAGGTATGGCTATGGGAGCGTCTTTCTCTGATCGTTCCTGTACCTCTTCCTGGCATTCCTAGCTCTGACATCATGCGTTATATCATGGAGTTCCTTCCTCATACAGCCAGGATGAGCGAGCCCTTGTATCGCAGGATGTTCGCTGAACTTCGTGACTGGAACGTTCCTTGGGAGTCATCTTGGCTTTCACTTCCTCCAGTGCTTTGCGATGCACACCGCCATCCTCTGATGTTGGTAGGCTTTCGATCCTACTTTTCTTACCATCCCATCCGGTTCCTGCGGCAGTTTGGGTATGAGCAGGATGTTCCTCATTTCGCTTTCACGGGTATCGGGCGTCGAGTACTCCCCTCTAGATCTTCTGACTTCAGGACCCGGATTGATTGTTCCTGGGCGAGTTATTTGACAGCTGATTTATTGGGATTTGAGCTGCGGACTTTTTCGATGGCGACCGCCCCATATCAGTACTGGGTTGCTGAGCAGTCTTTGTATCGACGTATCCCTTGTTGGCACCAGACTGCTGATGAGGATGAGCAGGATATTCTTGGAGATGCTGGCTCTTCATCTGGTTCATATGAACCTTTTAAGGAGCGCCCGTTTATCGATCCTGGCTTCCTTTTGGCCACTCATGGTCATTTGCTGTCTGAGATTTCTGCGCTTCGGTATCATTGTGAGATGATGTCGAGGAGATTGGCTACCGATCAGAGGTTGTCTGACGAGGAGGCAGCAACCCGTACCCTTGAGCGCGATGAGGCGCATTACCTGCGTATGGAAGTGGGCAGGTTGAGAGAGAGGCTATCTTTTTATGAGTCAGAGGACTCACCTGATGTGGCCGAGGAGGAGGGTAGAGATTGATTATGTTGGCCACCTGTACACTGATTTTTGCATATATGATTGATGATGATGCATTTTTTGTATTTTTTGAAAAAGATGATATGTGTAAGAGAAATATAATGCATTTAATTGAAAAGAGAAAACTGTTTGAAAATCTATTGTGCCATTAGTTGTCTTGTGAGTGTTTCTGGACTTCGTGTCGGGATATAGGAATCAGAACTGGGGTGTCTCGAGATTTGACTTGCTTGATCCTTTGGTTCCCTAGAGATGTAGGCAATGGAAACTCTCGCTTCCTGAGATTGTCAGAGTTTGTAGAGTTCTTCACTCCTGACTGTACTTCCTCTTGTTCTTGCACTTTCACTGCTTGAACCGATCTGGACTGTCTGATTTCTTGGTACCTGCACTTTTATTTTTTCTTTTTTTTTTCATTTGAGCCATTTTTGCCTGCAGTGCTCTTTCGAGTTTTCACCACAGCCGGCTTTTTCCCGTCATTTTTGCCCGTGGCGCCCTTTCGGGTTTTCACCACGTCCCGGGTATTTGGTCTTGCCTGCCCCTTGGCAGCTATGCTGTTTTTACCCTTGGCGCCCTTTCAGGTTTTCACCAAGTCCGCTGTATGCCCACTGTTTTTACTCGGAGCGCCCTTTCGGGTTTTCACTCCGCCCTCTTTGTTTAGGCACACATTTTCTTTTTCTCTTTTTTTTTTTCTTTTTCTTTTTCTTTTCCTGCATCCTTGGATAACTGCGGCGGCTAGAGGTCGGGAATCCGTCGTTGCCGGCCGATGGCAGTCTTTCAGCTCTTATCCTGAGTTACGATAATAGAGCTGTCGGTCTTTGCTAAAGACCCCTCTGAGATGAATGGATGGATGACTGTGTTTCTTGGATTGATTTTTTTTCTTGAGTGCCTTTCTTTGGCTTCCCTTTTTCTTTCTCTTTTTTTCTCTTTTTTTGTATTCTTTTTCTTCTGTATTCTTTTTCTCTTTTTTTTTTTTTGGCTTTTCTTTTTGAATCCTTTTTTTTTTAAACACTTGTTGGTGGACGGAAATGATTTCTCAGAGGTCTTAGCTTCGACCTCTTGACTTCAGCTCTATTAAAGTAACCTTTGATAAGGTCAAAATAACTTACCCGTGAAAGATCTTCACGTTGTCGGCGTTGGTTGGCTCAGGAAGATCCACCCCTCTCATGCTGGTGAGTCTGAGGGCGCCTCCGGGAAGTACTTCTCTGACGATCAGTGGCCCGTCCCACGAGGGTTTGAACTTTCCTCTGGGATCTGGAAGGTGCGACGGTAGAATCTTCTTCATGACCATGTCGCCTACCTTGAAACTTCTTTTCCGGACTCTCTTGTTGTAAGCCCGAGCGATCCTTTTCTGATAGCATTGTGAATGACTTAGTGCACGCATGCGCTTTTCATCTGCTAGCTGTAACTGATCGAATCTGGCCCGTTGCCATTCTCCTTCTTCAATTCCGCTTTCTAGTAACACCCGTAGTGATGGTATTTCCACCTCGACTGGTAGGACTGCTTCCATTCCGTAAGTAAGCTCGAAAGGAGTAACGCCCGTAGCAGACCGTACAGACGTTCGATAGGCCCAAAGTGCATATGGGAGCATATCTGACCAATCTCGATAGGTCACGACCATCTTCTCGAGTATCCTGACGATTGTCTTGTTTGCGGCTTCTACCCCACCATTCATCTGGGGACGGTAGGGGCTTGATCGATGACGTTGGATCTTGAACTTGCGGAGGAAGTCATCCATCTTCTTGTTGACGAATGGGGTCCCATTATCTGTGATGATAGCATTAGGGATTCCATACCGGCATATGATGTTGTTCTTTATGAATTTGATCACTTGAGATGCTGCAATCGTGGTGTAGGAGGCTGCCTCTACCCACTTGGTGAAGTAGTCGACTGCCACAAGTATGTACTCGTGACAGTTTGATGCTTTGGGACTGATTTTGCCGATGATGTCGAGTCCCCACATGGAGAAGGGCCAGGGGGTGGTCAGGTTGTATAACTCTGATGATGGGGCATGGATTTGATTCGCATGCTCCTGACACTTGAAGCATTTTCTGACGTGCTGGCAACAGTCTGTCTCCATGGTGAGCCAATAGTAGCCAAGTCGTAGAATCTTCTTTGCCATCATGTGCCCATTCATGTGAGGGCCACAGATTCCTTCGTGTATTTCTTTCATGATCTTTGCAGCTTCTGTTTCATCGACGCATCGAAGGAGGATGTGATTATAGGATCGTTTGTAAAGAACTTCGCCACTGATGGTGAATTGGCCGGCCAAACGCTGGATGGTTCGGCGATCTGTTGCTGTTGCTGACTCTGGATACTCCTGGGTTTCGAGATATTGCTTGATGTCGGCATACCAGGGTTTGTCAGGGACAGCTTCAGCTTCTTCTATTTGTAGGCAAAAAGCAGGTTCTTCTTGAATTTCGACTATGAGCTCCCATTCTGAAGCTCCTTTTGGGATCTCGAGCATTGATGCGAGCGTGGCGAGAGCATCTGCGAACTGGTTCCTGGGCATGTATGAGAAGGTGATTTCCTTGAATTCTTCGATCAAATTGTCAAGATACACATGATATGGTATCAACTTCTCGTCTTTGGTCTTCCATTCGCCATTGGTCTGATTGATGATAAGCTGTGAGTCTCCAAACACTCGTAGCTTCTTGACGCCCAAGATTATGGCTTCCCTTAAGCCAACGATGCATGCTTCATACTCTGCCATGTTGTTGGTGCACTCGAATGCGATGCACCTCGAGATAGGAATAGGGACATCATCTGGAGAGTAGAGGATTGCTCCAATACCACTCCCTTTAGAATTTGCTGCGCCGTCGAAGAATAATGTCCATTCATCTTTCTTCTTCTTTTCATCCTCTTCAATGAGCAAGAGATCTTCATCAGGAAAGAACGTCTTGAGCGGTTGATAGTCCAGGAGAGAGTGAGCCGCAAGATGATCGGCGAGGGCCTGCCCCTTGATTGCCTTTTGAGTGACATAGGTGATGTCAAACTCAGACAAGAGTAGCTGCCATTTAGCTATCCTTCCAGTGAGTGCCGGCTTCTCGAACAGGTACTTGAGCGGATCCATGTGAGCGAGGAGCAGAATAGGGAATGCAATCATGTATTGACGGAGTCGCTGAGTTGCCCAGACTAGGGCGAGGCAAGTCTTCTCGATCGGGGAATACCTGGTCTCATAGTCGGTGAACTTTCGACTCAAATAGTATATTGCTTGTTCCTTCTTCCCAGTCTCGTCGTGCTGACTGAGGACACAGCCTATGGCTTCTGCTGCTACCGAGATGTATAACAATAGTGGTCGTCCGGGAGCGGGCGGCACTAGGACTGGAGGATTCATGAGATATCTCTTGATGCGATCGAAGGTGACTTGGCAATCGTCATTCCATTCTTTTGGGACGTTCTTCCGAAGAAGCTTGAATATGGGCTCACAGATAGGTGTGAGCTGTGCGATGAAGCGACTGATGTATTGAATTCTGCCGAGGAAGCCACGAATTTCCTTCTCTGTTCTAGGAGGGGGCATCTTGATGATTGCTCTGGTTTTGGTCTCGTCGACCCTGATGCCATCCTCGCTCACCATAAAGCCGAGAAGCTTTCTTCCCATTGCACCGAAGACGCATTTCTGAGGGTTGAGGCGGAGCTTGTACTTTTCTAATCTGTTGAATAACTTCTTCAGATCTTCAAAGTGTCCTTCAATTGTGTGAGATTTGACGATCATGTCGTCCACATATACTTCGAGCTCCTTGTTCATCATGTCATGGAATAGTGTTGTCATTGCTCGCTGATATGTTGCTCCTGCGTTCTTCAGACCGAACGGCATTACCCTGTAACAGAAGGTTCCCCAGGGAGTGATGAACGATGTCTTCTCACGATCTTCGACGGCCATCTTGATCTGATTGTAACCTGAGAACCCGTCCATGAATGAGAAGATCTTGTATCCAGCAGTGTTGGCGACCAGAGTGTCGATATGTGGCAAAGGGAAGTCATCTTTTGGACTGGCTTTGTTGAGATCTCGGAAGTCGATGCACATTCGAACCTTGCCGTCCTTCTTTGGTACTGGCACGATGTTGGCGAGCCATTCAGGGTAGTTGGAGACTACCAAGAATCCCGCGTTGTACTGCTTGATGACTTCATCTCGGACTTTCAGAGCCCATTCTGGCTTCATTCTTCGAAGTTTTTGCTTCACTGGCTTCATATCTGCCTTGGTTGGCAGATGGTGTACAACGAGCTCTTCATCGAGCCCCGGCATGTCTTCATATGAGAACGCGAAGTTGGACAATCTTGGAGCTAGGAACTCTATCATTTTCTGTTTCATCTCAGGTGGCAACGATTTTCCAATGCGTACTTCCCTAGGGATCTCAGGTGTCCCCTAAGTTTACTATCTCGAAATCATCGGCTACAACATTGGCTTTAGATTCGAACTTTTTGAGGAGATCCTCAAGTTCGAGAGCAGGATCATCGTCTTCCTCATCCCGAGCTTCGTCCAGACCCATGAGCTCGAAGTCTAATTCGATGTCGAAATCATATGATTCGACTTCAAACTCATGCGACTCTTTAGACGAACTTGGCACACTATTGAATGCAGGGAAAGAAATATTTTTTGGTTTTTGAGATTTTTCTGAAATTGAAATGATAGATGTTTTTGGTTTTTGAAAGTTTTTTATTTTTTTGGATTTTCGAAATTCATGGGACTTTGAACAAGCGGGCATTGCAGACCATAATTGAGCCCAACTTGTTCCAAAGTTTCGGTCGCTGTTTAAACAGGCATTTTTTTTTGGAAGCCAGAGCCCTTAGATGGCTCTTTGGCTGATTCAAAAGTGAGGGGAACAGATGACCATTCAGGACCCCACACTTCCTCCCCTGGAGAGGTGGGGGTTGATGATTTGGGCGAAGAATCATGGTCTGGCCCAATGACCATGACTTCTTGCTGGTCGGGTTCGAGATCTGAGTCGTACTCAGTCCCTCCCGGATTACTTACCTCGCATTGCAGTTCGTCTGGTTCCACAGTGAGACACAAGTTTGGAATCTGGACATCAGACCAATCTAGGGCTGGCCACTTCCCTTTCTTGGTCCAATGGATGGGCTGCTTCTGCCCCTGGCTGATGATTGATGATGTTGATTCTGCAGGGATGGGCAAGTCGTGCCCCTTGCTAATTGGTGCTGAGATGGGCGAGTTGTGCCCCTTGCTGATTGAAGTGGGCAGGTTGTGCCCCTGGTTAAGAGAAGTGGGCAGGTTGTGCCCCTGGTTGATTGATGCTGACGTGGGCAGGTTGTGCCCCTGATTGGAAGAAGTGGGTAGGTTGTGCCCTTGGTTGATTGATGCTGACGTGGGCAGGTTGTGCCCCTGGTTGGGAGCAGGTGTCAGGGTAACCTGGTCCTGAAGCTGCTGTATTTGACTTCCTTCTTCGTCTTCATCCTTTTCTTCTTCTTCTGGAGGCTTAGATGGTTCGAGAATCTGATCCCATCGAATGGGGGGCCACATGGCCCAAACTAGACTCATCGGGAGGCCTTTGTGTAGTGCAGTCGGTTGATTCCCTCCTGGATCTTTGCAAGGTTCTCCGGTCTTGACGAACTGGATGGGTGAGTACCGAAATTTCTTCCTCCTTTTGTCCATGAATGTTGACCTGTATCCGAGTCCCCATTTGCGTTGGTTATATATCAGTGGTACCTTTCTGGACTTGAAGTGATTCTTCATTCGATATCTGAGGCTCAGACGCTCTGCCGGTGAAAAGACATGGTCCACCCTTATTGGTTCTGGATTGGCGATAGAGTTCACAGTCTCGAATTCGAAACTGTGAAACGGGATGTCTTCTTCAGAGTGCTGGATATCGATGACCGAGATGTCTGGTTCAGTGGCAGCAGCATTGGAAGGAATGATGAACTCCTTCTCTGCATGGATAGAGATCACTTGATTTCCACAGATATACTTCACTCGTTGATGCAGGGTTGACGGCACAGCTCCAACCTTGTGCAGCCACGGTCGTCCGAGCAACATGTTGAAAGAAGCTGATATATCCAAGATTTGGAATGTGATGGTGGAGACTTCCGGACCTATCTGTACCTCTATGTCGACCTCCCCTTCCACTGACCGACGGGTGTTGTCGAATGCTCTAACGCATATGGTGCTGGGTCGAAATGAAGAAGGGCTGATTCCCAGACGTTCCGCGGTCTTGAGTGGGCAAACATTTAAGCTTGAGCCATTATCGATAAGGACCAGTGGGACACAGAGATCCTTGTATCGTAAGGCTATGTTGAGGGATCGTCCATGATCGCGTCCTTCTGGTGGCAACTCATTATCGGTGAAGGTGATGGCGCGCGGAGCCAGGAGTTGTCCAATCATTAAAGCTATCATTTCTGGTGCCGTATCGGAGGAGACATGAGCATCGTTCAAGGTTTTGGCAAACATTTCTCGGTGTATGCGAGATGTGCAGAGTAGCTCCCATACTGAGATTTGTGCAGGGATTGACTTGAGCTGAGTCGCCACATCGTATGCGGCTTCATTTTTGTTGCCGAGGCCTGAGAGAGCGCCTTTGGTATCTCCTCTGTTCTGATTATCTCTTCGGATGCAACGCCCATTGGGATTCATGTTCCCCACTTCCGCACATTCTGGATAGTGCCATGGAACCTCTTTGTAGTTTTCCTCCCTTTTGCCTTCTAGGACCACCGGTTCTTGCAATGGTGCTGGTGTGGGTACCAGATCTTCCTCGTATGGAGCTTTTGCCTTGAGAACTACATTATTGCCTGTGCTGAAGGGGTAATATCGAGGCTTGTCTTCGTAGACCACATAAGGTCGTGGTCCTGACTTGACTGTTCCTGGGGCAGGAGGCTCCCATGGAATGAATACTGGTCCTCTTGATATGGCAGGAGGTTTCTCTGTTCGTCCCAGCTGTCGTAGTGTGATTGATACGCCTCCGGGGTTTGCCCCTTGCAATACGACTAGCTCGACTGGAAGAGCTTCTTCCAATACAATGGGTTCTTGTTGTTGATGAGTATAATCCTTCCATTGTGGATTGGATTGTTCTTGAGTTGCCCCTTGCAAGATGACAGGTTCGTATGTGGGCTCAATGTATGATTGTGCTCCTTCCAGGACGACTGGTTCCCAGCTTGAATGATTGTAAGGTGCCCCTTGAACAACTGGTATATCATATGGAGGTGCTCCTTCAAGCACTACTGGCTCGGAGATTGAAGGAAGAAAGGGACTGGCCCCTTGCAAGACTGGAGGAGGATTTGTTGGCTCATAAGTGTAGGCGTGAATGGATTGGATGGGGGAGAAGAAGCGATCAAGATGATCCCCTTCTTCTATACTATTGACTGCAGGGCCACGAGACGAACTGGGGTCCGTTGGATGCTGAGGCAGAGGATTCTGAAGGATGTTGGTGGAAGCTGCTGGAGAAGTTCCAGGGACCGAGATAACGATCTTGCGGTTATCGATTAGGTCTTGTATGGCATTCTTCAAAGTATAGCATCGATCAGTGGCGTGGCCACGTCCTTGATGGTAGGCACAGTACTCATTTTCTCGGTAGTTTGGTGGTAGAGGATGAGGAGGAGGCCTAGGTGCCATCAGAGTAAGTAACTGCTTTTGTACCAGCGTAGTCATGATTTGACTAAGTGGTTGACTGAGTGGAGTGAACTTCCTGAGCTCCCTGAAGTTCTGCCTGTTCTGGTATGAGTATTGACCGTTTCCTCTGAATTGCTGCTGTTGTCGAGGTGGTTGTGGCTGAGGATTTGGTTGTGGCTGATACCGCTGAGGCTGATGCTGAACTTGATTCTGCTGATAATGTTGACGTCCCTGTGGGGGAGCATGTTGATTTCCTTGAGCAGTGGTATTGATGTTGTTTACCTCTATTGGGCGGGGAGGAGAACCACTGCGGTTTCCATTCCCGTGCCCGATAGGTCTTCCTTCCACTCTGTTCTTCTTGACTGGAGTGGCTTGATGAGGCCATGGGGAGATCGTCCCGGCCCGGATCCCTGCTTCGACTTGCTCTCCAGCACGGATCAATTGTGAGAAATTCGCATATGGATGCGAGATGAGGTATCCGGATATTCCTAGATATGTTGAATGAACAATCATGGAGATTTGTTCTTCATCGTCGATGGGTGTCCGCATTCGAGCTGCCATAGCTCGCCAACGTCCCACATAAGCTGATAGTGTTTCATCACTCCTTTGTCTGAGAGCCGCAAGGTCGGCTCTTCTGGGTGCCATGTTGAGATTGTACGCGAATCTGTTGACGAAAGCCTGGGAAAGCTGTTCCCACGTCCTGATGCGGTGGCAGTCCAATGAAGTGTACCAATCTAGGGCATCGCCCTTCAGAGATTTTTGGAACAAACGAATGAGGGCCCCTTCATTTCCTGCAATTGCACTCAGCTCTCCACAGAAAGCCTTGAGATGTGCTGTGGGACAACCGCTGCCATCGTATCTTTTGAATTTTGGTACCTCAAAGTTTTGAGGTACTTGAGCATCTGGGAAAGGACACAAGTCTCTGAACTTGGTCGAAGGTAAGTCGATTCCTTGCTGTCGCTGAAGCTGATTTTGCAAGATCTGGAACTGCTCCCGCAACTCGTCCAGTCCTGAGTGATCTATTCGAGCGACTGGTGCCTCCTGGAGTAAGGCACGTTCTTCTTCGGCATAGTGGTCGATGTCTTCGACCCTATGGGCTTGCTGAAAAGCAACCGCGGGTTGCTGAAATTGATTTGATGACTGAACTGGATTCTGATGAACTTGTGCTTGAAAGGATTGTAACTGAACTGGAGATTGTACTGAAGGTTGAACTGGAACTTGCTGGAAATTGACTGGATTTTGCTGAATTGAAGATTGCTGGAAATTAACTGGATTATCTACCATCGGCGGGGATGTGCTGGAATTGAAAAGTGCTCCTGTTTGCAGGAGGCTGAGATGCTGGGAAGTGACCCCCTTGTTGGGTATTCGCCACTGTCCGCTGATTGATGTGGGCTTGACACTGACCCCCATTGTGGGCATTCGCCAGTGTTGTCCCTGTTGCTGGAAATTGAATTGAAATCCCATCGGCGGGGATGTGCTGGAATTGAAAAGGTGTCCCATCGGCGGGGACATGCTGAGATCTACTGAGATTGTTGTTTGCAAGATTGACTGGAAGCTGACTGGAAGTCCCTGTGACTGGGATGCTCTGAGATGGTCCCGTTGTTGCAGGAAGGTATTGAGAAGGATGCCCCATAGCAAAGGGCTGAGGAGGCTGCTGTCGGTAGTCTTGGGCAGACTCCGATGGTTGTGCTTGATTTGAACCGGAGGCCGGAGGGATCCGGCATGGTTGTTGAGATTACTGAACTGGGCCAACCTGATTGTTGGCTGCTGCGGTGGTTTGTGCTTGCATGAATTGCAAGAGCATTTCTTGCATTGCTCTCATTCCTTGTGCCAATTCTTGTATGATTGGTGTATTATCAATGGGCTGTTGCGCTGGAGGTTGCGCTTCGGTCATCTCAAGAGCAGGGAAGAGACGAGTTTCTTCTTTGTGGTCGGACATGGCTTGCTGAGCCCGAGTGCGGATTATGCTGCGGAAGGGAAGCTGTCTCCGAACAGGTTGAGCCCGAGGTGGCGCAATGGTGAGGACTATACTCTACTCTTTTTGGGTTTTGGGATTTTCTATTTTTTTTGTTTTGGAATTTTCTATTTTTTTTTGTTTGGGTTTGGGTAGAATGCTATGCAGATAAGATTGTATGAGGATTAATGACTTTCAAGTACGGGAAGGATTCTGTTTTCAAGTCGGATCACGACTAGTGGGACTAGCTTTTCCCAGTGGAGTCGCCATTCTGTGGACCCTCGCCGATTTTCCCGCGCTCCCACACGACGACGTTCTCCCTTCCCCTTTCCTTTCGGAAAAGAAGGAGATGAGGATGCGTGAGTGCGAAATCGCCGTTTGTGCCACTGGCTTGCCTCGTTCTCTAGGGCTTCGTTTGGTAGTCGTGTTAAGCTGGATATGTTTAAGTGAGTTTATATAAGACCAGAGTCGCCACTAGCCAGTTACTTTGAATCTACAGTCGGCTAGACCCCGTAGAAACGTTAGAGAAGGGAATCCGAAGATTCCTTCCTCTAAAATGACTCCTGTTGATCTGCGGTCAGAGATTCAAGGTAAGGGATCACGGTTACAGGGTGGGAAGAGGTTAAGCACCCCACACACTGCCCGTACCGAAGTACGGTCTCTACTTCACAGAATCGATCGAATACTTGAAAGTCTAGTTTAATCCTCGTATATTCTCATGGATGACATGATGCATGAATGCGGGTCTGAACAGTAAGAGTTTCTGATGGGCAGGTTCTAACAACGGGCAAGCCCAGAGCGTACGCTCGAACTAATAGGTGCTTAATGTAAGACGTATGCAGTGTGCTTGAATGATCAAGGTGTTTTATGGTGAAGCATGAATGCAGGTCTGAACAGTAAGAGTTTCTGATAGGCAGGTTCCAACAACGGGCAAGCCCAGAGCATACGCTCGAACTGACAGGTGCTTAATATAAAGACATATGCATGTGTGTTTGAGTAATCAAGGTGCTTATAGTGAAGCAGGGGGGTTGGAAGAAAAGTAAATGTTGCACTTATGCTAGATGCAAATGAGATGATGCTGGAAAAGGAGTAGTTGGATGGACGGAGGTGTCGCAAGGGTTTGCTTCGAGTGGCTGGATCAAGACTTGGGTGGCTTGAGAGGCTTGGACCAGTGGTCAGGCTGGGCTGGACCAGGGCTAGACTCTCCTCACTCGGGCTCTCCTTGGTGGAAAGATGGGCTAAGGGTGGAAAAGGGTGACTCAGACGGTCGGGCTCTCTCTGGCTCGAAGGGATTCGAATGGATGTTGAAATGAGAAGGGGAGGGGGGTATTTATAGCAGCGGAGAGTGGCAGCTCTCGTAATTTTGTCCGGGCGGCCTGCCATGGGCCGCCCGTACGGCCGCTCCTCGGTTTCCAGCGAGTACGGCCGCTCCCTCGGGGCTGCTGTTGGACTCGCTGGTCGACTCAGTGAGTTGACTCAGCGGGTTGACTCGGTGGTTTGACTCGACGGGTTGACTCGACGGGTTGACTCGGTGTTTTGACTCGACGGGTTGACTCAGCGGGTTGACTCAGTGAGTTTGACCTTTTTAGGATTTTTTTTGACTGGCCTTTTTTCTGGGGGATTTTTCAGGGTGATGTTTAGGACTGGGTTGACTGGGTTCAGGCTTGAACTGGGCTATGGAATGGGGCTTACAAGGGTGAGTTTGGCTGAGTTTGGACTTGGGATTTGGGGGTATGGTCCTCCGTTCAACCAGCTAATCTCTACCAACAGTGTAGCCGAAGGTGGGGTGTCTACAATTGTAAACTCCGGGCACAATAGATGATTGAATTCCTTATGATCAATGTCCAAGTGTTTCATGATAGAATCGTTCAATTAAATTTATATCTTATTAGATACTTGTGATTGGTTTAACAGTACTATATTCCGATTGGAACAAATTGGAATTCGATTTTAATTGAGTTATTGAAGTGAATCGATGAATTAGATATTGCGATTGCTAAAAGTGGATTCCTGGATCCTTAATGCTTCTTATTTATTATTTTTACCCTTTATACCTCGCTGGAAACTATAATCTCAATTACCGTTTAATTCTAGTTGTGTTCTCAACCTCATAGTCCCTGTGGATCGACCATGGATTCACCGAGTTTGTAATATGGGATTGTCGATCATGTTGGAACTATGTATAAATGACGAAAGAAATTTCACTCGTGCCCCGAGGATATCTCCCCATCCCATTCTTTCAGTGACACTTCACCTACTAAAATGAGAACTGCTTAGAGCCATACGCAAGTTTACAGTTGAGAAAAGCGAGATATTGTAAGAAGGGCACATGGTCATCATGTGAGTGACACGTGTGACTAAGCAGTGTGCTCAGGAAGCTTTATAAAGCCCAGCGATGCCAAACCTTTCATAATCCAGATACACACGAGAAGGTTGTCTCACATAATTATGCGAAAAAGAAAATTTTCTCAGAGACAATTAATGCTTTCACGACAACTACAAAAGGATTAAGATTATTCTAGAATTAGAAGGAAATTAAGAGATGCAATGAGAAATTCGAATCTAACTAGGATACAGTCTCGTAACCTTCAAGGATAAAACATAGACCGACAAGGAAACTTTGATATGGCCACCACCCTTCATTGTCTATAAAAATAATGCCCAATGAAGAGCTCGAGGCATCAACTAAGCCAACACACACACACACACACACACACACACACACACACACACACACAATCTCTTTCACAATGCAACACTGTTTATCCTGGTTTTTGCCTCAGGTCTTCGACTTATGTTCAGCTCTGTTGTAGTGATTTAATTTAGAGTTTACGTAGCTTAGATCCGTTGCTGTTTAATGCCATCACTCCATTACGCCTTAGAAGTAACATAGATATTCGTGACTATTGTCATCAGATCCCCGATCATCTGAGTTTAGAGCTGTAAATGGTCAGGTTCGGGGCAAGTTTAGCCAAAACCAGACCCGCCCATTTACTAAACGGGTCTAGGTCCAAATTTTAGACCCAGACCCTTTTACTAAATGGGCGGGTCCAGGTCAAGTTCGAGTTTACCCATCAGACCCATTTATAAATGGGTCCGGGTCTGGTAGAGGGAGATCCACCCAGATCCATTTATAAATGGGTTGGGTGTAACGGGTTTGGTTAAGGGAGATCTAGACCCTGAACCAAACCAGTTTAGAAAAGGGTCCAACAGGTTGTTGATGCATGCGAAGTGTAGTTCTGTTTTTAGCCTAAAAAATAAATATTTACCCACATGTACACCAACTTTCATTTATCTGGCATCATATTTGAAAATTTTGTAAATGTTAGCAAAAAATGTGATTTATGAAGAAAGAGAAATACATTGACCAGTGAACTAAAATGCGAGTTTCAAACACCTCATATATCCATCCAATTACATAAATAAAATATAATCAGTATTAAATTTGTTTCACCTATTCCATAGGTGGCAATACATTAATCAATAACTATGTCCTAAAGGTGATGCTTTTCATGCAGACCCATCCAAAAACGAATATCTTCACTTTCTCCACTTTAGTCATAGTGCATAGTCTCCATGAATCCACTTTCATGTAGGTTAAATCTTGAATTTTGAAGCAAACTTTTTTTCAAAAACATGAAATTATTTTACATATCATTCAAATGGAATGTTTATAAATGTTGAAGTTATAGAAACAAAAGTAATAATTTGATAAATTAAACAAGATATACCTTAGGATTCAATTATAAACGAATCCTCCAACTCATTAAAATCGTCATCCACTTCTAGTATATGCAACTCCTCCTTCAAATCTATAAATTTTACACATGACATACAACCTAGTTAATAGAGATCTAGGAAACACTTTTCCATACTAAGTTTATAAAATAAATATAAAACAATAAGAACCAAATTTACCTTTAGGAATTGCAGCGCGAAGCCAATCTCGCAAACAAGTTAAAGCGCCTACGGTGTTTGGGGCTAAAGAACTACGAAAATCATCAATAATTCTCCCACTAGCACTAAATGCCGACTCTGATGCAACGGTCGATATAGGAATGAACAATATGTCACAAGCCATCCTTGATAATGTAGAAGCATTCATCTTCCAAAAGCTTAAAACGTCGAAGTCGTTACTTCAAGGATGTAACTGTTCATCAATTAAAAAATTATTATAAAGAGAAGAATAAAATATTTTTACTCATAATTTATAAAGAGAGAGAGACAGAGAGAATACAATCTCTTCTAAATAACTATCCAACTCAGGCTTGATTTGATAACTTGTAGCAGCATCACTGATAAACGAATCATAAGTATATTTTGCAGAGTCATATCGAGAACTTATGCTCTGTGATGAAACTGTACTGCTAAATGATCCAACATTCTTCTCTTCCATATCACTAGAGATGTTATATGCATCAAATAATCTTTGAAGACCGTCGTTAATTCTCTACGTATATGGTCCAGCCAAACCACTAAATTCATGAAGCTTCTGAAAGCAGTAGTTTACCCAATGTATTTTATATCGTGGATCAAAGATCACTGCAATCGCCAACACCAAAGAATACTCACTCCAATATTTTTCAAACTTTGTGACCATTTTCTGGGCTATGCATTTGATAAAGTCATCATGACTTTTAACCTCGCCCATCAATATTGCATTTGGATGATCCAAACACCCTCAAAGCATACATTCACAGTTGGGTATCTAGAACTAGAGAAAGAATTGGTGATCTCATAATATACTTTTAAAGATTCACAAACAACTTTTACCAATTCCCCTTCACTTTTACTTGGTACTCCTTTAAAATTTGAATCACACTCCTCCAAATGAAAGAACACATCCTTGTACACTAAGGCAGATTCTAACATCAGATATGTAGAATTCTACCTAGTAGGTACATCAAAACGTAATCTTTTCTTACTTGAGATCTTTAATTGCTTAATAATTTCTTTAAAACTCTCCAAACGAGCTTGTGATCCCTTCACATACTTAATGGCTTCAAGAATTTTATATAGTGGACCATTTATAACTTCCAGCCCCTCTTTCACAATCAAATTGAGAAAATGTGTGCAACATCTTACATGGAAAAACTCCCCCTCAAGTAAAAGAGTCTGAAATTACGGTTTTACCGCTTATAGAGATACTTGGAGATATGCCTAATGTCCTAGAGGGGGGTGAATAGGACTTTTTAAATTTCAATTACAATTAAAAACTGATCAAGTCAATCTTATCAACTAAGATTATCACAATAAGATTCAAGGCATTTATATGAGCAATTTGTAAGCAAGGACTATCATAGGCATTTCATCAAACAGTTAGTATTCATGATTGACTAAACCATTCAACACATAGCAATCATTCAATCTCACAATGCACAACGATTTATAGTGGTTCGGTTTCCCTACTCCACTCCCGGTTCACGATCTTAACCTATGAGACCACCGGATTTCACTATAGTCTTGGTTTTAAATCAGGTTAACCATCAACCTTGACATCCTTTGATCTAGGACCGCGTTTACCATCCGCTGATGGCCCAATCTAGGGACTTGACGAGTTTGGATATCAAACTCTCACCAATCCTAATCCAAGGATGGTCACGTACACTCCCGCCGGAGTTTCCCAATCCAGGGAATAATGATTCAATAAATGGACTCTAAAAAACTAGACATACCTAGACGATTGAGCCCCGATTCGATGCCTTTGATGAGTAGCTTCAGCTCACTTGCTTCAGCTTCTCTTTGTGCTCCCAAGATCAGCTACCGATGCAGATGATGAGGTTATGTTGATGCCGGGTAGTTGGGAGAGAGTTGGTCTAGTTCCTCTTGCCTATTCAATGCAATGGTAATAAGAGAACTACCAAACTTCAAGCATTCAATGGCTATAAATGACCTCATAAATATATTCTGAAGGTAGGTCAGCCATGAATGAAGGTCTTGAGTTCATACTTCAAACCGAGCTTTGAATACTCATTAATAAGCCATTAATGGCTAGGTTTGAATGATGAACTCAAGGGGGACAAGAGCAAAGAGGGTAGGAGGATGTGAGTAAAAGCTCTCTCTCTTAGCTCTTGAAGGGTGTTGAATGCATGCCATGAAAGACCACAAGTCATGGCTATATAGAGCCCCAAATGATGGCCCCAATGGATAAAAAATGGTCATGACCGACCTGTCAGAGAGGGGTCTCAACCGGTCGGACGGACCGGTCGGAATTCAAATCACAAGGCCATATTTGAGTCTGCCCGACCGGTCAAGACCGGTCGGATCCCCTTGCTGGAAGCAATCAAAATATAGGCCGACCGGTCAAGACCGGTCGGCTCACCTTGCTGGATCAATTGGAGAAAACAGACCGACCGGTCAAGATCGGTCGGCTGAGCTTGCTGGACAACTTGCTGAACGTAGGCCGACCGGTCAAGACCGGTCGGCTATGCTTGCTGGACAGATTGTATATTGCTGGCCGACCGGTCAAGACCGGTCTGCTGTCAATCTGAACGTATTACAGCAATTTTGCTGTCTTAATAATGTCCCTGGCATCACAGCAAGCCTCTGTTGTTAACTTGAAATGCCTGGCCGACCGGTCAAGACCGGTTGGCTGCCCAGCTGAAAATACCACAGCAAGGTCCCTGACCTTTCTGATGCTCCTGGCCGACCGGTCAAGACCGGTCGGCTGCCCATCTGCATTCTTCACAGAAAGGTTGCTGTTGTGTTGAGAAGCCTGGCAGACCGGTCAAGACCAGTCGGCTTGTCTAGTTGTTTTCATTTCAGCACAACTGCTGGACACATCTTGTAGTTCAGGCCGACCGGTCAAGACCGGTTGGCTATCTAGATGGTTTTGTCACAGCGAGCTTGCTGGACCAAGTCCTTCAACACAGCAGCGGATCACATTCATAGATGAAGCATAAAGTGATCAGGTGCATGGGGTCCAATGTATGGACATATCTTCAATTACTGTTTTGCACCAACCATGGACCACAAGTCTGATCAACTTGTGCAAGAGTCGAGAGGGAATGGGATAAGATGTGTGAGTCTTTACGCTATTCTTTGATGTTTTGGGTTTCCTATGGTCGATCTATATGCAACTTACCTGAGATCTTGTTTCAGCATGAGCTTGAGCAATGGACGAAGCGTAATCTTCAAGTCTTGATCTTCAATTCTTCGACCGGGGCTCACACGACAAGATGCGACCAACTAACATGCCAATTGACAACAAAAGGTGTACTAACAATCTCCCCCTTTGTCAATTGCGTGACAAAACATCTAACCTAGACAAATCATGACTCCTTATCATGATTGACCCTTAAACTGAAAGAAATATACACCCATTTACATGTCTATACAGATATATAAAATAATCTTTACAAAAGGACATGTACAGACTCGATTTTCTTCAAAATCTCCCCCTCAATGCTTGCACCTACAAAGTCCTGCAAAAAGATATAATCGGATCTTCTAGGTGGGATGATTCTCCCCCCTTTTGTTAGTAATTGACAAGGGTTAGCCAGCAAAAAGATATGCCTCATAAAGCTGCAAGGCTAGCTGCCGAAAATATGTCAATCACATAAGACAGGGAAGAGATATAGAAATTTAAGCCCTGAGGAGATTGAAAGAACAAATCATGCCAGATATACAAGTAATCATGAAAGCATAGAGGGCTTATATCCCAATCAAACAACCACCCCTCCAGATGTATATCTAGACAAACACAGAACACAAAGCATGAGCTAAAAAAGGGCAAATGTGCCCAAACCATCCAACCTTCCACAGATATTCAATAAAAGATCAAAAACTCATATAAAAAGAAATAACTATATCATCCATATATATACCAAAATGGGCAAGCAGCCCAAATGTAAATATGTATCAATCAGTGCAAAATATACAGACAACCCATAAAAGATAGTGCATGAAATCCAGACAATGTCGATGGTCATACAAAAAGTAACTGTGACTAAGACATGAGACTAGTAATCTGTTCCATCTCCCAGATCAGGGGGTGGAACGTCCTCACGCGCCGCGCGCTCCCATATCTCTATCCGCCTCTCCAACTGTGCTTGGCGAGTGACAAGGGCCTCCTGCTGTACAAGTATGGTGGCCTGACCCTGCAAAATCTGGTCCCCAGTCTGCTCGAGCCTGTCTAGCCGCTGAAATATACTCTCCCTAAGCTGGCGAAGCTCAGCAATGTATGAAGGTGGATCCACTGTAGGGGATCGTCGTCGAGAAAAGGCTCTAGGAGGCGTACTGAATCGACCCGAAGCTACTCGCGGATCGAGGGATGGATCAGAGGAAGGAGCTGATGGTGAAGTGTGGGAAGGGCCAGTGGAAGCAGGTGGAGCCTCAGGCTGGGACAGCTCGGCCGGATCCTGCTGCTGCTCCTGCAGAAGATGACTCTGGATGACTTCTTTGGTAAGCTCCATACGAGCAATGAGGGTACGGTTGATAATGACAGGCTTGTGAACTTTATCAGTACCGACAATGCCAATCTCATTAGCTAATGTGCATATGAGATGCCCAAAAGCTAGACTGGTGGAGTTTCCATCTTCTCGCAGGATAACCTGGTGAATGATGTTCATGATCCGGGTTGGAAGGCAAAGCAGATGACCCTTACCTACACGATAGAGCAACCGAAACATGGTTTCGGTGACATTCGCCTTGATACTCATCCGGGGTATACATTGCGGAAGAAAAGGTTGTGCAGAATGCGGAAATCCCATGTCATAGAGGACACTCGAAGCGCACCTCCTACCCATTTGGGTGTCCCATCACCACATAGGAATTGAGCAATAACAAGGTTAGGTTTGGGACCCAAGGAGGCAAAATCGAAAGTAAACTCCTGAACAATAGGAACGCCAACAAATTCTGAGATGGATTTCTAAGTAAAAAGGCAATTCCGATCACCAACCTCGACGTTAAAAGAGGGGGGAGAGGCAGTGACATGGACACAAGATGCATAAAATTTTCGAACAAAGTCAAACTGGATCGGGCCCCCCATGTGGAGTACGGGGCCCCAATTTATGGCATTCAAAATGGAAAGAACATTATAGTCGGCCAAGTCAACCAATTTGACTGATTTTTCACAAACTACCTCCTTGTCCTTGAAATCATCCCAATGGGTGGAATGGGATAAAACATTTTTCCCCAAGGATTTAGATTGAACAGGGGGAACAGAAGATGAGACAGCCCCTTTCCCTTTTGAAGCTGTTTTCTTGGTCTTTAAAGGGCAAGGAGGAGGAGGCTTAGGTTTTGCCTTGGGTTGATCACTCCGTCTCAAGGGGAGCTCATCTTTACTCTCTTGGGAAGACATGGAAGAGGCAAGAAGATACTCTAAATCACTCCTAGAGATGAAGGAAAGGGATGAAACAAAGAAGAGTGAGAGTGAAGAGAAGGAATCCCTTACCAAATGAATGAGAGTGAAGATGAGTAAAGTAAAGGAGGTTAGAACCTCGAATCTTGCAACGAATCACCTCTAAATCACCTTGGAGAGCAAGAGGGGGAGCTGGAGCAGCAAGTGGAGGTGAGAAAATGTGAAGTGGGTGACCTAAAATGAGCTCCAACTGTTTTTAAAGACCCCCCTCTTTCGGACGGCTGACGCACGGGCTAGCTGGACTGGAGACGCACGATCGGTCGTGACCGGTCGTGGGACGAGAAATGGGAGTCCAGCGGCATTTTCTTCACAGCCCGACCGGTCTTGACCGGTCGGATAGCATAAGTGACTTGAGGCCAAACAGGTCTTGGAGACGCCCGACTGGTCGGCTGGCCGATCAGCAGGCAGATTTTCACAATTTTGACAGGAATCCTGCACTGGATTAGCTGGATAGAGAGTCTGTCCTTTGGACAGACCATTATCATTTAAAACCAAGTACCCTTACCAAGGATACAACATCCATGGTCATGGTGTACCAAGGTACAACTTAACACAAAATGAGGGACCCTTAAGGTCCAGATTTATCGATAGAGGACAAGAATTGGGACTATGATCCCGGATTTTCGTAGAAAGCAATGAAAAGAGGCAAAGATCCTCAGATATACCTATAAAGATCAGAAAGAGAGGCTTAATCCTCAGATTTTTCCTGCAAAACATACACTTATTAGATAAACTAGACACATCCAACACCAATGGACTTCTGGAGGTTCGCAAAGCGAACCGAGTCCAAAGGTTTTGTTAGGATGTCAGCTAGCTGATTCTCGGTAGGCACATGTTCGAGAGATATTATGTGATCTTCAACCAATTCTCGAATAAAATGGTGCCTAATATCTATGTGCTTAGTGCGCGAGTGCTGAACTAGATTTTTTGATATATTTATTGCACTAGTATTGTCGTAAAATAGAGTCATTGTGCCTTGGTTAATCCCATAATCGGTCAAGGTTTGTTTCATCCATAATAATTGGGCACAACAACTACTAGCAGCACTGTATTCTGCTTCGGCTGTGGATAAAGAGATGGAGTTTTGTTTCTTACTATGCCACGCTACAAGACAATTTCCAACATAAAAACACCTACCGCTGGTTGATTTATGATCATCCATGTTACCAACCCGGTCGGCATCTGAATACCCTGCAATATCTGTAGATGAATCAAAAGGGTACCAAAGACCATATTCGGTAGTGCATCCAACAAACCGGATGATCCGTTTAACAGCGGTAAGGTGAGATTCTTTGGGATCAGCCTGAAACCGAGCACAGGCACCTACAGTAAAAGCAATATCTGGTCTACTAGCAGTGAGATAAAGAAGACTACCAATCATGCTTCTATAAAGATGTTGATCTACACTCTTCCCTGCAAGGTCTTTTGATAGTTTAACACTGGTGCTCATAGGTGTAGTGTAGGAACGACCAGAGTCTAAGCCAAATCTCTTAACAAGGTCTTTAGCATATTTGGCTTGAGTAATGAATATACCTGATGCAAGTTGTTTTACTTGAAGCCCTAGAAACATGTTAAGTTCTCCTACCATACTCATCTCAAATTCAGATGTCATTAATTTAGCAAAGGAGATGGACATTTTCTCACATGTGGATCCAAAAATAATGTCATCCACATAAATCTAGGCAATCAACACAGAATTCTCGGCTTCTCTAATAAATAGAGTTTTGTCAACGCTCCCCCTAGCAAAATCATGGTCTATAAGAAAATGAGTTAAGCGTTCATACCATATACGGGGTGCTTGCTTGAGTCCGTAAAGTGCCTTTTTCAACCAGGTGCACTTTGTGAGGATACTTAGGATCAATGAATCCTTTTGGTTGTTCAACATACACTTCCTCATCAAGAATACCATTCAAGAAGGCGTTCTTTACATCCATTTGAAATAGTTTGAACTTTAACGCACAAGCAACAGCCATAAGAATTCTAATAGACTCGAGTCTGGCTACAGGGGCAAATGTTTCATCAAAATCAATGCCTTCAATTTGTGAATATCCCTGAGCCACTAACCGAGCCTTATTTTGTATTACATTCCCAGATTCATCGGATTTATTCTTGAAAATCCATTTGGTTCTAATAACATTTTTCCTTTCCGGCCTGTCGACCAGATACCACACTTCATTTCTAATGAATTGTTGAAGCTCTTCCTGCATTGCAAGGATCCAGAATTCATCATTTAGAGCTTCATCAGCATTTTTTGGTTCTATTTTTGATGTGAAACACAGGTGACTATTGACTGCCTCCAACTGTCTCCTGGTTTTGACACTAATGCTAGGATCCCCAATAATTTGATTGAGGGGGTGATCCTTGACAATTTGTACATCACCAGGAGTAGTAGGGGGCATTTGGAGATGAGGGTTGTTTATCAGATTTACCTATCTCGCATATGCCGTCATCTTCTTTTTCATCACTTGGAGACACGGATTTATCCAAGCTATCATCCACAGTCACATTGATTGACTCTTGAACTGATGAGGTTCGAAGGTTGTAGACACGAAAAGCTCTACTATTTAATGAGTATCCTAAGAAGATACTCTCATCACTTTTGGAGTCAAACTTTCCCAAATTTTCTCGGTCTCTCAAAATATAGCATGTACTACCAAAGACCTTAAAGTATTTTACATTTGGTGTCTTTCCACACCACAGTTCATAAGCTATTTTGTTTAGACCTGCCCTTAAATAAACTCGATTAATAATATAGCAGGCAGTGCTAACAGCTTCGACCCACAGATTTTGAGCAAGATTTTTATTATTAAGCATAGCTGTAGCCATATCCAACAACACTCTATTTTTCCTTTCAGCAACCCCATTTTGTTGAGGTGTTTTGGGTACTGAGAACTCATGACGAATACCCAATTCATCACATAATGCCTTCAAACGATGATCTTCAAATTTACCGCCGTGATCACTCCTGATTCTTGCTACCATGTATCCTTTCTCATTGTGAAGTCGCTTCACTAGTTTTTGGAATTCACCAAAAGTGTCAGATTTTTCTCTTAGGAAGGCGACCCATGTGAATCTAGAGTAATCATCAACGACTACAAAGAAGTATCGTTTTCCACCTAGGCTAAGTACCCTAGTAGGACCAACTAGGTCCATGTGTAGCATTTCAAATGGTTTTGATGTGACCAGGATAGAGGTTCTCTTGTGTGCAACCTTGATTTGTTTACCTTTTTGGCATGCGACGCACACAGCATTTGGTCTTTTACCCATCTTGGGTAGACCTCTCACCAAATTTTTCTGACTCAGTTTAAACAGATTTCTATAATGTACATGACCGAGTCGATGGTGCCATAGTTCTGTTTCATCCTGAACGGCCATGTGACACATGGTGGAGGAGCTTGAATTGTTGTGATTTTCAATGACATAGCAGTTGTCTCCTGTGCGTAGACCTTTCATGACTAATTTTCCTGTGGAGTTCAGGATCTTGCACATATCTTTGGAGAAGCTTACTGAGTGCTCTTCATCACAAATCTGTGAGATACTCAGTAAGTTAGGTTTAAGGCCATCAACATACAACACATTTTCAATTTCGGGCAAACCTGGCCCTATGATGGTTCCTTTACCAATAATTTTAGCTATGCTCCCATCACCAAATGTGACAGACCCACCATTAAATTCGTCATATGCACAAAATTGAGATCTATCACCTGTCATGTGTCTAGAGCAAACACTATCCAAGTACCATCTAGGGGTATTCCCAGCTTTTAAGGCAGTATGAATGACCAAATACTTGTTCTTTACAACCCATTTATTTGTTGTCCTTTTATGAGAGGTGTTCTTATGGTGAGATTCTCTAGTTTTCTTGGGAGAATCAGATTTTTCTTTTTCATGCAAGAGAAGAGCATTTTTCAAATTCAACATTTTAACTTGCTCCAACAGTTCATCCATCCTCTTGTCCTTCCTAGGAAGAGTAGGATAATTCTTTCGAATGTTTCCCCTCTTTGGTGAAGAATGCATGGGAGGATTCCAATTAGCTTGCACATTTTTCCCGGTCGGTACAAATTTACCTTTTAAGTTTCTGACCAAATTTTGAATACCATGCACTGAAATTTTAAGTGGCCAATGTCTCCATAAGCATGGCAAACAGTAGATGCTCTAGTTTTACTCCCTGATGCACCATGATCTTTTCTTACAATCGGATGGACTGAGGTAGTTTTTGAAGTGTGACTGTCATAGCCCAAACCTCTTCTGTCCCTTGGTGATCTTACAACACCTAGGAGTTTTTCAAGGTTTTCTTCTCCTTGGGCGAACCGTCTTCTAGAATCAACGACTTGATACTTAAGACGATCAATTTCAGTGTTCGCCTCTTTGAGTTCTTTCTCAAGTCTAGCATGCTTGTCTAGAGATTCACCACTTATGAGCTTTTTCTTTTCTTGTTCAAGCTCATCATTCTTCCTTTTTAGCTCTTCTAGATCTTGACCCATCTTTTGATTCTCTATTTTCAATCCATCAAGATTTTTTTATCAATTTGTCATTTTCAGCCTTCATTTGGCCCAACTTTTTTATGGTATTTATATTTTCAATGTATAGTTGGTTATATACCTCCTGAAGGCCTTCCTCCTCATTCTCATCATCACTCAAGGAATCATTTTCAGTGTTAGAGGATTCATGATCATCAATGTCTCCGGTGATCTTTGCAATGGGCTCAATTTGAGGCACAATATCAGTAATGGAGGCCATTAAAATTCTGATTGAACCTTGCTCCTCCTCACTTTGGTATATGACTGATTCTGATTCAGATTCTTCAGTTTCATCCCATGTAGCTGCCATTGCTTTTTTCTTGGCCTTTTTATCAGTGCACTCGGATGCAATGTGACCAAAACCCCTACACTTGTAGCATTGAGGATCTTTTGACTTAAAAAATTTTCCTTTGTTGTTCTTGGAGTCAAAAGGTTTACCCTTCTGGTATGGTTTCCTTCCAGAAGTATTTTCCCTAGTTTTGAAGAATTTTTGAAATTTCTTGGCCATAAGTGCCATTTCTTCTAAGTCTGGATCTTCCTCACTTCCACATTCAGATTCTTATTTCTTGTGAGAAGATTTCAAGGCTATACTTTTGGATTTGGAGGGAATTTTAAAACCTAGCTCATAGGTTTGAAGGGACCCTAGTAATTCTTCAACTTTCATGGTATTTAGGTCCCTACATTCTTCTATGGTAGTAACTTTGGAAGAGAACCGTTCCGGTAGGGATCTCAGAATTTTCCTACATAGTCTATGCTCCGGAACAAGATCCCCCAAGTCCCACATTTCATTTGTGATCTTGTTCAATTTGGTATAAAAATCAGTAAATGTTTCGTGCTCCTCCATAGTAATGTTTTCAAATTGTGTAGAGAGGCGTTGAAGTTTTGAGTTTTTAACAATGCTTGTTCCTTCATGAGTAACTTCAAGAATGTCCCATGCCTGCTTACTTGTTGTGCAATTTTGAATCCGGCCAAATTCATCTTTAGATATTGAACAAAAAATGGCATTCAGGCCTTTGGCATTATGAACACGTTGAGCTTTATCATAATCGGTCCACATCGCCTTATCTCTTGGCTTGAGGACATCCGGTTCACCTTCCTTACATATAGTGTCCATTGGGGGTTTATATCCAATATCAATCATGTCCCTAACATCCGAATCAATAGATTCCAAGAAGATGCGCATTCGGGCTTTCCAGTATGGATAGTTTGACCCATTAAAGAGGGGAGGCTTAGTAACGGATGAAGAGTCCTCTCTAGACATATTTTCAAGTTCTCTTAGGATCTCACTCCGGGTTTTTAAACCTGAGCGGAGGAACCCGCTCTGATACCAATTGAAATTGCGGTTTTACCGCTTATAGAGATACTTGGAGATATGCCTAATGTCCTAGAGGGGGGTGAATAGGACTTTTTAAATTCCAATTACAATTAAAAACTGATCAAGTCAATCTTATCAACTAAGATTATCACAATAAGATTCAAGGCATTTATATGAGCAATTTGTAAGCAAGGACTATCATAGGCATTTCATCAAACAGTTAGTATTCATGATTGACTAAACCATTCAACACATAGCAATCATTCAATCTCACAATGCACAACGATTTATAGTGGTTCGGTTTCCCTACTCCACTCCCGGTTCACGATGTTAACCTATGAGACCACCGGATTTCACTATAGTCTTGGTTTTAAATCAGGTTAACCATCAACCTTGACATCCTTTGATCTAGGACCGCATTTACCATCCGCCGATGGCCCAATCCAGGGACTTGACGAGTTTGGATCTCAAACTCTCACCAATCCTAATCCAAGGATGGTCACGTACACTCCCACCGGAGTTTCCCAGTCCAGGGAATAATGATTCAATAAATGGACTCTAAAAAACTAGACATACCTAGACGATTGAGCCCCGATTCGATGCCTTTGATGAGTAGCTTCAGCTCACGTGCTTCAGCTTCTCTTTGTGCTCCCAAGATCAGCTACCGATGCAGATGATGAGGTTATGTTGATGCCGGGTAGTTGGGAGAGAGTTGGTCTAGTTCCTCTTGCCTATTCAATGCAATGGTAATAAGAGAACTACCAAACTTCAAGCATTCAATGGCTATAAACGACCTCATAAATATATTCTGAAGGTAGGTCAGTCATGAATGAAGGTCTTGAGTTCATACTTCAAACCGAGCTTTGAATACTCATTGATAAGCCATTAATGGCTAGGTTTGAATGATGAACTCAAGGGGGACAAGAGCAAAGAGGGTAGGAGGATGTGAGTAAAAGCTCTCTCTCTTAGCTCTTGAAGGGTGTTGAATGCATGCCATGAAAGACCACAAGTCATGGCTATATAGAGCCCCAAATGATGGCCCCAACGGATCAAAAACGGTCACGACCGACCTGTCAAAGAGGGGTCTCAACTGGTCGGACAGACCAGGTCGGAATTCAAATCACAAGGCCATAATTGAGTCTGCCCGACCGGTCAAGACCGGTCGGATCCCCTTACTGGAAGCAATTAAAATACAGGCCGACCGGTCAAGACCGGTCAGCTCACCTTGCTGGATCAATTGGAGAAAACAGGCCGACCGGTCAAGACCGGTCTGCTGAGCTTGCTGGACAACTTGCTGAACGTAGGCCGACCAGTCAAGACCGGTCTGCTGTCAATTTGAACGTATTACAGCAATTTTGTTGTCTTGATAATGTCCCTGGCTGACCGGTCAAGATCGGTCGGCTTGTCCAGCTGAATACATCACAGCAAGCCTCTGTTGTTAACTTGAAATGCCTGGCAAGGTCCCTGACCTTTCTGAAAATACCACAGCAAGGTCTTGACCGGTCAGTTGCCCAGCTGAAAATACCACAGCAAGGTCCCTGACCTTTCTGATGCTCTTGGCCGACCGGTCAAGACCGGTCGGCTGCCCATCTGCATTCTTCACAGCAAGGTTGCTGTTGTGTTGAGAAGCCTGGCAGACCGGTCAAGACCGGTCGGCTTGTCTAGTTGTTTTCATTTCAGCACAACTGCTGGACACATCTTGTAGTTCGGGCCAACCGGTCAAGACCGGTTGGCTGTCTAGATGGTTTTGTCACAGCGAGCTTGCTGGACCAAGTCCTTCAACACAGCAGTGGATCACATTCATAGATGAAGCATGAAGTGATAAGGTGCATGGGGTCCAATGTATGGACATATCTTCAATTATGTTTTGCACCAGCCATGGACCACAAGTCTGATCAACTTGTGCAAGGGTCGAGAGGGAAAGGGATAAGATGTGTGAGTGTTTACACCATTCTTTGATGTTTTGGGTTTCCTATGGTCGATCTATATGCAACTTACCTGAGATCTTGTTTCAGCATGAGCTTGAGCAATGGACGAAGCGTAATCTTCAAGTCTTGATCTTCAATTCTTCGACCGGGGCTCACATGACAAGAAGCGACCAACCAACACGCCAATTAACAACAAAAGGTGTACTAACAGAGTCATCTTGAATTGTTTAAGTAGTTTACTAACAATAACATTGTTAGCACTACAATTATCCAAAGTTATTGAAAACAAGTTGTTGCCAATTCCCCATTCTCTCAAACAAGACAAAGCATCGCTAAGAGCAATGTCAGGATGAAGAGGTGGAACCATCTTAAAACTAATAAACCTTTTTTGCAGCTTCCAGTCTATATCTATATAATGTGCAGTAAGACTCATATATCCTAGTGTTTGGTTCGATGTCCACATATCCGTTGTTAGGCTCATGCGCCCGCGCATCTCAGCAAATTTTTTATCAACTTCATCTTTTCTTCTTGATATACTATAATGCAACCATTTTTAACTATATTCCTCGACATAGGTTTAAATTTGGGTTGCAACTCATCCAAAAATGACCTAAAATAATAATTCTTGATATCCTTAAATGAATATCGAAGCATAGTATATACTTTTGCAAGAGTTTTACAACTATGTTCTTGATTAAATTTGTGTGTACTAAGCTCAGGACCACCTTGTTACTTATAGCCGATCCTATAAGTTGTTGTTTTCTATCATGATACACCTTTTTTGAACATTTAGTCAGGTGTTTCTTAAGGTGGCTTGTTCTACTACTACTACAAGCAGAGAAGTATTTGATTGCAATGGTTGCATCTAGCTGTAACCACTCCATCCTTGCATAATTGCGTGAAGTCATTCCAAACTGCCGATATCAACTATCTATGTTTCGAATTCGAACTAGTAGCTGTTACTGTATGTGAAGAAAGTGTAGAGTCCCTACACTTCATGGGATCAAGTTGTTCGTGTTCCTCTACATTAGACATGTTATATTGTTGCATTAAATAAAATGTTTTAGGATTATTACTGATTAGAAATGAAAATGCAGAAATGAAAAGTGAATATGAGAATAATGTGCACACAAGGCATGCATATAACATTCAATTTGTTCAATTAGCGCACCCCGTCATAAGACAAATAAATTCCATCCATCCATTTTTTCAGATCCTTTTATGGTATGAGCCAAAAAATGAGTTAGATCCAAAACCTAAGTGGACCACACAGTGTTGATTGAACTTCCACCGTTAAAAACTTCTTGGTGGCCACAAAAGTTTTGAATCAAGCTAATATTTGTTTTTTCCTTTCATCCATGTCTCTATGACCTAATCAACAGGTTGAATGTGAAATAATATTTGCCCCACTTTAGATTTGGATCTGCCTCATTTTCTGTCTCATGCCCTAAAGAGTATGAAAAAAATGAATGGACAGTGTAGATCTAATACATACATTATGATGGGGCCTATGGAATTTCCAAATTTCAAATTATTTCGATTTTCTCCTCTCTCCAGCCAACAGAAAAATTTATTTACGTGTGACATTTACGTGGGCCATGATGATTTATTTCTTGGATTCACGCCGTCTATAAAATTTTTCAGATCCACACCGTAAAAGCCTAAAAACAAGGCAGATCCAAAGCTCAAGTGCAACACGATCTGACTAGCAAACACATGAAATTTCTATGAGGTGTACTACTAAGAAAAAGTTGTAACAGATATTATATTTCCACTAGGTGGGCCACAACTAGTTAGATCTTTTAGCTAAAAAAATAAGGCCGTTTCAAACCTCAGATGGGCTATAGAGAGATTTTTTGCTACACCCACGGCTTGCGTACGCTATTTACGCGTGAATCCCAACTTTGGGTAGGATTCGTATCTCGAGGGAATTTTAATGCTGTGAGAGGGCACACAACTTAGTGGGTGTCACCCCTACTGTATGGCCCACATGAATGATATTTTGTATATCCATATCGTACATCCGTTTCTACAGCCAATTTTATGATAGAGTCACAAAAATTATGTAGATCCAAATCTCAAGTGAACCATACCATTGGAAACAGTGTGATTCAGTGTCCCGCCATTAAAAATTCTAAAGAGCCCATCGGAAGGTTTTGGTAATGTTATTTGACATCCAAGCTGTCGATAATGTCAAGAAGTTCTTGATTAACGTAAAATATAAAGATCAGATTGATCCAAAAATTTTGTGGTCCATAAAAAGCTTTGAATGGTCATTCATCACTGTTTCTAGTGCTATGGTCTACCTGAGATTTGGATCTTCTTAGGGTTTTGGATCACATCCTAAAATGATATGAAAAAGCAGATGGATGGCGTGGATATATAAAAAATACATCAAGATGGGCCCCACACAGTTAGGGTAACAGCCACGTTGTTCCCCGGGTAATAGCTAATCCGCTCCCGCCGTGAGAAACCTCTCTCCCTGTTTCGGACAGGAGCGGATTAGGTGAGATGCCCTGATCCACCGAGGTGGTGGGACCCTTGACTGTGGGGCCACTGTGATGTATGTGACTACATCCATGCCATCCACCTGTATTGAAAGTTCATTTTAGGGCATGATTCAAGAAACGAAACAGTTCTAAATCCCAGATGGGCCATAGTACAGGAAACAGTGGTGATTGACCATTAAAAACTTCCTATAGGCCGCAAAAGCTTTGTATGAAGATGATATTTATGTGGTCTCTTCATCTAGGTTTTTGTTACCTTATTAACAGGTTGGATCGAAAATAAACATTCCAGTGGAGTCCATTGAAAATCCATGAAGTTTTCAATGGTAGAGATTCAACCACGATTGTTTCTGTGGTGTGGTTCATCTAACATTTCAGTCCCCACTTCGTTTTTGGTGTCATCTCCTAAAATGAGTTTTCAAAATGGTTGGACGGTATGGATTGAAGACACATATATCACTGTGAGCCCCACAGTCAGGGTCCCACCCACGTAGGTGGATCAGGGGTCTCACCTAATCCGCTTCTGTTTCGGATGTGGATTAAATAGCAATCTTGAAGTGACATCACCATGTAATGTGGGCCTCCGCATGTTGTATCTGTTGTATCCACGCCATCCATTCATTTGGAGAGATCATTCTAAGGCATGACTTAAAGAGTGAGGCAAATTCAGATTTCAAGTGAACCCCAGCACAGAAAACAGTGGGGACAGTGACATCCACTGTTGAAAACTTCTTAGGGGCCACAGAAGTTTTTGATCAAGCTGATATTTGTGTTTTCCCTCCCTCCATGTCTGTGTGAATTTATGAATAGGTTGGATTTCCAATAAAAATCATGGTGGGCCTGGGAAATTTTCAACAGTGGATGTCACTGTCCCACTGTTTTTTTGTGGTGGGTCCACTTGAGCTTTCGATCTGCCTTATTCTTTGGGTCAGGTCCTAAACTGATCTCTCCAAATGTATGGACGGTGTGGATAGACCTATTCATCATGCTGGGCCCACAGAACATGGTGACGTCACTTCAGTAGCTAATCTGCGCTCCCTCCCTCTCTCTCTCTCTCTCTCTGTGAATGGAGAGAAAAGGGGTTCTTTGTGGAAGCCTTTTGACAGTAAGTTAGTACATTGGAGCCTAGGTGGGGCACACTGTGATGTTTGTGAGAAATCCACCCCGTCCATCCTTTACTACGCTTCTGCCAAAAATTGGCGTTGGTTGCTTGCAAATCGATACAAAATCTATCGATGGTAATAGACGATTGGGATTGTTCAATCAGTGATGATCATATACACGATGGAAAACATCATTTCAATGGTCTGGATTACAGAACAATAAACCATAACATTCTGATCAATGATTTTCAAAAATTAAAATGAGTGATGATCATATATACAACCAACTGTAGGTTAGCATACAGTCCAATCCATGTGCCAACATCTTAAGTGTGTAGCGCATCTCAGCCATGAGAGATGTGGGCCTCATCATGAAAAAGTTCGTCCAATCTTCAAGCAGACCACCGTGTACAAAAACAAAGGATGGTTTAGATCAGACCGACCAATTCTTTCATCCAGTGTACAAATGTGGCCCCACCTCATAATCGTATTGGCCTGATCTAACCAGTGCACCCAATATCTTGCATAGCATAGATACGTATTTCTTTACTTACCAAAAATCATTCTTTCCTTTACTTGCTAAAATCCTTGTGAAATATGTATCTCACCCATGGCCAGGAATTTGTGCGTATGTAGTGTATGCAAGCCGTGGGTGTAGCAACATTTTTCTTTGGGCTATATATAATATTAAAAAAATGGACGATTCCCAAAAGAAAGGCTTAACTGTGTACCTGATGGCCCAACAATTGCAACAATAAATAGATAAAGATGAAGAAGAACACAAAGTCAATAATGTTGCAAGCAGAAAACACATCCAGATCCTACAAAAAAATTTATTTGTACACTTTGCAATATGAAGATTGAAGAAGAAAGAGATAAATACAATAAAATAGTATAAAAAATGAAAAACCTTGTTGAGATTGTATCTGTATGGATTAGAGTATTAACAAACTTCTTATCTTTCTTAAATAGATAAGATAATTTGATGAAATTTCAAATAGCTTTGAAATCAACACATTCAAAAACCATTTTATATTCCAAAAGCGGGCCCAAAGTCTAAAGATCTCTGTTGTACATTTTTTACAGGATCACCATTGAGCTTACTCCAAGGATCTCGATTGTGCATTTTCGACAGGATCACTATCAAGCTTAGTCCAAGAATCCCAGTTGTACGTTTTCAACAGGATCACCATTGAGCTTAATCTAAGGATCTCCGTTGTGCATTTTCAATAGGATCATCGTTGAGCTGAGTCCAAAAATCTCCATTATGCATTTTTAACAGGATCTCCATTGAGCTTAGTCCAAGTATCTACGTGGTACACTTTTTATAGGATCATCGTTGAGCTTAGTCCAACAATCTCCATTGTGCATTTTTTAAAGGATCACCATTGAGCTTAGTCCAAGGATCTCCTTTGTGCATTTTTAATAGGATCACTGTTGAGTCTAGTCCAAGGATCTCCATTGTGCATTTTCGATGGGATTGTCATTGAGTTTATTCCAAGAATTACCATTAAAAATGATGAATTTACAATCTAGCAAGTGGCATAATAGGTGGTTTTCGGCCTCAAAGTTGATGTGGGTCCCACAACAAAGTGAATAGTTCGCTAGAGGCTTATTGGAGAGTGTAGTGGGTCCCGCACAGCTACATTTCAACTGTCGAAACTTTTGAAATGGTTGGGGTCCCACTCTTTAGAAGAAAACTTAAAAAGCTCACTGGAAAACCATCAGAATGGAGGGAATAATGCTAGTTGCATGCCGGAAGCTTGTAGGAGTGGGTCCCATAGAGGTGGCAGCAATGGTCTTAACAATCTTCTGCAGTGGTGGTCCCCTTTCTAAAATTTATTTGAGAAAAACTCAAATGCCTTAGAAATTCGGCCTAGCCCCTTATATACATTTTTTAAACAATATTATAGAGCCCACCATGATTTCCTATTGAAATCCACTTTGATCGTTAGCTTGGGAAAATAATTTTAGGGCATGGCCTTAAGAATGATGGAAGAAGACATCAAGGGTGGACCACACCACAGGAAACAACTTTGAGAGAAAGACTATTGTTATCTTTATTTAAGGCCCATAAAGGTTTCGGATGAAGATGAAATCAACGCCCTTCAAAGGCCCAGGATGCCCTAAAACAAATGGATGGATCAAATCTCCTAATGAGTGGGCCTATTCATGGTTTCATGGGATCCACAATTCCCTCATCCAAAATTCCTCTTCAATCTATGAGACAACCTACCGCTATATGAGGGAGCAACTAGCAGAAGCGCATTTTTGTCACAAGAAAAAGCAAAAAAAAGTGTCCTTAGAGCCAAAATAATAAAATTTAGAGAACAAAGGCCAAAATCGTAATTATTCATACCATGAGGCCATTGTCATAAAAACCCATTTAATTATATGGGAGCGAATTAGGTGCAGGCCAGCCTCACCTAAGACGGTGCGGTCCTTACCATGGGGCCAGCCTTGATGTATGTACTATATCCATGCCATCATTTGTTTTTTTCAGATCATTTTAGGGTATGATCCAAAAAATGAAGCACATCCAATTTTCAGGTGGACCATAACATAGAAAACAAATGGTAATTGGCCATTAATGGGCTGAAAGGTTTTGGATAAAGCTGATGTTTATTGTTTCCCTTCATCCAGGTTTATGTGACCTTATCAATGTGTTGGATGACAAATACACATTATAAAAACATTATAGTGGGCCCAATAAAGTTTTTAATGGTAGAGTGTTCAATCACCACTATTTCCTATAGGGCCACTTTGGGAGCTTGGATTTGAAATGCATTGGAATCCAAATCATAATGCAATTAAAATCAAGGTGATTCTAAATCCTCATTTATATTTAGTTGAGATGCACTAGAATTCAAATTTTTCGTTTGGGAGCTTGTATTTGGAGGGCATTGGAATTCTTCAATATATTCATAGGACTTAGATTTGATTAACTAAATTAGCTTGCATATCCCAAATTAGTATATATATATGTCATAATTGATAGAATGATTGTAATAAGCTTATTAAAATATATACTACAGAAAAAAAAAAAAAAAAAAAGAAAGAGGAAATTTTGATCCTTAGGTAGGTCGTAAATGCAAAGATTGCAAGCAGGAGACTCATTGACATTTTTTTACTGTCCATTTAGATGTCTAACATTTGGATGGTTAAGATAATTCTATTTATATGATTTTAGTGTTACAGCCAAGAATTGGATTATTTTGGAGTATCATCCATATGCCATGTGTCTAGTGGATTAGTGGCCTAGAGACACCTTTGTTACATGTGGGTACCTCTAAATCCAAGGCTGCCAAACGCAAAAAGCAATTATTTAGATTTGAAATACACCCATTTACCATCAAATCCAAAGTGTCAAACGGGGTGATGGTATGGTCCACTTGAGATTTGGATCTTCTTCATTTTTGTGCTCACGTTATAAAATGATCTTCTTCATTTTTATGCTCACGTCATAAAATGATCTTGAAAAATGGATGGACGGCATATATATAAAATATATACATAAAGGAAGGTCCCATGGTAAGGGGCACACCATCTTATGTGAGGCCGGCGCCACACCTAATCCACTCCTCATTTATATAATGCTACAACCCGAAGATTGCACACCCAAGTGCAGGTAGCGAAGTAGTAAAATACTCGGTAAGACCGAGGACGATCCACAGGGATTGGGGTTAAGAACACTTAAAGGAATTAGTTTAGGTGAGTGAGATGAAATCTGGTTTATCCACGAGAGTAGAGCAAGTTGTGTGTGGTGAAAGACAAAAATAGAAAAGGGGCTAAGGCATCAAGGATCCACCTTTGATTCATTCACAAGATTTGATTTATTGGTCTAACTATAACTCAACTGGAATTGAATAAAGATTCATTCCAACCGGAATATGAAACAGTTAAACCATTTGCATATTTCATAAAAGAGGGTGATCCGAACCAATTGATTTGACCATGAAGCACTCGTTAGTTGATCGCAGGGAATTCCAAGCATCCACTGTGCCCGGAGTTGACAATGGATCAAGGAATTGTACAGATCAACAACTTTGCCAATAAGTAAACCGATAAGATCACAATTCATACGATCAAATGCATACTTACAAGATAGGAGGCTTTGATTGACCGATCCAACCGTTAAAATCTCGTCTATCGATCGTAGGGAATCCAAAGCATCCAATATGCCCAGAGGCTACAATGGATCAAGGGATTTTATAGATCGATGACTTTACCTGCACTAGCTCGATGACCGTAGGGAATCCAAAGCATCCAACGTGCCCGGAGTCGACGATGGATCAAGGGACTTTATCGATCATGAACTAGTTAATTGGTGTGTAAGGGATCCCAAGCATCCAACGTGCCCGAAGTCGACGATGGATCAAGGGGCTTACACAACAATAGTGTCTGCCGAGGCAGATAACAGAACCAATCAACCAAAGAGAACTCCAATATTTACACCACACAATATTGAACCAAAAGAACCAACGCTTGCAAATTTCTTCAAAGGCTTCACCCCTAGCCTTAGCTAGAGGTTTAGCCAACCATGCTACAATGGAAGACTAAATTCTCTATAAGGAAAAAACTACACTACTCTACTTCTACAAAAGAAAGAAAACTAAAGAAGAGAGGAGAGGAGTTTGTAGAGAATTGGATGGGATTTGAGGAGTGGGATGATGAGAATGAGAAGGGATTGCCTCCTTTTATAGATTTTTTAGAGGCTCCCAAGCCTAGGTGGCACTCCAAACCCAAAGCAGATTTTTTTTAGGTTCGGGAATGGAGTTAGGCTTGGAGTGCCCAAAGCAAACTTTTCTTTTAGGTTCGGGCTTGGAGTTTGGCTTGGATGGACATGTGGCAAGAAAAGTACACCAAGCCTAAGTGGCACTCCAAACCCAAAGCAGATTTTTTTTTGGTTTGGGAATGGAGTGAGGCTTGGATGATGAGGTGGCATTCCAAGCCTTACACATGTGTGGAGAGAGAGAGAGAGAGAGAGAGAGAGAGAGAGAGAGAGAGAGAGCTGATGCACACGAGAAAATGAGGCTGCTGGAGTTCAACTCGTGCAAGGAGAGATGTCCTCCATTGCTGGATGTGAAGCTGGTTGATGACAATCTGCCATCATTTGATGCAACCCAGTGAGGAGTGGGACGTTCTTCAACAGCAGTTGCTGCGGACAGTGATTGAAGATGAAGGGGACGGTGATGGAGGCATGAGCTCAGCTATGGGGTCCACCTGATGAATGGCTGGAAACAGTCCAGCATCTTGGACAATGGATGAGGTTGGGTCTACTGGACGTTGGAACTGTGGACTGCTACATGTGTGCAGGCATGGAGAAAGAGCAGGGACGTCCAGTGCTTGTTGATGAGAGAACTGGGGCTCAACCTTCCTTTCTGTATGTTGGAGTGGGGCCCATCTTGATGGACGGCTGAGGAGCTGGAGTGGACTGCACGTGTGGGCTGGAAGACGTCCACCTTTATTGGACGGCTGAGATGAAGTTGGCCGATGATGGAGATGAAGGAAGGCTGGATGTGGACGGTGGCCACTTGCTGGACGGCTGCTGATGGATGCTAGACGGTGATGATTTTTGTAATGGAGACGTGCTCCATATTGATGGACGGCTCATCCAGCAACTGGATGAATGGACGGCTGGAAGGATTTGCTGCTAGATGATTACTCTTATCTGTTGGATGGCTAGAATGGACGGTTGATGATGATGGGCCGTGACTCAGCTGGAAGTCCATTGGATGGTTGAAATGGGGGGATGGGTGGTGATGGAGTTGATGGACGGTTGAAAGCTTTGATGGCCGGTGAAGTGGCTTCAACTGCTGGACGTACTTGCAGCACGTGTGAGGGTGCTGGAGATCCGGCTGCTTGTTGATGCAAAAAGGGCTGCTGATCTTCCTGGATGCCAGACACCATGGACGGTCAGCTGCTGCCTTGCTTGGACAGTGAAGATCACACCGTCAATTGCGGGGTCCACCGTTTGATGTTTTGATGGAGGGTTGTCCACCTCTACACGTTGATGTAGGTGGCATGGCTGCCAGACTAATGGATGGTGGATGGAGATGATGAGACCATTGGATGATTGGGCTGGATTAGAGTGGTATGCTTGGACATGTGATGAAGTGGACGATGGATCAACCTTGCATGGACTGTCGATGGTGGAGGCCCACTTCATCCACTGATTGGTGTGTTTGGTCCCACATGTTGATGCTCAATCTTGATCGTCCAAACTTGCACAACCTGGATCTCCAAAATGAGCAGCTGAGATGCAACCTTCCTAGCCATCTTCATCATAGAAAATGGTATAGTCTTCGATCTTTACGGCCTGATTTCCTTCAGGGCCGTTCTCATGTTGGATCTTGCTCTCTTTGGACCTTTAAACGCCCTGATTGGCTCGGATCTTGTCCAACCTCTCCTGATCACCTTCGATCTTGATCTCTTTTGGATGTTAAAGCGCCTTGATTGGCTTGGATCTTGTCCAACCTCTCCTGAACACCTGAAGACAGAAAATTAACCTAATAAGGGATAATTAACCAGAAAACAATGATATTGCTCTTAACAACCAGGGTTAATTATACAATATTAGGTACTTATCATTTAATTATATTGCATTGATGGACCGTTAACTGTAATTAAGTGTACCAAACCGTTGCATTTATTCAAATTTGCAAACATTTCCCGCCAACAAAAGCCTAAAGAGACTATGAACTATCATAATATTTCCGGCCAACAAAAGCCTAACTATGAACGATCACCACTGTAGGATCTACCAGACGAAGAAATCCATGGCTTCAATGTTCAAAGTAGCTTCTTTTTCTTCTTTTCTAGGTGAGGATGGACCCTCTGATACCTGCAGGATGGCCCACACTAGGTGCCACAGCGATATTTCGGGCCAAAGGACTTTCGGATTGTTCAAGTAGCAGAATGTGCTCTGCCACAGAATAAAATTACTCATCCGGTTCTCGCCGGACGTTCGGATCAAGATTTCTGGATCTGGGTACTTGCCGAAGTAGAAGTGCCTCTCCAAATCCGCCAATGGAATCGAATGTCTGTCTAATTCATTCGCTCCAATCCGTCTGATCGATCCATCATCCATGTCATCCATCTCCATTGGCATCTCCTCAATCATAGCCCATTTCTCTCTGCATGATTCCCGGACGGCACGGGTAATCTCGTCAGTCAAATTGTATGCGGCGCATATCAGAAGTATCGGGCCGGTGTTCCCCGCTGTGGCCACCATCGCCTTCTCGGCAGCTACTCTAACAGGCTCAGTCAAGAGCTTCAAGTCACCCAAGAAATCAACCTTGATGCCATAAGTATCGACAATGCTCTCTTCCTGGAGCAACCCTTCAATCTTTTCTTGCATTAGATCCATGACATTACGAATTTCGTCGGGCTCTCGTTTGAAATTGTCGATACTGAAGGCGAAGATTGTCACATACTTCACACCAATCTCGTAGCAGTATTTAAGCATGGACATGAGGGCCAAAAACCCAGCTCTATGGCCCTCGCCGTCTTTGAGGTTCCACTTTTGACCGTACCGACGGTTCCCATCCAAAATAAAGGCAATGTGATTGGGCATGGGGCCATGAGAGAGGACCTAAAAGAGAAATCTACGCAGGAAGCCATTGACGCCACCAATGAGTTTGAATAGGTAGCCGCCGCTTCTGCCATCCCCCATTTTGAAAATGCCTACACAAAAAAGCTAAGGCCATGTTTGGATCATGAAGAAGTGAATTGGATTGCAAAAAGACTTAGTTTCATCAACTGTAAATCATATTTATTTCATTTCAAATGGTGTGGTCCACCTTAGTTCCAAATATGGATGACTTTTGGGACATCCCATATTTAGAGGGAAGCCAGAAGATACACAATTCAGATGTTATAAACACATCTAGGTGGGGCTCCATAGGATGTAGAGAGGAAATTGAGGCTTGTAACAAAATTGCACTAATGAACAACTAAGAAACAAACATCAAAATATGGGTATTGGAGCATGTTTCACCCTCCGAAAATCTAAGTATGGAATAGGGAAAAGCTGAGTAGCTTGGACTTTTTAGGAGGGAGGGGGATAAATGGGGCCCACATCCCATCACCAAATCGTTACATGACCTTGATATGATTCATCCATGGTTAATTTTCGCTATGGGTGTTCAAATCAAGTCATTTTAAGTACCCATCAATTCCATCCGATGGATGTAGCGTAACTAAATGATCCAAATCATGGGTTCACTATCGATGAGTCCAACTTCAAATTCAGATTTATTGTTACTAACTTCTGATTAATCCTAGTTTTAGTCTTTAAATATCTGAGTCGAGTCAAATTAAGTTTTCGAGTCAACTCGAGCTAGCTAGACATAGAGTTGAGTTGAGCTGAGCTTTCGAGTTTTTAAACTAGGACAAAATTTCACCAATTACAAGCTGTTTCTAGTGTTAGATAATGGCTACACTATTGGCCATCATCATCATCCTTGTCAATGCGGTAATTGTTGCATTCATTATCATCATCACCATCATCTTAGTCATCTTAGTTAAGACATCAACATTCCAAGCCTTTCGAAATTGACTATGTCAAAGGCTCAAATTGATAGAACTATTAACACCACACACCTATTAGTTTTAATGTTCTTTGAATTGAATCGACAGTAATTATGAGTCAATTAACTAGGATTGTGAAACTTTACACATGTAATTTTATCGAACTAGAAGACCAAAAGCTAGTAGTGAGATTAGCCACTTATCTTGAGCTGGCAATGGACAATACTCCTCTAGGTAGTCAGAATTGATGATGAATGGTCTTAATCGTTACTCCATCATCCCTACATATACTGACACCCTTGGCCTATCTTCTCCCAATTTCACTTAGTGTGCACAATAGATGGGCAGCCTCAATCGTTTTGAGCTTGAATGGAGACAAATAAAAACTCATCTTATTTATAGATACACAATTAGGATGCCATAAACACATCACAGTGCCGTTTGAGAAATTAATCACATGGGCCATGAAGAGGAAATTTTAGCCTTGTAACAAATTGGCATTAATGAACACCGAGGCTCATTTGGATACCACTCAATAAGTAACTTTTTAACTTATGCTAAGTTAATAAGTTACTCCGCATTTTTTTTAACTTAGGTTAGTTTGATAAGCACATTGTAAAAGTAACTTATATTAAGAAAGTTATCTCTTTCCATAAGTTCTTTTTTTACTTTTCTACCCTCTCTCTCTCTCTCTCTCTCTCTCTCTCTCTACCACTATCATGTGATGGATGGTCCATATTAAATGAGGCCCCACATGACGGGCTGTCCACATCAAAGAAGGGGCCCACACAATGGGTGGTCCATGTCAAAGGTAGCCCACATTATACATGACCCACATCAAGGTGAGCCCACATAATGGATTGTTCACATTAAAGGTAAGCCTCAAATGATAAATGACTCGCATCCAAAGCTGGCCCCACATGATGGATGGCCCACATTGAAGGTGGGGCCAACACAGTGGACAGTCCATGTCAAAGGTGGGCTCCACATGAGGGCTGTTGGATATTGAAGGTGGTCCCACATGATGGACAAGTACATTGAAGGTGGCCCCACATAATGGTAGGTCCACATCAAAGGTCGGCCCCTAATCATGAATGGTCCACATCCAATGCAGGCCTGCATGATTGACAGCCCACATAGAAGGTGGGGCCCACACAATAGATGGTCCACATTGTGGGTGGTGGACATTGAAGGAAAGCTCCACATGATCAACACTTTATTTTGATGGTGTGCCCACATGATGGATGACCCACATCAAGGTGGGCCCCAGATAATGGACGATCCACATCAAAGGTGCCAAAGATGAATGACCCACATCTAAGGTGGGCCTTGCAAGATGGACAACCCACATCGAATGTGAGGCCTATATGACAGACCATCTACATCAAAGGTGGGCTCCACATGATGGGTGGTAGATATTAAAGGGTGGGCTTGAGTGATATTTACTTATCTAATGTTGGAAACGGAACATACTTTTCTACTTAAGATATCATTTTGTACCAAGCATACTTATCCGTTGGATTAGTAGAAATTGTTATCTATCGAATTAGTAGAAACTGAAATAAGCTACTCTAGGCATAAGTAGCTTGTGTAAACTAACTTGTGGCAACGAACTGAATCAGGTTCTACTTGCTTTGAGTTGACTCGGACAAGTCGCATAAGACAGATTGGAGTCTTAAAACTGCGATGGGAGGTAGCAACAATAGCATTGGTTTTGTATCTCCCGTTCAGCTCAAGAACATAGTTCTAAAACTTGGTGACTTGACTTGAAACTCCACTGAGGCAACTCAACTAGACAAGAAATTGAACCGATTCACTATTGATGGAATTTGAACTTCTACCCACAAGCAATGAAATTTATACATGTAAAATGTTTAAAATATCTACTATAAATGAAATTTTAATCCTACTTTAATATATGCTTATTTGAGTCGAGTCAAATCAACTTTTCAAGTCAACTCGACTTAGTTGGACATAGAATGAAGTTGAGCTTCCGAGTTTTTAAACTAGGCCGGAGAATTTGGGCACGACTTTGGTGGATCCCTGGATCCACTGAGGTGGGTGGGACCCTTGATTGTGGGGTCTACTGTGATGTATGTGTCCATTTGTAATGCATAATCTAAAAATGAAGTAGATCCAAAGTCCAGATGGACCGTATATAGTCCAGGAAACAATGGTGATTGACCATTAAAATCTTCTTATGGGCTACAAAAGATTTGGATCAAGATGAAATTTGTGTGATCTCTTCATCCATGTGTTTTTTTTTTTTTATTGTTTTTTTTTTTATTTTATCAACAGGTTGGATGGAAATACTCATACCGGTGGAATCCATGAAGTTTTTAATGATGGGGATTCAATCATCACTGTTTCATGTGTTGTGGTCCACCTAAGATTTGAATCAGCTTCATTTTTAAAATCATGCCCTAAAATGAGCTTTAAAAATGGTTGGACGGTGTGGATTTAAGGCAAATAAATCACTATGAGCCCCACAGTCAAGGGTCCCACCCACCTTGGTGGATCCTGGGTCTCACCTAATCCTTCTCCCTAACAATTTCACCAATTACAAGGGGTATCAAGTGTTCCATAATGGCTGTACTATTGGCCACCATGTCATCCATGTCAATGTCCTATTGTCTTTGTCATTGTCATTGTCACCTTCATCTTAGCCTTCTCATAGTTAGGTAATACATCAACATTCCCAAGTCATTAAAAAATTGCCATGTCTAAGGATCACATCAATGAGAGTACTGCTACACAAGCATGACCCACCTATTAATAACCCTTGGGCAACCCATCACATCACATGCACCTTCTGATAGACAAAGCAAGTAGAGAAAAGTCATGCCTCAGTTTTTAGCTTCACCAAACGGCAAAAAGTCCATTGATGCTTTGTTTGCTAACGTGGCATTACCCCGTTTTGCATGTTAGCCCAACCCATCACATGGAAGTATTTTTCTAGGGTGGAAGATTTTCATCTTAGAATTTGCATGATCTTAGAATTAATCTGAACCGTTCATTTTCTCAATACCACAATAGAGAGGATGCGGATTGTGTCTTGCCCCGCCTGGATGCATTACCATCGGGTGGACCTGTGGAGGGGTCCCACCGTGATTTATCCATTTATCCACTTGATCCATCCATTTTATAAGATCATTTTAAGGTATGACTCTTAAAAGGAGGAAGATCCAACGCTCAAGTGGGCCACACCAAATAGTGATGGGAACCTGGCACTATTATAGTGATGACGTCACCAGGGTCCACTCGCTGTTTGGTGTGGCCCACTTGAGCGTTGGATCTGCCTTGTTTTTGGGCCCATATCCTCGCATGATATCATAAAATGGATGGACGGAGTGGATAAACGGATATGTTTATGGTGGCCCCTCCATAGGTTTGCCCAGACAGTAATGCATGATCACGTTTCATTAACGATCCTTACTGACCTTTGAATCTTAGATTTGAGCATGAGCACTTAAAAATTCATCTTTGGGCGCAATCCATTTAACAAATGTTTCTTCCCATGGCCTGAGAGCATGGATCTAGAACATAAATGGTTAAGATCATGATTTAAAATGCAATCTGGGGTGAAAATCAGCCACGGTACCATACTGTGCTGGAAGATCACCTGACCCTAGAAAAATTCTTACGTGGCACCCATGAAAACGAAATTTCGAAATAATTGAAGTGGGTGACGATCACATGCATATGAATGCATGTGAATTATCACACGATTCCAGCTGTGTGGAGCCCACCTTTGATGGATGTGGACATGGCTTGGTGACTGGAAAAGCTCTATGAGCCCGGCCCACTATGATGTATGTGCTTCATCCATGCCGTCCATCCAGTTTGCTAGTTCAATTTAGAGCATGAGCCCAAAAGTGAGGTAGATCCAAATATCTGGTAAACCACACAAAAGGAAATAGTAATGATTGAGTACCCATCATTAAAAACTTTTTGGGGAAATGCAAAAGTTTGTTTTCCCTTCATCCATGTCCCTATATATGACTCAGTCAATTGCCACTATTTCCTCTGGTGTGGTCCACTTGAGATTTGGATCTACCTACTTTTGGGCTCGTGCACTAAATGAGTTGGACAAATGGATGAACAATATAGATAAAATACATATATCATAGTAGGGCCCACAGAGCTTTTCAAGTAGCACACATCACCAACATTGGTTCTTTGTGCTACACCATGCAATCCAAGTCCAATCAAAACCATTCATTGATTAATAATCCTGGTGGCACCCTCTAGCCCAAAGGACCAACCCTATATAAAACAGGGAGCCCGTACATTCACTTATTGTGGTTTACCTAAATTTTGAAATGCTTTTGAGGCTGGGTGTCTCTTAATTCTGATGGGGCACACCTTATGACTAGATCAGATGACATGCATAACATCGTGGACCTAGCATTCGATGTATAACTTGTTGGGATTTATTTGCTGAAAATAATAGATGAAAAATCGAAAACATAAATAAAATGATTTGAAAATAAAATAATTAAGAAAGAAAGATTTATGTGTTGAGTAAAGGCGTGACTGAGTCACTCAGCTTGAAACCAAATCTGCTCTCTCTGGGCCGTGTCCCAAAGACAATAGGATTTCTTGGATTGTTGACATCTAGGATACAATGACTATTGCCCGGTCTTGACGGTGCACTCACTGTACATGGGCTCGAAACAGTGTGTAGAATTTAAACCCGAGGTGATTGACTCGCTTGCAAACTTAGTTGATAAAACAGCAATGAACAAGAAAAAAAAACACTTGATTTCAGATTGATAAAAACGGATTAGAGGATAGGTCTATATATAAACCGTGATTAGGTGCTTGAAGTACCATTTCAAATGGGTTAGATCCGTTGAGTTTAAACCCAACAGGAGCGACCACCCAAACAGATGCATCTCTCTTGTTTGAAAATTTGCGCAAAAAGACAGATGCGAGTATACTTTCAGTCCACACATAGACCTAGACCTAAACCGGCACTGGCACCGGCCGACACGTGTGTGGTCAACAGTATAGATTTGAACTAATGACATAGCCCCTCATCGAACTAAATTCACATGTCCCCTGAGAATGAATTCAAGTAGCTCAAGTCCAATGCCAAAACTCCATCTTAAAATACAACACTAACTTTTTATATATGGCCAGCAGCCTCCAATGTCTCACCTTGTTCCCTTTTATGTGGCCCACATAAGTCATGGATCAGGCAAGATTGTGGGATCCAGGTCTGCATTGGGGTTGCGTCTGAATCTGATAGATCGGACAGTGTAACAGGATGGGTCCGACGCAGCTCAAAACATATGGTAATTCGATATGTTTGGACGCATGTGACCGTTACTTGTCAAAGTACCTTCTGAGGACAGCGTGTTTACCACTGTCACACCAAAAATAACGGACCAGAATCCTCAACCACACCTGTTTTTTTTTTTTTCGCAGAGCGCAAAACATTCAAGCTTTTTAGAGACACCATGTCGTATATGAGAAATATACTCCGTCTATCATGAGTGGTCCTCGATGCTAAGCCACATGGCAAAAAATCATCCACATCCACAATTCAGGTGGACGACACCACAGGAACAATGAAGATCGCATGCCAACCATGGGTTCCTGTGTGGGGCCAGCATGGTGACCTTTAATCACTATAGGTGTGATTCACCAGGATGCAAAATCTTTCCATCCGGTTTTCAAGCTCATTCTTGAGCATAGTTCCAAAAATCAAGCAAATCCAAATCTCAGGTGAACCACACCACAAGAAACAGTGATGATTGAATGTTCACTATTAAAAACTTTCCAAGGCCCACTGTAAGCAGATCTGTAATGTTTATTTTCCATCCAACCTGTTGATAAGGTCCACCAGAACTAGTTGAAGGGAAAATACAAAGAGTAGCTTGATCCAAATGTTTTGATGGCCTACAAAAAGCTTTGAATGCTCATTCACCACTTTTCCAATGGTGTGGTCCACCAGATATTTGGATCTGCTTAAGTTTTGGGACATCATCCTTAAACGAGCTGAAGAAACGGATGGACGATGTGGATACAACAAGGTGGGCCCCACATGGCACAGATAACACCCACTAAGCTATTATTTGGTAACAGCTAATCCACTCCCCTTGACCATGAGGCTTATCTTGATGTATGTGTTCTATACTTGGTGTCGCCTGTCTATTCTTTTTCAACTCAATTTTAGAGCATGAGACAAAAAATAAAGTAGACCTACATTTCAGGTGGGCCATACCATAATAACTTCTTGTGGGCCACAAAAATAATAGATTCAATTGATATCAGTATTTTCCCTTCATCTAAACCCATGTGACCTTACCAGCAAGTTTAATGGAGATAGAAAGCTTTTAATAGCGGGTGTTCAATGGTCACTCTTTCTTGTAGTGTGGTTGTATTAATATTTTGATGTGCTTTATTTTTTATTTGTTTTTTGAACTGAGTTGAAAGAAAGAATGGATAGCATGAATATACAACACATACATCAAAGTGGGCCCCATAATAAGTCCCTTGCTCACTAAGTTGTTACTCCGATCTCACCTAATTCACATCCAGGGTGGGCCCCAAGATGGAGTCCTCACCCACTAAGGTATTACCCTGACCTCACCTAATCTTGGTCCGAGCTGCACAGAAAGTGGATCAGCTGTTATTGGGGGAACAGCTTAGTCAGCGTTTCCCCAACCGTGTGGGGGTGATCTTGATGTGTGTGTGTCTATATATATATATATATATATATATATATATATATATATATATATATATATATATTCCGCTGTCTGTTTGTTTTTCCATCTCATTTTACGACGTTATCCCAAACCTTAAGAAGATTCAAACCTCTAGTGGACCATATCACTAGAAACAGTGATAAACGACTATTAAAAACATTTTGTGGGCCACAAAAGTTTTGTATCCAGCTGATCTTTATATTTTCACTTCATCTAGATCTTCTTGACATTATCAACAGATTGGATTGCAAATAAACATTACCAAAACTTTATGATGGGTTCTTTGGAATTTTTAATGGTGGAGCACTCAATCACCACTGTTTCCAGTGTTCTGGTCCACTTGAGATTTTGATCTTCATAATTTTTGGAATCCCATCCTCAAATGGGCTGGAGAAACGGATGGACGGTGTGGATATACAAAATATCATCCATGTGGGCCACACTTTAGGGCTAACACCCACTATGCTGTTCCCCGGGGTAACACCTAATTTGCTCCCAGCCGCGCCAAGGTAACTCAGGCTAGGACCCTATGGGTATTATTTTTTCCAACCATGAGCCAACTGAATGCAACTTTCAGGAGATCCACTCGGTCGATGCCGTACTCGATTTTATGTAGACCATTGAGTGGATTAGGTGAGACCCGGGATCCACCAAGGTGGGGGGACCCCTGACGTTGGGGCTCACAGTGATGTATGTGTCTTAAATCCACACCATCCAACCATTTTGAAAGATCATTTTAGGGTGCGATACCAAAAATGAAGCTGACTCAAATCTTAGGTGGACCACACCATAGAAACAGTCATGATTGAATTTCTACCATTGAAAAATTCATGGATTTCACTGGAATGTTTTTTTACCAATATTTTCCATCAAACCTGTTGATGAGGTCACAAACATTTAGATGAAGAGACCACATAAATATCATCTTGATCCAAAGTTTTTGTGGCCCACAGTAAGTTTTTAATGGTCAATCAGCACTGTTTCCTGTACTATGGCCCATCTGGGATTTGGAACTGATTCATTTTTTGGATCATGCCGTAAAATGAGCTTTCAATACAGATGGACGGCATGGATGTAGTCACATACATCACATTGGCCCCACAGTGAGGGGTCCCACCCACCCTGGTGGATCTGGGGTCTCACCTAATCCGCTCCCGACCATTGAATTCAAAAATCATGATCATCCAAAAGCTGGCCACTTCATATTGAAATCATGAAACTTCCACCACTAGTTTTGCGTGGGAAACACGGTGGTGTTTATATGTCATCCATTGAATGATCTGCCTTCATGATGAATGAAATAACAAAATAACAGGTTTTAGGTATAAATTTTTTTAGTGGCCCACCTGAACGGTGAATCATCTTTTCTTTTTTCCTTTTTTTTTTTTTTTTGAATGCCCAACGAGGTATAATGTACTTGATGGACGGTGTAGATTTTATCCACCTAAAGTCTTTTTTCCCCCGTTGATGTAAATCCGGTGGGTACGGCTGTTTAAGCTAGCATGCATGCTTGCCATGTCACGTCAACACCGAAAGAGAGGAAAAACTTTGATACTCTGACAGTGCTGTGGAATGATACTCAGGCACTTAAATATTTCTTAAAAAATCGAATATGTCATATAAATAAGTCAAATCAAAAGGTTCAAATTATGTGAAATATATAGTTTAAACGCACTATGAATTAAAAGTTACCTTTATTTATTTATCTCGTTATCAGATAGTTGGGACATTTATTGGACGGTTAAAATGTAAAATATCAAATGATTTTGTTTCAACAAACAAGTGTCCATGAATCAGAGGTTAGGATGGATCAACCAGTTGATTTTGGTACTGATATTTAGCTACAGTAGGTTCCACAATTTAGTCTACATGCCAAGAATATCATTTCTAAATCCATGTGTACCAAGCGTCATAGGCAGTAGGGCCGAAAGTGCCTATGATTGAAAGTCGGGCACCTTGGTTCAGGCTGGTGCTAACCTAACTTAAGGTCCAATACTTCAACCCTAATCCGATCTCAGGTTCTTAACCCAAGTCTAACCTAAGTGGCTCGATCGAGTTGGCCAGGTTGGTACATACTAATAGTTTCATTATTACATTCTAATATTACATTTCGATATGAGACTTATATTTTGCACCTATAGTTTTTTAATTATATATGTAGTTATTTATGGTAAAAAAGTTTATATTTTTTAAACAAGCAAGCCAAAATATAAGATAACTATTACTTTAACACTCAAGTATATCAAATTTTGAGCATTATAAATTTACTTACTAAAATAATATATACTAATAAATTTACTTAATTAAAATATAATAAAATTATAAATAACTTATGTATAGATTGAGTTTGGCAAGTTGGGTTGGGTGACCTGATATCTTGACCCAAGCCCGACTTAAGCTTTATTAGGTTGGTGTTTGGATGGTCGAACCCAAGATCAAACTCAATATTTCATGCTGGAGCCCAACCCAATGTCAACTCGCCCGACTTTCAGCCCTAAGGAATAACTCCCGAACAGCATAGTATCAAATAACTCCCAAAAATGAAAAAGCTACAGCGGATGCCTATTTTAGGGTCCATCAGTTTCAGATGGAGACAGGGTACTAGCCCCTCCAGGACCTAGTTAGGGATGAACGGTCCTGTCAGTGGATTTATGTGGTACACCGTGATGTATATGTTTTATCCACACGGTCCATCCATTTTGAAAGATTATTTTAGAGTGTTGTACCAAAAAGAAGGTAGATCGAAGGTTCAAGTGGACCACACCAAAGGAATCAGTGGAGATTGAAAGCATACAGTTATAAACTTCTTGGGGCCACAGGAGTTTTGGATCAAGCTGATATTTATGTTTTCCTTTCATCTAGGTTTACGTGAACTTATGAACATGTTCGATGGTAAATAAACATCACGGTTGGCCCTAGAAAGCTTTCAGCGGTAAGAGTTCAATCCCCATTGCTTCTTGTGGTGGGGTCCACTGGAGCGTTCAATCTGCCTACTGTTGTGCTCATGCATTAAAATGATCTGTCAAAATAGATGAATGGCATGGACGAAATATATACATCACGTTGGCCCCACAGAGCACCTCACAGGACCGTCCGTCTCACCAATCCGCGTCCATCAGTCTCCTTTCCTTCTCTCTATCTTACTGGTGAAAAACTTTGATACTCTGGCAGTGTGATGGCTGATACGCAGGCACTTAGAATCTATTTACAAATTGCACACGTGGCATTCAATATCCTCATTAATCAGTCCAAATTATGATATACATTGTAAGTGTACCAGAACCAAAAATAAACTTTATTTGATTAACCGACTCTCCAATTGCTGGACATTTATTGGACAGTTAAAATGCAAATATCCAACGGTCCTATTTCCACAAACAAGTGTCCACGAATCAGAGGTTAGGATTTTTCAACCAATCAGAGGTTTTATTGAGTCAATATATGCCACGTGTATAATTTATGAGTGCCTGCGTTTCAAGCGTCATACGCAGGCTGATTATCACATAACTCGTGTAGACCCTTCGTTTGGTGATTGAATTCTACACCATTGATTTGTCTGGGCCCACAAATATCATCCTAAACTGCATATCCTAACCATCCAATTAATGGAATTTTTTTATGTAATACAATCACAGTAAACCTTTTGCTAGAATAAGCAGAAATAGAAAGCTTAGATGGCTAAGTAACCGTCTTACCTTGAAAGCTATATACGGAGCTTCCGTGTATATCCGGCACTGAGAGGGGGCTACGAAAGAGAGACGGTTATGCTATATACCCACAGTTGGTTTTTCCTATGTCGCGACATAGATTCACCAGTATGTGTCGCACCATGGGGCCCGCATGCGTGCATGTTCTGATGATTAAATCTGTCTATTTATCTTGTGAGATGATATATAACTTATAGCCAAAAATCAGGCTTCAAGTTGATCCTGACCTTCGATCTTTAGACATGAATGTATCTACGTATCTTGATGTTCAGAATCGTCGTTTCATTATACAATTCTATAAATGCTTTAATAGAAAAATTATACCTAAAATAGACGGTTCCGATCATCAGATCATCTCATCATGTGGGCCCAATACAGCGACAGATGTGGCAATCCAAAGTTGCTGCGAAATGAACTCATGCTTGCAGGTCATACGCTTTCCGTGACTCGGAATCAAGAGATTCCGTCAGTAGTTTCGTGGGAAGGTTGGTTTTAGGGCGTTTACATCGATACCCAGCCTGATTGATAAATGGACCTTTTCTTTTCTACTTATGGTCAGAAAGTAATACAAAGTTTGTACTATCGTAAACCAAAAATAGAAATTGTGGGTGTTTCTATCAAAAGGGAAGAAGAAAAAGAAAATAAAGGGTGGGCCCGTTAATCAGGTGGGGTAATCATGCTTCCATGCATTTCGTAGCAAGCACACGCCGTGCACATGATTGACAGCGGTGAGTGGGTACTGATCAGTCGCGGCTGACCATCCATCGCCTTGCCATTCAAGGTGGGGCTGACAAGTCCGTCCATTTGATGGGCCTCATTTTGGTTAGGTTGGTGATGGTATATCACAATTAGCAGACGATCCTGACGATCTAACCAATGACCACCAAACAGACGGTTAAAATAAAGATGGGATCAGGGAAATCGTTCCTTGGTAGAGCGGGTAGACCGTCCGGATTGCAGAATTTTTAGATTACCACTCACAGCAGGGCAAAGTGCAGGGATGAGAATGGGCCGTAGCCAGCCCGGCATGGGCGCGACTTGGCTGGTACCCCAGAACAAGCGATGTGGATGGTACCCTGACCGTGGAGTCCACCACGATGCATGCCGCGTCCATCTATTTTGCCCTTCGACATGAATGAGCCCCACATCACATGAATGGTGGATGACTATTAAAAACTTTATTGGGGGCCACACCCAGGTCCATAGCTCAAGTGGCAGACTGAGCGAAGATAGCCTCCTTTCAACAAGAAGGTCATGGCGCCCCCCCCCCCCCGAAAAAATTCTTAAAAGTTTTGGATCTGATTACATCTGCTCTCACCAAGTCCACACCATTTATAAATGGGTCGGGTATAATAGGTCCGGGTCTAGATCAAGTATGCAAGCATTTTACAAGGCTTAAAATCGGGTCTAGATGGGTCTGGGCTAAACGGGTCCCTTGAAACATAGACCAAACCCGTCCACTTACTAAATGGGTTCGGGTCGGGTCGGGTCGGGCCTAACATAAAGGAAACCAGACCCAAACCCGTTTAACAACTGGGTCTATTCTTGGACCCAGACCCGTACCATTTAACAAATGGGTCGGGTCTAAATGAGTTGGGTCCGAGTACCCCATCGGGTCCGCTGACCTATTTACAGCCCTACTCTCACATGGTAAATACTCTGGATCCACGGAGCAACTGAAAATTCTCAACTAGTGATCTTCGAATCCACAATGAAGAGATAAAAGATGAAGCTTTATTGAGAAAAATAATAATGAATAATTGTCTGAACACGATTAAAACGGTCTTATACTACTAGGCGTGAAAGAAACCCTAAAAGACAATATTAGAAAGAGTTCGAATAAAAAACGGAAAGTAATTGTCAAGTTCGCGCAAAATTGCGGAACAAGTTGGTCGGCCAACTGAGGTTGTCAGTCGACCGAAGTTGGAAGTCGGCCAGCCAACGGCCTCAGGTCGGTCGGTTGACAAAGGGCTAAAACAATCTAGGGAGTTGGGACCCTGGTTGGGTTAATTCGATCGGCTGATGACCAAAAACCAGTCGGCCAACAATGATCCTAAATAGTCAAGGGACTGGACTGGATTCCAGCCAATATTCGGTCAGCTGATGGGCCTAATTCGGTCGGCCGACAAGCTCTTGGTGGGCCATTTCTCTTGATCTTTAGCTCCTTTCTTCCCTCCTTGCTTTGATCCATCCTCACCATGTATTCTTCAATAATCATCTCTACATCAGTCCCCTTACTTCAAAAGAACTCAGCCTTGAGTTCTCGTTCACATTAGGTTCATGATACTCGAACAAGTCCGCAACTTTAAATGTTTTTGAGATCTCGAACTCTTCTGAGAGGTCTACTAAATAGGCGTTGCCGTTTAGTTTCTTGAGGATCGGTACCAGACTAATTTTCTTGTGCTTCAATTTGTTGTAGGTGTCGAACGAAAAACGTTCCTGGTGTCGATGAACCATAACTGTGGACCCTCGCCGTTTCGCGCTCCCACACGACGTTCTCGTCCCTTCCCCTTTCGGAAAAGAAGGAGAGGATGCGTGAGTGCGAATCTCCGTTTGTGCCACTGGCTTGCCTCGTTCTCAAGGGCTTTGTTTGGTTGTCATGTTTAAGCTGGATGTGTTTAAATGAGTTTATATAAGATCAGAGTCGCCACTAGCTAATTACTTCGAATCTACAGTCGGCTAGACCCCGTAGAAACGTTAGAGAAGGGGATCCGAAGATTCCTTCCTCTAAAATGACTCCTTTTGATCTGCGGCCAGAGATTGGAGGTAAGGGATTACGGTTACAGGGTGGGAAGAGGTTAAGCACCCCACACATTGCCCGTACCGAAGTACGGTCTCTACTTCACAGAATCAAACTAATACTTGAAAGTCAGTTTTAATCCTCGTACATTCTCATAGATGACATGATGCATGAATGCAGGTTTGAACAGTAAGAGTTTCTGATGGGCAGGTTCCAACAACAGGCAAGCCCAGAGCATACGCACGAACTGACAAGTGCTTAATATAAGACGTATGCAGTGTGCTTAAATAATCAAGGTGCTTTATAGTGAAGCATGAATGCATGTCTGAACAGTAAGAGTTTCTGATGGGCAGGTTCCAACAACGGGCAAGCCCAGAGCATACGCTCAAACTGACAGGTGCTTAATATAAGACGTATGCAGTGTGCTTGAATAATCAAGGTGCTTGCAGTGAAGCAGGGGGGTTGGAAGAAAAGTAAATGTTGCACTTATGCTAGATGCAAATGAGATGATGCTGGAAAAAGAGTAGCTAGATGGACGGAGGTGTCGCAAGGGTTGACTTCGAGTGGCTGGATCAAGACTTGGATGGCTTGGGAGACTTGGACCAGTGGTCAAGCTGGGCTGGACCAGGGCTAGGCTCTCCTCACTCGGGCTCTCCCTGGTGGAGGAATGGGCTAAAGGGTGGAGAGGAACTCAGACGGACGGTCGCTGGACTGGGCGGATTGTTATGTTGAAATGAGAAGGGGAGGGGGGTATTTATAGCAGCGGGCAGTGGCAGAACTCGTAAATAGTTTTAGGGCGGCCCGCTGTGGGCCGCCCGTACGATCATTCCTCGATTTCCAGCGAGGTACGGTCGTTCCCTCGGGGCTGCTATTTAGCTCGATGGGTCGACTCAGTGAGTTGACTCAGTGGGTCGACTCAGTGATTTGACTCGGCGGGTTGACTCGACGGGTTGACTCGGTATTTTGACTCGACGAGTTGACTCAGCGGGTTGACTCAGTGGGTTGACACAATGAGTTTGACTTTTTTTAGGATTTTTTGACTGGCTTTTCTTATGGGGGGTTTTTCAGGCTAATGTTTAGGACTGGGTTGACTGGGTTCAGGCTTGAATTGGGCTATGGATTGGGGCTTACAAGGGTGAGTTTGGCTGAGTTTAGACTTGGGGTTTGGGGGTATGGTCCTCCATTCATCCAGCTATCTCTACCAACAGTATAGCCGAAGGTGGGGTGTCTACAGATGCCCCTCTTTGGCAGAGGTTGCGTGTAACCGAATGCCAAAGCGAGTGGACACCCCACTTCTGACCTGGTCATTCATAGATCATGGTCTGAAATCTTTGCTTGCCTTTGCATCTGTGCCAGTTGATCGTTTGGAAACCGATCACTCGCACATATCGCGAGAGTTTGGAGAAAACGTTGCGATTGTCCCTGCATGCGCTGCAACCTAGGTACCCAATCGCAACCCTTCCATTCCCGATCGGTACTAACATCGGAAAGGTACAGCAGAGCCTCTGCTTCGCTAGTCTTACGAGGTTGCTGACCTTGAGACTGATTGTGTGATGTTTGATGTTTTCCCAAATCACTCCAGGAGTACTTGTTTCGCTTGACTGTCAAAGTGGTTAAACGCCCTGCGTCAGATAGTCTTACGGGATTCTACTACGCCGACTTGGACTCAGTCAAGGTACTTCAGGCATTTACGCCTAGGTATGTGCGGGTGAACTCTTTCCACCCAATCTGCTGATTTTGATACTTGGGTTAAAATTCATTATTTCCACCTGTTCAAGTGGCTTCTTTGACCGAGCCTTTTGGCTTTCATCTTTTGTATCTTGGCATGTGGTACGACCGCACTGACAATGGAGTTCAGTTCGACCGTACTTTGAGTGCATTGGATCCGATGGTCTCCGGGGAAACCGCGAGACATCGGATCTTATTTGATTTTTACGTCGGCTCCTACCCAGAGATATGAAAGATCTCCTGGTGTGTTGGAGGCAGAACGCTCTACTTAGAAAATATTTTTTGGATTTTTGAAAAGATACCCACTATGGGGAGTAATACTCCGTGGGGTTTTTATTTGCAAATGGAAATATTTTTTTGTCTTTTTGAAATGGAAATCTGGTTTGCATGCGCCTCCACTAAGGATGCCTGTGGGGTCTTTGGCTAATCGACTTTATTTTGAAAGCAAGTAAACATGATGATTGATGCGATGGATGCTGATGCATGGAGATGCATGATGAATGCATGGCTTGGATCATTCTCTTTTAGTTTGATGATTTTACTTTTGCTGGAGATGCAGAGAACTTGGAGCTTATTGCTTCTAGGGTTGTGCTTCCCTGGGGTTTTTCTTTTTAATGCGGATGTTTGGTCAGCGGGTTGGTCACGATCCCGACCCGTGGTCGGTCAGGTCCATCGTCCCAAGATCACAAGATGCTGTTTCTTTGCTAATGAGAATGTACGAGGATGTTATCTGACCTCAAGATGTTCTTCTGGGCATAAATGCTATTGAGACAGTGCTTAGTCACCAGTTTTGGTCAAGATTCCAATTTGTGGGCGATTGGATCCGTCATCCCAAATTGTGAAGAGAGTGGAGTTCAAGACTCCTGAAGTGTAGTGCTGGGGATAGTGCCAATTTTTGTGATTTTTGTGAATATGTGATCCGAATCTTTATCTGAGTGGTCAGGATAGAGATCGGTTATTGAAAGCGAGGAAATATTTTTGTGTTTTGAAAATTTTTGGCTTGCAAGCAAGGGAAACATTTTTTGTGATTTTCGAAGTATTTTCTTTGAAAGCAAGAGAAATATTTTTGTGATTTTTGAAAATATATGATTTGAAAGTAAAGGAAATATATTTTTTGTGATTTTTGCAAGTATTTGATTTGAAAGCAAGGAAAATATTTTTGTAATTTTTGTAAATATTTGATTTGAAAGCAAGGGAAATATTTTTGTGATTTTTGAAGAGGTGATTTTGCAATGTTTTTGTATTTTGTGATTTTTCTGAAATGCAGGGAAAAGTATGGAATTTTCATCCACTTCCAGCTTCTACTGCTGGTAAGGCACCCGATCCATTTTACGTCAACGAGCAAGATAAGTCTCACACAGTTAAGTGCCGTAGTTTTACATCTTCGGATGAGGAGATTGTTGAGGGTTTTCAGTCAACACACCCACAAAGTTGCCTGTTCCTCATGTGCAATGCACATAGACCACGTATCGTCCGACGGACTCCTTTGGCCACAAAATGAGCCACATCCTCACATTTCCCTTAGTCAATCCAGTTTGGGGCCTTACGTTGCTCACAATTCCATGAGGGTGCGCTCCACCTCCCAACAGCCTTAATCCCCTTCATGAGTTTTGGGAACAGGGAACATCCGTCAGATTCAACAGCGACTTCCAAATCAAGGTTGTCTATCACAGTGCGTTCAACACGAACAGGGTTGCGGAGTTTTGCCCGCCTCAGCCCTTACCTGTTTAAAAGATTCCAGACACCCGTACGATCAAGTGTCAGCCATGCCTGTAACAGGTTAGGAAAGAAAGCCCCCGAGAAGTTAATCCCAGTGTAATTTTAGGTCTTCGGACTGCTGGAGATAAATTTGTGCAGTTGAAATTGATGGTGAAATTTTTATTTTTTATTTTTTTATTTTTTTTTTGAAAGGGTTCCAGAGTTCAAATCAAGTATTTGAGATTGATACTAGTTTTTATGGAAAACTCAAAAGTCTTTTTGGTATTTTGGAAATGATCCAGGTCATCAGATCCTGGCCTGGACGGCTGGGATTGATGCCGATTTTTTGTTGAAAGCAGGAAAAGGTCCCCCGAGAAATTAATCCCAGTATAGTTTAAGGTCTTCGGACCGAAAACTGTACAAAACAGGAAAAACATATTTTTTTGTTTTTTTTTTTTAAATGTCCGGTGTCAGCGGATCTTGATTCGATCCAGACTGATGCCGGTTTTTATTGAAAGTCCCTCGGGATCTTTGATCCCGACGTAGTTTAAGGTCTTCGGACCGAAAATATGTACAAACAGAGCAATCACTTTTTTTTTTATTTTTTTGAAAAATGTCCGGTGTCAGCAGATCTTGATTCGAGCAATTAAGACCGATGCCGGTTTTATTGAAAGTCCCTCGGGATCTTGATCCCGACGTAGTTTAAGGTCTTCGGACCGAAAATATGTACAAGCGAAAATACATTCTTTTTGATGATTTTTTTTTAAATGATCCAGGCTGTTGAATCTCAATTTGAACTATCAAGATTAACACTGGTTTTTATTGAAAACCTCTCGGGACGTTGATCCCGACGTAGTTTAAGGTTTTCGGACCGATGATTTTTAAGGTTGGGCATACTTACCTTGCTTTGTTTAGCTTTTGATAGGGCTGATTGTGACTCGAATGGTCTGGATTGCTTGAGTGGGCCATGTGGACCCTTTCCAAACTTCAACTTTACTTTGGAGCACTTATCCTTGATGTTTTGTGAGGCTACAAAGGCTTCTTATGGTGTGGATGATGACTTGAACGACTCAGATCGCTTGATTTGGCCTTGTGGGCCCACTTGATGATCAGATCTTGGGTTTTGGCTCTCTTTCTTGATGATCAAGCCTTTGATCTTGCTATTTGATGGCTCATTTAAGCTTTTCCATGGTTTAGATCGTGATGATCTAGTCTTTGAATGGCTCAGATTGCTTGTGGGCCCCTCTTGGTCAATTTTCCTTCTCTTTGACTTGATCAGGCCCATGTTGGCCGCATGACTTCCTGATTGGATAGGTGGGGTACCTTCCAAATGATTCTGATCAACCTCAAACGAAATCTGGAGTGGATTGGGGCCTTGGGCGGCCCTCAGGGTGCCATCTGCTGATGTAGACTATCAGCCTTACCTACCAACGACCATGGAGCCAATCCTGCGGAGAGAGAGGGAACGCGTCCGTACGGGCAGCCCACAGAGGGCCGCCCAGGACTCGCCTCTTGTGCGGCCTGGGCTGGCCCTGGTTCAGACAGTGAGAACATTCCCCTGGCTGCTGTCTCCCTCATTCCTGTACCTGATTTTTCGACCCGGCCATGAATCTCCTCCTTGTCTCTTCTTTCCTTCTCTTTTTGTCCTCTTCTTGGTTTGTCCTTTCTCAAGCAATGGATGGTGAAGATTTAGGGGCTGTGGGGGCTGTCCATGGTGGGTCCCACACTTCAGATTTTCAATGGAGCTTAATGGAGGAGAGATGCCTTTGATAGATGGGGCAGATGGAGCATTGAAAATGGGAGTAGATGAAGGCTTGAATGTGGTGGTTGGAGAGGCTTTGAATGCCCCCATTAATGGTGGCATGGCTGGATTTTCATATTTAAATGGGGCCTTGGATGTTGGGACTTTTGATGGTAGAGATAGGGCCTTGATGGACATTGATGGGCTGATCTTGGACTTCCTTCTGGTACCTGTGAGGAGAGAAAGCACTTTAGCACAAGTGTTGAAGTATAGAAGCAAGGGGAGAGATGCTTACCTTTTGGGGAAGATGATCAGGAGAAAGGCACTCACGGAAGGTACCCCGTTAATTGACTGGACGTTTACTTTGAAAGCCCTGTAAGATTTTTTTTTTTTTTTTTTCATATATGCGAATAAGGAAAAATGATTTTTTTTTTGTTTTTTTTTTTTTTGCAAATCATGAAGTAAAAATTTGTGTCAAGTGCTTATCTATCTGTGCGTGATTTGGACTTGTGCTTTTAGATGTGGGAATCAGAATATTTGACTCAGCCTGATGTCATACTCGATTTTCTTCATTATTCACCAAGGGTCCTGGTCCCCTTAAGATAATGCGCAATGGTATCCTGACTCTAAAATTTGGGCAGATCTTAAAAGAATTCTTGACTCATGGCCATCATCCTTATTTCCGTAGAATCTTCATGTTGCCCGGATCTTTCATGTACCTGCTTTTTTTTCTTTTCTTTTCTTAGTCATTATTACCTGCAACGCCCTTTCGGGTTTTCACTCCGTCCGGCTTGCCCGTCATTTTTTTCCGTGGAGCCCTTTCAGGTTTTCACCACGTCCCCGGTATTTGATCTTGCCTACCCTTTGGCAGCTATGCTGTTTTTACCCTTGGCGCCTTTTCGAGTTTTCGCCAAGTCCGCTGTGTGTCCACTGTTTTTACTCGGAGCGCCCTTTCGGATTTTCACTCCGCCCTCTTTGTTTAAGCACACATCTCTTTTCTTTTTTTGTTCTTTTTTTTTGGATAACTGCGGTGACCAGAGGTCAGGAATCCGTCGTTGCCGGCCGATGGTAACCTTTCGGCCCTTATCTTAAGTTACAATGGCAGAGCTGTCGGCCTTAGCTACAGACCCTTCTGAGGTGGATGGATGGATAGATGTGTTTCTTTTGGATCGATTTTTCTCGGGTGCCTTGCTTTGGCTTCCTTTTTCTCTTTTCTTCTTCTTTTTTTTTTCTTTTCTGTATTCTTTTTTTCCTCTTTTTTTGTATTCCCTTCCCCCCCCCCCCCCCTTCTTTTTTTTGTATTTTTCTCTTTATGAATCCCCTTATTTGAAACACTTGTTGGTGGACGGAAGGGATTCTCAGAGGTCTAAGCCTTGACTTCTTGACTTCAGCTCTACTAATGTAACTTTTGATAAGGTTGGATTGGCTTACCTGTGAGAGATTTTCACGTTGTCGACGTTGATTGGCTCTGGAAGATCATTACCCCTCAGGTTGGTGAGTTGAACGGTGACTCCCAGAAGAACTTCTCTGATTCTCAGGGCTTGCCCTTCGAGTCTGACAGATGCAACAGTGCTTGTTGTAAACCCGATATGACTTTTCATTCTTTGGCTTCATTCTTCATCAGCACTCACGGTGACATAATTTTGACTCGAACTCGTAGGTCTGTCTTCTGATTTTAAGCTTCTCGAGGAACTCCTCCATCCTTAGATTTCGAAGGACGTCCCATTGCCAATGTTGATAGCATGTGGGAACCCTTAACAATTGATGATGTCATTCTTCATGAGAATTGTCGTGCGAGATCAGAATATTACCTCCATCCACTTTGTGCTGCAATCAACTGCCTCAAGTATATGCGTATGACTGCTAGATGATGTCGAGTCGATCTTTCTTCTGATGTAGATACCTCATACAGGGAATAGCTGGAGCATTGTCAGGTTGAAGCGCACACATGGATTCGATGTGCATGCTGTTGACACTTGAAGTATTTGCTGACATATTGGCCACAATCTTGTCTTCATTGAGCTGCGAGATTTCTTTGATCATTCGTCTGGTCACATACTCCAGCATGAAATGCAAGCATAATCTTGGCAGTATCCTCTTGATAGGCTTGATGAGTTTTTGATCGAGTCTGGATAAGTCTTCATAGGACGCAAGATTGGGAAGTCATGACTTCAAAAATTCAATCATTCTCTGCTTATTTTTCAGGGATAAGGAATCTCAATGCACACTTCCTTATGGGTCTCAAGAGATCCTAGGTTTATAATTTTGAAATTTTTTTTTAATATGACATCGGCTTTTGGTTCGAACTTTCGAGGAGACCCTCTAAGTTTGGGAGTCAACTCATTATTTTCCTCATAATTGGCTTTATCCAGACCCCCTGAGTTTGAAGTTCAACTCTAGATTGAAATCACATGAATCAACTTCATACTCAAGTGCTTTGACAGACAGACTTGACACTTTATTGAAAAAGATTTCTAAAAACCTTTTTTTTTCAAAGATTTTCTAGTTTTTTGGAATTTTGTGAATATCTTGATTTTTTTGAACTTTTTGGACTTTCTGAAATTTGAATTTTTTTTTTTTTTGAAATATTTGGTGTTTTGGGTTTTTGAATCTTCTGATTTTTTTTTTGAATTTTTTGTAAAAGACCCGAGCAAGGCGACGATGTGAACCAGGTGTTGCCTGATTTGGCTCAGGGAGTCGAGCACTGTCGACTTTTATTGTGCCGTCATGGGGACTACAAACCTGTTACTGCCCTACACTCCTTCCCCTCAGGAGGCAGGGCTAGAGGGATCAGTAGGCCAACTCTCATCGCTGTGCCCAAACGTCATGGCAGATCTGAAATTGGGCTCCGAGTCGGTGTCGGATGCGATTTCTCCTGGTTCATCCTCGATGAGTTGTAGCTCTTCGGGTTCATCCGGCTGAGGTAGGACTAGGATGGCAGTCCAGTCGATCTGGGGAAATTTCTGTCCCTTGCTTGAGTCTTCTTTGGGCAACTCTATCAGACCCAATCTGCTCACTTGATCATCGAAGGTGGAATCCAACCCCATCATCAGGATAGATAATCCTTGCATTGATGAACTGGATTGGTGTGCAGATGCAGAGATTGCCTTCTTGATGACCCCATCTTCTTCTGATACTTCTGTGCTTTGGTTTCCTAATCCGAGTAGGCCGATATCGTAGTCTTTCTCTATCCACATTCTCTTGAACTCCCCGGACTCGGGTCGAGTCTTGATATTCGAGTTGATAATAGAAGGTTTGATGCTCGACAGGAAGGAAGATGTAGTTCATCCGACGGGACATGCGCGAGGGAAGTAATTTGCATTGTGATGGTATGAGACCTCCCCATTAGAGCGTTGTACGTCCATGGCTGAGATGGTAAGCTCTCGGAGGTTGGATGCTTCTACCATGGGAAATTGTCCGGGATCGGTAATGATGGTGATCACCCTATCTCCGAAGATGTGCTTGACCCTTTGTTGAAGATTTGAAGAGATGACACCGATTCTGTGAAACCAGGTCCGATCGGAAAGGAGATGGAATGAAGATGAGATGTCTAAGACCTGAAGAGTGATGGTTGATGTTTTTGGATCGATCCGAACCTGGACATCAATCTCCCTTTCGACCTCCTCGATAGTGGCCACATAATTGAAGCTGGGCCCCAATTCTGCTAGGGCATGTGGCATGCTGTCCAAGGAAGGGTCTTTTTCTTGGAGGACGATGGCTGAAGTAGAAGCCGAATAGACAGGTGCGGTGGGCAAGTTGTGCCCCTGGTTGTTTGCTGGAGAAACGGACAGGCTTTGCCCTTGGTAAGCTGGAGTGGGCAAGCTGTGCCCCTGATTGACTATTGCTGAGACGGGCAGGTTGTGCCCCTGGTTTGCTGATGCTGTGTTAGGGAGATTGTCCCCTTGGTTGACTGAGATGGGCTGATTGTGCCCATGGTTAGAAATGGGTGTGAAGAATGAATCGACTGAAGGTGCCCCTTGCATGATGATGGGCTTTGGGATCGAAATAGTTGAGGGTGCCCCTTGCAGGATGAGAGGTTCGAACTCTGAACTAGAGTCGATGGCATGGATAAACTTGAGAGGAGGCTTTTCTTGGCTAATGAAAGCTGGATAGGCAGGAGGTGCCCCTTGCATTGCGGAGATTGGATTGACTGGAGATGCCCCTTGCAGGATGAGGGGTTCTGAAACTGGACTGGTTAGGGGTGCCCCTTGTAAACCTTGATTAGGGAACTGTGAGTTCCATCTTGACTGTTGTTATTGCTGCGGTTGTTCATGCTGAGGGAGGAATAGTGCACCTTCGGTAGAGGCGACAAGATCATCCTCTTCCATTGAATGGGAGATGGGAACACTATCATTATCGCTCTCGTATTCGGTAGGCTCACCTTCCACTATCGGTTGTACTGGAGAGGCCTGATGAGGCCACCAAGGGGAGATCATCCCAGCCCTTATTTCGGCTTCGACTTGTTCCCCGGCGCGGATGAGTTGGGTGAAGTTCACATATGGATGTGAGACAAGGTATCCAGAGATACTTGGATTTGCCGAGTGGACGATCATGGAGATTTGCTCATCGTCGTCGATGGGAGTCCTCATTCTAGCGGCCATGGCTCGCCACCGTCCAACGTAAGCTGACAATGTTTCGTCATTTCTTTGCCTGAGAGCTGCGAGGTCCGCTCTCCTAGGTGCCATGTTAAGATTGTATGCGAACCTGTTGACGAAAGCCTGGGAGAGCTGCTCCCAAGTCCTGATGCGATGACAGTCCAATGATGTGTACCAGTCTAGGGCATCGTCTTTCAGAGATTTTTGAAACAAGCGGATGGGTGCTCCATTATTGCCCGCCACAGCATTAAGCTCTCCACAGAAAGCTCGTAAGTGGTCTACAGGACACCCCGTTCCATCATATCTTTTAAATTTTGGTACCTGAAAGCCTTGAGGTACCATTGCATCTGGAAAGGGACAGAGGTCCCTGAACTTAGTGGATGAAAGATCCACCCCTTGCTACTTCTGCAACTTTCTCTTCATCTCTTCCATCTGCTCTCGGAGTTGTTCGTTTTCAGATGGACCAGATGAGGGAGATCTTGCCCTTTGCTAGGACTGAGATGGCCCCCTTTCATAATAATTGGTGTCATTGATGCTCCTATGATTCCTACTTGAAGGAGGTTGGGCCTGGTAATTACTCCCATTGCAAGGACTTTGTTGGACTGGAGCTGAGAAGGGAGGCTGTAAGGAAACCTGAAAATGGCTCCTGTTTGCAGGAGGATACTGGAAGAAATGCCCTGAGGTCGAGGGTTGTTCTGATTGAAGGCCCCTGTTAGGAGGGTATCGAAAGTCCTAAGTGATCCCTGGCGGTTGTGGTTGGGATGAACTAGAGGCCGGGAGTGCCTTCGATGGTTGTTGAGGTTGTTGAATTGGACCAGCTTGATTGCTGGCTGCTGAAACCTGGGCTTCTGTGAATCGGAGAAGCATTTCCTGCATGGCCTTCATGCTTTGTTGTAGCTCTTGAATGCAAGGAATTGACATGGATTCTCTCAAGTTTAACTGTGGAGAGGAAGCCTTCGGTATTTCAAGGGCAGGGAATGGAAGAGCCATATCAGTTTTGTATTGGACGTGGCAGGGTGATTTGGTTTGGAGGAGTAATGGTGGGGAAGTATGCTCTACTCACTTTTTTTTTGGGTTTTGGGATTTTCTATTTTTTTGTTTTGGGTGGAATGCTATGCAGATGAGATTGTATGTGGATTAATGACTTTCAAGTATAGGAGGATTCTGTTTTTCAAGTCGGATCACGACTAGTGGGACTAGCTTATCCCCAGTGGAGTCGCCATTCTGTGGACCCTCGCCGTTTCGCGCTCCCACACGACGTTCTCGTCCCTTCCCCTTTCGGAAAAGAAGGAGAGGATGCGTGAGTGCGAATCGCCGTTTGTGCCACTGGCTTGCCTCGTTCTCGAGGGCTTTGTTTGGTTGTCATGTTTAAGCTGGATGTGTTTAAATGAGTTTATATAAGACTAGAGTCGCCACTAGCCAATTACTTCGAATCTACAGTCGGCTAGACCCCTAGAAACGTTAGAGAAGGGGATCCGAAGATTCCTTCCTCTAAAATGACTCCTTTTGATCTACGGCCAGAGATTCGAGGTAAGGGATCACGGTTACAGGGTGGGAAGAGGTTAAGCACCCCACACACTGCCCGTACCGAAGTACGGTCTCTACTTCACAGAATCAAACTAATACTTGAAAGTCGGTTTTAATCCTCGTACATTCTCATAGATGACATGATGCATGAATGCGGGTCTGAACAGTAAGAGTTTCTGATGGGCAGGTTCCAACAACGGGCAAGCCCAGAGCATACGCTCGAACTGACAAGTGCTTAATATAAGACGTATGCAGTGTGCTTGAATAATCAAGGTGCTTTATAGTGAAGCATGAATGCAGGTCTGAACAGTAAGAGTTTTTGATGGGCAGGTTCCAACAACGGGCAAGCCCAGAGCATACGCTCGAACTGACAGGTGCTTAATATAAGACGTATGCAGTGTACTTGAATAATCAAAGTGCTTGCAGTGAAGCGGGGGGTTGGAAGAAAAGTAAATGTTGCACTTATGCTAGATGCAAATGAGATGATTCCGGAAAAAGAGTAGCTAGATGGACGGAGGTGTCGCAAGGGTTGGCTTCGAGTGGCTAGATCAAGACTTGGATGGCTTGGGAGACTTGGACCAGTGGTCAGGCTGGGCTGGACCATGGCTAGGCTCTCCTCACTCGGGCTCTCCCTGGTGGAGGAATGGGCTAAAGGGTGGAAAGGAACTCAGACGGACGGTCGCTGGACTGGGCGGATTGTTGTGTTGAAATAAGAAGGGGAGGGGGGTATTTATAGCAGCGGGCAGTGGCAAAACTCGTAAATAGTTTTGGGCAGCCCATTGTGGGCCACCCGTACTGTCATTCCTCAATTTCCAGCGAGGTACGGTCGTTCCCTCGGGGCTGCTGTTTGGCTCGGTGGGTCGACTCAGTGAGTTGACTCAGCGGGTCGACTCGGTGATTTGACTCGGCGGGTTGACTCGACGAGTTGACTCAGCAGGTTGACTCAGTGGGTTAACTCAGCAGGTTGACTCAGTGGGTTGACTTAGTGAGTTTGACTTTTTTAGGATTCTTTGACTGGCTTTTCTTATGGGGGGTTTTTCAGGCTAATATTTAGGACTGGGTTGACTGGGTTCAGGCTTGAATTGGGCTATGGATTGGGGCTTACAAGGGTGAGTTTGGCTGAGTTTAGACTTGGGGTTTGGGGGTATGGTCCTCCATTCATCCAGCTATCTCTACCAACAGTATAGCCAAAGGTGGGGTGTCTACAATAACCTAATCACTTACTTCAAAAATCTTGGCATGCCAATGCTTATCGGCGTCCTGCTTGTAGTTTCCATTCACCTCGATCAACTTGTCCCACACTTCTTCGTGAATCTCTGTGATTCTCTCGGCCATGTTCTCTACAACTATTCTCATTCCCAGAATCTTAGGCAATAGAAACAAGTCCAATGTATGATGAGGAACTCGTCCAATGACGATCTGAAATGGTGACTTCCCTGTGGAATGGTTCACCATGTTGTTTTAGGCGAATTCGGCTTGGCTTGTCATCGAAGATGCACCTAATGAGATTGTCCAACGTCCTGTTTACAACATCAGTTTGCTCGTCTGTCTGTGGATGATATGCGCTGCTAAATTGAAGCTGTGTCCCAGATTGACTCCATAAAGTCCATTAAAATTGACTTACGAACTTTGTATCACAGTCCGATGTAATGTTCTTAGGAGTTCCGTATAACCTCACAATCTCTCTGAAGAAGAGGTTGGATACATTTGTTGCATCATAGGTCTTTTTGCACGGGATGAAGTGAGCCATCTTCGAAAACTGATCTACCACCACGAACATGGAGTCCATATCGCGTTGTATTTGTGGGAGACCTAAGATGAAGTCCATAAAGATGTCCTACCAAGGTCCTTTAGGGACAGCAACGGGGTGTAGAGTCCCGTGTTTTGCGAGTGTCCCTTGGAGGTTTGGCATATGTGGCATCACTGAACTATCCTTCCGACATCAAGACCAAAATGAGGCCAAAAGTACCATTCTTCTACTAGGACCTTCGTCTTGTCATGACCTAAATGGTCTCCAAGTCCACCTCCATGGAACTCAAGTATAATGTTGTCACGTAAGGAGCACCGCGGGACGCACAATCGATTCTCATAGAATAGGAACCCGTCTTGATTATGGAAGTCGCCAAGTTGACCTCTTGTGCTTCGAGCTCAATCATCCTTAAAGTCGTCATCTTATGCATATAGCTCCTAGAGGCGCTCAAAATCAATAACCACGGTTCTCACAGTGACAAGAAGAGCGGCTTAACGACTTAGTGCATCTGCAACCTGGTTCTGCTGGCCCGATTTGTGCTTCAACACGAATGTGAACTCCTGCAAAAGCAAATCCACATAGAAATCACAAGGTTAACATTAGTTTATTATTTATAAACTTCAAAGCCTAATGGTCTATGTAAAGAATAAACTCCCTTTGAATGAGGCAGTGCTGCCAATGAAGGAAGGCCTATACTACGGTATACAAATCGATCTCATATGTGGACTACTTCTTCCTTACATCACTCAGTTTCTCATTGTAGAAGCTATGGGTTTGCCCTCTTATGATAAAATTGCACCAATCCCTACAAAAGATGCATCATGGTATACTTCAAAGACATTGTCAAAGTTTGGAAAAACCAGTACCGGAGTAGACGGTAACCTCTACTTAATTTCTATAAAACTTATGTTGATCCATCCACTGAAACGGTCATTTCTTCATACAATCTGTGATAGGTGTGACTATGATGATGAAATTTCTGACAAATCGGCAATAGAAAGTGACCAACCTATGAAAACTACGCACTTCATGGATGTTGGTTAGAGTTAGGGTTATAAATGGTCAGGTTCGGGGCGGGTTTAGCCAAAACCATACCTGCCCGTTTACTAAATGAGCTTGGGGCCTGGGTCCAGATTTTAGACCCAGACCCTTTTACTCAATGGGGAGGTCTGGGTCGGGTCTAGGTCACCCCATTAGACCCATTTATAAATGGATCTAGGTATGGTAAAGGAAGATTCAGCCAAACCTTTTTATAAATGAGTTGGGTCTAATTGGTATGTGTTTAAATTTAGTATGCAGGCATTTTCACTAGGTTTAAAACTAGGTATGGATGGGTCCAGGCCGAGATGGGTCCCTTGCAACATAGACCAAACCTGCCCATTTACTAAATGGGTTCGGGTCTGGTCGGGTCAGGCCTAATATAAAGGAAACTAGATCCATACCCATTTAACATCTGGGTCTACTCTTGGACCTAGACCTGTACCATTTAATAAACGGGTCGGGTCTGGTTGGGTCAAATTGGGTTGGATCTAGGTACCCCATTGGGTCCATTGACCCATTTACAGCCCTAGTTGGAGTAGGCTAGTCATGAATGGCCTTGACCTTGTCTTCATCAACCTGAATACCAGTAGATAACACCATAAACTTCAGAAATAATAGGCGATCCGTTAGGAAATCACATTTCTTCAAATTTAGATACAACTTGTTATCTTGAAGTACTTGGAGAATGTGTCTGAGATGCCCCATATGTTTTGACTCATCCTAACTGTATATCAAGATGTCGTCAAAGTACACCACGACAAACTTGCCTATGAACGACTTCGAGACTGGTTCATGAGGCGCATGAAGGTACTTGGGGTGTTTGATTTGTAAAAGGGCATAACGAGCCATTCATATAGCACATCTTTGGTTTTAAAAGTTGTTTTTCACTTGTCACTGGGCCAGATTTGGATTTGATAGTATCCATTGTGCAAATCCAACTTAGAAAACACCTTGGAACCTTCCAACATATCCAACATATCATCTAATCGGGGTATGGAAAATCTGTACTTAATGGTGATCTTGTTGATCGCGCCCAAATATCAATACACATCCGTCAACTACTATCCTTCTCTGGCGTCAACAATGTCGACACTGAACAAGGGTTCATACTCTCCCTCAAAAGTCAAATTTTCAACAATTCTTCAACCTAGCCTTGGAGGATTTCACTCTCCTTTGGGCTCAAATGGTAATACGAGCGGTTGGGCAAACTAGCCACAGGGATAAGATCAATGCAATGCTGGATATCCCTCATTAGTGGCAGATCATCTGGTAATTCTTCCGACCATATGCTTTTGAATTCACTTTACAAGGGCTTGAGAACCGGGGGTATGTTCGATGACTCTTAGTTCTCACCCTTGACAATCATGACGTAAATATCTCCAGTTTCTTTATATTCTTCCACAAATTCTCTAGTTTCTCTAAAGTGGAGTGCTCCCCTCCACTTTAGAAATTTTGGTATGGCTCTCCAGTGCCATAAGAGCTAAAATCCTCTTGTGCCCATCTTTGACAAATATAAAAACATTGTCCCTTCCACGATAAGTTACATCATGGTCTGACTGTTATGGTCGACTAAGGAGCATATGACATGTTTCCATATCGACCACATCACATAACACTTCATCTTTATAACTCCTACCAATAGAAAATGAAATCAAACATTGTTCAGTTACCTTAGTGTCGCTGACTTTCTTGATCCAATTGATGGAGTATGGGGCTGGATGTCTTGTCACTAGTAATCAAAGCTTACCCACCATAACATTGGACATGATGTTTTCGCTGCTTCCGCTATCGATAATGACATCGTAAATCTTTTCGTTCATTGTGCAACGAGTACCAAAGATGTTGTGACATTGAGGATGCGTTTCTTTCTTGAGAGTATAGCATTGACGCCTCACGACCAAGGATTAACCACAGTCCTATGCTAGCCATTCTATGCCATCTCCATCCTCCTCAACGGACTATTCAAAGTCTTCAATTTCGGGCTCTCCTTCCACTAGTTCATCCTCAAGTTCCACATCATTAATAGTGAGATTGGCGGTGGGGCGCTGAGGGCATGTGTTAGACAAGCGGCCTAGTTGGCCACAATGAAAACAATTGTTCAGCCTCGACCAAGCATACTGATTGAGAGCCTAACTCGGGCCTGCAATGACAGGTTCTGCGCGTTGAGGTCTAACAGGACCGCTCCCCATATCTCGGTTCACAGTCGTTGGGGGTTCCGCATGCCCACCAACAGGTTCCTTTCCCTTAGACATGGATGCATCTTGAACGGGACCCGTCGTAGAGACACATGTTGACGTAAAGGAGCGCGCAAGAACTCTAGAGAGTTGGGTCTCTTCGCGATTAACTAGTTACACAGCCTCTTCCACAGTCCAAAATGGAAGTAGTTGCACATGGTCCTAGATAGTGGTTCTTAAACTGTCAATGAATCTAGCGGCTTTCTGGGAATGTATCTCAGATAGCTTGTTACACGTTGCTAGCCTGTTAAATTCTGTTGTGTACTCATCATGTAACGTCCTGTAAATTTCCGTACAGATAATAGTGTACGGATGACCGTACATCTTAATTAATTAGATTTTCTAATCTCTAATCTAGAAGAGGAAGATTAATTAGTACAAATTGGACTAGATTGTTAACATTCTGTAAAATATATGGCCCTTGCTCTAAATAGCCTTCTGGAGGGCTACATACATAAACCATTAACTTCACTTGGGTCAGAAAACTACCCACTAATTCCTGTAAGGCCATTTGGGTGAATTTCCCAGCTTTTATATAAACCCTTTTGCTGAGAAATCCCCAAATCGAATTGGGAAATTTTCAGGAGAGAAAGAGAGAAAGAAAGGGAGGAATCAAGGAAAAAGGAGAGAGAAATCGAGAGAAGAAGAAGAAAGGAGGTTGAAGATGTCCTTCTTCCTTTCCTCTTAAAGTAGGAGGTTGCTCTAGCCTGTCGATTCCGTCGCTGGAGTGGTTCTCTTTGCGATTGGAGGTAAGAATCGAATCCTACCTTACAACTCCGAACTATCTTAGGTTTGAGATTGAAAATCTCATCCTAATTGGGTTTTCTTGTAGGAATAGCTGATTTTCTTTAACCCTAACCCTAGACCGTTGGACGGACGAGGAACCCTAGACCTTAAGTTGCGGGCTATACTTCAACTCTTCTATTTAACATTCCTAAGGGTATTAAACATGATACTTACAGTCATAGAGTAGGACTTTGAGTTTCTTATCTGATTGTATGTCTCAGTACAACATGCATGTGTGTTACATGGCTTATTTGTTTGATGAAATGGGTAAATGATTTAATTGTTACAATTGATTTGTGGAATTCGTTGAGATGATGGAATCTGTATCTAATATGCCTAATTGTATGATTAACGCACATGTACTGTTGGTCATGAGTAAAAAGGGGCCAATCGATTAATATGGATATCCTAGTTGGATTGGATGTTCAGGGTTGGCCAGTTGACGGGGTGAACTTGACCGATCGACAGTAGTTTGGACTACACGGGTCGTTTGTGCCCAATGCCAGTTTGGTCAATGTTCTCTCTGTATCAAACAGCCATATCCAAAGTCAAGACATGTTGGGTGGTAGATAGCTTGTAATGAATGACTTGTCCCGAGTCTGGAATACTAATGTTATTAAATGAAGCGTCCAATGATAAACGTATGTGCGACACGATCCTATGAAATCTCCTTGGGCCGGGCATGATGGTATGGGACACCGTGTTCGTGCCATCGGCCTACGCTGTGGCATTGAGCCTCCCCGTAGTGACCATAAGCTATTGTAAGGGCGCCAGTTTGTTTTGGATAAATCTGAATAGCTGAGGTACTGATTTGAATAGAATGATTCTTATGTTCTAAATGTATTGGAAATTGGAGATGGGATTCGTGGGCTACTGGCGATGATAGACACTCGCACCGTCGGGAGCCAGATGGTCCTGTTCAGGACCTACTGTATGACATTAGTAATTCAGCATCACCAATCTTGCTGAATGAAAATTAATATCAATAAAGGCCAAACTAACCATGCATACATGTCATCAGCAATCTCAGTGACTGGCTGACTGTTCGAAAGGCCAAGGCATTCGTGAGAGCCTTCATACTTGCATTATGTGTATATGAGTTATAGTTGGAAGGACTATTATATCAATTTTGATTCTGTTGTGATTGCCCGGGACATGCATTGTGTGCGAATTCATAACATTCATGCATTAATACAACTATTCTAGGACTCTTGTATGTTTGGTTTGTTACATTACCTATGCCTGAATGCTTGATTGATTATTAAACTTAGACTTATAGCAGCATTGAGTTGATTACTCACCCCCTCAATCCTGGGTGGTGTTTGGAAAAACATCAACCAGACTTTAATGTAGAAACAGGTACTATGGATGATGACGTTCTTCAGAATGAGTTAGAAGATTTTGTAGAAGACATCAGTTATTTTCAGTTCTCGGATGGTAGAGAATAAGATGCACTGGCATCTTTTAGTTGATGTTTTGGGGCCGTTTGATGGCTAAATGTGTAATGGCCCAATTCTTTTGGACATGTATATTGGGGCTTCATGCTGTGTGGGCCCCCTTTATTTTGGACTATAATGTACATTTGTAAATGCTGGACCAGGTATGCACTTATCTTTTGTCCTTACTTTAAAGTTTATTTAGTTTTAAACTTGCGACATGATACTCTAAATCATAAATGCATTAATCACGCTTCCGCATAAGCATAGTGACACCCGAAATTTTAAGAGTCGAGGTCATGCTCGACTCCTGAAATTTGGGGCGTTACAGATTTGGTATCAGAGCGCGAGTTTAGAGCTAAACTGGACCTTGAGTTATGGACTTAACCAACCCTTTACGCCGACGTAGTTTAGACTCTGTGGTTTGAAATCGTGGAGCCTTAGGTTTTATCGTGCAGATAAGTATGAGTTATACTCAGTAACATTGGTTTTAGGATTTTTAGGATTCTAGTTGAGTTGATATATGGTTCCAGATGAGGTGATGAGGTTCTAGGATTAAGACTCTAAGTTTTGGGCCTGATGTGGAGAAATGGGGTATAGAAATGTACTTTTGGACGATGGGTTTTAGATAGATTGGTGGCCCATAACCAGAACTTTTGGCCTATTGTTTTTTTTATTGTTGTTTGTGTTTCACTTCCGTTGTTTTTCACTTCCATTGAGATGGAAGAAATGATGGTGGGACACTAGTGTTTGAATTGGAAAAGAAGAGAGAGAAAGTGGAATGAGATAGAGAGAGAGAGAGTGGAAGGAGTTGAGAGAGTAGAGTGACTGTAGAAAGAGAGAGAGATGAGCCAGCAAGGACCGGCTGACCGGTCAGACAACCGGCCGACCGGTTGGCGCTGGCCATGGAGGGACCCTTTGTGATGTTTTGGGCAGGCAGGTGAACCAGAGACGACCGGCTGACCGGTTGATGCTGGACATTTGGCAGCAGGACATGGGTTTTGGAATTTTCAAAGAGGGAGACCTCCCAGGGAGAACCGGCCGACCGGCAGTCGCTGGAAAGCTAACAGACGGTGGAGTCTCTAGATTTTTTTCAGGAAGAGGGTGAGTCAGGGGGATCCAGCTGACCGGTTGTAGCCGGGTCTGACCGGTTTGATGATCGGCTAGCCGGTTGGACAACCGGCTGACCGGAATGGGTTGTTGGACTTTTAGGATAGAAAAATCGGAGGGACAGCAACAGCCGGCCGACCGGCTATAACCATGGTCGACCGGCCGGATTTAATTGGAGCTGGATTTAAAAAGGATTTGAGACAAACCCACTTCCAGATTTTCCCTAACCCCATTCCTCTATTCTTCCTCTCTTCTTTACCCTCAAGACCTAGCTCCACGCATATGGTTACAGCTCCAATTAATGGAGGAAATATGGAAGAAAGGGGGATTTGGTGGAGAAGAGTGATGCATGGAAGGTGATTGGGAAGACTTCCCAATTTCTGATATTTGGGGTATTTCTCCAAATTTTCCTCCCTAGTTTCTTTTCTTTCTTTTTTTTTTTTTTTTATTATTATTATTATTATTATTATTATTATTATTATATATATATATATATATATATTATTTATTTTTTTTCTTCTTTACTCATCAATCGTAGGTTTCAATTTTCTGTAAACCCTTTCCAATCCTACCATCTGTTGTCATTACCTCAACAGTGCCAAGCTTTGCTTATGCTTTTCTCTTCCACTCATATGAATGAAATTGTTTCACCTTTTGGGTTGTAACTACATCTCTTAATTATTCTGGCACATAGATATTATTGGAAGGAAATTGTGTTATATGTAATATAGAGTTGCCTTTAATTGCGTATTATATGTCCAAACTACAGGACATGCAGCCTAAAAGTAGCCACACCTTTGTTCGACGCCCACATGGTAGCTTGATGAAAGTTCCTGGCCCAGTGGCCTCTAGTGGGGCAGAGAATCCAACTGTTAGTGTGGGTCAAGGACTTAACTCTGAGCAGCCACCCACGACACACGATCAGGTGGTCGAAACAGATATCCACTCAACTTCTGGGCTAGATCACGCCACTATTCCAGGACCCCCACCACTTGATCATCAAGGGATAATACCACCACCCATAGCCCAACCAGTCCCAGGTATGGATATGATAGCACAAATGTTATTGCTCATGCAACAACAACAACAACAGACTACTTTGTTGCAACAACAACAACAACAGAATGCCCTACAGCATCAGCAGATTCTTGCTGCTCTGGTTGGGGCGATTACTCATACTGGGAATGCATCGACATCCACCCCTCAACCAGTGTATCAAACCACCCCAGCCCCTCGGGAGGGTCCATTTGAGCGGTTCCAGAAACTTCGACCGCCCACCTTTATGGGTTCTCATAACCCGGCCGAGGCAGAGTATTGGTTAGACCGAATGTTGAAGATGGTTCAGCAGATGGAGTGTTCTGAATCGGAACAGGTGAATCTGGTAACCTTTATGTTAGAGAAAGAAGCTAATATTTGGTGGAAGGGCGTCTGTAAATCAGTCCCAGATACCTATGTGTGGACTTGGGAGGACTTTGAAACTAAGTTCCATGATAAATATTATCCTCTCACCTATCGCCTCGAACGCGAGAAACAGTTTCTTAGTCTACAACAGGGAAATATGTCTGTAGCAGAGTATGAGAGTCGATTCACAGAGCTCTCGAAATACGCACCAACAATAGTGAACGACGAAGCGACAAAGATGCGTCGTTTCGCGGCGGGTTTGAGGCCTGGAATACATACCAAAATGTGTTGTTCTGATATTTATACTTATGCTATATTGGTAGAGAAAGCCTTCCGATCTGAAGAGGATGGTATTCGTCTCGCACAGGCGCGATTTCAGATGGGGCAAAAGACTAAGCCCGATATGGTGTTACAACAACCGTTTAATAAAAGGGCTCGGATAGGACCGTCAACCATTCGTAACTCATTTCCTACCTCCACGGCTAAAGCGAATCGATATTGTACGTATTGCCGCAAGCCAGGTCACATAGAACCGTTCTGCTTTGCCCGTATGAGAGATAATGGTATCACCCCTCCGCAGCAGATTAACCGTGCACCGCAGCGAACAATTTCAGTTCCTCCGTTACAAACTATTCGCCCTCCTTTACAACCAAATCATCCAAATCACCGTCTGGGTGCTCATGCACCAAACAAGCCACAACAAGCCCGAGTTCATGCTATCACTGCTGTAGACCTCAATGAGGACGATGTTCTTCCTCAAACATTTCAAGGTACGGCATATATATGCGGTATTCCTGTACACTTATTGGTAGACACTGGGTCTTCTGTTTCTGTCATTTCTTCTGAACTTGTTAAACGACTTAAACTGCCCGTCGTGCCGATGTGTCTCGTCACCTTATTCACTGCCTCGGGAAGTAAACTTGATGCGCAGTGGTTGTGTCCACAGTGTCCCCTTATCTTAGGAGATAAGAAAGTGATGGTTGATTTTGTAGTAGCAAAGATTCCTTGTATAGATGTTCTTCTTGGAATGGATTGGTTAACTCCTACAAAAGCGGAAATCATTTGTGATGTTAGGACCGTCACCGTACATATTGCAGGGGAGTCAGCTTTCACATTTCCAATGCAGATCAGTCGTCAGGGCCGTATCGACTTATATACCATTAGGAAGGAAGGAATGAAACAATCGAAACTTCTTGATACCATGTTGGTAAAGGATTTTGAGGATGTGTTTCAGCCCATACCTGGACTACCACCTCAGAGAGAGATCGATTTTACTATTGATCTTATTCCTGGTACAGTGCCATGTTCGCAACCAGCATATCGCATGCCCCCATGTGACATGGAAGAGTTGAGGAGTCAACTCGATGGGCTTCTAAATTTAGGATTTATCCGTCCGAGTGTTTCACCTTGGGGTGCTCCAGCTTTATTCGTTAAGAAGAAAGATGGATCGTTACGCCTATGTATTGATTATCGAAAGCTGAACCAAGTCACAGTCAGAAATAAATATCCTCTTCCTAGAATAGATGACTTGTTCGATCAATTATGTGGTGCCAAGTGTTTCTCAAAGATCGATTTACGGTCTGGTTACCACCAACTGAGAGTAAGACCTGAAGACGTTCCGAAAACAGCTTTTAAAACAAATTTTGGGCATTATGAATTTTTAGTAATGTCATTTGGACTCACTAATGCTCCTGCAGTATTTATGGATCTTATGAACAGAGTATTCCGGCCTTATTTATATCGGTTTGTTATCGCCTTCATAGATGATATACTGGTTTACTCCATGACTCGAGACGAGCATGAGGAACATCTGAGGGCCGTTCTGGAAACGTTGAGACAACATCAGTTATATGCTAAGTATGAGAAATGCGATTTTTGGAAACAAGAGGTAGATTTCCTTGGGCACGTTATATCAGGTGAAGGTATATCAGTAGACCTGTCTAAGGTTGCGGCGGTACAAATGTGGGAGTAGCCTGCTTCTGTTACAAAGGTCCGTAGTTTTCTTGGACTAGCCGGTTATTACAGGCAATTCATCAAGGATTTCTCTAGAATTGCGAAGCCTCTGTCTCAACTCACGCGAAAGGATGTGCCCTTCGCATGGAATGAGAGAGCTGAAACAGCTTTTCAAGAGTTGAAGGACAAATTAACTTCAGCTCCTGTGTTAGTGTTGCCTGAGCTAGGAGTCAAGTACACGATCTATACTGATGCGTCACAAATTGGGTTGGGATGTGTGTTGATGCAGTTGGGTAAGGTGGTCGCCTATGCCTCACGGCAATTGAAAAAGCACGAAGAGAACTATCCCACTCATGATTTGGAGTTAGCGGCAGTGATTTTCGCATTGAAGTTATGGCGACATTATTTGTATGGTGAAGAATTTGAGTTATTTTGTGATCACAAAAGTCTGAAGTACATTTTTACACAGCGGGATTTGAACATGAGACAACGCAGGTGGATGGAGACACTTAAAGACTTCAATTTTGAAGTATCCTATCATCCCGGAAAGGCAAATTTGGTAGCAGACGCGTTGAGCCGTAAGAAGGCTCAGGCCTTTATCGCCCCACTCATGTTAAGGGAGTGGGATATGCTCACATTTGTGGATGAGTTTAGTGCGATGCTCACCCTCACAGACTCAGATTTGAGAATGTCCCATACACGAGCAGAACATGACTTAGTTAGCCGAATAATCATGGCTCAGAAACATGACCCCAAGTTGATTGCGATAAGAGAGAAGATTGACCGAGGAGAAAGCAGCGAATGGTACGTTGATTCGACAGATGGTTTGCGATTTAGGGGACGTTTGTGTCTCCCAGACTCTTATGAGCTAAAACAAGAAGCCTTAGAAGATGCTCATCGATCGAAATTATCAATACATCCAGGAAGTACGAAGATGTATCAAGACATGAAATGCTCATTCTGGTGGGATAATATGAAAAGAGAAATCGCTGACTATGTTTCGAGGTGTCTCACATGTCAGCAAGTCAAATCAGAACATCGACGACCTCCAGGACTATTACAGTCCATGCCAATCGCCGAATGGAAATGGGACTTCATATCTATGGATTTCATATCCGGTCTGCCAAAGACAAAGAAGGGTTACGACTCGATTTGGGTGATAGTTGACCGGTTAACGAAATCATCCCACTTTCTACCCATTCGAATGACTACGTCGACAGAGGACCTAACAAAGTTATACATTAAAGAGATTGTACGTCTCCATGGGGTGCCTTTAGAGATTGTGTCTGATAGGGATACCCGATTCACATCAATATTTTGGACGAAGATTCAACATGCAATGGGTGCAAAGTTAAAATTTAGCACAGCTTTTCATCCTCAAACGGACGGGCAGACCGAGCGGGTAAACCAAATTCTGGAAGACATGTTATGGGCATGTGCATTAGATTTTAAAGACAGCTGGGATGAATGCCTTCCATTTGCTGAATTCGCCTATAACAATAGTTTCCAAGCCAGCATATGAATGGCACCTTATGAAACTCTTTATGAACGATCGTGTCGATCTCCAAATTGTTGGGTGGAAGTTGGTGAAAGAAGCCTTATTGGGCCAGAATTAGTTCAGCAGACTTCCGAAAAGATTGACATAATTAAACAACGCCTTTTAACAGTGCAGAGTCGTCAAAAGAGTTATGCTGATAAACGAAGGCGAGATTTGATATTCGAGAAGGATGATCATGTATTTCTGAAAGTATCTCCGATGAAGGGTTTGCTACGTTTTGGAAAGAGAGGAAAGCTTGCGCCACGATTCATCGGCCCATTTCAGATATTGGATCGTGTTGGTGCGGTTGCATATCGTCTCGCGCTACCTACTCCTCTCGCTGGTGTACACAATGTGTTCCATGTATCGATGTTGAAAAAGTATGTACCTGACCCGACACACATAATCAAATGGGAGGAGGTGGAGTTGAATGAAAGTGCTACCTATGTTTTGCGACCGACTCGAGTTCTAGATCGGAAAGAACAAGTGTTAAGGAACAAAATCATTCCTTTGGTAAAAGTGCTATGGACTCACCATACAGAAGAAGAAGCATCATGGGAAACGGAAGCCGAAGTACGCAAGAACTACCCACAGATATTAGAAGAATACGAAAAGGTATAATTTCGTGGACGAAATTTCTTTAAGGGGGGTAGATTGTAACGTCCCGTAAATTTCCGTACAGATAATAGTGTACGGATGACCGTACATCTTAATTAATTAGATTTCCTAATCTCTAATCTAGAAGAGGAAGATTAATTAGTACAAATTGGACTAGATTGTTAACATTCTGTAAAATATATGGCCCTTGCTCTAAATAGCCTTCTGGAGGGCTACATACATAAACCATTAACTTCACTTGGGTCAGAAAACTACCCACTAATTCCTGTAAGGCCATTTGGGTGAATTTCTCAGCTTTTATATAAACCCTTTTGCTGAGAAATCCCCAAATCGAATTGGAAAATTTTCAGGAGAGAAAGAGAGAAAGAAAGAGAGGAATCAAGGAAAAAGGAGAGAGAAATCGAGAGAAGAAGAAGAAAGGAGGTTGAAGATGTCCTTCTTCCTTTCCTCTTAAAGTAGGAGGTTGCTCTAGCCTGTCGATTCCGTCGCTGGAGTGGTTCTCTTTGCGATTGGAGGTAAGAATCAAATCCTACCTTACAACTCCGAACTATCTTAGGTTTGAGACTGAAAATCTCATCCTAATTGGGTTTTCTTGTAGGAATAGCTGATTTTCTTTAACCCTAACCCTAGACCGTTGGACGGACGAGGAACCCTAAACCTTAAGGTACGGGCTATACTTCAACTCTTCTATTTAACATTCCTAAGGGTATTAGACATGATACTTACAGTCATAGAGTAGGACTTTGAGTTTCTTATCTGATTGTATGTCTCAGTACAACATGCATGTGTGTTACATGGCTTATTTGTTTGATGAAATGGGTAAATGATTTAATTGTTACAATTGATTTGTGGAATTCATTGAGATGATGGAATCTATATCTAATATGCCTAATTGTATGATTAACGCACATGTACTGTTGGTCATGAGTAAAAAGGGGCCAATTGATTAATATGGATATCCTAGTTGGATTGGATGTTCAGGGTTGGCTGGTTGACGGGGTGAACTTGACCGATCGACAGTAGTTTGGACTACACGGGTCGTTTGTGCCCAATGCCGGTTTGGTCAATGTTCTCTCTGTATCAAACAGTCATATCCAAAGTCAAGACATGTTGGGTGGTAGATAGCTTGTAATGAATGACTTGTCCCGAGTCTGGAATACTAATGTTATTAAATGAAGCGTCCAATGATAAACGTATGCGCGACACGATCCTATGAAATCTCCTTGGGCCGGGCATGGTGGTATGGGACACCGTGTTCGTGCCATCGGCCTACGCTGTGGCATTGAGCCTCCCTGTAGTGACCATAAGCTATTGTAAGGGCGCTAGTTTATTTTAGATAAATCTGAATAGCTGAGGTACTGATTTGAATAGAATGATTCTTATGTTCTAAATGTATTGGAAATTGGAGATGGGATTCGTGGGCTACTGGCGATGATAGACACTCGCACCGTCGGGAGCCAGATGGTCCTGTTCAGGACCTACTGTATGACATTAGTAATTCAGCATCACCAATCTTGCTGAATGAAAATTAATATCAATAAAGGCCAAACTAACCATGCATACATGTCATTGGCAATCTCAGTGACTGGCTGACTGTTCGAAAGGCCAGGGCATTCATGAGAGCCTTCATACTTGCATTATGTGTATATGAGTTATAGTTGGAAGGACTATTATATCAATTTTGATTCTGTTGTGATTGCCCGGGACATGCATTGTGTGCGAATTCATAACATTCATGCATTAATACAACTATTCTAGGACTCTTGTATGTTTGGTTGGTTACATTACCTATGCCTGAATGCTTGATTGATTATTAAACTTAGACTTATAGCAGCATTGAGTTGATTACTCACCCCCTCAATCCTGGGTGGTGTTTGGAAAAACATCAACCAGACTCTAATGTAGAAACAGGTACTATGGATGATGACATTCTTCAGAATGAGTTAGAAGATTTTGTTAAAGACGTCAGTTATTTTCAGTTCTCGGATGGTAGAGAATAAGATGCACTGGCATCTTTTAGTTGATGTTTTGGGGCCGTTTGATGGCTAGATGTGTAATGGCCCAATTCTTTTGGACATGTATATTGGGGCTTCTTGCTGTGTGGGCCCCCTTTATTTTGGACTATAATGTACATTTGTAAATGCTGGACCAGGTATGCACTTATCTTTTGTCCTTACTTTAAAGTTTATTTAGTTTTAAACTTGCGACATGATACTCTAAATCATAAATGCATTAATCACGCTTCCGCATAAGCATAGTGACACCCGAAATTTTAAGAGTCGAGGTCATGCTCGACTCCTGAAATTTGGGGCATTACACATCAATAGTCTGGTTTCCCTGCCTACAATTCTGGTATTGTTAGAACAATACCCATTCGTAATTTCAAGGTAGAAACCCTTTAATGCGCAATAAACCATTGAACACAGGAAGTTCAACCTTACCTCTGTAGTCTCTCTTAGTACAGACTACACGATCGTTTCTGTGTGCAGATTGCTGAACAAGGAGGCCCTTAACGTCCTCATCTCTAATGTCCGAGTCCTCTGGAGTAGCCTTGCGATTTATCGCTAGAAGTGCCTAACGGAATACTGGATTGTTTTGTACAGCAATTTTCGACGGTTGTGCGTCGTCCTTGGGCTTAGGATGGTGCCAACGACGTCGCAAACCAATCCAGAGTCGCTTGCAGCCCTTTCATAGACAACTCACTCAACCGTTGGAGAGCATCAATCCTCTTCGTAAGATACTGAATCTCCTGAGCACCATCAGCGAGATTGCTGCCTCAAATATTACTAGAAGCCATCTTCCCGAGGGATTTCCTCACTTTGATACCAACTTGGTGCAAACGTGGACATGGTGAGATCAAACACCGTCTCTCTCACGTGATAAACACTCCGAACCCATGGAGCAACCGGGAATCCTCAACCGGTGATCTTCAAATCCACGAAGAAGAGATAAAAGACGAAGCTTTATCGAGAAAAATAATAATGAATAATTGTCTAAACATGAATTAAAACGATCTTATATAATATTAAGTGTGAAAGAAACCTTAAAAGACGAGATTAGAAAGAATTAGAATAAAAAACTGAAAAGTAACTATCAAGTTCGCACAAAATTGTGGAAGCCAGTTGGTCGATCGATTGGCAGCCTCAGGTCGGTCGGTCGGCCGACATAGGGCTAAAACAGCCCAGGGAGTTAGGACCCTGGTTAGGTTAATTCGGTCGACCAAAAATGGTCCTAAATAGTGTAGGGACTGGACTGGATTCCAGCCAATATTCGGTCGGCCGATAGGCTCTTGGTGGGCTATTTCTCTTGGTCTTTAGCTCCTTTCTTCCCTCATTGCTTTGATCCATCTGTACCATGTATTCTTCAGCGATCCTCTCTACATCAGTTTTACATCATTTTCTCATGCAAATTCGTGATAAATCAGGTTAATTAGATGTGTTTTCCATATGCAGGAAAGATTAGAAGTTATGAGAGAATTTGAGCTAAAGATGAAGTTTAAAGGCCAAAGATGATCAAGAATGGACTGATTGAAGATTTGAAGCTCAAAAGATAATGATTAAGGATGTGGAGGAATCACGGAGAAAGATTGACGGACCGGGTTTTAAGAGAAGTAAAGAAATGACGATTAGAAAAGAAATCCAAAATTTTAGGTCAGAAAATTTAAAATCCAAAAATATAGAGTCAGAAAGTCAGATCCTAAAAATTCAGGAAATGACCCTGTAGTATACATGGTGGCATTGAGCAACACTGCATAAGGATGCATGATGGTACTGCAGAAAGCATAGTGGCATCGTGGAATGTTAGATTTCAATGTGCAATTTTGTTCAATTTTACGAAAATCGGTGGAATTCTCTAGAAACCTAAGATTAGTGGGAAATCTTCTATATAAGAAGGTGCTCTACACGTCCTAAATCATCGTAGGGATCCAAGGAGAGAGAGAGAGAGAGAGAGAGAGAGAGAGAGAGAGAGAGAGAGAGAGAGAGAGCTAGGATGGAGCGTCGACAACGCTTTCCTTCCTTATTCTTCTTCGATTTTCTAGTTTCTTTTTCTATTTTTAGAGATATCTATGTGTAGTTAATCTCTTAGCTAAGTCTAAGGGGTGAAACTTCTACTTAATTACAATGTTTTAGTTTGTTTTGATTCATACATGGGATCGATGATGATTATTAATTAAATTAGATTTGAATTCTACTTTAAGGCCTTTAAGTTGATTATTTCTAAATCTATTGTGAACTCCAGTTATATTGGATACTTTGATTTAGCAATTGCTTAGCTTGATTAGAGAAGGAATCGATTTGTAGAATTTCTTGATCTATTGTAAACTCCAGACACAATAGATGATTGAATTCCTTATATCAATGTCTAAGTGCTTCATGAGAGAGTCATTCAATTAAATTTATACTTTATTAGATACTTGTGATTGGTTTAACAAAACTATATTTCGATTGGAACAAATTGGAATTTGATTTTAATTGAGTTATTGAAGTGAATCAATGAATTAGATATTGTGATTTCTAGAAGTGGATTCCCAGATCCTTAGTGCTTCTTATCTATTATTTTTACCCTTTATACCTCACTGGAAACCATAATCTCAATTACCATTTAGTTCTAGTTGTGTTCTCAACCTCATAGTCCCTGTGGATCGACCACGGATTCACCGAGTTTGTAGTATGGGATTGTCGATCATGTTGGCACTATGTATAAATGATGAAAGAAATTTCACTCGTGCTCCGATGATATCTCCCCATCCCCTTCTTTCAGTGACACTTCACCTGCTAAAATGAGAACTGCTCAAAGCCATACGCAAGTTTACAGTCGAGAAAAGCGAGATATTGTAAGAAGGACATATGGTCATCAAGTGAGTGGCACGTGTGACTAAGCAGCGTGCTCAGGAAGCTTTATAAAGCCTAGCGATGCCAAACCTTTCACAATCCAAATACACACGAGAAGGTTGTCTCATATAATTATGCCAAAAATAAAAATTTCTTAGAGATGATTAATGCTTTCACGACAACTACAAAAGGATTAAGAAGTAAATTGTTCCAGAATTAGAAGGAAATTAAGAGATGCAATAAGAAATTCGAGTCTGACTGGGATACAGTCTCGTAACCTTTGGGTATAAAACATAGACTGATAAGGAAACTTCGATATGGCCACCACCCTTCAGTCTATAAAAATAATGCCCAATGAAGAGCTTGAGGCATCAACTAAGCCAACACACACACACACACACACACACACACACACACACACACAGAGTCTCTTTCACAACGCAACACTGTTTATTTTAGTTTTAGCCTCAGGTCTTCCACTTCTGTCTAGCTCTGCTGTAGTGAGCTAATTTAGAGTTTAGCATAGCTTAAATCTGTTATTGTCCAATGCCATCACTCCATTAAGCCTTAGAAGTAACATAGATATTTGTGACTACTGTCATCAGATCGCCGATCATCTAAGTCTATACTTAAAGATCATACCAGTCTCGTCCTACATATTATACACCTTGATTTTTTATGCACACGAATGGTCGTGGGTAATTATATTTTACTACCTCTTTTGAATACTATTTAGCCGGCCAATCTTTCCAAGGATTCCTTGGCTGAGGACCTATTTAGAGGAGACAGAAAGTCAAAGATAGTAGAGGAAAAAGAAGACGGTTCTCAATATATATATATATATATATATATATATATATATATATATATATATATATATATATATATATATATATCGGCCTACCTGCCGTTTAGGTTATCATGATTTTTTTGTTTCAATGGTTAAGCCTACCTCATGGACTGGGTGGATCTCACTGAAAGTTTCACCCATGTGACTAAAGTAACCTGGCAGGTACCTAGCGCGAGGTACGACAGACTTGGTTTTGACAAAACCCTTATCTGGAATGGGAGCCGTTTAGGTGAGACCCGAGTAACAACTTTGGGTAAGGCCCCGACCGTGGGGCCCACCTTGATGCATATGCTATCAGTTTTTCCAACTCGTTCTGGGGCATGTTCAAAAAATAAAGTACATGCAAATCTAAATAAGGCCACACCACAAGAAACAGTGGTCATTGAACGCTCACCGTTAAAAAATTTATAGGGCCCACCGTAATGTTTATTTGTCATACAATCTGTTCACTAGGTTTGAAGCAAAAACACAAATATCAGCTTGATCCAAAAAACTGGCTCCAAGAAGTTTTTAATGGTGGGTGTTCAAATCTTACTGTGTGCTCAACTTGAGGTTTGGATCCACGTCATCTTTGGGACCATGTTATAAAATGAGCTGGAAAAATTGATGGACAGGGTGCATGTACAACCGACACATCAAGGTGGGCCCCACGGTCAGGGTTTCACCCACTAAGTTGTTGGCCTCACCCAATGGGGCGCGGTCAGGGTTTCACCCACTAAGTTGTTACTCGGGCCTCACCCAATCGGGCGCAGTCAGGGTTTCACCCACTAAGTTGTTACTCGGGCCTCACCCAATCGGGCGCGGCTGCGAAAGCCTTGCGCAGGAAGTTCCTGCACTGGGAACCAAGGTGGGGCCCACAGTGATTTTTTTGATGAATCCACCCGGTCCATCCGTTTTGGGAGCTCATTTTAGGATATGAGAACAAAAACGAACCGGATCCAAGACTCAAGTGGGCCGAAAACGTGAGGATTAAACGTTCACAGTTGAAATATTTGTGGAGCCACATGAGTTTCGAATCAGGATAATATTTGTGTTTCCAGTTCATCCCAGTAGTAGTGACGTTATGAACGGTATGGATGTCATATAAACATCACTGTGGACCCAGGGAGATTTCAACGGTAGTAGTTTACCTACCCACCTTTTCCTTTAGTGAGGCCCACTTGAGTCTTGATCCGGTTCATTTTTGTTCTCACTATTGCTAGGTTAAATTTGGACCACTGCAAAAGTTTAGCAACCATCAATTGTTTTTTTAAATGGTCCAAAAATCTGGTGATTAAATTACTGTTATTTTATGTACGATTCTATGTAATGGGGCCACCTTCCCTACCTCATGTGGGCTCAAGGAACTTGTCCTTGTAGATTGCAAAATGAGGGTGAATGTCCACTTTTATAGAGAGGGAAATGATATGTCATTGTCAGCCAAATGAGTGGTGCCCACTTGATATCCCTACCTACCTACTAAAAAGTCAAAGAAAGTGAGGCCCACCACATCCAATCACCGTCAGATCCATCGATCCATCAATAGCCAAAATTTGACTATTGGTCAAACAACGTACAGGTCATTTAAAATAAGGAAACGCAACGTAACATACAATACAGAGTCAAGTTTAGATAATGTAAATGAGAAATGATATAGTGGGGTAGGTGAATGAAAAACTTTCTATCGTCCACCTAGTTGCATTTGGACTCTTTGGAAGCCATATAACATATGTAGAGCGTTCATTAGATCCAATCCACTGTTTAAAGCACGTATCTAAAACTCTCTACCAATGTTTTGATGAAATCTTAATGTTGTGGCATGGAAATATGGATGGACGTTATAACTTATATGACATAGGTCTAGTCGAAAATGTTGAGATCGATATTATCAGATCAAACAATTAGAAAGTGCGTACATGACAGCAATAGCTTATGCAAAATTATGATAAGATCCTTGTAATCATATGATCGGCAGAAGAAAGATGATGAGAAGCCAGGTAAAGATAGAGCCCAACAGGCATGACCATGGGACATGTCGCAATACCCATATGATACAGGTAACGAACCACCATCTACACAGCGAGATATAGATAGCCACAACTGTGTAACAGCGTGAGGAAGTGAGCACGATCAAGCGGCTAACTAGCAGTAACCGTTTCTACATCAGGCAAAGTGTGATGGGCCATAGTCATTTAATGACTCAAAACAGTTGCTTTGAGAACGTGAGGGAGCCTTTATATATAAAGACAAACTTTTTGACAACCACCCTAGTTGTCTATAAATAAGGTCAAGAGTGAAGAGCTCTGGGCCCTCAACAATCCAACCAAACCAAATCTAGCGCAACGCTACCTGCCGTATATCCCTCATGGATACATATCTTTTTAGAGTTTTTTTATAACTCATGAATATTGCTTGCATGCTCTAACGCTGCATCATAGCATAGGTCGTAGTTCGTAGCTTTTCTCTACTCTTCGTCCATGACACTCGGTTGGATCGAAAAGAAGATCACTCAATCTTGAATGGAAGGTTTCAAGGCTTTTTCTTACTTGTTATGTGATTTCGTCAACTTTCTCGCCATATGCTTGATTTCTGCCAGGTTTTTGAACAGATAGTCAGACCCATTGACCGTCTCACCATGAGCTTAGGACCTACCAGGATTTTGAATAGAGTGTCACTCTCATTAATTGCCTTGCTACGTACTTGGTGCCTGCCCGCCGCTAGGTCTTTAAACATGCAGTTGAAGAACCGCCTTCTACCCTCAACCATCTCACAACGTGCTTGGTGTCTTTTGGGTTTTTAGACATAGTTCCTCACACCAAATGACCATATTGCAATTATTAACCAATAATACAATTTCAGTTCTTGTCCAACTATACTTTTTGTCTCTATTGTGCTATTGTTGAACTACTATAGCTATCACGCACTTAATTGAAAGTCCTTTGTAGCGAAAGGCAAAAACAACTCATATGATTAAGGATGAACCCTCCCCTTTGCAAATTACCTAGTCTCTCACGACGGTGGCTGAATAGATGGTTGATCTATACGAAACTTAGTCTATTTCAGTGCTTGGGGTCAAAAGTGTTCAATTGGATTCGAGCCGCATCCATCTTTGGCACGCCCAACACACGCACAAAATGCACGACCGAATGAGTGATTTTTGCATAGTAGTGAAAGAAGAGTGGATTAAACCTAATGGAAGGGCCAAATTGGTGATATGGATGCCAAAAAGTTCAAATGTAACTAGGTGTTGCAGGAAAACACTCACACTCTCACACAATTGATGTAGGACGAGCAGCAAAAGAAATATGCCAAACAAAAAGAAGAGCCAAGAAGCACAAAGATTTATGTGGTTCAACAATATGCCTACTCCATGGGACAACAATATGGAACTTTCTTTTTTTACTAAAACAAGAATAAAAATATAAAAGTTACCTTTCCCCCACTCTTCTACTATACAAGAACTTTCATTAAGGAATACATCTTGCTACCTTCGAGTAATGTCTCGAATTTTCGTCGCCCGAGTGCCATGCCCGAGTAACAGAAATCTAAGTATCACACTTAGAAGAATCACACATGGGTATAGTTCCCACGTGGCCACAAGGTTAATTTCACATGTAATTCTTTCAAATTAAAAAACAACTTTGTAGTACCCAAGATCGGTACTTGAGTATGAGGACTCCTGTCTCGCAGGTTTGGGGAATGTTGTTCAAACAGTTAAACAAGGGAACACACGTGGAGAATATTACCTACGTGACCACGTAGTGTGATTGACATATATTTCCTGAATAGGATGAGAGTAGCATACGATAAGCAGCGGAATCAAAGAACAACGGAGATAAACAAACTACATTAAATAAATCCAAGAGTAACTGATTAATTTAAAATGAATCTCATAGCAAGAGACATAAATATCCACAACAAACCAAAATGTATAAATGCAGAAAAAATAAAGAAAAGCAAAACCTAATAACAAGCTACATCTCCCAAAAAATCAGTAGTAACTACGCTTCGCCACCCACCAGATGTCCTCAGCTCTATCTCTCCGCTAACACCTGCATTACCTGTACGGTTGGTGCAATTGCACGAAACAGATAATGAGTGGCCAACTCAATGATATTTCCTCCCAAGATTACATGCACGACATATCAACAAGTATAGTTTTTAAGCGGGCAACAATCACAATTATAATACATCTTGTATTAATGCATGGATGAATACATGTGTCCATCGACTGGAGATGTAAATCCAGTCGGACCAAATGTAAGAGACTCGGTCTTTCGGTGCGCCGACCTTTACCAAACAGTAGGGCAGTTGCCAGATAGTCGATCACATCTCATAGTAAATGGAATGTTCGACAGTACACTAACATATTTTACCAGACTGTAAGGCATGCACCCGATAATTAATGTCCATGGATGCATGATTGTTTCGACATTTATTAGGTAGCTTTGCAAACAACCGGTTTAAGTAAAACCTTGAACTAACGGCCAACCTTTGACACCACGGGTAATCCTTATCATTGCAAATCATAGTCCACCGTAAAGTCATTGAAGGCACAACAAAACTGTTAAAGGTACGATTAAGCCATCAAAGGCACAATAAAGCCATTAAAGGCACCACAAAGCCATTGAATGCACCATAACGCCATTAAGGGCACAACAATATAAATGAGGTGATAAGTTTATAAATATGTTTCATTTACCTAAAGCAAGGTGGCCATTGGTACAAGGTATAATACATATGTGTGTACAGCTAAGACAATCACATTCCCACAATAGGGTAGTTCGAACCCTTGGGTTTCATCCACAATTTGTACAATTTGATAAATTCCGCGGGTTTCACAAATTCAAGAAAATCCACAATGTCCAACGGTTCCACAAATTTCCGAAGTTCCCGACTTCCACATTTAGGGAATTGGACCCTTCAATATGCAATATGGGAGGATTATACTAGAAGCATATTAAACACAAGCCCATACAAATCCTAGGATTACGAGATTTGTTCAAGTGTGTGGATTAACCAGGCATGATACTAAGCATGTTAGGTGTGGTCATATCCTAAGTTCTAAGCATGTTAAGGAGTGCACGAATGCGAATCAAGCTACATAGGACACTAAGCATGCTAAGTGTGCACATACAGGATTCTAAACATGTTAGCTAGGAATTCTAATAAAGGCTATGTTATGGATTCTAACAGTTCAATCTTAATTAAACATATGTGAAGTAAACTACAAGGGAGATCACACGATTCATAGGTTCATAAGTATAATTAATCAATTATCGAGACTATCCCTCGACCGAAAATGTCACGAGAAAGCTTGAAGGGCGTTCATCACCTTAAGGTTTAGGAATTTCTCCATTCCAACTCAGTCTAAGTACATGGAATTTGGGGAAAAGTGCCTAAATCTACATTAGAGCACCAATCTATCATTAATAACCTCTAATTAATCCTAACCAAATGTTCAACAGAGGGTTTAGGGTTTACCTCACACGATTCAGTGAACCAAGGCCTGAAATTGACGCACAATGACATCCACATGGGGCCACCCCTAAATACGGCCTCCGCAAGAGCACAAACCGCTCATAATAAACCGCCAAGGACCTCGAGTCCTAGCATGCGCAAAGGGTTAGGGTTTTCGAGAAATGATGGAAACAGAAAGGGGTTTCTAACCCTAATGGCTCAAATGGACAAAAAATGGAAGGAGGATGGGTAGGAAGAGTTGGAAAGGATCTTACGTAGCAATAGAAGAGGAATCTGGCCCGAAATCGATGGATTTCAGTCAAGAAGGATGCGAAACAACTCAGGAAGGTGAGTTAAGACAAAAACAGGTGAGCGATGGGGTTGGATGACAAGATCTAGCAACGGGCCCCACCATCTCTCTCTCTCTCTCTCTCTCTCTCTCTCCCCACACTTTCTCTCTCTCCTTTCTTCCATTTTAGGGAAGAAATGAATGAAAGATAGAGGTGAGGGTATTTATAGCCTCACCTAAGAATCTCCAAATTCGTCTAAGCTCCTGTACTTAAACGAAAGTTGTCGATTGGACTAACTTAGATTTACAGACGCAAATCCTGACCTTAGAAAATTCTCAGATTTTGGTTTCTAAGAGTCGTATGGGTTGGTTTTTCATTGCTTATAGGCCTAAGGGTTCAAGGGACAAGGTGACAGGGTTTGTTATGGGTTTTGGACCTAGGGGCTTTAAGCCCCAGGGCATGGTTGTGCTAATGTCCATGTCTAAACGGGCGCTAAGGACCGATCAAATGGATTTCGTTGGTCCACCCGTGGTCAAATCATAGGATTTCACCCTGCCTTCACTAGGGTCTGGTCAAATGGTCTCTATGGCAGACTTATGGATTGAATATTCAATTTAATGTGCTTTCAGGGTAGGTCCTACCTAGTTGGACACTTTGGTTCAACTAAGCTAGGGATCTGAGGATTATTCGGGTTCCGCTATGGGTTTGTATGACTGACTCGCTATACACGAATCCCGATTAAGTTTGGTCGCATAAGTCTTGTGGTTATGCTTAACCTACCTAGGTTTTCGAGTCTGCATTTGCGCTTTTATGTGTGACTACGTGTCTTATTCGAAAATTTCCCTTTGTAACACTTGAAGACATTTGAGACCCAAGTATCGGAGGGCCGGGGTGTTACACTTTGGCCCTTTATATATAGATAATTACAACTCCATTTGGGACCTTGGATTTGGTGGTAAATGGAATAGGAGGTATTTCAAATCTTTTTTTTTTTTTTTGAAATCTCAACAAAATATTGAGATTCCAGTGTAATTTGAAGTAATAAGAAGGAAATGTCTTTTTAGCCTCTTTTTCAAGGGTAAGATAGTCGCACATGTAACAAAGATATCTCTAGCTAGGCTATTAATTCATTAGACACATGGCACGCTGATAATACCCCAAAACAATTCAATTCTGGACTGCAACACTAAAATCACATCAATAGAATGATTTGAACCATCCAAACCTTGGACAACTATGTGGAGGGTTAAAAAATGTTGATGAGTCACCTCGTTGTGATCCTTGCATTTGGGGCCCACCCAAGGCTTAGAATTTTCTCTTCTTTTTTCTTCTTTTTTTTTGGCTAAAGTATATATTTTAATGGGCTTATTCAATCATGCCACACACACACACACACACACACACACACACACACACACACACACTAATTTGGATATGAAAGTTGATTTAGTTAATCATATCCAAGTCCCGTGACGATGCTGAAGAATTCTAATGCCCTTCAAATTCAAGCTCCAAAATAGAAGATTTGGATTCCAGTGCATTTCAATCAAACACAAATGAGGATTCTACATCACTCGTCAACATTAACTAGGCCCATGTAAAGTTTACATACAAACGCGGATTGCATCCAATCTGACCAAATCCAACGGGCAAGGGATATGAGGGGCCACCGTCATGTATGGGGTTTACCAACATCGTTTATGGGGTGGTTTATCATTTTAGTGTATAAGCTAAAAAAAATGAGGCAAATGCAAGACTTAAGCAGACCACACCACATGAAGTAGCATGGTAGTGATACCTATTGTTGAAAACTTCATAAAGCCCACCACAATGGTCAAGTGCCATCCAACCTGTTCATAAGATCACATGGACCTGGATGAAGGGAATCGAAAACTTGTGAAGCTCTTGAGAAGTTTTCAACGGTAAGAGTTTAATCCTCGCTGTGTAGTTCACTTGAGCCTTGGATCTGCCTCATTTTTAGGCTTATACACTAAAATGTTATGACAAAGTGATGTAGAACGGGTCGCTGATTATTTCATGGCCCAGATGGATCAAAAGAAGACCGGTCGGAGTTGAAAGTGATTCGGACCGTCAGGACCGTAAACCGGCCGTATCTCGCAATCCAGAATGAGTTTCGGGACATATAATATATCAATTTGGGGGTAGCTCGAGCTACTTTAGCCAACCAACCCCGCTACACCAGGTTGCCTATGCCAGAATCGCGAGATTCAACCGTATCGACGGTCATTAGGCTAGTTTATTTTCAATTTTACTATTTATAGTAAGTTTTAATTCGATCATAACATTGGATCTGTAGGGCTTTAAAGTTAGTGCCCTACATGAAAAGGGCTTAGAATATTTAGTAGAACAACATGGTTGAGGCCGTTTGATAACTTTCTAATTTTGGCCAAAAACCAAGAGTTCTAATAAGATTGAACGACTTCTATAAATAGTAAGTTTACTATTTATAGTAAGTTACGTTTTTTAGGAGTTTGAGTTGGAGTTGGAGTCTGATACTTTACCTAGGGTGTAGTTTCCTATTTATATGCATTGTAATTCCGTTTATTATTCATTCAATTATAAAAAAAATAATTATTCAGAATTAATTTTCTCTTTTTATCCTTTTATTTCTACTCGTGGATTCAAGAAACACTCAGTTAGGGAGACGGTGATCGACCTACCACATCCTCCCTGCGTCACAAAGTCAAGGGATGGTGTGGATAAAACCCATACATAACGGTGGACCCTCACAGCCCCTGCCCGTTCCGATCTGGAGACATGGTAGATTGAGTGAAGATAACCTTTTCTTTTTTAGTCATGCAACGCACCCACCTTTTTATTTATTTATTTTACACACGCACCCCACACCCACCCATGCACACACCCTCACACTCACACCATAGTGGGATTTCACCACCTATGGGTACTCAAACCCTATACCTCTTGTTGAAACTCCTAGAGTCTACCACCAAGGCAAGAATAAGGACACACCCACCCTATTAGCTGGGCAACGCACCCACGGTGTTAGTCATACGATGCACCCACCTACCGTTGGGTTAGTGTGTCTCCTTAACACTTGAACTTGAGACCCGATATGTTGAAACGCCTAGGTGTCTTCCAAGTGGGCTAACCTCGTTTCAAAACTAAGGTCCTGGTATCAATTTCCAATGTGGGGGTGGCTAACATTAAAGTGTGACTAACAATGTGGGTGTGTGCACTAATAGTGAGACGTGTGTTCTAACCCAAAAGAAGAAGAAAAAAAAAAGGAATTTGTGTTCTACATAGAGCTATACATGAGTCGGGTAAGCTCAAAATACTTGACTCGGCTTAGATAGGAAGTGAGTCTAAGTCGAGCCGAGTGAAATTTCTGGTACTTGAATGTGTTCGAGAGAGCTTCGATCAGGGCCATGCTCGATTCAGCTTGACTCATTTATAGACTCGAACTCAGCTCGGAGCTGTTATATATATAAGGTTTTTTTTTTTTTTTTTTACCCTAATCGTTTTTACCTTTAATCCGCCCAAGCGCCCCCCTTTTTCAAACCCTAACCCTAACCTACCCTCCCCCTTTCTGAGCTTGACGGCCGGTCATCCACTCCACGCCGGCAACCTCCAATCTCAGCCTGCCCTATCCGCCGCTCGACGTCGGCCACCCCCTGTTCGCACCCTGCCCACTCGTCGCCGACCACCTCCTGTTCTCACTCTGCCCGCTCGCCACCCGCATGATGCCGGTCACCCACTGTTCTCACCCTACCCACTCGTCGCCGACCACCCCCTGTTCTCAACCTTGCCCGCTCATCGACCCCGGTAATTCCACCACCCCCCCCATATATATGTATATGTGCGTGCGTGTGTGCGTGCGTGTGTGTGTGTGTGTGTGTGTGTGTGTGTGTGATGGATGTGTGATGTAGATGGTTGGATGGATGTGTGGATGGATGAGAAACTCGAATTTAGCTCGAAAGAATCGAACTCGGACTCTCGAAAACTCGAAATCGACTCGACCTCGCTTGGTCCACTGACTGAGCAAGGACAGAGTAGAGCCGAGTAACAAGCAGGGGTAGATGGGTTTGAATCGAGCGCCTCAATTCTACTTGACTCGTGTACAGTTCTAGTTCAACATACACCGGCATTTCAAAAACATCCTGTGCAAATACCACATAACAAGTTAACGGACCGCATGCTCCGATTGAGATCCCGTGGCCCACACCAAAAAAAGAGATAGGTCAAATTGTGTTTTCCGCATGCAATGAGGGGCCACCGGGGCAGGCCAAATTACCCTGTAAAATGAATGAATAGAATAGATAAAATACATAAATCACGGTGGCCGGCCCCACATAATAAGCGTACTGAGTTACTCAGCAAGCAATCCACTTCCCGTGGGAAGTTCCTGCTGTCAGAAGTTAGGTGGGGCCACTGTAATGTTTATTGAGAAATCTACCTCATCCGACATCCATCCGATTTTTCCAGCTCATTTTAAGGCGGCAGATTCAAAACTCAAGTGGACCTTGTGACAGGAAAAAAGTAGGTAGGGAAATGCCTACCGTTGAAGCCTAGGGGTGTTACCAAAATAAAGGCAATGTGATTGGGCATGGAACATGAAAGAGACACCTCCGCAGGAAGCCATAAGTTTGGATATATAGGTAGCTGCTGCCGCTGCATGCCGTCCCCCACTCTGAAAATGCCCTACACAACCTAAGGTCGTGTTTGGATGAACAAGTGAATTGAATTGCAATTACATTTCTTTCATGTCCAACTCGAGTGTGGCCTAATTGCAATTTGGAGCCTACAACACCTTACATTAGACTACTCAATTCAACAGTGCATCCATACACAGCGTGCTAATAAGGAAAATATGAAAATTCCTATGCATACAGCAATAATTCATACCGAATTTTTAAGAAGGAAAAATGTTTCTTATGAGGTCGATGTTACCCTAGTTTACAAGTATGAGATCTCTGTGCGCTAGTTCCACTGTGATGTGTGTTGGACATCCACCTTATCCGATGAGATGCATCACTCTATTAGGCTTAGGGCCAAAATCTAGCCCAATCCATGAATTATGTGGGTCACAACATAGAAAACAGTTAAGAGTGGGATGGTCATCATAGGTTTGCATGTGGGGGCGCAAACTGATGTGATTTGGACATTTGGCCCATCCATTGATTTCTACCTGCGGGATGAGGAGTTCCAACAAATTTCAAGTTATTCCAAACTTTTCTGGAATCAAATTGATGGTTATGATTTGATAAACTAGGATTATAAAATGGATACAAATGTAATTTTATCAACTAGAAAACTACAAATTACAAGTGGCCGGGATTAACCAACCATCTTAAGCCATGCCCAACTAGCGATGCACGACACTCTTCTAGTTAGTAAGACTTGATGGTGAATGGCTTCAATTGTTGCTCCCACATCCCTACGCATGCCAGCGCCCTTAGTTCACATTTTCTCCAATTCTCTCTCTCAGGCCCGTTTGTATACCACCAAGTAAGTTACTTGTTCTACTTACAACAGTACATGAGTAACTTATTTGAGATAAGTTTGGTTTATGATTAATTGTAAGTAGCTTTTTTTATTTAAAGTTACTTAATTATCACTTTAGTTTAATAAGTAGATATCAATTAAGATAAGCTACTTAAGGTGTAAGTAGCTTATCTTAAGTAATTAACTTATGATTCAAACGGCCCCTTAGTGTGTGTAATAGATGGGTAGCCCCATTCATTTTGAGCTTTGGACTGAAATGGTCAGAAAACTTCTCATACATATAGGTTGTGTTCACTTTTTCATTATAGAAAACAAGTCCTATATAGACATGCTTTCCTTGCATATGTTAATTTGAACTTTACTTAAAATTTCCTTTTATAATTAGGCTTTGAGATCAAAGAGCCTAAGTTTTCTAAAATCCAAAGGCCACACAATATATATGGATGTGTGAAAGTGCATACATACGTGCATGTATTTGGGCCATTGTACAAGAGATCTGCCTAACATTCGAAACTCAGGTGACTCAGACTCAAAAACACAGCTGAGGCAACTCGATTAGACCAGAAATCAAGCCGAGTCACCATGAAACTTGCTTGCGAGCTTGACTCAGTCAGACTCTAGACGACTTGTTCAGTTGGCTTGCCTTCTCAGACGACTTGACAAGACTTGGACCGAGTCACTCACTACGTAAATTCATTTTTAAATAATAAAAAAAACTACATGCCAATTGATGGAATTTGAACTTCCAACCTTAAACAAACAAGACCACAATCTTTACCTGCACGCAATTCAGCTATTTTATAATTTTGCTTGCCAGTCTTATACATGTAAAATTGTTTAAAATATCTAATATAAATGAAATATTAACCCTACTTTAATATTTACTTATCTGAGTCGAGTCAAATGAACTCTTGGAGTCAACTCGACCTAGTTGGACGTAGAGTCGAGTCGAGTCGAGTCACGTCAAGCTTTCTAGTTTTTAAACTAGGCAGAAAATTTTCACCAATTACAAGGTATCTCAGATGTCTCAAGTGTTTGATAACGGCGAGTCATCAACGTCATCACCGTCAATGTCGAAATTATCATCATCATTATCACCATCACCATCACCATCACCTTAGCTTTCTCATAGTTGGCTAAGACATCACATTCCAAGCCTTTAAAAATTGGCCATGACAAAGGCTTACATTGATGAAAGTGATATTCCAACATGGCCCCCCTGGCCCACCAATCACATTACAGGCACATTCTAAAAGACAAGCAAGTAAAGCAAAGTCATAATCATAGATAGATAGTTGATGTGGAGCATGAATACAAACACATGCTACCCTAGCTTTTAGCTGCACCAAATGACAAAAAGGGTGCCTGTTGTCCACAAGCCCAAGGATAATCCTTATCTAAAAAGGGAGCCTGTTGTCCACCAAAATTTTGGAATGCTTAGGGATTAGATGACTTGCACAAAACCATGGACCCCTGCGTGTGAAACCCTTTCACAGGATGCTAAGTAGGGCCCACTATGATGTTTGTGAGAAATCTACTCCGTCCATCTGTTTTGCCTGATCATATTAAGACATTAGCTTAACAAATGAAGCAAATCCAAATATCATGTGGACCCCACCACAAGAAATAGTGATGATTGAAGGCTCACCATTAAAACTTCCCAAGGCTGACTGCAAGCAGATCCGTAATGCTTATTTATCATCCAACCCGTTGACAAGGTCAACCAGAACCGGATATATTGAAAATACAAATATTACAATGATCCAAAACTTTTGTGGCCTATAAAATTTTTTAATGGTCATTCGCCACTTTTTTCCGGTAGTGTGGTCCACCGGAGATTTGTATCTTTTTATTTTTGGGATAATAGTTTAAATGATCTTCAAAAATAGATGGACGGCGTGGATATGAAAAACAATAATCAAGGTGGGCTCCACACGGTAAGAGTAACACCCACTAAGCTGCTACCCGGGTAACAGCTAATCCGGTCCCGACGCATGTGACCGTTCCTCGTTGAAGTAACTGCTGAGGACGACGTGTGGCGTACAGGTACCACCCTCAAACAAAAAATAAGGGACCAGAATCATCTGCCAGACCTTTTTTTTTCAGCGTGCAACGCAGTCTACCACATTAGGGTCACCATGTTGTATTTGTGAAATCCACTCCGTCCATCATGTGTGGTCCTCGATGCTAAATAAAATCATCCACATCCACAGGTCAGGTGGGTTACACCACAAGAACAATGAAGATCGCATGCCAACCATGGATACGAAATCAGTCTCATCAAATCACTACCGTTGCTGTAGCCCATCTATGATTTTTTTTTAAAAATTGGTCTGCGTATTATTTTTATATCCACGGTTAATATAGGGTTTATAACCCGATGAACGGAGTGGATTTTACATATACAGCATGGAGAGACCCAAAGAGATTGGGTGTACAGGTTCGGTAGGCGATAACGGTCCACTTATTAAGATTTGCGGTGTGTGGGTGCAACTTTCAATGGATCCACGACGTCCATCAGGTACGATGCTTTATTTAAGTCATTGATTTATAAAATCATGATCATCGAAAGCTTAAATAGGCCACACCATATTGAAATGAAACCTCCACCACTAGTTTTTCTTGGGACACACTGTGGTTTTATATGTCATCCAATCCATTCATCTGATGTACCTCATCAGGATGAAAGAAATAATAGAATATCAATGTGTTCTGAAACACATGTGGGACATCAGGTGAATTTACAGGTTTTAGGTAGAAATTTTTTGGCGCCCACGTGAGTATTGAATCATTCCGACTTTTGGTATCAGGGCCCAAAAAGGTATGTGTACGTGATGGACGGCGTAGATTTTATCCACGTTAAGTCTTTTATCTCATGTTAGTGAAAGTAAAACCCAACATGCACGCTTACCATGTCCTGTCCGGGAGCGGATTGCCTGTGACCCCCGGCACAGAGATATCTCTGTGGCCGGGGCTGTGTGGGGTCTACAGGGATATCCGTGACAAATCCACTACGTCCATCTGTTTTTAAAGACAAAAATAGGTCAGGATGCTAAAAAATCAGGAAGATTCAAAACTCAGGTGGGCCACACCAAAAAAACAGTGGAAACACCAACGTCCATCATTGAAACCTTCCTGGAGCTGACCATGATTTTTATATGCCATCCAAACTGTTCACAGAATTATTAACACTCAGAATCTCAGATAAACTGTAAGAAAAATATCATCCTGATGCAAAACTTATGTCACCGCTAAGTGTTCAATATCCACTGTTTCGTGTGATATGGCCCACCTGAGTTTTGGATTTGTATTATTGTTAGAATCCTGTCCTACCATGGTCTTCCAAAACAGATGGACGGAGTGGATTTGTCACGGACATCTCTATGGGCCCCATACAGCTACGGTCACAGAGATATATATCCGTGCCCGGGGAGAAACTTTAATACTCCGACAGTGCAAGGACTGATACTCAGGCACTTAGATATTCCTTTAAAAATCGTCTAAGTATCATATAAATAATCCGAGTTAAACAGTTCAAATTATGTGAAATGGTTTAAATGCATCATGGACTAAAAATTATCCTTATTTGATCATCTCATTATCAGATTGGTGAACATTTATTGGACAGTTAAAATGGAAATATCAAATGTTCTTGTTTCAACAATTGAGTCTGCTTATATTAAGGTAAGCCACGTGTATAATTTTTAAGTGCATGTGTATCGAGCGGCATAGGCAGCCTGAGTATCAAATAACTCCCAAGAAATGGATAAGCGGCCGTGGATGCGTACTTCAGCACCCATCTCTTTCATTGTCCCTTTCGGACGCGGATTGGTTACTACCCCCACCTGTCCCGTGCTCGGCCCAGGCAGGCCTCTGAGGGGCCCACCGTGATGTATGGGTTTTATCCACACTGTTCATCCATTTTTCCATATCATTTTAGGCTATAAGCCCAAAAATGAGGCAGATCCAAGTATCAAGTGGACCACACCACATGAAGCTGAAGTGATAATGATGCCCACCGTTGAAAACTACCTATTAAAATCCATACATCACGGCGGCCCCTCAGAGCCCCGCCTATGCCACGAGAGCCGATCAGGTGAGACCCCGGCCTCAGACGGTGCGGCACTTATCGTGGGGTTACCGTGGGGTCCATCTTGATGTATTTATTATGCATCCACGCCGTCCATCCCTTTTTCCAGATCATTTTAGGGCACTATGCGAAAATTGAACCAAATCCAATTATCAGGTGTACCATACCTTAAGAAAAATGGTGATTGACCATTAATGAGCCACAAAAGTTTTGGATCAAGCTGATATTTTTTTTCTCCCTTCATCCAGGATGATGTGACCTTATCAATGGATTGGATGCTAAATAAACACTATAGAAACATTAAGGTGCTTCCTAAGAATTTTTTAATGGTAGGATGGTTAATCACCACTATTTCTTATGGTATAGCCCATCTGATAATTGGATCTACTTCATTTTTGCGATAATATCCTAAAATAATCTGAAAAAAAAAAAAACACAGATGAATGGCGTGGATACATGATAAATATATCAATGCCGGCCCCACGTAGGCCGGGGATGATGATTAAAGCTGTCTATTTCTCCTGTGACACGATAGATAATTTATGGACTTGTAATCATGCTTCAAGGATGATCCTGAGCTTTGATTTTAGATATGAATGTATCTACGCATGTTGATGTTCAGAATTGTATTTTCATCATAAATTTCTATAAATACTTTCATAGAAAATCATCCCTAAAATAGACGGTTCCGATCATCAGATCTCCTCATCGTGTAGGCCCAGTGCGGCGACAGATGTGGCTATCCTAAGTCGCTGGGAAATGAACTCATCCTCGTAACTCATACGCTTTCCGTGTCTCGGAACCAAGAGATTCCCCGCGGGATGATTGGTTTTGGGGCGTTTACATCGATACCCAGCCTGATTGATAAATGGACCTTTTCTTTTCTGCTTATGGTAAGAAAGTAATACAAAGTTTGTACTATCGTATACTAAAAATAGAAAGGGTGGAGAAGAAGAAAAAAGAAAAGAAAGGGTGGGTCCGTTAATCAGGTGCGGTTAATCATGCTTCCATGCATTTCGGAGCAAGCACACGCCGTGCACATGATTGACAGCGGTGAGTGGATACTGATCAGTCGCGGCTGACCATCCATCGCCTTGCTCTTCAAGGTGGGGCTGACAAGTCCGTCCATTTGATGGGCCTCACTTTGGTTAGGCTGCTGATGGTAAATCTCAATTAGCAGACGATCCTGACCATCTAACCAATGACCACCAAACAGACTGTTAAAATAAAGATGGGACCAGAGAAATCGTTCCTTGGTAGAGCGGGTGAACGATCCGGGTTGCACCATTTTTAGATTTTGGACCACTGACGGCAGGGCAAAATGTAGGTGAGACGGGCCGGGCCTGGCCCAGCCCAGCTCGCACTATATAGTCCAAGCCGCGATAGCAAGTAGGCCCATTAGCTGAAAAATCGATTGGGCCCAGGCCCACCAGATGTGTCACAGAAATTGATCAAATACGTATTTCCAAAGGTGAATCTTCTTAATCCATCCGTTGATAAGGTGGGTCGCATTCGCACATGTACAAAGAGATGGGAATTTGGAAAAATGAAAACCAATGGTCTATGTGCAAAATTGATATTTGTAAGAAAGAATATGAAGTTGGGCAGGGTCGGATTGGGCTAAAGTCACACAAGCCCAACCCTAAAACTAACTCGGGCTAAATATACCAATGAACGGTCCAAGCTAATGGGTCCAAGCCCATTACAAATATGTGCCGGGCTCACTGAGCCACACCAGCCCGTTGCCACCCCAACCATGATGGTGTCGATCGACCCATATCGATGGGGTCGAAATCCACCCGAGACAACCTTGATGTGACATGTCTTGGATCTATCATCTGCGACAGTGTCCACCAACTTGCAGGTGACAGTTGGCAGATGATCAGACCGTCTATCCAGGGGGCCCAATCTCCCATTTTTGTGAATGACGTCGACTGGGGGATAAGGATGTTATGCGTTGTCCTGCGGACTAGATGTGTGCGTTGGATGTGGACCACTCTCCACGAATGAATCCCACCCGATGAGCCGATGGATATAGGTCACCAATGCATCTCATCTACCTGTTCTTCTTCCTTGATGTTTCTTGTTCACTTGAATCGAAGACCTTGTCAAGATTCAACCGACATTACAACACATGGACATACATGATTGACAAATAAGGTGCATTAGTATGCCACAGAAAAGTGCACTAACACACTTTTGTTAGGGAAGGATGCATAAATCTTCAAATCTCGCAATCCCCAATTGACTGAATTATGGAATATGAATGCAGAACTATGAACAGAAAATCATAACACACAAGACTTTTTATGTGGAAAACCCTCCAAGAATAAAGGTAAAAACCATAGGACCTCATCCAGCCAACAAATCCACTATGTAAAGCGTTTACACAGCGATAAGAAGTTTCACATACTCGGATCCAATAAACTTCACCCCAAGGGAAGATTACAATAAAATAGAATGATAATATTGAGATCTCACTAATGAGATGAGCTGGAAAAGACTTTGAACGAGAACCAACGACGTGGATGAACTTCATGAGACCAGTCTTCTCCTCTCTCTGAAACTCTTCTTTTTCTCTCTCTTGCTCTGGAATGTGTATAATGTTTTGTTCTAACCAAATTTCGCATCAACATGTGCTTATATAGCACTTACACCTGGAATTGGAAACAAAACAAGAAACTGTGTAAAGCAGTCGTGCAACCGTCGGTCAATTGAGCCGATGTCATTGGTCGTCCGACAATGGCCAAAACTGTCCAGAGAGCACAGAGAGAAAACCATCAAGTTTTGATCGCCCAAACACAACCTTCGGTCTCCCGATCTTGAGCTTCGATTGCCCTGATCACCAGTCGTCGATTGCCCGAAACTGTCTGAAACAATCCAGCGAGCAAGTGCCAAAATTCGTCGAGTTTCAACCGCCTGACCCAACATGGTCGGTCGCCCAACAACCCTTAAACTGCTCATCTCTCCTCACATCCTCATGAGGAACACCCCATTTATTGATATATGAGAATCATTTAACTTTTCCATGGTTGTAAAAGTCTTGCCTACCTTCTAGTGAAGGGTTACAACATGGGTCCTTACTCATGGCTTGGTGGTTGATTCACAGGAGTTTCAACACAAGGTCATGGGTTTGAGTACCCATTGTGGCAGTGTGGGTGTGAGGGTGTGTTAAAAAGAAAAAAAAAACATAGCCAAAGATTTTGAAATAGCCTTTAGCTCTTTTGCTCTCTCATGTTTCATACTTTTACAAACCATGATTTTTTTCTTCTTCTTCTTCTTCTTCTTTTTTTTTTTTTTTTTTTTTTTTTTTTTACTGAATTGACTATTAAAAGGTACAATGATTATTATTTTTTGCTTCATCAAGTGTTTCTTTATAGGTTGGGTATTCCTCTGATTGCATACTATTACTCAGTATTTTAAATAGTGAATGGCGTGTAGCGTAGTATTCACCCCTTTGTAGTGAGAGGCGTAAGCTACATAGCATGTAGTGTAAGCTACACACTACTTCTAAATTTTTAACCAATTGCGCTTGGTTGCATCGAATTCATGCTATTCACAAAATTAGACTGATTAATAATGAAGTTTAACAAAATTCTATGACATTTGGTGTAACCAAATATAACCTAAAGTAATAGGAAAGAGTAATCATTAAGTATAAAGGTAAAGAAAGAGCAACAAATTTGATTTAAAACTATTACTTGTATCATTTTTATTAAAAGCAGTGAAAAGATTGACTAATTCATGTTGAAAAAAAAAAAAAAATATATAATATATAATCATTGATAACATTAATTGATTTGATGTTGTAGTGAAAATAACTTGTAATGCAAGCTACATAGTGTGTAGCGTAGTCTTTGTAGTATGTAACGTATGCAAATTATCATATAGTGTAGGCTACACATAACTTAAGCTATTTTTATGAGTTACATAATGTTACGGCTAACGTAAGTTACACCTTACATAGCATAGCTATTTATAACACTGATATTACTTATGCCCCATGAGTCTAATATCTGCCATATGTTTTCTGAATTCTCTTCTTCTTTTTTCCTCCCCTTTTAAGAGGTCCCAAGATTTATCCACAGAAGATGATTTTATTTTTTTCTTTTTTTTGTTCAATCTTTCTTGATGAGATGTCGAGCTATGCTCTCTCAATTTTGCAGCTTATTGTGTGGTTGCCAAAGAAACTGCTAGGAAACAGGTGTCTATAGCCTTTATAGAACGCCTCAAAGCAGACTTCAGGTGTCTATATCATTTATAGAACGTCTCAAAGCAGACTTCAAAAAGAGATACAGAGGTGGGAATGCTGATACTGCCATGGCAAAAATTCTCAACAAAGAATGTAGGTATATTTATGGGTTGCAGTACTGTTTTGATACATTTCATAGTTGTTTCTCTTCATTTGAATTATAATATGATTTTGAATTTGCAGCCTTTCAAAAGTGAATGCTCAAGTTTCACAAGTACAAAACATTATGATGGAAAATATAGACGGAATGTAAAAACATCAAGATTTACATTGAGTTTCAAGTAAGCTGTCCATTTTTGGGCCATTGGCCGAATGATTGAGGTTATTTAATAAATGTGGTACGTTGAGAGTCATTTCAATGAATGTGGTATGTTGAGAGTCGCGGAAAGCATTAGGTGGCTCATATGATAGATGGTCTAAATAGATGACCGGACCTGTTCTAGCACGTTTAATCTGAACCATCCATTTGTTTTGCCACTGATCCAATGTTTAGGATTTGAAAAAGAAATTCAATTCACTATCTTCCACATTTGCATCCAAACGCAGCTTTTAAGTCTAAAAGATTCAGACAAAACCAATTTATTTCAAATTGAACCTGCCAAACAGACCCACCTTTGCAATTTGGTAACATGCTAGCAAAACAAACAAAGCAATTCACTAACAGTTGCAAAGATTTCAAATGGTATTTGAAACTCAAAACACAAGTTGTAGAATTGTAGAATTTATGGTTCCACACCCGAACCATCTAGCCACTACGAAATAAGAATAAGAAAAAAATCATCCACCAATGCAAATCATCTCAACATCCAAACATTTGCATTAATTGTAAAAAAAATGAAAATGAAAAAGGGGGGAAATTGTTCGATAATCAGATACAATTAAACATTCACATGTGCATGCACTTGCAACAGAGCCATTTGAGTCGGAGGTTATCTCGATCTTCTTGGGGAGAGCTAACAGGCCAAATGGGCTCTAGCACTGTCATTATTCGGATGAATTGGTGAACGGCTAGGTGAATGGATAGGGGAATGATGGTGACCATGGTCGTGGTCCGCAGTGCGTGTGGCAGCAGCACTGGCCTCAAGACTCCTTGGGCTTGTCCTTCATGGCTTGGATCTGCTCCAATGCCTCCACCACTTCTTTCACTGATGGCCGGCTTCTTGGGTTGGACCCAAGACACTTGAGAGTGAGCTTAGCAGCCTGTAATGCATCTTTGGATGAATACTGGCCCTCGATCCGTGGGTCCATCACCTAGATATCTTTCTCCCGTTGGATAGATATGGTTTTGCCCACTCTACCAAATAGTGCTGACCGGTCGGACGGTTCTTGTCAATAGCTCGTTGGCCTGAGAGAATCTCTAGCAAGACCACCCCAAAACTGTATATATCGATCTTCACATCAAGATTGCCTGCTTGAGCAGGACAGGCATGACATTTGTTAGATCAAGAATTTTTTTAATCACTTAATGAGGGTAAATATCATGATATTTCATGGTTTATCAGTATAATTTTTTTGCAAAATATCAAGAAACTTCATGATATCTGGTGCAACCAAACATGTCCTAAATTAGAGAGAACAATTTGGATTCTTTTTATCATGTTTTTAACAATTCAGGTGAAATATGTAATCTTTGGGCTCTGGATATGAATGGCGCATAAGTGGGACCCATGAATTGGTGATCTGGACCTTTGATTTGAGAATGGCCCATCACCACAACAATTCCACCAGTTGCAATATCCTGAAAGTCCAATCAGTATCCTTCTCCCCATTGAATGCCTAGTGGTAGTCTATGATTTTCCAAACCATCTATTTACAGACCACAGACTGGAAGAGTCAGGATTATTTCTCACCAGGATGGTTTTAAGAGCATAGTCCATCCACGGTGGGGTCCATCAAATAAATGGTCCAGGTCACCAGGATGTGGGCGCCACTTGTAAGAACTGAGGGCCCAAAGATATTATATGTAGACTTGGGCTGGGTATCAATTTAAACTTCCAAATCCTGCACTGGTAAAAGAAAAGACTACTTGGAAGAAAAACAGAACTGGGGGGTGGGAAATATGGACGTAGCACTTGCAATGGGTTGGGTAGACCTGCAGAACGAGCAATGGGGTCAAGTTTATTGGATTTGGATTGGGCTCGGGTCAGAAAAAGTCGGGCTTAGACTAACGTTTGCCCTACCTTGAGCCCAACACGATCCACCCATATGCATGCACACACGCATGTGATGCATGTGTGTGTGATGGGCGTCCATGTGCAAGTATGGTGCTAGTGTGTGTTCGTGCGTTTGTGTCTGCGTGAATGAGTGCATTTGCGTCTGCATGTGTGTGTGCGTACACAAGCAATAGGGTCAAGTATAACAGGTTTCTGGGTTGCGATTGGGTTAGAAAAATCATGCTCAGGCTAGCGATGGGCCAACCTCGTGCCCGAGATAACCCACACATGTGAACATTGACCCAACCTTGAGTCCCACACAACCCACCGGTGGATGTGCGGGCTGCAGGCTGCATGTGTGCTTCAAAGGTTAGAAATTCCAGGAATCAACCCAAAGCTCATGCTCCTAACACAAATTTTTAAGCAGCTAGGGTCATGTTGGGTTGGGCCTGGGCTTGGAAGTCTGCTCATTGGCAAGCCTGATCGCCTTGTCTCCCGGCACCAATGACCAATCAGGCTCGAGCCTGGATGCTGAGCCCATTTAGCAATCAGGTCGGGCTTGGGTTGACCCTGACCTGACCAAAACTCACCCAATACCGGCCCTACACATAGGCATATAGTAGATTGCTAGGGAAGATTGGGCATTACCTGTGGCCACATATTCAGGAGCTGCATATCCGCATGTGCCCATAACTGGTCCTGAGATATATTCTGTATGTCTATCCAATGGTCCAGGTTTCGCCAGTCCAAAATCAGAAATTTTTGCATTATAATTCTACATAAAAATGAAGATCCTCTTAAGCAATTGAACCATGCAATAAATCTTCCATTGCTCAATTAGGAAAAGAGTTTTTACCGAATCAAGCAATATATGAGATGGTTTAAGATCACGTAGTATAACTTGCTTCTCAGATGTGTGCAAGAACGTGAGGCCCTTAGCCACACCTATTGCTATCTTGAGCCGTATGCTCCATGACAACGGTTGGAGAGCTGAAACCCCTGCAAAAAACGCATCAACATGGAGACATGGATTTTTATTTTTAAGGACAACATGTATAATGGTTTTGAATCTTTGCAAGGAAAATGCAGCTCGAACTAGCCCAGTCTGTACAGTAGCGAACTCTTGCAGTTGTAAGACAGAGGTGCCATGTGGAATGTTTTAAAACCCGACCTGAGCTGGACCCATTTTTGTGGGTGGTTTGGTTCAACCGTTAGGACCCACTCTGGCCTGGAAATCTCATTAATCTAAAATAATAAAAATGGGTTTTTGATAACATCCCCATCTGCAGTCCCCAAACATTTTGGATGCTACATGGGACGCCCAATCATAAATTGGGACAGTGCATTCAACAGTACCATTGGGAGCTAACCAAGGTGCAAGAATCACACCAATCAAGTGGGGCCAATTTGTTACAACCGTCTACTGTTTATGAGCCATAAATCACATGGTTAGAATCATTAAACCAAAGTGCTACTTTGGGACCATAAGCAATACAAAGTGGGATCTATAGGTGCTTCAAGATGATGATTGGACCTATTTTGTTTCTCAATTCAACCTTGGCCATCAATTTCCATGCTATTGGTCGGATGTTTGGGATCATCTGATTGGCATGATTTTTGTACCATGGTTTGCCCCTGGTTGTTTGAATGAATGGATGGTTCAGCTCAATGATAAGCCATCCCATGTGTCATTTAAAAGCTTTGAGGACATTGCTAACCTTTCCATGAAGGTGGGGATGTTAGCAAAACCCAATAAGAATAATAGTAAATAACAAGCAATCAGTTTCTAAGGTAGTTGTTAGAGCATTTGATTTTCAAGTAGAAGTCTTTGGTTTGGTCTTGGACTAATGCAATTGCATCTCTTTTTATCATCCCCTCAACTGACCGAGTTTTATAGGGACCTGGCCTGGTTTGGTGGGCAGTTCCGCCAGTCTAACAGCCCTGTCCAATTTGGGTATTAAACCACTGGTCATGCGTTCTTCCTAGGTGAAAAGATCAGAAGGTAGCTTAGCACTTCCATTAATCACTGCAAGAGGCCATTTGGATGCGCTGAAATGAAACTGCAGTCTTGAATCATGGTTGATGGTTTTAAATCTCAACATCATGGAATGTATTGAACTGCTCTAGAAACAAATACATTGATATACATAGGATGATACACTCAATACATCATCCGCTTGTGCATATCTGTATCAAATCGTTAGGCCTGAAAACCCATTACCCATCGGACAATTATCTTGGGCAAGATTTTAAGCCATGATCAATACAATAAGAACCACTAAAACTTACGACATTGACGAAGAAGCCAATTAGATGATAACTAGAATGCTAAGAATGAGAAATATTGCTAGTACGACTACTTACTTCTAAAAAGGTGGTTATCCAAGCTCCCTTTTGGCATGAATTCATAGACTAAAAGGAGCTCTTTGTCCTCCTGACAATAACCAATTAGCTTCACAATGTTTGGATGAGAAAGCCTCCGCAAGAAATCCACCTCTGACTACACAACAAAAGCATAGGAAGAAAAATAAACAGAACCAATGAACAAAATTATAATAAGTTAAGAAAATAAAATAGCAGATTTAAAAATAAAGATAATTTAAAGAAATAAAAAATAAGTCCACACTTCCCTAAATAATTTAACTATTTGAGAAATATACAACAATTTATTGATTTTTTAAAACAATAAATGCTATAAAGAGAATAATAATACAAATTTTCTATTTAGATGTGTGTAAAAATAACAAATTAAATAGCTTATTTCTAATTATTTTATATGCTATATCTTTCAGCAAAGAACAATTAAAGCAAGTAGCTTGAAAATAAAAACCAACTATACATAAATCATAAATAGCTTATTTCTAATTATTTTATATGCTATATCTTTAAGCAAAGAACCATTAAAGCAAGTAGCTTGAAAATAAAAACCAACTATTCATAAATCATAAATAACTTATTTCTAATTATTTTATATGCTATATCTTTAAGCAAAGAACAATTAAAGCAAGTAGCTTGAAAATAAAAACCAACTATACATAAATCATAATAAGAAATCTCATCTTAAAAAATAATTAAAAACACTAATAAAATAGAAAGAGATTTAGGATTACTCTCTAAGGGGGAGTTTGGTTCATAAGTTACTATAGATAAGCTACTTATGCCATAAGTAGCTTATCTTGGTTTCTACTTATTCAGCAGATAAGTATGTTATTTAAGGTAGAAAAGCATATTTGGTTTCCAACATCATAAGTATTTATCCCTCAAGCTTGTTTGGTCCCCCTCACATCCACTATCCATCATGTGGGGCCAACTTTGATGTAAACTATTCATTGTGTGGGCCTCACCTTTGATGTGGGTCGGCCATCATAAGGGGCCCACCTTGGATGTGGGTTATCCACCCTTAGGGGACGACCTTCGACCTTTAATGTGCACCGTCCATTATGTGGGACCCATCTTTGATGTTCGTCATCCATCGTGTGGAGCCCACCATCAATGTTATTGTCCATCATGTGGGGCCCACCTTCAATATCCAACGCCCATCATGTGGAGCCCACAGTTGATGCAGACCATCAATCATGTGGACCCCATCTCTGATGTGGGTCGTCCATCATGCGGGGCCCATTTTGGATATGGGCCACTCATCATTATGGTCGACCTTTGATGTAGATCGTCCATCATGTGGGGCCCTCCTTGACGTGGAGCATCCATCATGTGGGGCCCACCATTATTAATTGCCCATCATGTGGAGCCCACCTTTGATGTGGATTGTCCATCATGTGGGGCTCGCCTTGGATGTTGGTCATTCATCATTAGGGCCTGACCTTTGATATGGACCATCCATCATGTGGGGCACCTCCATCCGGGCCATCCATCATGTCGGGTCCAGCTTTAATGTCCATTGCCCATCATGTGGAACTCACCTTTGATGTGGACCATCCATCGTGTGGGTCCCACCTTTGAAGTGGGTTGTCCATCATACCCACATATTTTGGATGTGGGCTATTTATCATTAGGTACCTACATTTGATGTGGACCATCCATTATGTGGACCCATGTTAATATGGGCAATCCCTCGTGTGGAGCCCACCTTCGATGTGGATCCCCCTTTGATATATATATATATATATATATATATATATATATATATATATATATATATATATATATATATATATATATATATATCGAGAGATCGAGAGAGAGAGAGAGAGAGAGAGAGAGAGATTAAAAAGCTAAAAAATAGAACTTTTTAAGCACATAAGTTACTTCTGTCGTCATATTTACCAAACTAACTTAAGTGAAGAAAGTAATTAATAACTTAACATAAGTTAAAAAGTAACTTATTTGGTGGCATCCAAATAGAGGCCCTAAGATTCCATTTGGCTACAACTTCATTAGAGAACTTCTGTCAAGGACTTAGATGTTGTCTATCTTCTCAATAGAATGCAACTCTAGACAAAGAACTTCATGAACTGTTTGCATGTAAATACTCTAGAATCTAGAAGAATAGATTCTCAACTTTCTTCAAATTTATTGTGACTATCAGTTTCGGCCGCGAAGGGTAAACTGTCTTTTGCTCATGAGTTCTAACAATCATTTTGAACAGATGATCCTGACTAATGGTCAACAAAATAAACAATCCAATATACATGTGACAGAAAATGTCCAATCATAGATGTCAATTGTCCATCATGTATATCCCAATCTTATTTGATTATTTCTCATGCCTCTGAAGGATCACTTTAATTTCGGCACTTGATCCACAACTAACACAACGAAGGCGGCGACTTTTTCATTTCATAGACTACAACATCCCTGCTTAGAAGTTTCTCAAAAGAAAAAAAAAAAAAAAAAAGAAGGAAAGTAATCAAAACAATTTACAAGAAAAGAAAGAACTTGCCAAGAAGTTTCTCATTGGAAAATTCATGGACAAAATTGGAAAAATTGAAGAAGAAAAGGAAACATGACTCGTTGATTTGCGGTCAGAGATTCTAGATAAGGGATCATAGTTACAGAGAGGGAAGGTGTTAGGCATCCACTCTGTCCATACAAATATACAGTCTCTACTTAATAGGATCCGACTAATTTATGAAGGTTAAGGGTAGTTCTTGTGCACTATGGATGAAATGATGTGTATACAATGCCGTGTTAAATTTAACGCTATCGACAGGTTGAAGTTTGGCTGGATAAATCCACCCTAACTACTCGCTTGCCGCATGTGAAATCGATCAATCCAAATTCCTGATGAGCAAGATCCAACTATGTTGGCAAGCCGCAGAGGATACGTTTGAACCGACCGGGTACTTAATGTTATGAGATGTAATGTCGATGGATGCAATGAGCAGGGGGGTTGAGAGGGGAACAAATTTTGCACAATACTAAAATATGGTTTGAAGCAGTTGACTAAAAAAGGTGGTTGGTTGGATGGACGATATTATCGCAAGGATTGGGTTGAGCGACCTAGATAATGTTTTGAATGGCTCAAGAGGCTTGGGCTCTAGCTAGGCTAATTAGACCAAGGCTGGGCTTGCTCTCTCACTCTCACTCTCCTTGGTGGAGGAATGGAGAGCTTGGCTAAGGAGGGGATGGGTGTCTTTTTTAGTCTACTAGATACTCCTAGTTGTGGAGAATGTACGAAATGAGAAGGAGAGGGGGCTTTTTATAGCCTTCTAACCCTGCTCTCTTGTAATTCCAACAAAGTTCAGGGTTGCAAGAGGATTGTATCGTTTAGATTTGAGATTTCCACGTGGCAACATCTCATTGGTTGGTTAGGTTGGTAAAGAAGTAAATATGAGCAAAGGGGAGGGACATTGGAGTCAGTCAAGAAAGCCACACAAATAGAGGGGGAAAAAGCCAGGACAACACGTGTAAGGGGACTCCTGCCAAGGCAGGAGACCTACCACGTGGCAAGCGGCCTCAAGTACCTGGTAGGAACTCCTGCTTTGGTAGGTGGGATCCTCCACACATATGCAACTCCTGCTTTGGAAAAAGTTGCTTTGCGGTCCGAATTTTCCTCTACAATTGGGCTTTGGATTTGGGCTTGGCTTAAGCCCCAGTTTAGGGTTTGGCTAGGTGAGTTGACTTGGTAAATGGACTAGGTTGGCTGACCGGGTGAGTTGACTCAGCGGATTGACTCACCGAGTTGACTCGACGGGTTGACTAGATTTTTCATAGGGTTTGGTTTTTAAGTTAGGGTTTGGTTTAGGGTTTAGGTTAGGGCTTTGGCTAGGGTTTATGTTAGGGTTTTGGATTAGGGATTGGATTAGGGTTTGGATTTGGGTTTGGGTTTCAACCATCCAACCATCCTAGTTTAATCAACTTATTGGCCTAAGTTGGGGTCTCTACAGCCACTCATCATTAGGGTTCACCTTTGATGTAGATCGTCCATATGTGAGGCCCATCTTAATGTGGAGCATCCATCATGTGGGGCCCACCAATATTAATTACTTATCATGTGGAGCCCACCCTTGATGTGGACTGGCCATTATGTGTGCCCCACCTTCAATGTGGGTTGCCCATCATGTGCGGCTCGCCTTGGATGTTGGCCATTCATCATTAGGGGTCAACCTTCGATGTGGACTGTCCATCATGTGAGGCCACCTCCATGTGGGGCCATCCATCATGTGGGGCTTACCTTTAATGTCCATAACCCATCATGTGGAGCTCACTTTGATGTGGACCATCCATCGTGTGGACCCCACCTTTGAAGTGGGTCATCCATTATACCCATCCATTTTGGATGTGGGCTATTTATCATTAGGGACCGACCTTTGATGTGGACCATCCATTATGTGGGTCCACGTATGGGTGATCCCTCATGTGGGGCCCAACTTTGATGTGGACCATCTGTCGTGTGAACCTTGCCTTCGATGTGGATAGTCCATCATGTTGGGCGCGAAAGCAACCTCAGATCGAATCAAACGAGCAATAAAGAACGAAAAATTCAAGCAAACGCAGAGAACACACAAGATTTTACGTGGAAAACCCTTGCATGAAGCGATGATCAATCCACTATAAACATAAAGTTATAAGAGATGAAACAACTTACAGTAGAGAAACCCTAACTTCTCCTTCAAAACCCTAAAAATTGTGTAGGCTCTCTTCTACCATACCCTAATAATAATTACAAAGTACTTATATACTCCCATACAAGGTTAGGAAATAAAACGTACACTTTCTAAAAACTTACGCTTTTTCGTTCGATCAAACTGATTAAGTTATAAGAGATGGAACAACTTACGGTAGAGAAACCCTAACTTCTCCTTCAAAACCCTAAAAATTATGTAGGCTCTCTTCTACCATACCCTAATAATAATTACAAAGTACTTATATACTCCCATACAAGGTTAGGAAATAAAACCCACAATTTCTAAAAACTTAACGCGTTTTCATTCGATCAAACTGATTGGACCTTCGGTCAGACCGAACAAAATTGACATACTCCGGTTGAACCGAAAGTCGAACCGAAAACGTACAAAACATTACATTGAGCAACAAGGCCAAATTCAGAATTTTCAATCAAACCAACAAATGCTTCAGTCGAAGCGAAAATCACCTTTTATGCACTATGATTAAAGGCACTTGATCAACAATCTCCACCGTGACTTTAATCCCCCAACTCCACTTCTCCAAGTTGTTATCACCATCTCTAATCATCTTCAACATAACATCATCATCCATTCATGCACACTCCGTCTTTATTTCTTCTTTGCCAAATCCAGAGAAGTCGAGCAAAACTTGAACTTCTCTACAAGAAGAACCTTCATAAGCATGTCTACTGGATTCACGCTAGTGTAAATCTTCTCAAAATAACATCTCCTTCTTCTAACATCTGTCGGATAAAGTGATGACGAACATCAATGTGTTTAGTCTAGGAGTGATACATCAAGTTCTATGCCAAATTGATAGCACGAGACTTACGCAGGTGGTTGGAACACAGACACATTTGGTTGTGAATTGCAATGCGGCAGATAAAATCATATATCTTCATGGCCCAATCAATAGTTCAAGTCACACACACTCCCATAACCCATCTTCTCTTCCCTCTCACTGTCACAATACACATGCACAACTTCTTACTAGAGCCCCAACTCATTCATCAACCCTTTCAACCAAACGACTTCCTTGAATGCTTCTGTTACTGCCATGTATTCAGCTTCGGTTGTGGAAAGTGCAACCATAAACTAAAGCTTTAACATCCAACTGATAGCTCCACCCGCTAAGAAAAATGAATAACCGGAATTCGACCTTCTATTATCCACATTTCTTGCATAATTCGCATCCACATAGCCTACGAGTTTTTCCTTAGAATTTCTGAAAACCAAGACACAGTCTGTTGTACCTTGTATATACCGAAGTAACCATTTCGCAATGTTGCTTGTTAGGTTTTGACATGTATCAGCTTACAATACCAACTTCATATGAAATATCCGGTCTAGTACAGACCATGTCATACATAAAACTGCCAACCACGCTTGAGAAGGGCACACGAGACATATACCGCTTTTCTTCATCTGATGTGGGACGTAACTCCAAAGAAAGCCAAAAGTGAGCAGCATGGGGCGTGCTAACTGGTTTTGCATTTTCCAGTTCAAACTTGACTAAGACCTTCTCAAGATATTTTTCCTGAGACAACCATAGCATACTCATTTCCCTATCTCCATATATATCAATACTGAGAATCTTCTTTGTAGCCCTCAGATCTTTTATCTTAAATGTCCTGGATAACCGAGCCTTCAATATGTTGATTTTAAACATCTTATAGCTGGCGATAAGCATATCATCAAAATATAACTCCAGAATCATGAATTTCCTGTCACTCAGTACTCTAAAATAGACATAATGATCAAATTCACTTCTGATAAACGGTTGGCTCAAAATGAAATAATCAAATTTCTTATCCCACTACCATTCGCTTTTCTACATCTCTATCTTCTAGTGCTTCCTAAAAAGTAGATGGATCCCCCTCATCTGTAATGAGAGCAAATGCAACATTTGAATCATCATTGCATCTCAATGGAAACCTGCGATCACTTTATGAATTTCTCCTGATATGTGGTTGCTTCACCTCTTCTTATACCTCTACCTACGGCTCAGGTTCTTCAAGTATTTCACCCTTGTCTGTTTCAATGTCAAGAACTAATTTTTCCGCTTCCTTGTTCTCATCCTTCCGAAACAAGAAACCTTCATCAAACTTGACCTCCTGGCTAAATATGATTTTCCATGAAACCCAGTTATACAATTTGTAACCTTTCACCCCATCACTATAACCAACAAAAATACACTTCTTAGCCCTTTGGTCTAGCTTATCTCTCTCAATTGACGGTACATGAGAGTAAGCGTCACAACCACATATCCGCAGCCCCAATTAATCAACTCCTTGACCACTCTAGACTTCTTCTGAAATTTTGCAATCGATAGCTATAGAGGGAGATCGATTTACCCAATCGCAAGCCGTAAAGACGGCTTCAGCCCATAGCTCCTTGCCCAACCCAAAATTACTCAACATACTCCAGCCCCTTTTCAAAAAATCTCGGTCCATACGTTTAGCCACACCATTATGCTCTGGTGTATGCCTCACCATGTTGAGCCTCACTATCCCCTCACTCTTGCAATATTGATTAAATTCTCCGTCGTTATTTGTCCTCAGAATTTTCACTTTCCGCCCTGTCTAATTTTCAACCATTGCTTTGAAAGTCTTGAAAATGGAGAAAATATCGGATTTATATTTCAGAAAATAAACTCAAACATTCCTAGAGAAATTGTCAATGAATATAACATAAAATGACGACCCTCCTCAAAAAACAACAAGCAACGGCTACCACACATTCGAATGCACATAACATAGCTGACCTTTATTAACATGCTTCTTGGTCTTAAATGATAACCTTGATTGTTTCTCACATATGCAATGCTCACATATATCTAAATCAAAACTTTTGAAACTAGGAATTAAACGATGATAAAAAAAAAAAAAAAGGTATCTTCATACCTAGCTCGCTCATGTAGCCTAGGTGTGCATGCCACAAACGTACTGACGTGGACTTCGCTACAAATGTTGCAGCTCCACCCAATATAGTATTCCCGATCAACTTGTAAAGATTTATGCTCCTTTGTGCCTTCATAACCGTGAGTGCCCATTTTCAAACCATTACAACACTTTCATAACCGACGAACTTGCACCCAAGTGTGTCTAGAGCTCCCAGAGATATAAAATTCTTCTTGAAATCCGAAACATGCCTTACATCAATCAGAGTAAGTTCCATCAAACATCCTGATGCGAACCAAACTAATTCCTACCATCTAACAGGCGTGATCATTTCCCATAAGAACTAGACCACCATCATACACACTATATGTGGTGAACCAACTTCAATGAGGACACATATGGTACGATGCTCCAGTATCCAAAATCTACTCATGATAGAAGTGATCAGTCTTGGACACTGACAACACGTCACAACCATTCGATCTTTCACTTCATGTTGCATCCCTTGACAATTCCAACACTTCAACTTGCCTTTGCCTTTCGACTTGGATCTAGATCACGACTTTCCCTTCTCTCACTCAGACGATCTTCCCCGAGCAAACAATGCATCTGTAGAAGTACCTTCGCCTTCGCTCTTCTTTCTCAGCTGCTTTGATTGAATGGCTGAAATAACTGTGTCGACGTCCAAGGTATCCCTACCATAGCAGAGAGTATCAACCAGATACTCCTACAACTCCAAGAGAGATGTCAATAAAATAAGGGTCGTGTCTTCTTCATCGATCTTCACCTCCATACTAGTTAACTTGCAAACCAGTTTATTGAAGACGTTAACTCTCTATCTTCGTCCATAAGCCTGCAGTAGTTGTCCCATCGATGACATTATAAAGGACTTTATCTATAATAACCCGTAAATTTGATTGTACTCGACCCGAGTAAATACACGAGTGTTACTGATAGGAAACCGTTTTAGCACAGACTAAATTCTCTTATGGAGTAAACAAATACACTTCATAATATCACACGTGTGCCTAATCCTGGCCTCTACAGACCTAGTGTAAATATCAGTAAAATCTTATTCCCAAATGTGGCTGAAATGCCCAAAAGAGCTATAGACCGTTCATTGGTGGGCCAACGATTACGAAACTATAGGATTACATTCTCCTTAGTGGACTTGACAGTTTACCTGAATCAAATGTCCAATACCATACCCAGAATCACACAACTTAGATCGAGACCAAAGAGTGTAAGTTGTGTGACTCACCTTAGTTCTTTCCAGAAAAGCTTATAAGGTATTGGGCTATGCCCATACCTTTGAATTGTTAATTATGGATCACGGGTGATGGGCCCTGATGGAATTGAGGACCCTGGAGATGAGACATGTGATTCCTGCTCACTTGACTTGTGACAAAATTGTGGTGTTCTGGCTTTGCCAATACTACTGGTTGAATACAGAATTAATAAAGGCTTGACAATCATGCATACATCACATAGGTTTTCAAAGTGTCTGGTTGCCCTTCTGGTTATGTGTTGAGCTCTGAATTGTGCATATTCTAACCCCATTTCATCACTCATTGTACATGATTTCTATGTTTAAATACTTATCTAATGCATGACTTTGTGATTGTAGGAATAAGAGAGATACTTCACCAATATATATGAGTCAAAAGGGTCACTTTAAATGCATTGAAGATCAATAAAACAAGTGCCAAGAGAAGGAAGAAAGAAAGAAAATTAAAAAATCAGAATCACATGGGTCCAACCGGTCGGCTGACCGGTTGACCTCCCTTGCTGCCCCCTCTGGAAGTCACTGGACCTAGCCCAAGTCGGTTCGACCAGTCGTGACCCGTCGGCCAAAGCCAGTAATTTTAAATTTCTAAATTCAGCTCCGACTTTTGTTGCGCAACTGCGTTAGTTCTTACGTAAGTCTAAAAAATTCTATGACGGTGACACTTGAATGCTATAAAAGGACACCTAGAGGCTCGTCTAAACTCATCCTAAAAGAGATCTACAGTTGTGGGAGTTGAAGAGGATCGTCGTAGAGCGTCTACAACTCCTCTGACTCCGATTTTTCTAGTTTTCTATGCTTTGTAGTAGTTTTCTTTTCAATTCTAGTTCAAGTATGATAATTTTTTGCTAGAATCTCTTAGCTAAAGCTAAGGGGTGAAGCTTGTAGTTAGTTTCAATGTTCAATTCGTTTACTTCAAGTTTGGATTTTCAAGTTCTAGTTTGAATAAAAGTGGTATTTTTAGAAGTTTTATGAGAGTTTGTGTACTCTAAACACAAGTTCCTTGCAATTCTCTAAGATTATCATTATAGTTTGATGAAATTCGAATTGTAGTAACCCTGGAGCATGCCATGATCTCTTGGTATGGCTGTTACTTTAAAGGGTACAAGTTCGAGTTCTAGATGCTTCATTAGAACTAGAAATCTGATTTTCAGATTTAAGTGGGACTGTTTATGTTGAATGAATATCTTCTAATTAGATGGGAGATAGGACTTCAATTCTAATTGTGTTTGTGCTTGGATGAAATGGATTCGCATTGGGCTACTACAAGTGCATTCTTTAAGCTCTAGTTTCTCTTTTATTTCTCAGATTTTCTTCATTAAAGTTTCTGTTTACTTCTTGTTCTAAAACTCTGATTTTCTGAATTTCCTAAGTTCAAGTTATTAGAATAATTTGAATTGAGTTTACCCTTTTCCCTGTGGATCGACCTCGGTCTTACCGAGTTATTACTACATTACAGCCTTGCACTTGAGGCGAGCGAACATTATGCTAGCCTTGACCCTTTGCACGTGCATCGGTCCGCTAAGGGTTGGAGTGATAGGCGAGCGAGCCCCACCATACTAACATTCAGAACATAACATTTGCATTTAACATTTTCACGCATTATTCAACTAGAATAGGAAACTGTTTGCAATGTTATATTTCATTACATGTACTAGCTTGTGTTGATAATATGCATAACTTAGGGAATGGTAATACTGAGTATGATTACTCACTCCCACCTGTGACGGTGTTTTAAAACACCAACCAGATACTTTTGGCACAGGGTCTGTAGATGCTCTAGTGGCCGTCGATGACTATACAGACCCCATCTTCATCAGGTCTTATTTCCATATTGCTGATGAGCAGCTATAGGCTGTTATGCCTGTTTCTTTAGTCTTGCCCTTTTGAACAGTGGTTACAGTACTTCTGGACTAATATTACATTTATTTTTTGACATGTATATATATATACCGAGTCCCCAGCTGTTGGACACTGTAGTTGATGGTGATGATTGTATGTATGACGCACTTTACTTTAACGATATATGTTCCCTATGTAGTTTAATCTTATGTTTTTGATGTGATACCATCTGACTAAGATCATTAAACTATGCTTCCGCATTAAAAGTGATACTTAAATTTCGGAACATTACATCATCGGCAAAGCAAAATTAGATTGTGCTAATCTCCCTTTGATCAAGTTCATCATAATCCTCTTCCTTCATAGATTTTGGACGATGCGCTTTCCAAGGAGTGCATGCTACAACTATTGTTGAACTAGGAGGGCTTTCATCTTTAGCCTCCATAGTTTTAAGTTGTTTTTACTTGTGAACTTCTCTGTCTCAGACTTCACATTCGATCCTCTCGATGTCATGTCTTTAGATTCAATCTAATAACCCAACGACGCTCTAATACCACATGTTGGGCGCGGAAGTAACCTCAGATCAAATCAAACAAGCAATAGAGAACGAAAAATTCAAACAAACACAAAGAAAACACGAGATTTTACGTGGAAAACCCTTTACGGGAAAAAACCACAGCACAAAGCGATAATCAATCTACTATAATCAGAAAGTTACAAGAGATGGAACAACTTATGGTAGAGAGACCCTAGCTTTCCCTTCAAAACCTGAGAAATCATGTAGGCTCTCTTCTACCACACTCTAATCGTAATTACAAAGTACTTATATACTCCCCTATAAGATTAGGAAACAAAACCCACACTTTTTAAAAACTTACACATTTCCATCTGGTCAAACTGATTGGACCTTCGGTCGGACCGAATAAAACCGACATACTCCAGTTGAATTGAAAGTCGAATTGAAAACATGCAAAACATCACAGTGAGCAACAGGGCCAAATTCGGAATTTTCAATCGAACCGACAGAGGCTTTGGTCAAACTGAAAATTACCTTCTATGTACTATGATTAAAGGCACTCGATCAACATATCATGTGGGTCCTCCTTTGATATGGAGAGAGAGAGAGAGAGAGAGAGAGAGAGGTGAAAAGTGAAAAAATAAAAATTACTTCGGATAAATAGTTTTAAGCACATAAGTTACTTCTGCAATCATGTTTACCAAACTAACTTAAGTAAAGAAAGTAACTTAATGACTTAACATAAGTTAAAAAGTAACTTATTTGGTGGTATCCAAAGATTCCAAACAGACCCTAAGAATTCGTTTGGCTACAACTTCGTTAGAGAACTTCCTTTAAGGACTTAGATGTTGTCATCGTCTCAATAGAATGCAACTTAAGACAAATAACTTCATGAACTGTTTGCATGAAAATACTGTAGAATCCAGAAGAATAGGTTCTCAGCTTTCTTCAAACTTATTGTGAGTGTCAATTTCGACCATGAAGGGGAAGCTTTGCCTGTTGCTCATGACTTCTAACAATCATTTTGAACGGATGATCCTGACTAATGGTCAACAAAATAGATGGTCCGAGCCCAACTTTCAACCCGATCCAGAACTCTGGTGGGCCATAGAAGAGAGAGAGAGAGAGAGAGAGAGAGAGAGAGAGGCAAATCAAGGGAGGAAACTGTTTCCTTTTGCCATGGCCCATCAGATTTGTGGACCAGGTTGAAAGTTGGGCCCCGGGGGTTTTTTTGGGTGCTGCATCACGTGGACGACTTAGATTTTGGGGACACATCACGTGTGATGAGTCCTCAAAAAGTTCTCATGACTTCTTGTGAGAGATGGTTCGTAGGTGAGCATTCCTCTATATATATATTGGACCATCTATTTTGTTGACCATTAGTCAGGATCATCCGTTCTAACATATATATATATATATATATATATATATATATATATATATATATATATATATATATATATATATATATATATATATATATATACAGAAAATGTCCAATCGTAGATCCTGACTGTCCATTATGTAGGTCCCAATCTTATTTGGCTATTTCTCATGCCTCTAAAGAATCACTTTCATTTTCGCACTTGATCCACAACCAACACAACGAAGGTCCAAATCATTTGTTATATCTGTTATATCAAATAGCTAATATTGATATGGACCATCCATATATATCTAATTTTCCATTTGTCTCCAAAATCACTGATAATCCTAGTCATATGATCAATGGCCAACAAAATGGAAGGTACAAATCATTTACGAAAAAAAGCAGGATCATGGATTGACCATCCAACTTATGGGTCCCACCCCTGCTTAACTTTTTCTCCCAAGCTCTGATTGCCCTAACAGTCTAATCAATGTTCATTAAAATGGTTGGTTCAAATCAATAATGAAAATTTCTGATCATGGGTTATAATGCCCCGTAAAATCACCTTTCCTAAGACCCAAGCACGCGCTCGAGCCCATTAGATCCACGTGACCTTAGGATGACTAATCGACCCTACTTAACCTAGAAAGTCATAATTACATGAAATCAGAAACTTAGATGCGCATAAGGGTCTGTTGCGCCACCCGATCCAAGCCCGACAAATCCGAAACTCGACAGGGGACCACCCCTGTATTGGGCTCAACACCTTTGGATGAGTGTCACGCTGAAATCGACGCCCAAAACCGTAGAACCACGACGACTTGCAAGTGCACATGAATATGTAAGTATACTTACACAAAGCCCCATTTAACTAATCATTACCAAATTCACTTTTCTTGTGTGGACCACACAGACCCTTGCATGGCCTTGAGGGGTGGACCACCTATTTTAAATATAAATCAGCACATGATTCCTTAACATAGGCCCCGATCGATGATCGGTGACCGTCAACCAGTCACCGCCTCGAATCCGGCAAATGCCGCATCCGATCGGCCCCAAATCACCCCCAGCCAAGGATCTCACCATGGTGAGACCATCCCATGGGCTGGATCAGCCCTAATGGGCTAGATGTGGCACACATGATTAAAACAGGGCCAAAAAGGGCATTAGTACATGATCTAAATCCCCAAGGCTATATTTTCTAATTGCCCCACTTATATAAGCCCATTTTCTCAGCCCCTTAGCTCATTCCTCTAGCAAAATTCTGAGAAAGAGAGGGGTGAGAGAGAGGAAGGGGGTACTAGAAGAAGGAGAATTGGGTAGAGGGGGCTCTTGCATGCTACTCTACTAGTGCCTAGCCATCCCCACGACACCATAGCCGGCACCGCTTACTGTTAAAAACTTCTCTGAGTGTTGGTAGAGGTAAGTCAAGGCCAATTCTCCCACATCCTTTAGTTTCCTACCCAGATTTTATCAATTCCCTGACATGCAAGCACCCTCTTGCAGGATTACACTAATTCTTCTCCAAATTAAGGTGTGTATCATTTACCCAAGTGTTGCCATACAACCAATACCTGTAATTATGGCTAATGGCTTCAATTTCCAGATTAAGGAGGTCGTGCTTGTTAGTTGATAATTGAATTGAGACTAGGCAAGTCATATGAGTGTAATAAAATTGCTCCGCCTAGAGATTTAGATACTAGATGTATGCTAGGGTCATTTCCATGCTCATGTCATCTTGCATATGTTCTAACTATGTATAACTATTATGCTAAGATATCTAGATTTCATGTCACTATGTTGATTGTTGAGATTATGACATTGCATGTCTTGTAAATCAAATAATGTACAAATGTTGGAATTGTGAGTATTTGAGGTGACGAGTAGTAGAGCCCAACATGGCAAGCATCGTAGTAAATGCAGCCGCACGAGGTCAGCAGCCTCGGGAATGGAGTGGTCGGCTGAGGTGGAAGTTGGGGTGACCGGCTGTGGTCGAGGACCACGCAGGCCATATGCGCTCAAGGTCGGTCATCCCCTTATTTCCCCAAGCCAAGGACCTCGGCCCACCACCGGGCCGGATGTGAATATATATCAAAGTATAATGAATGTGATTTACTACCTATGTAAAATCCGTGTACCGGCATACCACCTGATAGGCCCACTTGAAATCGTATGGCGTACCGATCCCCCAAGACTCATGAGCTAGGGATGGTGGTATGGGCCATATGCCCGTACTGTCGGCCTACGCTAGGGTGGAGCATCCTCGTAATGTCCATTGAGCATCCTGGAGGTGACAAGCCTACCACTTGACTATGGGGTAGGGCGAGGAGCCCTATTCCGCCTGTGTTGGGCGCGGCTGATGAGTCGCGGCCAAACCAGGCCCTCAGGGCTGTAGACCCGAGATGGAATCGAGGGGTTACTGGCTGCAACTTGCGTTCGCCCTGCAGGGAGCCAGGTCATCCTAATTGGCCAAAATAATATAATGTTGGTACAGGGCTTCGCCAACCAGCTGTGTGATGAAAATGCATTAATTAACTACTTGGCTAATCATTTATGGTTCGGCATAACATGCATCGTGCGGGTGATGGGGGTGGTGCCTCATTCACTGGTGGCTCGAGTCTGCGCAGGTGTTGTGGTGGTGCCACTCACCGTCTGTTGTGACTAAACCAGTGTTCGGGCATGCATATGCATTTCATGCACTCATTTCATTTAAAAACCCTGTCTGTGATGATGTGCTTACTTTTAATATCTGTATATGGGAAAATGAAAATATTATCTATATTGCTTGTATTGGTAGATGAGTAACCTAGGGAAATGAAACCACTGAGTTGGCCACTCACTCCCTTTCTGGGATGGTGTTTTAAAACACCAACCAGATGACCCGTGTGACTCAGGTTTACAGGAGGCGACCAAGGCAACCGAGTACAAGGAACTAGGAGAGGACGCCGACGGGTATCTTCAGTATGCAAGCGACCAGGCCTACTAGAGAGTGGGACCGGATGTATTTCTTTTTGGGTTGGCGCCTATGCGGTGTCTCTAGTTCAGCTTTTGGGGCAGTACTTCTGAACTCGTAGTGGGGAACCAGTGGGCCCCAATGTGAGGAATGCCGTTCATGTATTCTTTTGGAATTCGATATATGTCTCTTCTTCTTTTGAAAAAGTTCTTCCATGTTTTAGTTGTTTATGCTTAGGTGATTTATCTCTATAAATGTGCATCTAACCATTCCTCATGCATGCACCGCATTATATGGAACCCGGGATATTGGGGACCGAGGGCAACCATAGACCCTGGCATCCAGGGCGTCACATAGGTCTTGACTGTCCAAATAATGTGGGCCCCACCTCTAATACCTTGTCCCTCAACAATCACGTTGATTTGATGATTGTAGCCATTCGATCAATGGCCTACAAAATCCAGATTGTTCATCTAGTGAGCCCACCTCTTATTCCCCATTCCCTCAAGAAAACTATGACATGATGATTCTAGGCATATGATAAATGGCCAACAAATGGATGGTCTAGATCATTTATGACAAGAAGTCGTTTAATCATGGACATGGGTATTCGTTCTGTAGGCCCCCCCACCAATTGCCCCATTCCTCTAAAAAATACTTTGATATGAAAATCATATCCATCTAATCAATGTCCAACAAAATGGATGGTATAGATCGTTTATAAAACAAGGCCTAACCATGGTTCTCACTACCCATATGGGTGGTTATTATGATTGCATGATGGTGTTATAGAAAACTAATAGAAAATTGGCTCATTTGAAAAATTCACAGAAAAAGAATAAATTGTGTGGAAGTTTCAAGGCATCTAAGGAGTAGGTGATGACTTTTTCATTTCATAGGCTAGGACATCCCTGCTTGGAAGTTTCTCAAAAGAATACAAAAGAAGTAAAATAATCAAAACAATTTACAAGAAAGGAAGGAACTTGCCAAGAAGTTTCTCACTGGAAAATCCATGGACATGGAAATCGGAAAAATTCAAGAAGCAAAGTAACATAACATGACTCTTCAAGCAGAACTTGCCAAGAAATTTTGGGCTCACTAGGTTTTTCCTCTTTTCAAGCAGAGCTCTCTGTTTCTCTTATCTGAGTTGCTAGAAAACCCCAGTTTTGGAAACTGAGAATTTTGGAAAACAGATGCTTAGCTGGTTTTTCAGGACTCTGATTTCGAGAACGAAGAGAACCCAAAAATGGCAAGATGGCAGAACTGATTCAGGCATACTGAAAACCTGGTTTTCAGGAAACCAGGTTTTGAATCCAAATGGTCTTGGGCCTGTTTGGCAGACATCAAAAAATGAGTTCACCCCATTTTAGTTAACTGTAACTATGTATACATATCATATTTCTTTCTGGTAAGTATTAAAATAATCTTGATAACCTACAAACATGATCTCCATACATAATTATGATTAATTAAAATGAGTGGACTCATTTTTAGTGTTTACCAAACAGGTCCTTAGATATGGGCAACAATCTAGTGTAAAACACTTCTATTTTTTCCTTCCGATCCATCATGCACTGGATCCTGTTCATGTAGCACACATGTTCTAGAATTGGACCTTTCATTTGGTGGGCCCCACGGCACATGGTTTGTCCTCCACAATCAAACCGATCTAGAGTTTATGAGATTAGTGTACATATGGAAATTACGAATGCATGGTTAGGAAACAAAAAAAAAAAAAAGAAAAAGAAAGGTCAACCAATGGTCCACATGCATTGGGAAAGGGTGGATTGATGGGGTGGTTAGAATTGTCTGAGAGAACAGGACCACTTTCAATAAGGGGATCCATCCAAACAGTTCCAAAGTCTCAAACAAAGGGGGAAAAAAAGAAGAAAAAATATAATATAAATTCTCATATTTAAGATATAAGGAAAATATTAAAAAACACAAAATGGACTCATTATAAAACATCTAACAAAACTATAGTAAAATGAGAAACCAATTTCTTGAATCTGAACAGCGGTTACTGTTTCAATAAATAGATTCAAATACAAAAATCATTAAACTTTAGAAGAAAAAACACACAAATTCTGTAATTGATTTACCTTCCATCCCTCCAATAAAAGAAAACATGGGGAATGATAAGAAGTTCCACCAAAGGCTTTCAATTGTATACTCAGGTTTTTAGTTCTGATAGTGGGGCCAATGGTTTAATAATCCAGAGTCCAGATCATTAGTCAGTTGGGCCTCACTAATCAGTAAGATAATCCTAACTTTTCAACTTGTGGCCTACAAATGGATAGTCAAGTAGAGAAATTATGGAGCCTAGGATCTTCCAATTTAAGAAAATTATGGAGTATGGCCCACCAAAGGCAGGGCACAATAAACCGATGGTCTAGCTAACTCGACACTGAACTGAAAACCTGCGTGTACATTGCAAAGCCTCAAGTCAAGGATCCTCCTGTAATTCCTCATCAAACATTCTCACAAAACATAATTCAAAAGACCATAACAAAAATCAAATAAATAGGGGCGTTTGGCAAATCTATTAATAAGAGTTTATGCTTATTCTAAGAAAATAAGTTATTATTATGAAAGTAGACCGTTTGGCAAAGCTTTCATTTTAGAGCTTATTTTTTTAGAAACTAGCAAAAAAACTCTTAAATAATAAGTGATGGGGAGGTTACTTTTTCTTTAAGAGCTTATTTAGCTTAAGTGAGTAGACATTTTTAATTAATTTTTGGACAAGTTCGTCCTTAAACTTTTTAAGTAATTCCCATGTTGCCCTCTTCTCTTCTTTAGAATATCTCTAAGGTGGGCCCTCATGATGAACAACCCATATTAAAAGTGGGTTTCCACATCAAGGTGGGCCCCACACAATGAATGCCCACATCAAAGGTGGGACCTACATGATGGATGGGGGACATTGAAGATGGGATCACACGATTGAAGGTTGATATCAAAGGTAGGCCCACATAATGAACAACCCATATTGAAGGTTGGGCGCCACATGATTGACGGTGAACACCAAAGGTGGGTCCCACATGATGGATGACCCGCATTAAAATGTGGCCCCACATGATGGATGGACTATCCACATCAAGTGGGCCTCATATGATGGACGGTTCATAGCAAAGGTGGGACCCACATGATGGATGGTGGACATTGAATGTGGGACCACATGATGGAAGATTGACATTAAAGGTGGGACCACATGGTGAATGACCCATATTGAAGGTTGGGCCCCACATGATGGATGGTCCATAGCAAAGGTGGGACCTACATGATGGATGGTGGACATCAAAGGTGGGTCCCACATGATGGACTATCCACATCAAGTGGGCCCCACATGATAGATGGTCCACAACAAAGGTGGGACCCACATGATGGATGGTCCACATCAAAGGTAGGATCCAAGTGATGGGTGGTGGATATTGAATGTCGGACCACATGATGGAAGGTTGACATTAAAGGTGGGCCTACATGATGAATGACCCATATTGAAGGTTGGATCCCACATGATGGACAGTCCACAGCCGAGGTGCGACCTACATGATGGATGCATGGTGGACATCAAATGGGTCCCACATGATGGACTGCCTACTTGATGTGGGCCCCACATGAGAGTGGTCCACAACAAAGATAGGACCCATATGATGGATAGTGGACATCAAAGATGACCCGTCAAAATGAATGACTCATATTGAAGTATGCCCCACATCAAGGTGGGCCCACATAATGAAAGGTTCACATCAAAGCTAGGCCCCACATGATAGATGGCCCACATCAAAGTGCGGCCCAAACATGATGGAACATGCACATCAAGTAGGTCCCATTTAAATGGCAGTCCAGGTCAAAGGTAGGATCCACATGATGGATGATGGTCATTGAAGGTGGGCCCACATGATGGTCAATTGATATCAAAGATGGGCTCACATGATAAACGGCCCATAATGAAGGTGGGGCCCCACACAAAGAATGGTCCACATCAAGGTGGGCCCACATAATGGACGGAGTGGGCTTCACATGATGCATGGCCGCTCACATAAAAGTGTGGCCCCTCATAATGGACAATTGACATCAAGTGGGCCCCACCTAATGGACGGTCCACATCCAAGGTCTCTCATGATGGATGACCCATATCCAAAGTGGGTCGTATGATGGATGATCCATATAGAAGGTGCACCTCACACGATGAATGGTATATCAAAATTGGGCCTCACATGATGGACAATACACTTCAAAAGTAGGGCCCACACTATGGACACATCAAATGTGGAGTCCACATGATGGTGATGGGTAGTGGACATTGAGGGGCCCCACATAAAGGATAATTGGCATTGATGTTGGGCCCCACACGATGGAAGGTCCACCCAAACAACAATTTGGATTGCTTTTATATTTAAGTTGTTGTAATCTTTAAAAATGACATGAACTACCCTTAAAAAAGCTCTTATCTGAAAGTTTCACCAAAAGTGCTTATTTTAAATAAGAGCTTTTTTTTTTAGATTTTACCAAACGGGCTTATTTAAAACAAGAGTTAGAACAAAAAGAGCTTATTGAAGTAGCTCTTATTCAAAAAGCTCTTATTGGATTAGAGTAGAGATGCCAAAAGCCCCCTAAGTATATATAAAACGCAATTTCTTGAATGTAATTCAATTCAATTTACCTGCCATTGTTCGAAACCCTGAAAGCCTTCAGGATTCCACTTCTTCACGGCAATAACCATCCCACTCCCAACCCCTGACGGAGCGAGTGTCTTCTCATTGATCCAACCCTTGAAAACTCTCCCAAATCCCCCTTCCCCGAGAAGGGTATCGGATTGGAAGTTCCTTGTCGCACTCTTCAATTCCGCAGAAGTAAAAATCCTCAAACTGGGAGTAGGGAGGATCTGCTCATCCGGAAAGACCTCATCAATGCTGCTCGAGTGCCTGTCCCCGCTGCCCGAAAACCTCCCTTCATTGCTATTATTCTTAGTAGTATCTGCAATTACAGAAATAATTGAAAAAAAAAAAAAAAAAGGGAGGGTGAATTGAGAGAAACCCGTGTAAGACGAGATTATGCAAGAAAGAAAGAAATTTGAATCAAAAGCTGGAAAAAGGAAAAACCCAAATGAGATTGTAGCATAAAAGGCTGAAAAAAGACACGCATGAGGAATGATGAATGGAAAAGTGAGAAAATTCAAGAAGGTGCAGAAATGCAAAAGACAACGAAATTGAAAATAATCCGTGTTATTATAGGAAATTTGAAGAGAGAGAGAGATTTTTTTTATAGACACCCGTCCTTCTTCATTTGAAAATACCTATTTTCCACTTTGGGAAGTTAAGTAGTACAACTTTTCCTACTATTTCAATTCAAAAAATGGTAAATGGTTGTAGGCAAACCTACAACTGATGGGTGTCAAAATCGAATTCTCTCCTCTACTGAAAAAGGAAAGTGCAGTTTATATGATGATTTTTTTTTTCTTTTTCTATTTTCACAATCCTTTCATCTCACCTATGAGGTAGAATAAGAACAGGGGATTTCATACTAGAAACATGCATCTCTAGTACACAAGTAGAAAAGAAGTGTATGTATTAGAAAAGATGGGGTGCAAATAACATTTCCTTTTGCAACTAAAAAGCAAAACACATACCCAAACGAAGAAAGCGAATTTTTCGAGACATGAAGGGAAACCCAAGTCAGATTATGGGGAAAAAAAAAAGCTGCAAATTTCCGAGACCCAGGAAAACAAGTTATTTATTTGATTAATTAATGATGATACTATTTCTTTAAAAAAAATACCTGGGCTAGATTGCCTAATGGTGCTTGGAGTCTGAGACGATTTAACAAATGTTTGCATGCAATTCCCCATCTCTCTCTCTCTCTCTATCTATTTTCTCTAACGAGTTGAAGAGGAGATTGAAAACATGGTCTTCCTCCTACCTAAGGAGGTGAAGCCTCTTTCTCTCTCTGACGTTTTGAGTTGAAGAGAAGAAACTCTGCTTCGGAGAAAGAGAAACGTTCGTTTGCGTTTGTCGCGACTCGAATTTCGGCGTATGTCGCCCCCACAGGCCCCACATGCTTTGGTGGTCCAACGATTTAAACTGTACACTTCTTTCTTTACAATCTTAAATAAAAAGTAGTATACTATAATTAAACTCCATTGATTATCATAGCACTTGATTCTCAGAGTTGAATACGAGCCATTGGAAACATTTTTCATTGTTCTTAATTCACTTACAGTATTGATGGTCTAAATAATCCGTTCAGTTTATTTTCCTCTTGGTAGACCTTATAGAGTATGCTTCACAATATGGATCGTTCAGATTAATTGAAGACACAAAATGTGGACCCTATCTAGGAGCGACACACGCTGGATGTTGAGTTGCGATGGAGGCAAAACAAATTCGAGACAGAGGATTGGACGACGACTTTGGGGTATTGACTCCAACTACACCCATTGTTTCCTGGCGCGATCGTTGCATCGCTTTTTAAAACGTTATTTTCCTGAAACTTTTTGGTGGAGGGACTTTGACATTACGGTGAAATCGGATTGCGTGCTGAGTTACTCCATAAGCTTTTATCGTACTGAGTAAACTCTGTTGGGCCATCATGAATGTATGTGATTTATCCACACCGTCCATCCAATTTTGCAGCTCATTTAGGGGTTAGACTCCAAAATTGAAATATATCCAAAGTTCAAGTGGACCACACCACAGGAAACAGTGGGAAAAATGATTTCCAATGTTGAAACCTTCCTAGGGCCCACGGTGATGTTTATTTGTCATCCAATCTGTTCGTAAGTTCACACAGACAAGGACGAAGTGAAAACATAAATATCAGCTTGATCCAAAACTCCTGTGGCCCCCAAGAATTTTTCAACGGTAGGTAGACGTTCAATGTTTCAGTTTCGAAGGAATGGTGTGACAGCCGTAGGGCTGTCAATGGACCGGGTTGGCCCGCCTTGGGCTGGGCTTGGACTAGGATTATCAGGCCCGTGGGTCGGGTTCGGGCTTAAAGTATAAGTCCGTTTTTCAAACGGGCCGGACTTGGACTAGTTGTTCAAAAGCCCGACAACCCGCCCGACGGAATATATGTTTTAATTTAAATTTTAAATTAAAATATCTACCCTCCTTTCAAAATTTAAATTATATATAAATTTTTCTTAAAAATTCACTCCTTAAAACTCCTTTTATTTATTTTTTTATAAGTGTGTTAATGATTTTTTTTACTAAGGATAATTTCTCTTTATTTAAAAAGGCCGAGCTGGGGCTAGGGCCGGGTTCGGGCTAGACCCTACATTTGTACCTTGGGCCGGCTTGGGTTAGACTATTGTGGCCTGTCACAGGTCTGGGCCGGGTTTGGGCGTATGTGGTGAGAGGCAGGTCGGGCTTGGACAGAGCTTGGCCCGGCCCTAATCCGTCCCATTGACACCCCTAGACAGCCGACGAGTTATGCAGTACGGTGTTATGAACGAACACCCATGGCAGGTATGGTTCAAGTAGACCACCTGGTTCTTATAACGCAGATATAGCTCTTTGCACCACTCTTAGTTGGCCCACCCTAAACCTGAGATGGCCATACGAAGCCTCATTGGTTTTAATTATAGTATTTATTTAATTGATGAATCGTGGAAAATTGGAACAACGCTAGTGTTGTGGTAGACGTGGACCTACTGCTGCCGTTGTTGAAACCGTTATTTGAGTGTCGAATTTATTTATAAATTGACGAGTATACTTGTAAACACCCCACCTAAATCATAAAGATACTAATCTTAAACTAACTAACTATACCCTGATAAAATTGCACACAAAGTTCCCGATTACCGTTGAACACCCGATCAAATTTAGAGGTAGAAACTCTAGGCTCATCTCAGACAAGATTGTTGGACTCAATCTAGAGATTTCCGACTCCCAATCCTCAATAAGAGCCATTGAGTAGCACTGGCCAAAATTTACTATCCCAGCTACATTCCAATAGAACTACACTTATCTGCCAAAGGTAACTATGCAAATCAACTAGAGAAGAAACTGAGGCACATACCTTTTTTTTAAAATAGTGAACGGCTCAGATCACTCAATCTATAACCTTATAGCACAAAATCAATTGTGGAAAACCAAGGAATAAGAGAAAACACTATTGTTGGACTAAAACTAGGTTAGCATATTGTTGGCTCACCATGAGCCGATGAACACTTGGCACCCTTTCTCACCAACTGGAGATCTAGATCCCTTCTAACATCTCTTGTATGTTTGAAATTTGCTAAGTGTCCACCATCGGCTCACCAAGTGTCCACGGTTTACTTCTATAAATACAACCCTTAGTGCCCGTTTCAACAACATCAATACCTCAGAGAGATCAAAATTAAGTCAAAAGGCCCATAACGGAAGGGTTTTTGCCACCTAGGAACCTCAAGAACTGACACATTCACGTCTAGATTCTGTTCAACAAAAACCAATTGCAGAAAGTTAACCTATCAAAGAAGGTCAGCCAGTTCAAGAGTAGGATAAGGATCAAGGACGTCTGACCACCCCTTTTATCGAAAAAGGGTGTATGATTTTCCTATTTGCTTTCTATGTCTCAATTAAGTTTAGAATGTAGTCCATTCCACATATTGCAACATATTATTTATCACTCTATGCATTTTAACTACCCTTATTTTTGTTTATTTCATTTATGTTGCTCACTTGCCCTGGATCTCTTGATTCCGCATAGCAAGGCTAAATATAATCTTATTTTTGCCTACATGGTCCTCTTACAGGACTATGCGAAGCATGTCTAGACATACGTCATCATTGTTGATCTAAAATTCTCTTAAAAGTCGCATATCCCTTAAAGTAGAGATTGCACGGAGTGCGAATAAGACAGGGTGCCTAACCCCTTCCTCTTTTGTAACCTAGACTCTAACCCCTTCCTCTTCTGTAACCTAGACTCTCACCTAGACCTCTGTAATTGCAGGCCCATCACAGGAGTCTTTTTCCATGCCAGGGGATTTTATGATCTCCCAGCCCCAAGTATGTCCATGGAGTCTAGCAGATCGTGGACACAAACAAGCCTGACAGGCTAATGGCAACTCTAAATACTCAAACGTACCATTTTTTGGCCATCTTAAAAAGGAATTGTACAACTAAGGAAATGAAGTAAAACCAATCTAACCATATACGTCTCGCAATGCACCAAAAGAGTGGAGGGTGCGCGAGACTCTATCCTTTCTCTCCTCGCGATGGACCACATTAGGACGGAAGGGCCGAGCCTACAAGTGGCATTCACAGTCCTACATGAACTCCAGTCTTGCTTGAACGAAGAAGAAAAGGAGAGAGGGATTTACATTTCTTTAAAAGGCCAAAGCACATGGCCTGAAAGTATCGTCAAAACCGATCGTGGTATTAATGAAGCATCAGTTGCTTTTTGGTTTGCAGAATCTACAATTAAACTCTATGGAAGCACGATTGATGTTCGTCATAATCGCGATCGGTATTACAAAAAAGCACGATCGATTGCACATTCAGTTCAAACCACAAACTAGCCCTCTTCCTTTCGAGATTGATTATCCTCGCAATTATTAAGTGCCCCCTCAAGCAGCACAATCGACCCTTCATACTGAAATTCATTATGCGTTGCAGAGCTCGTTATAGAGGATATTGACAGCGATGGTACAGGGAAAGCCTACACATTGTGATAATAAAAGACAAAGATTTTTAGTAGAGCGACATTATCTTCACCTGAAAGATTTACTATAGCTTCATGGAAAATAGTAAACTATCTTAAGAATGCATAAATAAATAAAGTCTTCATTGAACCGCTCTAGCTTCGTCATCTGTCATCTATTACCATGAACCTTCGTACCCTTTGTCTTAAAGCTCGATTCGCCTATTGGATCTTCACCTACATCATTTGGCTTGTGGTTGGATAGTGTTAATCGCTATTATAGTGAGGTGTATCCCTCCAAGATAAACACGATAATAATAACTAAACAGAGACAACTAAGCATGATAATAATAATGATTAACCAAAACATACAAGATAAAATCTTATTAATATATTGCATGATATGCATGCTTTAACTAAGGCACCCTGGCTAGAATCATAATACGTGAAGCGGGAAACTCTCTATTACGACTTCATGCTAGCCACTAGTCACCAGAGGTAAATAACCCAACTAATGGAAGCGGGAACTCCCGTTATACTTCTACTAGATAGCGCACGGAAAGAAGCGAAAAACTTCATATTACGACTTTCTCCATGACACCCAGAGGGGTTGGCCCACCAAGTCGAGTGCTAGTATATGCATGAATTAATTTCACCTTTAGTTAAGTAGTTTCACATCCAGCCATACCATAAAATAACGTTCACGACTAATGATCACTCCTTACCCCCAATCAGTTCAAGGAAGCTCAAGGTCACTATGGGGAATTACAAGCAACCTAGCATAGGCCGACAGCTCGGGCTTAGTGTTCATACCGCAAACCCCGGCTCATGAGACTTTGCATATTCATCAATTCTATCCTTCAATGGATCCATCACAGGTAACGTATTAGTACAAGGATCCCTTGGCATTATCCAACAATGTGCACACGATAGTGTCAAAACTCAACAACATGGCATATTCATCCAACAATGCCAAACTTAATAGGCGTATTCATCAATAATATACATACGGTAATGTCAACACTTACTACTTAATAATATGGCCCACACGGGCTTCATCCCTTTACATCAAATGGTTACATTAGTATTAAGGGGTGTTCATTGACGTAACATCCAGATACATAATCTTATACACACATCTCATGGATCATCAAATACAATATTAACGCATGTAAAGCACATTTTCAAAGTAACCTACATATGGTTCCCACATAAGAACATCGTTACACATGTTTCCTCATACCAACGCCCATACAAGCATCATAAAGGCACTATAACATAAATATGCAATAAACCTACATGAAATATCATATTAAATCATATCCTACTTAGCAAATATCAGTCTTTCACGTGCATCAACCAAAAAATAGCCTATGAATAAAAACCTTAGAAAAATACTATTATGGTGTTTGGGCTTGAAGGGAGTCCTCACCTCTCAGACCGGACGTGTATGGAGGTTGTAGGGGTTGAAAATGTTGCTGAAAAATCAGAAGAATTCAACGGAGAATCTCTCCTCTCTCTCTCATTTTCTCTCTCTATCTCTCCCTCTCTTTCTCTCTCTCTTTCTCTAAACGTGTATGAGAGGGTTCCCACGTTGGAAGAGAGTTTATATAGATGGGGGGGGGGGGGGGGGGGGGGGGGGGGGGGGGGGGTGTCAGATTTTAGGGCAAAGTGGGGCAACTCACGACTGCATGCACACGGACTCAAAGTGATGTGTTGCAAGTGAGCTTTCAGCCCGATTTTTGGCAAGTGTACGCATGATAGATGGATGAGATATTTCATATGTGGGGTATACTGTGGGTGTGCTATAAAATGGTCATGATAGATCCTGGGATGGGTTTCATTAATGGATGAACGATTTTGGTGTAAAATCGAGGAAGAGAGTGGGTGAAAAGGCGATTTTTTAACAAGGGGTTTATCGAGCAATCAGACACCACTGGAGGGTCTAGATGAGTCTAATGAGGATAATCCAAGGTTTATATGGGTTTGGTCGGTAGTTTGCACGATAGAAGGATTTGGGTGGTGGGTTGCAAGAGAGATGGAAATCTCATATCTTAATGTGAAAGGTCACATTGATTAGTTAAGTAGGGTCCACTAGACTCTAGAGAAACAATCTCAGGTTCCCATGCATAGAGGACAACCTAGATGAAGCTTCCAAGGAAGATAAGGTTTGATTCGGGCCGTTAGGATCGGAGTGTGTGGTTGTTGGTTGGTTAAAAGCATACTTGGACGAGTGTTTATAATGGCTAAGTAGAGCTGGGCACAAACCAAGCCAGCTCGAAAGCTCGGCTCAAATTGTTTTGAAAAAGCTCAGCTTGGACTAGTTCGAATAAAAGTTCAAACCAAACCAAGCCTCGGAGTCAAGCTCATTTGAAAAAACAAACCGAGCTCAAACTAGGGTAGTACCGGCTCGACTCGGCTCGAAGCTTGGTTTGATTCAGCTCGATTTGATTCGGCTCGTAAATTGTAAGCACATTGTTTCCTATGGTGTGATCCTCTTGATCAGCTTTGGATATGATTTCATTTTGGGATCATGTCCTAAAATGATATGTAAAAACGGATGAACGGTGTTGATAATACATATACATGATGATGTGGATAATACATAACACATATGCATGAATGCAAATTGTTTCCTTGCCCTTGTAAAATTATGCTTGTGTACTTTTTTTTGGAAAAGGCCCTTACATGTCAATTTTGAAGTTGCACTCCTCCTCTAAAGGATGTTAAATATCATGTAGTAAGATACTTTTTATTTTTTTCTAACCTTTTAAATTCTTTTGTATTTAAACAAAAAAAAAAAGAAGAGCCGCCACTTGTTCGAACTTGGCTTGGCCTGGTTCGAAATTTTCGATCAAATCAATCCAGGCTCAAACCAGATTTTTTTGGAACAAACCAAACTCGGGCCGCATGGGTCGGCCCGAAACCTAAACCAAGCTAATACACAAACTGGGGTGGCACATAAACAAGCCAAACCAAACTAGGGCTAACTCGGCCCGGCCCAGATCGTTGCTGTCATGCCCCGAAATCTGGGCACAGAGTGTGCACCCTCAGGCCCAGTTTATGGGGTATGACTTGTGCACAAAAACACTTAATTCAAAAATCAAACTATTATAAAGGCATGGGATCATATGTATACTAAGTTCAAATTATCATTTGACAAAAATTAAATAAAAATACAATCCATATACAATGGTCCACCCATTTGGGACTTATTAATAATATCATCAAACGAAAATACAACAGAAAAATGATAGAAATAATCTAAATGTCTTGATTCATAGCAGCAACTTCTTCCTTCATTAAGATACTTGGTGGTTCCTCCACTTGTTCAGGTTCCTGCTCATGTATATCATATGTACCATCTGTATATATTTACTTCCGTCAGCGGGGAAGTCCAGTGAGTAAACCCATCATGGTTCACACCTGTCCAAATAAGTAGTACATCCAAATACAGTCTTACAATTAAATTTACACTACGGATGCAATAATGTTATGCAAGATGATATGATGCATCAAGTGGGCATTACTCAGTCTTCCACTTGCTTCGATTGGATCCCATCATCATAATCAACACAAGTCACCCCAAACATAGCATTATACAACAACAACCTACTTTATTCAAATGAATAGGAAACATGTTGGGATTTACTCACTTGTTGATAGTGGCCGTTACTTTGTTAATTTTGTCACATCCTGAGTAGAATCGGTCCTGAATCTCCAATAAATGTAATTTATATTTATTCATCACCAATCTAGCTTTAAATATACTTATTTTCAATTTGAATTATAATTTATTGAGGTTTGGTTCTTTAATGGACGGTCTAAATTTGATTATTGTGACCCACTTTTTCAAAAGGAATGGCCCTTTTACTATTTTTCTGATGGTATGGCCCACTTAACTGGTGGATCATCCTATTCTTGGTCACAAGTTCCCCAATGGTACACTACCAAATATGGTTGATTATATTTTGCAAGGATCTTGTCGTAGGATATCCTAAAATGATCCATTTATGAGAATCCATACCGTACCTCCCCACTATTTCACTTGGCATGGCCCGCCTGGAAATCTGATTGGGCTGATTTTTTGTCACAAAACTAATAATTCATTACTCCAGAGATTGGGTGGATCGAATTTTCCAAAGACTACACAATGGGGCCCACAAGCTCCCAACCAATGGACCGGTGTTGTCCCCAGTATTTGTCTTGGTATGGCCCACTGGAATATCCTATACGGGTCATTCTTTGTCCTTAACCAGAAAACTTATTTATTAAGATATTGGACGGATTAGATTTCTCAAAATATCATCAAATGGGTCCCAAAAATGGACAGCAATCCAAAATCGGACTGCATCAACCATGTGTGTTGTTATCATTACTATTTTAAGTGGTGTGGGCCACCTGAGATTCAGATTTATCTGATTTTTGGACCCAGGCTATAAAACATTATAATACAACATATGGTCGGCTTAGATCCACTGATTTCATCACACTGGGGTCCACGAGTGGACTGTTGTCCAAGCTCAGAATTTTTATCTTTTTAATTTCATTTTTATTTTATAATTTTTAACCATTAATTTGTTTCAGGTCGTGTGGCCCACTCGGACCTCAGTTTGGTTCCAAATTCGGACACTAGTCCTAAAATGAGATGTAGAAATAAATGGACAGAGTGGATGCACAAAATACATCAAGGTGGGTCCCATGAGTGGAGCCCCCACTTCACTTTTTAAAATGTCCAACGCTGGACGTTCCAGCGTCTCTGACGCTGGACGTCCAGCCACTTTTTTCTTCTTCTTATTATTATTATTATTATTATTATTATTATTATTATTATTATTATTTAGGCTATATATGGTGTTTTACAAGAGATCTGGTCCGACCATTGGGTCGGCCACCTCATTGTGGGCCCAATAATGTTTTAGAATAAAATAATTTATCACAATTAATTTAATAATTAAATAAAATAATAATAAACAAATTTTAAAGGCTATCATTCATTCAATCGATGTGGCCCATTTGAAGGTCCATTCGATCTGAATTTTGTGGCTCATGTATATTTTGGCCTTATGGTCATTATGACCCGTCCAAATCGATTCCTGGACCACCCAAATGGTCCCCACCAATGACGATCATAGAGTCAAGGGTTAAGATAAAAATAAGGTCCCTAGATCCGTACAATGAACGGACGGACGATCCGACCCGTTCATTGGTTAGATCTGGCCTACTTAATTGAAATAGAAGGAAATGTACACCTACTTGATTTAGCCACAAGATCCTCCGTTCGGGATAAGATGGGTTGGTTAAGATAAGATGAGATAAGTTTGAATTTCAAAATTTATATTTAGAGCAAAAAGGAAAATTATATTCTTGTCAATGATAAGACTTGATCCCTAGTCTTCCCTCTTGCTCAAGAGAGCCTTAACCAACTAGTCCATGTTTTCTTTTTGTTTATTAATGAAAAATTAATTCATTTACTCTATTTTCTATCATTACAAAAAAAATTTAACGAAAAGAATTTTTCAGGTTGTTACAGTTGCCCACCTCTATGGCCAAGAGAAGAATGAGGGTCTAAATCGTGAAGGCGAGGCCTACATAGCAATTCGTGGAGGGGCCAGCGGTCGGTTGAAGGGAGAAAATGGCAATTGCCATTTTGGGTTCGTCGGTACACCGTTAAACACGTGCTACTTAACATGCATGAGTTGTACATGGTCCACACAACGATGTTTGCGAGAAATCCAACCATTCTATGTCGTTCATGGCATCATTCTAAGTAAATTTTGTAAAGGGTTGCCTATTATATCTCTCACGGATGATTGTTGTTATCAAATTAAAGTAAATACTTGACATTTAATTAAAATAAATTCAAAATAAAATTCCAAAACTTTCCAAATAAATTTCAAAATTTTGGGGTGTTACATTACAAAAGAGGCTTTGATGAAGGCATCATTAAACAAGAAAGTATTAGGTAGTCAACGAAAAAGGTGGGTGATATTCTGCAGAAAGTTTGCGATGAAGTCAATTAGTTGAGGATGGAGTGAAGCAGTTGAGGGTTACGCTCACTGTCGTAGTGCAATCGATTAAGGTAGTAAAGTTTTAGATTATGATGTAGGCTCCTAATTACATTACAAAGTAATTAAATTAAGAAAAAAATACACATCCCATGTAGAACATCAATATATTTATGAGGGGAAGGATACAAAGGAGAGAGGAGGCTGAAGTTACAACATCTCCAACTGCATGCAAGAATAATGGCCTCGAAAAGAAAGCTTACAATTGATGATCATGCTAAGGGTGCTTCTATTTGACATCCACCTATGGAATTTATGGATCCATATAGAAAGTCTTACACTCGATGAGCATGCTGAAGTAGTAAGGATGTACAATAGAGAAAACAAGATTAGTGAAGGGACAATTCCCACACGAGAAGGAATAATGTGTGGATTCTCACTGTATGGCAAGAAAATGGGAATGTAGGTTTTGATGTAAGTAAATGTTTTCAATTACTGACCACAATTAATAAATCATTGTTTGGTTATTTTAAGAGATCGCGTTAATTTGCATAGGCGATCAACTTGTACGTTGATTTCTTAATCGTCCATCGTCTTCAACACCCTAAAGCTTATCTACAGGACCGCATGTTTTTCCATACCTATTTCATCGTAAGTGCCAATTGAATCACTAAGATTCAACTTATCCTTTGTAATACCTGCAATCAGAGCCTACCTTAACCTTACACCTCCGATACCTTTCGTGTGTTGTCTAATGTTTTCGATAAGATTCGAATTAAGCGTGCAAGTATGCACCTGATAGGATAGAACCCAAGAGCTCAAAGTTCACATCAACTTGACCACACCATCGCTATGAGTCCTATGATACTCCTCGCACGTCATTATGTGCACCCAAACTAAAGATATTGCGAGAAGAATGATTTAAGGTTCATGTGTGTAGACACCCCACTCCAGGCCAACAAGTTGATCGAAATTGGATGATTTGGATGGATGGTTGAAACCTTAAGCCTAAACACTAAACCAAATCCCAATCCATAACTTAAACCTTAATCTTAAACCCAAACCAAAACCCTAGTTAAAACCCCAGTAAAAAATTTAACCTAAACCCCAGGTAAAACCCTAACCAAAACCCTTGCTTGAACCAAAACCCTATTTAAAAAACCTAACCCTAGGAAAAAATAGGAAAAGTAATGAGTCAGCTCACAGAGTCAACTCGAGGAGTCAACTCACCTAGTCAACCCAGTCCATCTACCCAGTTAACTCACCTAGCTAAACCCTAAACTTGGCTTAAGCCCAACCCATGTCCAAAGCCCAATCACGGAGGGAGGTCTGGACAACAAATCAACTATCTCCATAGTAGAGGGTGCACGTGTGGAGAAATTCACCGACCAAGACAAGAGACCCAACTGTTAAAGGGTGGCCCCCAAAGAGCCTCTCACCATGTGGTAGGGCTCTTGCCTTGGCAGGAACTCCCCACACAAATGCGGCTCTAGATTTTCCCTCCTTCATCCATGTGACTTTTTGAACTACCTTTGTTACCCTCCCTTTTACCTATATTTACAACTTTACCAACCCCATCAACCAATGAGATGTTGCTATGTGGCACTTTCAAATCCAAGCCATCTAACCCCATTACAACCCTTTACCTTATTGGATTTACAACATTACCAGGCTGGGAGGTTATAAATAGCCTCCCTCTCCTTCATTTCTAAGCATCCACTAGAATCCACTTCCATTCCCCTCTCACCAAGAGTCCCTTAGCCATTTCTCCACTAAGGTGAGTGAGAGTGAGAGAGTGAGCCCAGCCTTGGTCTAGCAAGCCTAGCCATAACCCAATTCTCCGGTGCTATCCGAAGCCTTACTTAGATCACTTGTTCTGATCCTTACGAAAACACCGTCCATCCCACCATTCAATTCCAAGTCAACTATATCAAATCATGTCCTAGCACAGTGCAACACCCATTCCCTTCTTAACTCCTTGCTCATCACATCCATTAGCATTACATAACACTCAGCACCCGGTCGATTCAAACATATGCTCCGTGGCTTGCTGACATAGTCAGATCCTACCCATAAAAAATTTGGGTCGATTGGTTTCACGCATGACAAGTGAATAGTTAGGTTGGATCTATCTAGCCAAGCTTCATCCTGTCGATAGCATTGCATGAAATACAACATTACACATACATCATTTCATTGAGAGTGCATAAGAATTAATCCCAACCTTCAGAAATTAGTCAGATCTTGTGAAGTAGAGATCATACATCTGTATGAGCAGAGTGGGTGCCTAACACCTTCCCTCTCTGTAACCATGCTCCCTTACCTCGAATCTCTAGTCGTTGATCAAAGAGTCATCTAAGGATTGAAAATCTTTGGTCCTCATCCTTAGCATTTCTATAGGATTTAGTCGATTGTATAAATGAAGTAATTGGCTAGTGGCGACTCTAGTCAAGACATAACCCCATTTCTAACCCAATAAATGCCGAAAGCCCTCAAGAGAGGCAAGCCCGTGCAGGCACGATTTCGATTCCATTCAGCTAGGATCCAACATCCACAGAATGTCGATTCTGCTAGGGATGCACTAGTCACACACTAATCATGACCCGACTTGAAAAGTAGGGCCTTACCAATTCCTGAAGGTTAACAATTTTCGCACACTCTCATTTGCATTTCCATTCATCCAAAAAAATCTAAAAATTCAGGAAAAAAACCAAAACATTTCCCCACCACTGCGCCTCTATGAGTTAGGCGCCCTCGAAAAAACATCACCTACCGCAGCATAATCCGTTCCAGATTCCAGATAGTCATGTCAGATTATAAGGAAGATGTCCACCTTTTCCCCACTCTTAACATGACAGAAGCTCAACCTATAGCACAACCACAACAGGTGGAAGGCAAGCCAATCATTTAGGAATTAGAACAAGGAGTAAAAGCAATGCAAGATATGCTCCTTTAGTTCATGCAAGCACAAGCCACCGTAATAAAAAACCAAGCTGACCCAGTTCAACAACAACAACCAACTTCCAGGCTCTTCACAGCCTCCAATTCCAATCAAGCACAACCATCAGAGTTTGTGCAAGACTACCGGCATCAACCAACATAACCCTCGACCATAGGGCACTCTTTTTAATACTCTCCCGCAACAGGGAGTCAATCTCAGAACGTTCCCGCAACAAGGATTTCCAGCCGGTATCCAGCCAACCTTGCAACCGAGGGTTTTAGTCAATTTCCAGCACATCCTGCAGCAGGGATTTTCAGTCAATTTCTAGCACATCTCACAACAGGGATTTGAAATCAATTCCCAACAACTTCCCCGACCAGAAGCCTAGGGATGAAATTGGCAGATGCCCACAATAGGGGTTAGTGTTAAGCCCATATCAATCAACGGACAATGGTGAATACCCATCAAGGGGGTCACTTCCTAACATCTTAGCCTCCTTCAACTAGGAGCACTTTTCAATTCCAACAATATTCCGTAATAGGGAACCCAATTACTTTTCAGTAAGCGCCCCCCCCCCCCCCCCCCCCCCCCCCCCCCCCACACACACACACACACACGCGAGCGCTATAGGGTTGAAGAAATTGACAACTATGCCGAAGAAGTGGAACGAGCTTTGCCACGAGAGACACCAGTCTCTCAAACAAGCCAAGAAGAAATCGAGGAGTTGCGGAAGCAGCTCCAAGTCATGCAGAGTCAGCTTCAACGATAATAAGTGGTTGATCTCCCATCGACAGAGTTCAGGAACCTGTTTCCTTTTCTAGATGACTGGATACCTCAGAACTTTGAGGTACCCAAGTTTAAGAGATACGATGGTAGCGACTGCCCCACGACACATCTAAAAGCTTTCTGCGGAGAGCTAAATGCAGTCGTAGGAAATAAAGGAGCACTCATCTGCCTGTTCCAGAAGTTTCTAAAGGGCGATGCCCTATACTACTATACGTCATTAGATTATCAACACGTCAAGACCTGGGAACAGCTTTCCCAAGCCTTCATCGACAGATTCACATACAATCTCAACATGACTCATAGGAGAGCAAATTTGGCAGCCCTCAGGCCGAGAAGTGAACAGACATTGTTAGCCTATGTAGGGCATTAGCAAGCAATGGTTGTCAAAATGAAAACACCCATAGACGACGAGGAGCAAATCTGCATGATCATACATTCTACTTATCCCAACATTTCAAGGTATCTCATCTCGCATCCCTATGTGAATTTCGCCTAACTGATCCGTGTCGGAAAGCAAGTCGAAGAAGAAATATGTGCGAGGATGATCTCCCCATGGCCTCATCAGGTCCTCCAGTCAAGCGGAACATGATTGAAGGAAGACCAATATGATACAGGAAGGGGATCACAATGGTTCTCCTTCACATCCAACAAAGGTGAACAACGTCATCACCACTGCCTAAGGCAATCAATATGCTCCCTCACAGGGATGTCAGCAACACCAGTAATACCAGCCTCAATACCAACTGCAGAGATATTAACCGCAACCACCTCTACCGCAGTAAAATCCACCACCACCTCTGCAACCACAATAATAACAGCAGTCGAGAAAAATGACTAATACCCCTATTAGAATAGGCAAGTGATCAGAGAATCTAGGAAGTTTACCCCGCTCACACAATTGTAAAATCAGATCATGGCTACATTAGTGTAGAAGTAATTACTTATCTCTTTACAAATTAGGCCTCTTCCGAATCCTTTGCCACCGAACTACAATGAGAACGAGTACTGTACGTACCATCAAGATTGCGGCCATATTACTGATTGATACATGTCTTTACGACATGCAATCTAGAACTTGATCGACAACTGCAAGATCGTCATTTCGGTTCCTGGATCTCCTCTAGTTGTTCTCACTAACATCCTTCAGAATCCTCTGTTGCAACATCCGATGGACCCTAGTTCTTCCAGCAGCCCTGTCATTAACAGCATAAAAGAAGAAGAGCGCATCGATCGCTTCTTCTACCTATACAATCTATACATACCCACTCATATATATGGTTAGCCAAACCCTCCCCTGATCTTACAAGGTGCATCCCCATCACTCCTGCAACATTTAAGCCAGTGATTCTTGAAGGGGCACCCTCTTATGCCGAATCGGTATTCCTACAAGGGGTAGCGCCAATCCTTAAGCCAGTTGTCTTACAAGGGGCGCCTTACACCCACCAGCATTGGGAGCCATACATCTTGGAAGGAGCACCTCCCATACATGAGCCAGTCATCTTACAAGGGGCAGTCCATGCTCTTGAATCTCGAAATCAATGGAGGGTCTTTCCACCAATGTCGCATCGGTTAGTCACGTACGGAGGTCTCTTACAGTTGCAAGAAGGTTGTTATTCATTCCCTGGGAACCTCCAATGCTAGGGATAACCAGGCCAGGACCCTAACCTCGCATCGTCTACGAGGATGAACCACATCACATTCCCTATAGCATGGGCAATAACGTATTCCTCAAGGCAAGAGCTCCATACGAAGAAGAAGTAGCAGTCCTTCCCTCATTGCCAGTGGTCCTCGAAGGAGGAGAGAAACCATATTGCAATGCAATCCCATGGAACTATCCAGAGTGTATGAAAGTGGGGAATATGAACCTTAATGGGCGGTGCATCTGGAGAGATAATTAGAACAAGGGAAATCTCACAGGTGCCCTCTCAGGTCTTGGCAACAAGAATGAAATGGCATACGACGTCGCCACCAAGCTCAAGTCAATCCTTGCCCAAATCTCGGTATGAGAACTACTCTACACATCTCGCATGCACCGGGAGTTGTTCGTTAAAACCCCGATGATGCGCACATCTCCTTAGACACGTCACCTAAGATGGTGGCACTCATGATCGGACAACTTCACCCACAAGCAAACACATTCATAAATGACGAGTTGCCCCCAGAAAGACAACCATGGGAGGTCTCTCAACATAGTCATCCGATACAAGGACCTCTGTGTGCAATTAGCCCTTACCGATAATGGCTCGAGCCTAAACTTTTGCTTGCTCAAGACTGCGACTTGCCTGGGAATCGAGTCACCCCCCTTCCGACCCAACACTATGTATGTGAGGGCGTTTGACTACTCCTGTAGATCAGTAGAGGGCAAGATAGATATTGAAGTGTAGATTGGCCTAAACATCTCTACGATCATATTCCAGGTCTTGGATATATCAACCTCCTTCAACATGCTACTCGGGAGACCTTGGCTTCACAAGGTAGGGGTTGTGCCCTCCATCCTTCATCAAAGGGTGAAGTATATTTGCGAGAACCAAGTCATATCCGTCCTTGCAGAACGAGAGATCATCATCCCTTCTAATATTGCCATCACTGAATCGAATATTCCCATTATCGACATTCAACACTCGGAGGAGGATGTCTCGTATCAGAGCTTCGAGTTTGAGACTGTAAATGCAATCGCCAATCTATAGCTAATGAGTGGCAAATATGTCTTCCCACAAGCTGAACGGATGAGCTTCAAGTATCGTACGAAGAACCACTTCAAAACAAAGGCGATAGAATCGACTATCAACCAATGAAAATGGAGATTGGGATACCGACCAACCTTCATGGAACAATGAAGTAAAATGAGGTTTCGATACAAACCTATACATTCTGTGAGGACATGGACACCTTGCAAAAACCCGAGGGTAGATGAGGGAAGACCAACTTCACTCTTGAAGGGCCTCTCAACGTTCCTAAATTGGCAATATGGCCTCCCATCCGTTGGGACATGGTCTCGGAACTAGCTGAAGCCATCTACGGAAGAGGAAGAAGAAGTGTTCAACCAGGGGCAAGACCAAGTACAACACCTCGAAGACCATCAAGACAATACCTATCGTCACCGCATCACCAACCAACTAGGGGCATAATTTGCCATCTTCTCATCAAACCAAGGGCACAACCTGCCCGTCTCTTCGCCAAACAGCCAGGGGCACAACATGCCCATTCTAACCAATCAAGGGGACAACCTCCCCACCTCAACATCATTCAACCAGGGGCACAACCTGCCTACCGTAGTTCCAGTTAGTGAAGGGCACAACTCACCTATCTCAACATCAATCAACTAGGGGCATAATATGCCCATCTTTATAACATCCGACCAGGGGCACAACTTGCCCACAACAGCACCAACCATACCAGTGTCATCAACCAACAACCAGGAGCAAAAGGAATCCATTTATTAGACCAAAAAAGGGAAATAAGCAGCCTTGGATTGGTTTGATATCTAGGTCCCAAAGCAGTGCCAGACAGTGGAGCCTGAAGAGCTCCAATGTGAGGTAAGTGATCCAGAAAGGACTGAGTACAGCTCAAATTTGGAACCCGCAGATGAAAATCATGGTTATCGTTTATTATGATCATGTGAACTACACAACTGTAAGCATGTGTAAGCTACTGATGCATATTGCTGAAACCTTTTTGAGACCATCGATATGTGCATATATGCCTTCCCCGAGAACATCGATTCGTGTATATGGCTTCTCCGAGACCACCGATATGAGCGGAGGGAACGCCCACTAGTGTTTGATATAATTCATCACTGTACGTTAAAGCTATACACGAGCCGAGCCGAGCCGAGCTTTGCCAAGCTTGACTTGGCTTGACCAGCAAGGTGGTTGGGCTTGAGCTCGGCTCGGCTCAGCTTAGCTTGGCCATCGAGCCTGACTGGAAAGCTCAACTTGATTATTACAAACATTCAAGCCTTATTCGAGCCTGTTCAAGCCTTATTCAAGCATATGCTTTCGACTTGATTTGTACAAGCTTTAAAACAAATACCTCTCTTCTTGGATAGTCGGTCGCTTGGACAGGGAGGGCGGTTGGATTGAACGGGCGTTGGGCGCGCGCTGGCTGACCACTAGAGAGAGAGAGAGAGAGAGAGATGGGGGGGGGGGGGTCAGATAGGGCGGGGGCAGGCCACTGGAGAGAGAGAGAGAGAGAGAGAGAGAGAGAGAGAGAGGTGTTGGGCATGGTTGGGTGAACTGGGAGCGCGCTAGTCGGCCGCCGGAGAGAGAGAGAGAGAGAGAGAGAGAGGGAAAGAGAGGGAGAGTCTAAGAGAGAGATGGAGAGGGAAAGAGAGGGAAAGTCTTAAAGAGTGCAGGTGATTGAAATTTTTACTTCTTATATTTAATATATATATTACTATATTATATATTTTAAAAATTATATAGCTGAGCCTCATGCGAGCCTAACTGAGCCTAGATTCAAGCTGAGCTGAACCGAGCTCTAGCAAGCTCGTGCTTGGCTTAAAATTTGGCTGAGCTGAACCGAGCTCTAGCAAGCTCGTGCTTAGCTTGAAATTTGAACGAGCCTCGACATTGGGCTTGGCCAGCGATCTTTTGAGCTGGCTCCGTTCGTGTAGAGCTCTACTGTATGTACAACATGCAGGTCATTCACACGTGAAATTATTTGGAAAAAAAAAGTCAACAGTCTAAATTTGTGCCTTTCATGAAGGTAGGCCCTGTCGATGCTGATTACTGGTCAACAGACGAAGTAATATGATTTATATACGGAGGAACGATCGTCGCCGCTGATATCCTTCGTAAGAATTGGAGAAGGTGCTCAGATCAAAGGTTTGGCTTTGACCCTGTAAAACACCACAGAAAACAGTAAAGGGGGTGGCTGGGATCCAGCCGTGAACCCTCCGATGCCTAAATCAGTGATGGCTTTTTGAGAATAGTAAAAGTATTTTGAATAGAGATTGTTTTCGTACCTGTAATCATCGTATATTCTCTTATTTATAGATTTTGATAGAGAGTTTATGAGCTGAAATCACGGCAGATATCTTGCCCGGGAATCCAGGGCAAAAATCTTGGGTCGTTCCTATCTTTTCGGGTCATTCCGATCTCCAAGGAATGCGCCCTTATTTTTAGGCCGTTTGAGGAAGAGATGAGGTCGGCTTCTATCTACCAGTCAGCTTGGATATGATCCGATCTGTCCTCGAGAAAGGCGAAGTCATTAGCTCAGGCCTTCAACTTGCTATATTATTCTGAGGCCTTTTCTGCTTGGGTCTGGTCATGAGAAGTTATCCCATGACAGCTGTCCCCCCACTTCCGAGGTGGACACTTCCATCTAGGGAGTAAATGTAGCCGATCTCTCTTTTGGCGGCAAACGCTCCTTAAATGCGCTGTTTCGAATTTCGAAAAGGCGCAATGATCACCGTACGGCGCAGGCAGCCTTTTATTTCGGCAGTCGAATGGTGTTAGGACACGTGGGGCCTCGTATCTTCGAATGGACGGGCTAAATATCGCCGTTCAATAGGAGGCTGACATGTGGCAAGCCATGTCAAAAGTCGCGTCGGTTCGTTCATTGAGACCACAGATGAACGCCACGTGGCACAGCACGTCCTGCGTGCTGTCTCCTGCTATAGTATAAATACTGTACTTAGGCATTTTTCGGGATTCTTCTTATTCTCCCTGTTTGCGATTTTTCCTCTGTAGCTCTGCCATCTCTTCTGGACCACCCTTCGTGATTTCCTTCGGACCGCTGTGATTTCATCAAGGTGTCCTTTCATTCTTCCTTTGGCCCATCCCTTTTTCGGAAAGTAATCCGGTACGTTCACTTTTCTTTTTGTGCCTCCGTCTCCCATTTTCTTATTTTTCTGGAAAATGGCTGGTTCAGAGGAGAGTTCTTCGCGGACTCTGTCTTCTTCTTTGCCCGTTGGAGAATCCAGATTGATGGAAACCTAACTCGTGACTGTGGGACCCCCGGGAGGGGCTCCATTAGTGGAGACTCCCTCTTCCTTTGCCTCGGATGAAGTTCCAGTGGCCGGGACTTCAGGGCGTATGTCTAATAGAGTTTCTAATTATCCAGCCGACCTGATCTGGACAACGCTCTCTCACTCCGACCTAATCAGGATCAGGTCGGAGTACTGCATCCCTAGGGGCCATAGACCTTAGGTTTCCCGGGCTAGATGATTTTTCAACTCGTCCACCCGAAGACCAGGTCACCGTATACGCCCAGTTCTTTGAGGCCGGTTTCCGTCTTCCTCTCCTTCCTGCCGTGAGGGAGTATCTCTCCGCAGTTAACTTAGCTCCGGGTCAGTTAGCTCCCAATTCCTGGAGGACCTTGATCAGTTGCGTCGCTCTATGGCGTCAAGTCCACGGCTCGGATCCAACTGCATCCGAGCTGATGCACCTTTACCAATTGAAAAGCCACCCTGATTCTAAGGGATGGTTCTATATGTCACCTCGGGGGAGGAAAGGACACCGGCTGATAGATGACCATCCCTCCTCGATTCACGGGTGGAAAAAGGAATGGTTTTTTGTCTCCAAGGGTTGGGAAGGGGCCCGACCCGAAGTCAACTTCCTCGACCGACGAGTTAACAACTGGTTCTCAGTTCCAGGTCGGGTCGGACGGCATTTTCTCTCCTTCTCTCTTTTTTTTTTGACTGACCTCTTCTCTTTTTTTTTTTTCAGTTCGTGGTGATCCTCCAGCCCATAGCCCGGAGGAGGAAGATCATGTGGCTGCAGTGTGGGAGCTAGACTCGAGCTTCCGCAGCGTAAAGCTTCTTCTATCCTTCGAAACTTTATCCGACTTAGGCATCAATCCCCGAGGTGAGCATTAGTGATTTCTGCATAGACCAGGTTTGCCCCCGCATTTATTGACATACTACTTTTTTTTTTTTAGGTATGTCTGCACCAGCTTCTCGGAGGAAGATGTCGGCTATGACAGCTGAGGAGAAAGAACAATTGAGGCAGAAGAAGCCACAAAAGGTGGCCACAAGGCGCATGCGAGCACAACCTTCAGCTCTCCCAACTGCCGATGCTCCTCCACAAATGACCCTTGAGGTGATCCCAGATGCGCCTGCTGCTGAGGTCGGTTTGCCCGATCCTCCTGCAGTGCCTCAACCTCCCCCTCCCCCAGTTATAGACTTGGTGGAGGGGACCGAGGCTGGCCCATCCGGGCAATCTGCCCAAGGCATTCCCGCTCAGACCTCCTCTGCCATCCGCCGAGGATCGAAAATGCCACCCCATTTGTATAATTTATGCAAATGGGCATACAAGGCAGTTCCGGAGGCCGAGGTGGACGCAATGGCAAAGTCTCCAGCACTCTCCTTGCTTAACACGCTGAGGACCTTTGGGACCAAGGTACGATGTGGATATTATCTTGCTATATAAAAATAGCTATGTTATGTACCTCATATGCTTACGTATTGTCTTTCGTGTAGGTGGCTTATGGATGCCAGCTGCTTCGGGAGGAGATCACCCGAGATAATGGGAACGATCTCTGTCCTTGAGGGGACGCTGGCAGCCACCAAGTGTTCCTTGGACGAGGCCAGGAAGTTCGGAGAAGAGGCTACAAAGGCCTTGGATGCTCGGGAACGGGAGATCGCCTCTCTCCAAGCCGAGCTTTTCAATAAAGAGAGGGTAGAGGCTGAGCTCCTCATACAAATTGAAGAGCTGAAGGCCGCTGAAGGGTCCACGCGGTCGGGGCTGGAGAATATCAAGGCGGAGTTGGAAGTGAAGGTCGCCGAGGCCAACGAAGCGTTCGACTTCGGCTACGAAAAGTGTCGGATGGCCGTTCAGGAACATCATCCGGACTTGGACCTCTCCTTTCTTGACTTCGAGGTAGAGGAAGAAGAGGACCCCGTAGCCCCTGCCAAGCCGACTGCTGATCCCTTCCCTTAGGTTTTTTTTGTGTTTGTTTCTTTTATAGTCCGTTTATTTAGGGCATAGTGTAACAAATGCAACCTGTAATCCTGACCTTTTTAAGGTCTTATAAATGAATTACCTCTTTTCTAATCTGTATGTGTACTTTGTCAGATTTTTTTTCCTTTATCCATTTACTTTATGGCCGAGCATATTAGATCGTGACAGAAGTATTTAGGACTTTGCGAAAAATAATGGGAGCTCGGAGCTCGAATACGACTATGGGCGAGATTAGCCTCTGTTCGTATTTCAAATTTTGAGAAACGTATGCGAATACTTAGCTTTTATTGATAGTAGATTTTCAAGTGTTCCGCATTCCATGGATGGGGTAGGGCACAACCTTGCATATCTTCGAGCCAATAAGTCCCAGTCCGAACTATTTTTATGACTTTGTACGGTCCAATCCAGTTCGGATTGAATGTGCTCGCAATCTTATCCTTCTTTTCCCTCACATTCCTCCGTAAGACGAGATCTCCTACTCTGAACCGTCTTTCTTTCACTCGGGAGTTGTAAAACCTAGCTACGCGCTGTTGGTAAGCTGCAATCCGAACTTGAGAAGTTTCTCTGGCTTCTTCGAGCAAGTCGAGGTTGATGCGAAGCTGGTCTTGGTTCTGATCAGATCGGTGGTTATTGGTTCGGTTAGTCGATAGCCCTATCTCAACTGGGACCACGGCCTCTGCTCCGAACGTTAAGAAAAATGGAGTTTCTCCAGTTGTAGACCGAGCCGTGGTTTGGTATGCCCACAGCACTTCGGGAAGCTGTTCGGCCCAAGCTCCTTTGCATTCGCCGAGTTTAGTCTTTAGATGGTTCTTAATAATCTTGTTGATGGCTTCGACTTGACCGTTGGCTTGGGGATGATGAGGAGATGAATATACATTTTTTATGCCCAAATTCCGACAAAATTCTTTGTATTTTGCATTGTTGAACTGAGGCCCATTGTCAGTGATGATGGTGTTAGGGATGCCGAACCGACATATGATCGACTTCCAAATGAAGTCTGTCGTTTTCTTCTCGGTGATCTTCGTAAGTGGTTCTGCCTCGACCCATTTTATAAAATAATCGACGGCTACAATTGCATACCTGACCTGTCCCTTGCCCGTAGGGAGAGGACCAATGATATTGACCCCCCATTGTGCAAAGGGCCATGGTCCGGACATAGGAGTGAGTTCTTCGGGAGGTGAGTGAGGCACTGGGGCGAACCTCTGACATTTATCACATCGTTTGACGATTTCACGAGCATCCTTTTGAATCGTCGGCCAGTAGTAACCTTGGCGAGTTGCTTTCTGTTCTAACACCCTATTTCCAGAGTGATTTCCGCACACACCGGAATGGATTTCTTTCAAGACATAGTCCGCTTCATTAGGTCTGAGGCAGCGGAGGTATGGCAGCGAGAAACCCTTCTTGTACAATATACCGTCGATTAGCACGTACCGAGCTGACCTATATTGAATCCGTCGTGCTTCTGTTCTTTCTTCGGGCAGTATGTTCTCCCGCAGGAAACTGACAATAGGGTCTCTCCAGTCAGGCTCGGTTGAAACAGGGCATACCTCATTTTTAAAGTCGTCCGTGATACTTCTTTGGGGGAGGAACTCGATAGGAATGATTCTTTCAAGCTCGTCGTCCCCTGCCGACGCTAATTTGGCGAGGGAGTCCTGCATGGGTGTTATGTATCATCGGTACTCGGATAACTTTGCAATGATCGAACTGAGCAGACACCTCGTGATATTTTTGTAAATATGCGGACATCTTTTTTCCCTTCGCATGGTATTCCGATGTTGCTTGACCTACGACCAATTGCGAATCGCTGTATGCTGTGATATTTCGGATTCCGACTGCTGAGGCTAGCCGTAATCCAGCGAGAAGAGCTTCGTATTCGGCTTCGTTATTGGAAGCTCTGAAACCGAACCTCAGGGCATACTAGACTTTTATGCCATCGCGGGAGGTTAGGATTATTCCTACTCCGCATCCTTGTGAGTTTGACAAACCGTCGACGTGCAACGACCAATTCGAATCTTCTTTCGGGGTAGATTCTGTCGTGTTTTCTGCGGGAGGAGTATCGATTTCAAGATCGGAGGGGTCAGGTGAGTTTGGCGATAAAATCGGCCACAGCTTGCCCCTTGATGGCCGTGCGGGGTCAGTACTGAACATCAAACTCGCCGAGCTCGATAGCCCACCTAGCCAGGCGACCCGATGTTTCTGGCTTCTGTAGTATCTGCTTCAATGGTTGGTCCGTCAGTACCACTATCGGGTGTGCTTGGAAATAGGGACGTAATTTCCTCGCCGTTGTAATCAAAGCCAGAGCCAGTTTCTCTAGGCTAGGATAACGGGTTTCCGCATCCAGAAGAGCTTTGCTGGTGTAATATATTGGTCTCTGTATACCTTGGTCGTCGCGGATCAAGGCCGAACTTACTGTAGTCGAAGATACGGCCAGATACAGTAGTAGCTCTTCTCCTTGCAGAGGCTTGGACAGCAATGGAGGTGAGCCGAGGTATGCTTTGAGATCCTGGAAGGCCTGTTCACACTCCGGCGTCCAGGTCATCTCATTAAACTTGCGAAGTTGGTTGAAGAACGGAAGGCACCGGTCTATAGCCCTAGAAACAAATCTGTTGAGTGCGGCTACCCGCCCCGTGAGGCTTTGTATTTCTTTCGCGGTGGTTGACGAACTCATCTCAACCAACGCACGGATCTTTTCTGATTGGCTTCAATCCCTCTCTGATTTACAATGAACCCGAGGAATTTTCCAGATCTTACTCTGAACGCGCATTTACCGGGGTTGAGTTTCATCCCGTATTCTTTCAAGATTCTGAACATGACGCGGAGGTCGTCGACATGATCTTCTGACTTCAGGCTTTTTACGAGCATATCGTCCACATAAACCTCCATGGTTTTACCGATCTGATCGGCAAACATTTTGTTAACCAAACGCTAGTACGTTGCTCCGGCGTTCTTCAACCCGAAGGGCATCACCTTGTAACAATACAGCCCTCGGTCCGTGACAAACGCCGTTTTTTGCCTATCGGGAACATGCATCTGGATTTGATTGTACCCTGAGTAAGCGTCCATGAAACTGAGAAGTTCATGTCCCGAGGTTGCGTCTACGAGCTGATCTATTCTCGGTAATGGGAAGCTGTCCTTCGGGCAGGCTTTGTTGAGGTCGGTGTAGTCGATGCAGACCCTCCACTTCCCATTGGCTTTTTTAACAAGAACGACATTGGCGAGCCAGTCGGGATAGCGGACCTCCTGAATAAAACCTGCTTGGCGCAATTTTTGTACTTCTTCCTCAATTGCGGCATATCTCTCTGTGTTGAAGGCTCGTCGTTTTTGACGAACCGGCTTGAAGGATGGGTCCACGTTGAGTCGGTGGACCATCACTTCGGGATTAATTCCATGCGAAGGCGTCTACGTTTTCTTTCAGAAAAGCGATCATCTTTGCCTAGATGTTGTCGTTCAGTTGAGACCCGATCTTGACGATCAAGGTTGGGTCCTCGTCCGATAAAGGGATTTCTATCAATTCTTCAGCTGGTGATCCGCGCTCTTTTGTTTCTTCCCTGGGATCCAGGGGAGTTGTATGCGAGATGGTGGATATCATGCCTTTGCTTTTTCCGTGTAAGGTCAGCTCATAGCATCGACGAGCCTCCTGTTGGTCACCTCGGACCACACCGATTCCGCCTTCGGTTTCGAATTTCATGGCCAGGTGATAAATGGAGATGCCTGCTTTTAGAGCTCGTATGATGGGCCGACCGATGATCGCGTTGTATGCCGATGGAGTGTTAACGACCAGAAAGTCGACCATGATCATTTTCTGGTTCGGCTCATCTCCTGCTGTGACTGGTAGGGTTATTTCCCCTTCAGGCATAATACAATCCCCTGTGAACCCGGTCAGGGCTGTTCTGACCGGTCTTAATCTAGACCGGTCGATCTTCATTCTGTCAAACGCCGAGGCGTATATTATGTCGACCGAGCTCCCTGTATCCACCATCATCCTGTGGAGTTTTTTGTTTGCGACCACCATCGATACTACCAGAGAATCATCATGCGGATGCATTATTCCTCCAACATCCTCTTCGGAGAAGGATATCGTACGCTGAGCGACCTTTGGAATTTTTGTGGGCCTGCTGGTCAAATTCACCTGCAAAGCTGGCTCGGATGTCCGGGCTTGACGAACATAGGATTTGCAGGCATTGCTAGAGTCTCCTGTGGTCGGTCCGCCAAAGATCATATGGATTTCTTCCAAGGGAATGTTGTTGATTGGTTCCCTTCTTTCTTCCCGACTCGAGGTTGTATCGTCTTCGGGGCGCTGGGCGATGTATTCCTTCAAAAATCCCTACCGGATGAGGGTTTCTATCTGTCGCTTCAGGTCGAAACAATCCACTGTGTTATGACCATGATCTTTATGGTATAAACAGTACTTGGATTTTGACCTCCTGTCGGGGTCGGTTTTTATCTTTGCTGGTCGCCCGAACGTCTGTCTGTTCTTCTCGGCTAGGAATATTTGCTCGATGGTCGTCTTGAGCGGGGTATATTTCTCGAATTTCGAAGCCGAAGTTTTGGCTCCACGTGGAGTAGTGTTTGAGTTCGGCGATCGACGATCGGGACGGTGCCTTTTGGTGCTGCTTTCCTCTTTGCGATCTTTTCTCTTATGAGAAGACCCTTGGGCGTTCACCAGCTCTTCTGCGTTTATGTGTTTTGCAGCTCGATCGAGGAATTCAGCCATAGATTGAGGGGGTTGTTCTCCCACCGACCAGAGGAATTTCTCATCACGTAATCCTCCTATCATTGTATGTAGCAGTACGTCCTGGGACAGGTTCTCTACCTGGACCGCTTTAGCATTGAACTGTGATGGTAGTCTTTCAACGATTCGTTGTCTTTTTGTTTGACCGCGGCGAGGTGTGTCGAATGCTTCCTCGGGTCGGTGCTCCCAATGAACTGAGTCGCGAACGCCCTACTTAGTTTGGTGAAAGAGGAGATGGACTTCGGCTTTAAATTGCGGAACTAAGTCCAGGCCGAACTGGTTAAGGACAACGGGAAGGCCTTGCACATAATGTGTCCATTAACCCCATGGAGTTCCATCTGGACTTTAAAGTTCTCGAGATGTTCGGCCGGGTCTCCTATCCCGGAATATTGCTTGAGCTGGGGTATCTTGAAGCTTTTCGGGAGAGGTTCTCTGCGAATTTCGTCGGTGAACGGAGACTCGGACGAGGCTACTAGGACATCCGCTGCTGTTAGTGCTCGGGCATGTTGCGCTCGTTGTATATCACCGATCCTCTCCCGAAGCTCTTTAAGCTCGGCCTCGAGGGGAGTAATATTATCATCCATTCGACCTTGATCTTGACTAGCTCGGGCAGACCGTCTTTCTTCTATTCTGTGCCTCAGGTCGTTTGAAGGAAGTTCTGTGACCGCTCGAAGTCTCGAGCCTGAGGCTCGGCTCGCAACTTCGTCTTCGTCGGGTCGCGGATAATTTGAGAGTGAGCGTGGTGGGTGAGAACTTTGTTGAGGTGGCTGAGGTTCAGGGTTGGTTTCGGGGATGGGTGAGGGTCGAACTAAATTGTTCAGTAAGGCTGCAATTTTGTCTAATTTTCCATCCACGTGTTCGAATCGTCTGTCCACCCCGCCTAAGCGTTCTGCAACGCCTCCAACTTGCTCTTCTAAAGTGGATAGTCTGGCCCCGTGATTTTGGGACCTCTGCCGTCCACTTAAAAGGTTTAGGTGGCGTGACAAACTTCCGAGGTGAAACACTGGGGTCTCATGAACGGGCGCTTCATTTTCGGAATGTAGCTCGTAGGAAGGTTCAGCGTTCATGGGAGCTTTCCCCTTCCTATTGCCTCTCCCACCGACCATTGATGAATATCTTTTATCGAAGGATTCAGAAAGATGCTTTTGTCGTCGATCCCACAGACGGCGCCAATCTGTTGATGCTGATTACTGGTCAACAGACGAAGTAATATGATTTATATACGGAGGAACGATCGTCGCTGCTGATATCCTTCGTAAGAATTGGAGAAGGTGCTCGGATCAGAGGTTTGGCTTTGACCCTGTAAAACACCACAGAAAACAGTAAAGGGGGTGGCTGGGATCCAGCCGTGAACCCTCCGATGCCTAAATCAGTAATGGCTTTTTGAGAATAGTAAAAGTATTTTGAATAGAGATTGTTTTCGTACCTGTAATCATCGTATATTCTCTTATTTATAGATTTTGATAGAGAGTTTATGGGCTGAAATCACGGCAGATATCTTGCCCGGGAATCCGGGCGAAAATCTTGGGTCGTTCCTATCTTTTCGGGTCATTCCGATCTCCAAGGAATGCGCCCTTATTTTTAGGCCGTTTGAGGAAGAGATGAGGTCGGCTTCTACCTACCAGTCAGCTTGGATACGATTCGATCTGTCCTCGGGAAAGGCAAAGTCATTAGCTCGGGCCTTCAACTTGCTATATTATTCCTGAGGCCTTTTCTGCTCAGGTCGGGTCACGAGAAATTATCCCATGACAGGCCCCACAGTCCCCTCGGCATTGACCAATTTAACCAATCAGGGAGATGACGCAGTCCACTTCCAACGGCGTAAAAAGTGGGTGCTTGACCACCGTACGCACATCATAATTATTCATCGGCATGGTTGCGGCATTTTGCGAACAGCTGATGTATTACTCTGTGTCCATCATTTTCATCAAACTCCTCTGAACGCAATGTGCCATTCCATACAATACAGTGCAATGTGATGCAATCCACTGATCCAAACACGCCCTACCATAAGCATACTCAGTACACAATACGCTTCCAGTTCGGACTCCCTACCATAAGTCCATTAAATAGATGGATAGAATTGTTCGTTAGACCACTTTTTTGTAAAGTGATCTTAACCGTCCATATTCGAGGTCAGTAATTAGACGGTTAAGAGCATCAGATCGGAGTGATATTTGCCTTTTAGCCCATGAAATTCATGTGTACTGGATATAATGGACAGAGTAGACTAATGGACCGGGTCCCAATGGAACTTAGAGACTGGAACTTATAGTGCTCGGAGAGCAAGGGAGCATCTCTCCTTTTTATTTTGTTTACTATATCAATTTTTAATTAAAATTAGTTATAAAGAAGAGGAAAGAATAATAATAATAATAATAATAATAATAATAATAATAAAGAAGAAGAAAATAGTAATAAGGATGAAGAAGAAAAAACCTTGCCTGGTCCATTTTCTTGGACAGACAAGTGGGCCTTACCCACCATGATATATGAACGGGTTGTCATTTCTCGAGTTGTGGAGTGCACCAAGTTGATGTTAATGGCCGTGGAATTTTGAAAGTGGGCCTTGTTGTGGGAAGAATACGAGCGGACCTCAGGGTAAATCTGGATCAGCCTGTTCAGCTCAAATCCGACCTGAGGTCAGACAACACTGACCAGAAAACAGGTCAGCAAGTCTGACCGACTTAGCCTAGAGAGAAGAGGCGATCCCTCTAAACGACCTCATAAGGCTGACCTCTTTCATTGTAACGAGTTGGTTTCATTACCGCAATTTTCTTAAGTTTGCGCGCAATAAGAGGAGATGAATCTGAGAAATCTCTAACCAACCCGTAAAAAATCTCCAAAGATCACGGGATAGCTCAGGAAATCTCAGAGGTCCGAGATTTCCTCTACGAACATCACGGCTGCAAAAAGGGAATGCAACCCTGCAACCTAAGTCTATAAATTGATGCGTCCTCTTCATTATCAAGGTATGACACAACAACTGATCTCGAGAGAGACGATCATCCTTTTTTAGAATCCAAACTAACTTAGGCATCGGAGGGCTAACGGATGGACCCCAGCCACCGCTTCTTCTTTTACTTTCCTTTGTGTTCTGCAGGATCTAAGGAGCTTCCGGCTCAGATTCAGACCGCACACCTACCGGAGATCAGCTGTACTCATTTGCTGACTAGTTGGAGGTCACCTCATCTCGTCTGTTGACTATTTTCGAGCATCAACAGATTGGCGCCGTCTGTGGGAATCGCGATTTTTCTTCCTTTAGCTAGGAAGTTCGTGTTCTCACCCAATCGCTTAAGACAATCTCGACATTCTCATGGCTGGAAAGAGAAAATATAAAGGGAAGGCAACCGCAATCGTCGGACCTTCGGACGATCAAATCTCCGAAGACGAAGAATCGTTTCCTGACACCCCCGCCATCCAGCTCGATGGAAACTCTCCTCGTTTTGCTCAGCAGGGGGGGACAACAGAGGCCTCGCAATCGAGGAATCAGATTGTCTCTTCTCGAAGAGCAAGTGGGAGGAGTCACCTAAAAGCTAGGAGACGTTGATGAACGATTCGGCTACGTAGACCAGATGCTGGATGAAATCAAGGCTCTGCTAACTGGTCTGGTCCACTCGACAATTTTAAATAACAGAGACCATGAAGGACCTCGATAAACTCACCCCCAGCCTCAACAATCCTAGCACTCTCATCAAACTCGGGCGTCACAACGTTCTCGACACCCCACTCCGGTCGAAGAAAACGAGGCTGCCAGCCAATCAATCGGGGCAAGGTCTCAACCAGCAACAGACTTGCCTGCCAACGATCTACGGCATAGGCTCGAGGAACGGAGGACGGCTCGTCTCGAGCATGAACGGGCCGATCGTGAAGCCAGCGACCGGGTAGACGACAACTTAAGCCCACTGGAGGCTGAGTTGAAAGAACTCCGGGAACAAATGGGCGATATCCAGAGAGCACAGCTAGCCCGAGCACCAATCACAGTGGACGCACTGGTCGACTCATCTGAATCACCGTTCACCGACGAGATTCGTGAAGAGCCCATTCCCAAAGGATTTCAAGTTCCTCAGTTGAAGCAATATTCAGGGATAGGAGATCCGGCAGAGCACTTAGAAAATTTCAAAGTCCGAATGGACCTCCTCGGAGCCAACGGACACATTATGTGTAAGGCTTTTCCGTTGTCCTTGACGAGTTTAGCATGGACTTGGTTTCGCAATTTGAAACCAAGGACAATCAGCTCGTTCTCCCAACTGAGCAGGGCCTTCGCTACTCAGTTCATCGGAAGCACCGATCCGAGGAAGCATTCAACTCACCTTGCCGCAATCAAACAGAAAGAGGAGGAGTCGTTAAAAGACTACCTCGTGCATTTTAACTCCGAAGCTGTACAAATCAAAAATCTCTCACAAGACGTATTGTTGCACACTATGATCGGGGGACTACGTGATCGACAATTCCTTTGGTCTGTCGGGGAAGAGCCACCTCAATCCGTGGCCGAATTTTTGGATCGGGCAGCCAAGCATATCAACGCCAAGGAATTGGTTAACGCTCATCGACCATCAGCCAAGAATAAAGATCGTCAGGATAGCGGCAGCTCAAAAAGACACAGATCAGAACGAAGGTCGCCTAGCCCAGAACGGATCTACCTGAGGAACGAAATTCCCAACGCCACGTTTCAAAAAATATACACCGCTTAACAAAACCATCGAACAGGTGTACTTAGCAGAAAAAAGCAAGCACACCTTCGAACTGGCCTGCGAAGATAAAGACCGACCCCAATAGAAGGTCAAAATCAAGGTACTGTTTATATCATAAAGACCACGGTTACAACACCGTGGATTGCTTTGACTTAAAGCGACAGATAGAGGCCCTCATCTAGCAAGGTTTTTTGAAAGACTACATCGCTCAGCGTACGGACGACCGGAGGGACGAAGGTCGAGTTGCAGACCTGACTGAGGAACAGAGTAATAATCCTGTGGAAGAAATCCACATGATATTCGGAGGGTCGACCACTGGAGATTTCAGGAACTCCCGCAAAAACTATGTACGGCAAGGAAGAACATCCCAACCGGGGCCCTCAGTCAGCATCACCAGCTGACCTGCAAAGGTCGTAAAGGTGACCTCGAGCGCAATAATGTTTACTGAAGAGGATGCTCGAGGGATCGTACACCCACATGACGACTCCCTTGCTATTTCGATGGTGGTCGCCAACAAGAAACTCCACAGGATGATGGTTGACACAGGGAGCTCGGCTGATATCTTGTACATTTCAGCTTTTGAGAAAATGAAGATCGACCGATCCAGGCTGAGGCCTGTCAAAACAGCATTGACCGGATTTACAAGGGACAACATTATGCCTGAAGGAGAGATAACTCTGCCGGTTACCGCCGGGGAAGAACCTAACCAGAAAATAATTATGGTTGATTTCCTTGTCGTGAATACCCCCTCTGCCTACAACGCCATCATCGGCCGCCCTATCCTGCGAGCTCTCAAAGCCGCCGTTTCCATCTATCACCTAGCAATGAAGTTCGAAATTGACGAAGGAATCGGTGTGGTCAGAGGAGATCAGCAGGAAGCCCGTCGTTGCTACGAGCTTTCCCTACGAGGGAAAAGTAAAAGCGCGGTATCAATCGTCTCTCACGTGTCCACCTTGGACCCAAGAGAAGAAGAGAAAGAGCGCGGGTCACTCGCCGAAGAGTTGATCGACATTCCCTTGTCGGAGACCGATTCGACCAGGATCATCAAGATCGGATCATGTTTGAAGGACAAGTAACGAGAGAGCCTGACCACCTTTTTGAAGGAGCATGTAGATGTTTTTGCATGGTCCCATGAAGAGATGCCCGGAATCTGCCTGGAGATAATGGTCCACCGGCTAAACGCCGACCCAACCACCAGACCGGTCCGTAAAAAACGGCGCTCTTTCAACACAAAAAGATACATAATAATTGAAGAAGAAGTACAGAAACTACACAAGGCAGGATTCGTCCAAGAAATATGTTATCCAGAATAGGCTGACAAACGTCGTCCTCGTCAAAAAGACCAATGGGAAATGGAGGGTCTGTGTGGATTACACTGACCTGAACAAAGCTTGTTCTAAAGACAGCTTCCCTCTACCAAGGATAGATCAGCTCGTTGACGCAACTGCTGGGCACGAGCTCCTCAGCTTTATGGACGCCTACTCTGGATATAACCAGATCCAGATGTATGCTCCCAGTAGGCAAAAGACAGCGTTCATTACAGATCGGGGCCTCTACTGCTATAACGTCATGCCTTTCGGGCTCAAAAACGCCTGAGCAATCTACCAACGACTGGTAAATAAGATGTTCGCAGATCAACTTGGCAGAACTATGGAAGTATACGTGGACGATATGCTCGTCAAAAGCAAGCGGTCGGAGGACCATGTCTACGACCTCTGCACTGCGTTCAAGATATTAAGGAAGTATCGAATGAAGCTTAACCCTAGCAAATGCGCTTTTGGAGTAAGCTCGGGAAAATTCTTTGGCTTCATGGTTAACCAGCGAGGAATTGAGGCTAACCCCAAAAAAATACAAGCCCTTCTAAACATGGTCTCACCTCGCACAGTGAAAGAGATCCAGTGCCTCACTGGGGGTATCGTAGCACTCAATAGGTTCGTCTCAAAAACTACGGATCGATGTCTTCCCTTCTTCAAGCAGTTGCGCAAATGCAAGGAGATGACTTGGACTTTGGAATGCGAGCAAGCTTTTGTTGAACTAAAAGCCTACCTCGGCTCTCCACTGCTGCTGTCCAAACCGGCGCATAAAGAAGAACTACTCTTGTACTTAGCAGTTTCACCAGCAGCGGTCAGCTCGACATTAGTCAGGGACGACAAAGGAATACAAAGGCCCGTTTACTACGTCAGCAAAGCTCTACTCGACTCAGAAACACGATATCCGAAAATAGAAAAGCTGGCTTTGACATTAATCACCTCAGCCCGAAAGTTGAGGCCATACTTTTAAGCACACCCGATAGCTGTGCTGACCGATCAACCGCTGCGGCAGGTGCTGCAAAACCCAAAAACCTTAGGTCGTCTCGTCAAGTGGGCCGTTGAGCTTGGCGAGTTCAACATACAATATCGACCTCGAGCTGCAATCAAAGGTCAAGCCATGGCTGACTTCATCGTCGAGTTAACTGAACCCCACAAAATTCAGGACAACAACAAATCCGACCAACCCCCAGAGAATAATCGCGACACACCAGTCTGGTTATTACACGTTGATGGATCTTCTAATTCACAAGGCAGCGGAGCTGGTCTCGTCTTGTCCTCACCGGACGGAGCTCAAATTCAATATGCTCTCCGGTTTAGATTCCGAGCTTCAAATAATGAGGCTGAGTATGAAGCCCTCTTAGCCGGCCTCTGCCTCGCCTCTGAAATAGGAATCCGGTCCATAAGGATACACAGCGACTCTCAACTGGTGGTCGGGCAAGTGACTGCAGAATATCAAGCAAAAGGGGGGAAAACGTCCGCATATTTGGCGAAAACTCAAGAGCTACTGTCTCGTTTCGATCAATAGGAAATTATTCAGATCCCGAGGGACGAAAATATGAATGTAGACTCTCTCACGAAGCTAGCATCGTCAGCAGACGACGAGTTAAGTAGGACGGTACCCATCGAGTTCCTCCGGCAAAGAAGCATAACGTCGAACGAGCTCACTAAAGTTTATCCGGTTTCGATAACACCAAGTTGGAAGGATCCCATAATCCAGTTTCTACAAACAGGTGAATTGCCCGCCGACCAAAAAGAAGCTCAGCGCATCCGCTATAGGTCAGCTCGATATACTTTGATCGATGGGGTCCTCTACAAAAGGGGGTTCTCCCTCCCGTGTCTACGCTGTTTGGGACCCGAAGAAGCCGATTATGTGTTACGCGAAATCCATTTTGGTTGCTACAGGAATCATTCTGGGGCCCGAGCACTTGCACAGAAAGTAATCCGACAGGGGTATTATTGGCCCACCATTTAGCAAGACGCCCGGGAGATCGTTAAAAAATGTGATAGATGTCAACGATTCGCTCCCATTCCTCATTTGCCACCTGAAGAGCTCACTCCTATGTCCGGACCGTGGCCGTTCGCTCAATGGGGAGTCGATATCATTGGCCCTCTTCCGACGGGGAAAGGACAGGTAAAATACGCAATTGTCGCCGTCGACTACTTCACAAAGTGGGCGGAAGCGGAACCATTAGCTACCATTACAGAAAAGAAAACGACAGATTTCATTTGGAAAGAGATTGTGTGTCAATTTGGGATTCCGAATACAATAATCACAGACAATGGGCGACAGTTCGACAACCGAAAGGTTTCACAATTTCTGTAAAGGTTTGGGCATTAAAAACGTGTATTCTTCTCCTCATCACCCGCAAGCCAATGGCCAGGTCAAGGCAATTAACAAGATCATCAAGAACCACCTCAAAATGAAGCTCGGAGAAAAAAAAGGTGCTTGGGCAGACGAACTTCCCTGAGTACTCTCGGCCTACCGGACCACAGCTCGGTCCACAACCAGGGAAACACCTTTCTCTTTAGCTTTTGGAGCGGAAGCCGTCGTGCTAGTAGAAGTCGGAATGCCCACAAACAGGACAAGCCAACACCGACTTGATCAAAACGAAGAGCAACTGCGGACGAACCTGGACCTGCTCGATGAAGCAAGAGAGGCATCCCAAGTACGAATGGCGGCATATCAGCAAAGAGTTAAGCGATACTACAACTCCCGAGTAAAAGAACGACGGTTCCGAGCTGGCGACCTAGTCCTCAAAAAGGTCAGTACCAAAGAGAAAATCGGTGTCTTCAGCCTCAACTGGGAAGGGCCATATAGAGTGCTCAGCTCACATCGTCCCGGTACTTATTAGCTCGAAAGCATGGAGGGTAGACCCCTTTCCCATCCGTGGAACGCTGATCATCTGAAAATCTACTATCCATGAACGGGCAGGGCCTTATACAAAGTATGTATTCCAAGACGATGATTCAATAAAATTGCTTCAAAGGCGTTGTGTTGACACCTAACTCACTCATAATCGAAGCAACCTAATCGCGATCGTGAAATCACATGGTTACATTCGATAAAAGCCGCATGGAGCAACAGACCTGCCGTTCCGAGCAAACAGCGACATTCTGACTAAAAGCAACAGATCGGCCTAGCAGCATTAACATTCTGAGCTGGTTACCATACTATCTTGACCTCAGGTCAAGTCGCTTATTCCAATGTAATGACGGATTCGTGTTACCGAGCTGACCTGATTACCAAGGTTGCTAAAGGATATCTCAGATTTATTCATACATAAAATAAAATGAACGTTATGCACAGATTGTCAAAATGCGCCTCTGAAGGGCTTGTATTAAAATAAAATTTTCATACATTCAAAAAAAAAAAAAAAAACTCCTTAGTCCTTGTTGGCATTAGATGAACTGGCTCCAGTACCCTCAGACTGAGCAGCAGACCCTTTGGAAGGTCCTTCCCCCACGACCTCATCTTCGTCTTCGTCGTCGTCGACAAGAGTAAGGTCGAGATCGGGAAAGTGTTTAAGGACAAGCCGCCTGCAGTCCCGAAGCCATGATTATATAGCTCCTCAGAGATCGCATTCAGCTTCTCCAACTTAGCTTCTACACCTTTGACGTCAGTCAAAGATTTTAGCTGGACCTCCTTCAAAAGTTTGGCCAGGTCCACTTTCTCCTCCTCAGCCATCTTGAGAGCAGCCTCGAGCGATTCGACCTTATTTTCTTCCGACTGAGCCTTGGCTGAAGACTCTCTCAGCGCCTCCTTGAGAGATTGAACCTGCGCCTGGGACACCTCCAGCTCGGATTGTGCCACCTTCAGCTCGGACTGGGCAGTTTTCAATTCCGACTGAGCCGCCGCCAACTCAGACAGTTTTCTCTTCAACTCGGCTTTCATGGCTTCAGTCTTAGTCTTCCAAGAAGACGCTACGACCAGAGCCTTCTGCATCTGGTGAGTTCGCTCGGCCATCTTCTGACGGATCATTATCAATAAGGCCGAGTCCTACAAAAGTACGTTACAACGGTTAGTAATGTGACAGCAAAGTGCATAAGTAAAAAAAAAAGGGGCAGTCAGCTCACCCTAAGACTGCTCTCAATTGCTACTCCCGCCATCTGATAAGGATCTGACGTCGCAAGCGAACTCAAATCCTGGGGAATGCTGTGGTTGACGTCCATGTACGCGTTAACACCTTCCTTCCAGGTCGCAAACTGCTCCGTGATCGAAGGCATGTTGACCTGGTCTTCCCGCGGCCCAGTACCACGGGCAGCCATAGTGTGGGCAGCCCGAGGAGCTTGAGGGGGACGCGACGACCCGACTTCAACAGGGGTTCGGGCAGGCCCTGCTTCAGTAGATTCGGTGGGAGTGCCAGATGAACTGACACGAGTTGCGGGTCGGCTCGCAGATGGTTCGACCCGGGAATCCGAGGCATCCGGTACATTGACAACCGGAACCTCAGAAACAGGAGATTGGGCAGTTAAAGGCTCAGCCCGTGCCGGGGATGTACCCAGAGGCTGCCCAGACCCGCATACGAACGACTGAGGCCACCATTGTTGCCTCTAAGTTTCTGTGGCCACCCTTTTGCTCGGGGGCTCCACAGAGCTCTCTCCACGATCAAGAATCCTGGCAGGAATCTTGTGGGTCTTTGAAACCGCCTTCGGTGCTATACTTGTCCAAAATATAGAGAAACGTGTCAGGACGAAGGATGTGTGGAGCAGCGACGTATAAAACATGTGCAACAAAATTGTCTTACTCATGAGCTGATCTGACTCAAAGACGGAATCTACAGTGATTAAATTACGAAAATTCCTTTCTTCGAGGGAACAGGCTCGGGCAGCTCGAATCTGCCTCTCTTGCACTGCCGAAAGGGCTACCCTAATGGCCACTGAAGCTACACAGATGAAGAGATGCACGTCAGAATTAAAACTGAAAGCAGAGATAAAAAGCATTAGAGGCTCAAGAAGATCTGGGTGCAGCTCGACCTGGCAGAGCAAAGTCAGCTCGAACCCTATGCTCCAGAGGGCGAAGCTCATCCGGTGAAGCCTCCCAGTCCCCCGATACAAAGAACCATTTCCTCTTCTAAGTTCTCATGGAAGATGGCAGGCCGGTCACTATCAAGCCACCCTGACCCGGGTGAGAAGAGAAGTAATAAAGTCCCTGACCTCCCAGAGACTTAAGGCTATACATAGAAAAGAGCTCGTTCGAGGTCAGTTCTTTATTCCCTACTCTTTGCCACAAGATGTAGCATCCCACCATACACCTCCAGCCATTGGGTTGCAGCTAGCTCGGTGAGAGACCTAAGGTATTAAGAACCTCTCGCACAAAGGGGTGCAGAGGCAACCTTAGCCCGGCCTCTAAATGCATCAAAGAGATGACGGTCTCCCCCGGGCAAGGTCGGCTTGGCCTATCAGCTCGATCCGGGACCCTAAGCCCTACGGATTCAGGAATTCCGAACGTTCTCCTCGCAGCATCCAGTTCTTCCTGGGTAATCTGCGAGACTACACTATCCAGCTCGAAAGAATCTCTCTGAGCCGTTTCGTTTCCGACTTCCGGCTCAGGAACATCAGGTCCTTCATCATTCATAGGATCAACTGTCCTGGAATGGGATTCCCTGGGTTCCATCTCCTGGGGCTCTGTCAGATGTGGGTCCGACTCGGAATCCCCAAACCTCACCATGGTATTGCATCAGAACAGAAAGTCTCCGACATGGTCAAATGGAAGATATTATGAAGAAAAGAGGATCTTCTGAGGTTAGAAATAGCGTACCCCAGACGCTGATATACCGGCCTGATGAGGAGAATCAGAGAAGGGAGAAGAAGAATCCGGGAAGGAAAATCCAAAAAGGAAAAGATTTTTTCGATATTCGCTAAGTTTCGAATTTTATACTCAAAGGATTCTCTCGCATTTAATGAAATGATTCCGCGTAGCAGCACCCAGTTAAAGCGTACAAAAGGTAACGCACTACTTTGGACACGTGACACCCCCCTGTTCGATAATATCCAGTTGAACGCTGATACGCCGTACAAACGGATGATGGCGCCTCGATTTTTTGAACAACGCATTAAATGCCGCCTTCCCGCCCATCGAGATGACGACACTACAGCTGTTTAAAGCCAAAGGCATTCGAATCGCCGTATCTTCTTTATTAAGCTACTCCCGAGACAGATGAGCTAGACTCGGGAGTGGGGGGACTTCTATTATGGGAAGAATACGAGCTGACCTCAGGGTAAATCTGGATCAGCCTGTTCAGCTCAAATCCGACCTGAGGTCAGACAGCACGACCCGAAAACAGGTCGGCAAGTCTGACCGACCTAGCCTAGAGAGAAGAAGCGATCCCTCTAAACGACCTCATAAGGCTGACCTCTTTCATTGTAACGAGTTGGTTTCGTTACCGCAATTTTCGTAAGTTTGCGCGCAATAAGAGGAGATGAATCCGGAAAATCTCTAACCAACCCGTCAAAAATCTCCAAAGATCACGGGACAGCTCAGGAAATCTCAGAGATCCGAGATTTCCTCTACGAACATCACGACTGCAAAAAGGGAATGCAACCCTGCAACCTAAGTCTATAAATTGATGCGTCCTCTTCGTTATCGAGGTATGACACAACAACTGATCTCGAGAGAGACGATCATCCTTTTTTAGAATCCAAACTAACTTAGGCATCGGAGGGCTAACGGCTGGACCTCAGCCACCCCTTCTTCTTTTGCTTTCCTTTATGTTCTGTAGGATCTAAGGAGCTTCCGGCTCAGATTCAGACCGCACACCTACCGGAGATCAGCTGTACTCATTTGTTGACCAGTTGGAGGTCACCTCATCTCGTCTAGTTGACTATTTTCGAGCATCAACAGGCCTCACAACTGTTTCCTACAGTATGGTCTGCCTGAGATTTGGATCTGCTTCATTTTTGGACTCATGCCCTAAAATGATCTGGAAAAACAGATGGACGGCATGGATGTAAAATGCACATATCAATGTGGGCCCCACGGTAAGCAAGCGCTGCACTGTCTTGAGTGAGGCCAGGCCGCACCAAGTCTGCTCCCATTTTGGAGAGCTTCATGTGAGAACTCAGGATTTGGGTCGTCAATCCGATGGGTCTACCATGAATATGCTATGGCCTAAAAATCTGGCCCATCCACTCATAAGGTGGGACATGTATGAAAAGAAAAAGGATAGTTAACAAGAAATATTTGGGAATTGGGACAGCCGGTCGTATTTGCTTAGCAAAAGCCCACTTAAGTAGGCCACAGACTCCCATCACACCCGCTAAAGCAGATGGGTCATCCTATGCAAGATTTTTTTTAATTTTTTTTTTAACACGACCTGGCCCGAACCTGACCAGGCCCGACCGAAAGCACACAATCTTTATTCTTTTTTTTAGGACGACCTGGCCCGAACCTGACCAGGCCCGACGGAAAGCACACAAAGGTGTTGCTGGTGTGTCCCGAAACTAAGATCAGCCGGTTGATAAACTCGGACTCAACCAATTGGGCTAAAGGCAGCAGCAGCAACAACAAAAACAACAATAACAAAAAAAAAAAAAAAAAAAAAAAAAGTGAAAAGTTCTTCAAGATCGAATCATCCTAAACTTGGCCCACAAAACAATCGTTAGGGAGACGGTCCATATCCAAAGGAAAAGATTAACTAATCAAATGGTGAAAATATTCCCATCTGAAAGGGTTTTTATCCTTATCCCCCATCCATGGCAACGCACATCATATGAACGGTACAGATCATTTCAATAACCCCAAATTAAATAGTACTATAGTCCGTGCGCATTGTTCCACAGTTAATGGAGAGGTATTGTAACAAAAATCAGTTCTATGTCAGAAGCGATTTTTTATCGGAAGTTTCCATGTGAAGCAGGAGTTCTTAATCTCATGGGTTGATGTTGTTCAGGGATTCCTGTACCCGTAAGCTCTGTGGGGTCCGCCTTGATCTATTAATTCTATATCCATGCCATCCATCCATTTCAATCACTCAATTTAGGTGATTATACCAAAACGTAGACTGATACAATGGTCAATTCGACCACACAAAGGAAATAGTGAGGGATAACAATGCCCACCGTTGAAACTTTCCTAAGGCCCAACATGATGTATATTTCCAATCCAACCCGTTCATAAGATGACTCCGACTGAGATGAATTGAAAATACCAATATCATATTGATGTAAATCATCTGTGGCCTTCGAGATTTTTTTTATGGTGGACGTTAAATCCCCATTTTTTCCTATCATGTGGTCTGCTTGAGCTTTCGATCTGTCTCATTTTTGGGATCATCACATAAAATGAGCTGAAAAAGAGGATGGACAGCGCGGATAAAACACATAAATAACGGTGAGCCCCACAGAGCTTAGGGCTGCGGCAATTCTGATACTAATCCTTTCTCATCGCTTTATTAGAAATACAAAGTTTTTGGAAAATGGAAATTTCTTTCCTTCTTCTGAGTATATATAAATAACTGATGATGTTCTGTAGATATTTCATTCACATTTCCTTTGATTTCTCGATTCTACAACAACAACAACAACAACAAAAAAAAAAAAAAAAAAGGAAGAAGAAGAGAAAGAAGAAAATAAGCCATGGATTCAAAAGAAGAAGAGAGCTTTGCTGATTAATCTGCTCTTGTTAGCGGAATGCGCTCGTGTCTACTCGTGTCTATCCTGCTAGCTCAGCTGGAAGACGCTTAGGCGTTTCAACAGCAGGTCTCAGGTTTGAGTGCAAAGGAGACCCACTAACCCGGTGGGTGCATCGTATGACTAACCTTGTGGGTACCTTGTGGGTGCGTTGCCCAGCTAACAGGGTGGATTCGTTGAATGAATAACGAAAAAATGAAAAAAAAAAAGCCGGATGCGCTTGTACCGGCCCACCATCTTCATGTCCTCCATGCAAGAAGCTTCGTGCGCCTGTCACATCTCCTCCATGCAAGAAGCTCCGAGGGCCTAGCCTACCATCTTCATCTCCTCCATACAAGAAGCGGCCTGAACCACCACATCCCATTGGGTGGCTTCAGGCCCATGTACGTCTCAATGGAACCACACCTCTGTGTTTCTGATGTAGAGCGGGTTGCAGATGATCACATGGCCCAGATGTATCGGAGGAAGCTCAATCACACAATAATGTGGGCGGGGCGTGTTGTGGGATTCATTACCGTCTCTCCCATCGATAACTGATCCGAATCCGCAGATCTACAAGGACTCATCGACCTGTCTTCGTTGAATCCACGACGAGATACTCGAATCCACAAGCCTATCTTTGAATCCGCGAAGAAAAAACAGAGTATAAACTCAATTTTGTTAAGAAAATTATCAAAAGCTTCTACAAAACGTGTTTAAGCAACATATAAATAGGAAGTTAAAACCCTAAAACTTAACTTGCGTATTAAGAAAAGAGTCCTAGGTGAAATAGTAAAGAAATCATAAAAATAGGAGAGAAATCGGGAAACTGCGGAGGTTTCTGGACGCCCTGTCACGCCCCAAATTTAGTTCTCGACGTCCATTCGTCGTAACCCAAATTCAGAGGTGGCAGCCTCCATAGTACCCCGATCTCGGATCCTACCCACACACGCCAGGTTCCGATCCTGGGATACCACAAGGAGGATTTTAGGGCCTGAATTTTTTTTTTAAACATGAGCATTACCATATGAGTACCATCAAAGACAAACATAATATTTCCACTAAATCATTTCGTTTATATACAGTACTGAAAGGTAAATACACAATGCGTAAATATAAAAATTGTGCACAATCTGTCATCTCCTGCTACTGCACTCCCAACTCCAACTCAACGTTGCTGATACACTCTGGTATAACCTGCAGTGTAACAAACGTGCATAAGCTTCCAACAAAGTTTTATGAGTGCGTGTGTGTGTACGCAATGCGTATGACAAGTATGATAAATATCGGAGTAAGCAGTAAAGCATGATAAGAAATCTAAACTAAAACTTAGCCTAATTAGGCTATACGATCATGTGATATGAATAACCAGCCTACCACGGCTATGCAAGAATGCAATATAGATAACTAGCCTACCATGGCTATGCAAGCATGCGATACAGGTAACCAGCCTACCAAGGCCATATACGCATACTATGCGATGGCCTACAGGGCCTAATGTCACATACAATGATCCAATGCATGTATGCAAATCACCACCTCCCAGTACAGTGGTCCAGATACAACAGTCATGTCGCGATCGCCTAAGCAATGCAGGACTCGGAACTGGTAGCTCGCCCAGGCTTACAGCCACGCCCACATCACACCCGCCCACATCAGGACCGTCCATTAACATACAGAATATCAGTTATATCGCCGATACGAATACCATCTCTGAAACGGAACATCACCGAGGTCTCACAGACCTCACTACTCACCAGTAGAATGCCAAGCCTATCTGGTGTAATAGCGGACCTACTCACAGCTGGTCAAACTCAACCCACTTTGCCAACACGCTTCATTCAGGTTAGGTCAGACCTCCTTCCAAACTGACCACGTGCAGTGGAAAACACCGCCGTCTGATATTCGGCATACTCGTGTATGATTAAATCTCCCGGTCCTTGAATGGAGCACCCACCTTGGTAGCAACGGGATCAGGGACTTTCACCCAGGGACATCTTTAGCATCCATTTTAAAGATCACATATTTCCGGTGTTCTACAAACCACGATGGAGCTGTGGTTGTAACGTAGTAACCATGCTATGTGCGGCACAAGCAGACGGTGGGAAATGCAACCATGTATACAAACATGGGATGACGTGCCCATGCAAGTCTCCAAAGAGCACCATAAAACTATAGGGTCTCAAATACAATGTCACTGTCAAATAGTAATGAACTGCACGACAATTGCGGCCGCTATGGCCGGTTGATACAAGATAATCAGATGAGCCAAGCATACAGTATGAGTGCCAACAAGTAGTCAATCTACCACGATGGCAGTAAATCAATCTAGTCCAACCTATTTGAGATATGATTAAGATGAGGGGACACATATGAATGATCGAGTCATAGTGCGGGATGTCGCTAGCTAGGGAATCTCGCACCAAGGGCTACAAGGTATGCTAAGTTATTCCTACAATACAGTGTAAGTCAGGATGATAGATTCCTGTCCTCGAATAGTCCCATACCTATTGGAGAGGTTTGCGATAGAGAGCACGTGAATTACATTTGCGCGACTACATCTCGAATGCTTTATGAATGCGTTTATGCCCTGGTGGTCCCCAACTAATAATGGTGATTCAGGATGCATACTCATTACACATGCATGATGGTCGTCGAAGCATATAGTATATAAATCGCATAGGAGTATTCCAAACAGCACTACGTGTGGCAATAGACATACTAAAAACATCATGAAAAGATAATTCACTTATAACACAAGCAAACATAAAGAGATAGGACCCGAAATGGATGGTATACAACAACATAGATGGTCCAACAATTGAACGGTGTGGATTAACCTTCAACATTCAGATAACCCAAATGGAAAGAAAATGATTGAATACACTACCGACACACCAAAGGTAGAACCTACTTGAGCGGCAAGAGTAGAATACCCAAAATCATGCCGAGACCCATAGTGCGGTAGTACAGTTGAGATAAACACAATAATGGTCCGTAAAAGGAATGTCATAAAACGGGTTGCAAGATAGACATGTCATGACAGAGAATCATAAATGGTAGGGTAATCTGAGATAGATGATCAATACGATGAGGTCCAAAAAGGGACGACAGGTCTAACCTCATACTGCAAGATAGGCTCCATATAATGGATGGCCTAGATGACATACTAATGTCGAGGATGAGCCCCACACTCGTCCTATAGGTAAACAGACGGTGTGGATGGGATATATACGATATGATGATCTTTAATAGTTGGGTACAAGGGTAGGAGGGGTGAGTCATATGAGTATACAACAAACTGAGTTACTAGGATCAATCAACATGGTGAGTCAATAAGGCAGGTTGACAAAGCGGGTCAACATGGTGACTTAACAAGGTGACTTGACAAGACGGTTCAATAGAGTGAGTTTAAGAAGGTAGCCCTGTGACTTGGATAGAGCGAACTTTAGGGATTCCTATGCATCCAGATCTATATGATCTTTCAATAAGGGTTTACACAACTAATCATCAAGGTGGATCTACGGGATGGACAACGCGGTCATTCGAACACGCACACTAAGGTGGTTCCAAGGCCATCATGTACATAACATGCTAGGGTCCATTCATTTGGATGGTTTGAATCAAGCACAAAATTAAGGCGGTCCTAATCGATGGGCAACATACATATCGCACCATAGTGGCCAATGGCTAACGTGGATAGAACACATGCATAACAAGGTGGACCGGCCCGTGGTTGGGGATAACCGCACAAAGGAGTGGGGAAGCCAAATACATCAATGGGCCCCAACAGTTTGGGATCAACCCGATATTTGTGCTTTCCCACTAATCAAGTGAGATGTCAACCAAACACCATGGTGGGGTCCACACACCACACGTGTGGAACCCCACCCATGGCTGGGTGACTTATGAACAGGAAGAATGGCAAATAAATATAACAGATGGGTCCTGTAAAGTTTCCAATGGTAGGCGTTCAACCACCCTTATTTTCTACGTGTGGCCCACCCAAAACTGGGCCCCACGCCCCGGCCAAGGTGGACAACAATGTATATAACACATCTATCAAGGTGGGAGCCCAAGATGGGCCCCATGGCCTTTGGTTGGATGGAAAAATAAACAATATAGTAGCCTTAAGAGGAGTTTCAATGGTGGGCATCAATGACCACTGTTTCCTATGGTGTGGTCCACTTGAGGTTTGTATTTACCTCATTATGCTGGCCCACGGCCCTAAAATAATATGAAAAAATAGATGATCGGCATAGATAAAACAGATGCATCGTAGTGGGACCCACAGGGTGGGCCACCCAAATGGGCCCCAAGAGTTTTGAATCAAACTGATATTTTTGTTTTCCCATTCATCCAGACCTGTGCCTCAGGTCGGGATAGAAAATGGCATCATGGTGAGCCTTTAGGAAGGCTACAACGGTGGACATCATTGTCCCACTATTTGGTGTGGTGTGGCCCACTTGAAATTTGTATTTGATTCATTTCTTTGGGCCCATGCCTTGAAATGATATGACAAAATGGATGGACGGCTGGCATGGTGGGTCCCATGAGGTGGGCCCCTTGCTGATCAGCGTGCCATGGGACGCTACCATGCAACGGGGTCCCCCAAGCGGGCCCCAGACGTTCTGGCTCCGGTTAATATTTGTGTTTTCTCTCTATCCAGATTAGCGTGGCCTTAACAACAGGTTGGATGGTAAATAAACACACGGTGGGGCCACACAAATCAGCATCAGTGGTGGCTCCCAACTGTTTTTAATGGTGGCCGTCCAATCTCCTTTTTTTCTCGTGGTGGGTGGTCCACCTAAGCTTTTTATCAAGCTGATATTTTTGGGCCCCTTTGCACAGGTCTGCGTGACCTCATCAACATGATTGGATGGTGAATACACATCACAGATGGCCCTGAGAGATTTCAACGGTGGACGTCGCTACTCACAATCATTTGCTTTGGGTTGGCCCATCCGAGATCTAAATAGGGCCCAGATCTTGGCTCATGGCCTAAAACGATATGGAGAATAGGTTGAACGGCATGGATGAAACAAATATAACATGGTGGGGTCCATGAGTGTAGACCCACTGCAACGCCCAGAAAGGGGCTGCTTCTCTGACGTTGGGGCCCTACCCAACTATTCCTTGTGGTGTGATCCACATGAGGTTCGTACCCATCTGATTTTTTTTTGGGATCCGGGTTAACATGGCATAGAAAGACAGATGAGCGGTGTGGATCAGACACATACATCAAGGTGGGGCGTACAAGCAGGGCCCTTTCCACCTGCTGCAACAGGGCAACGTCATGGACGCTGGACTCTCCAGCGGCTCTGACGCTAATGTATATTATACATATTTTATATATTTATTGTTTTAGGGAACTAGGTGGGGTCCACTAATAGATCCAACCCGTCCGTCAAGTTTTCCAACTAGGTGGGGTCCACTCATCACGGCAGGCCTAAAAATATATCAATAGTCTACATTGTTTCTTATGGCATGGCCCTCTTGAGATCCGGATCATCTCCATTTTTGGGGCCCTGCCGTAAAATAATCTGGAGAAACACTTGAATGGCGTGGATCTAACATAAGCATCATGGTAGGTCCCCCAAATGGGGCTCTGTTCAAACCCAAAAAGAAACCCGAACTCCACTGGCTCCAGCAACTTCTCTTCCTTTCTTTCTTGTTATTTATCAATATTGTTTCTTTTTTTTTTTAAATGGGCCAAGAAGTGGGTTCCATGTGAGAAATCCAGTCCGTCCACTGGGTAGGCCAGCAGATGGTGGACTTGAACAATTATCGTGAAATATAACCACCAAAGTGTACCTAAGAAGATTTCAAGAGTTGTCATTATTTTCTTTAGTATGACCCACTTGAGATTTAAATTTGGCTGATTTTTATGGCCAGGGCCTAAAATGGCTTGGGAAAACAGATGGACAACATGGATTAGTCACATGCTACATAGTGGGGTCCACAAGTGTGGCCTTTTAAAATGCATAAACAAATAAAACACAAAAACTTCACAGGTACGTTACATGTACACCAAGGTGGGATCCACATACGTGGCCCACCAATTGCCTTAAAACGGGTCATCAAGTGAGATCTACACCATCAAAATGATGGGCCTCACTCGATCTCTTGCTTCTACACGAAACCTAGGGGGAAGGGATGCACTCACAATGACGTTGAACGGTCGGATCGGGTCGGATAGTCGATCGGACGGCTTGATGGGGTAGATCTCCTCCTTTAATCACTTAAGCTCACAAACACTCTTTCTTTAATCTCTTATTTTCTTCTCTCTCTCTCTCTCTCTCTCTCTCTCTCTCTCTTTCTAGAAAATGGAAATGGGGGAGGCCATACGTATGCCTTTTGTGGTAGGAGATTTGGGGATATGGATGGAATTTTAAAAGAGAGTGGGGGTTGAAATGAAATGGTGCATTTATGAGGGGGAGTGGCTTAGGTATGGGCTTAGTTGACTTTTGGGGAGAGAGGGATGTAATTGATGGGACATTTGATTGATTGATTGATTTGATGTTTGATTGATTGATGGGATATTTGATTGATTGATGGGACAACCTTGAAATTTGTGCAAGTGGGGCCCATGCCATGCATATGTAGCGTGACCTATCTTGATTTACACATATGAATGCATCTTTAAAACTGGGTATCGAAACGGAGCGTGCCGCGAGGCGTTGGAATCGTGGCGCCCGCGCGGTCGTAAGGGTACAAGTCTTGGGTCATTGCGGTGCTAAAATATGATTGTGATTAGAGATCGTCGATCTGGTCAGTCCGGGATGTACCGACATCGGAAACTAAATGTACGGTCGGTTAATCGTGGGACCCGCTTTTTGGATAATCGTCATGCACTGCTTATTATAAATCATAATGAAGGTGTCTGCTTGATTTTGGATGATTTTGATCATGGTGATTCGCGGGGCCCATTGGAGAAAAAATGACTGAGTACTTATCTTTTACAAATCTTACTATTTGGGTGCGTTGGATGATATTTTGTGGAATTTCCTCGAAGTATGTAACGCCCCAGATTTTCGAGATTTATTTGAAACTTTTTGAAAATTCATTTTTAATTTATTTTTTTATTAATTATCGTGCATTTACCGTTGATTTGCGAATAGCGGGACATCCGTAGGATATCCAATAGGGTACCCTTTACAAAAGTTGCTTAGAATGATCCCATAAACATCGTAGAAAGATCAGATTTCAAAAATCACACACTTTTTAGATAATTACGAAAATGCCATTAGTTACACTCAAGTTAAGATGCCATTTTTAAGTAATATAGTTTCTGACGATCACTTTCACGCAAAACCCTGGATTTAAGCTTTTGGCCACATATTAACCATACACATCAAATTTTAGCCCTTAAATCATAGTAGAAGTGGTCCGATTATCAAATCAGCCCCTTAACCCTTGATTTTCATCTCCATCGAGTGAGGAAAGTAGATGGTCAGTCGTAGTCGAATATTTCTCTTCATATGAGTGACTTGGATCGTCTTTATCATGGACCAATAGTGTGATTTGAGTGCCCCACCTTGATAAGCATCTTTCTTATGCGCGAAGTTATCCCGTTCTAGAAATTAACGAGTTACCAACTCTTTTTAAAACTGAACCTTTCAATTTACCCACTTCTCACCATCAATCGTTTCTCAAATTTGGACCACTTATTATACTCATATGACTACGACTTTACACAAAATTTGGACCCCGATCTATAATCCTACACCGTTGAACCACAGCACCTTCCTTTTCCGCCAAAAATTGAAATTTCAGATCTAGGCATTTCTCACCATCAATCAACTACTAAACTTTGTACAATTGTTTGCCTATCATGACTACATATTTTCTCAAAATTTAGGCCCTGATCATCAAGCGTAGACCGTTAATTGAGATCTAGCCCATTTTAGCACCCGTTAGGCCATTTTCAAGGATCGGCCAATTTACAATGTGGATCATCAAGAAATTTACGTATTCGGACTCTACTCTTCGAGCTTGATAAGATGAACGGATTGGAATTAATCATAGATCATCCGAATATTGAGATTTGAGAAACCCACCTCAAGAAGTTGTTACACAAGACCTCGCGTGCACATCCCTCTCCATATTTCTACTACGCACCTCCAAATCCTTCTCCTAACCCTAGCCTCCATGCCGTAGAGAAAGAGAGAGAGAGAGAGAGAGAGAGAGAGAGAGAGAGAGAGAGAGAGAGAGAAGAAGAAGAAGAAGAAGAAGAAGAAGAAGAGAGTTCTTTCTCATATTTTTCCAGCGGCTAGGATCTTTTACAACCCTCTTCTTCTAAGTTCATCATAAGGTGAGGATTTTCCTTCATAAGGTGAGGATTTTCCTTTCATTAATAATATTACGATTATCATAAGTTTCTTTTGTGGCATGTGAAGTTATTTCGTTTTGAATTGCTTATCCATATAACATGAAGTTTAATGTGGGATTTGTAATGAATATCATTATATGATGATGTGATTCCTTGTTTAGATTTTTTTTACTAAGAAGCATGTGTATTTGTGTTATCTATCTTTGTAAAATCTATGCCCTTATTTCCTTAATCTGTGTTTTACAAATAACATTGGTTTTCATATTGTGATATGAAATATGTGTATAAGATCATCATATGGACATCCCATTATTGTATACTCTTTGTCTCTAAGTTGGTAAAATTATTCGATTTAGAGAGATGGAACCCATGAGAGGTGTCCATGATGGAAGAATATCTCTTGACTTAACTGAGAGAATGAAGTGATTATTTTTCAATGGATCCTTACATGTGCATGATGCTTGATTGGAGCCATTTACATTATATGAGTATTTTAATGAATTTGGCCATGATGTACAACATTGACTTTTGGGACATGATGAAATCATAAAACGGGACAATGAGTGTACACTAATGGTATACAAATTCTCATGAGCCGGGGTTGGTACTATGGACACTAATCTCGTGCTGTCGGCCTATGCTGGGTTGCTTGCGACTCCCCATAGTGACCATTGAGTTTTATTTAAATCGGTTGTATGCGAAAACACTTAAATAAAGGAGAAACTAAAGTCATGCATTCACTTGGCTCCATGTGGGTGTACGGAATTGAGAATAGGCTAGAGCGTCCTACTTCTCCCGTACACTGTCACGTGTAGATTTGGGCTATGAGCGTCCCATTTCTCACGTGGTCGGGCAAAACTATGGGCTTGTGCGTCCCAGGAACCTCTGGTGACTAGTGGCTAGCATAAAGTCGTAACAGGGAGTCTCCCACTTCATGTATTGTGATTCTAGCCAGGGTGCCTTAGCCAGAGCATGCATTCCATGCATCGCATTAACAAAGATTTTTAGTTGGTTGTTTTGATTTGATTCAATGATAATATACTGCTTGCGTTTACTCTGTACCGTTATTATTATTCTTGATTGTCTTGGAGGAAATATTCCCCACTATGATAGCGTTTAACGCTATCCCAAACACAATTTAGATGATGCAGGTGAAGATCCAGGTATTGAACCCGATTTTTAAGGAGAAGAGTTTAATGTTCGTACAATCACATGGCGGATGACGACGTTAGAGAAACTTAATTGATGCTATCATTTATTAAATATTTCTTTTGAGTAGTTGATACATTTATGGAATTGTAATAAGTCTTCAAGAGAAGACATGGTTTTGTATTTTAATTAATCAGTATGGATATTGGTTGGTTCCCTTATTTAAACATTGATGATGACGTAGTAAGTTTGATAGAATAAGATGATAATTGTTTCCGCCATTGTGCTTGAATGCTATATTTTATTATTTGATAAATTAGTTATTTAATAAATTACTTGGAAATTCGGCCGTCGTATTATACACGAGAGTCGAAAATCTCGGGTCGTTACAGTTGGTATCAGAGCACAATCGGGACCTCTGGGTGAGAAGCCCAACCATTTGCATAATAAATATCCCTTAGGGCTTAGGTTCCTATGAAATAGAAACAAAAACACCTAGGTTCATCCCCCATTGGATGCATGAGATGTTATGAATCTAGAGACTCAAAGATAGGCCCCTTAAAATCATTAGGATAGTCGATGAACATAAAAATATGAAATTTTAGGATTTTTGGGAAGTGGATTCTCACTTTTTCTAGAAGTTTTGGAGCTCTCATCATTTTCTCATGTTTAGATCAGCGTTACGCTGAGTCATGGGATTTATCTCCCTTAAATTTTAAGGATAACTATTTTATTTTGAATTGTTTTTGTTAGGACAAATTTCCTGACCCTTTGGCAATATCAACAATAAGAATTATATTTTCGGAATTGATACATATTTTTAACTCATTACCCAACACTTTTATAAAATTTCAGATCAATCCGACATTTAGATAAATCGTAAAAATTCTGTTAGTAGAGAAAATCTTACGCTGGAAACTGCTGGACTGTTACGTTTTTCAGACTTTTAGAGGTCAGAATCATATCTTACCATAGGAATTTCATTCTGAGAAAAATTTGGGTGATTCTTCACCTAACCTTCAGATTACCCTCCAAATTTCAAGCAAAAAGGACGTTCGGTTTGAGAGATAAAATTCTAAGAGCGCTTATAAGTCCTGTGTTACAGATTCGACACTATCCTAGCTCCTTAGCCTTGAAAACCTCTAAACCTCTTGTTTAGGCTTAGTTATTGTGAGATGGCACCCTTAGAAATACTTTCTAGCATATTCTCATACATCCCTACGAATTTTAGGCCCAACGCTCTTACTTAAAGTAGATTATCGTAAACATAAAATGCCATTTACCAATCCCTCTAGATCTTCGACCATGTCTAACAATGAAAGTAAATAGGATCTCGTAAAGTTTTAATGTTTTGTATTGTTGGATTTTAATTTACGTGATCTTCGTTGATTTTTTTGTTGGAGAATACATGAAAGTCCCCACAATGTTAGACTAAATCGGTCGCACGGGAGGGCAGAACCGTACCTAATATATTATGTAAAGGATTGAATCCTCGTTCAAATCCCGAGGGTCGACACTCGGAATTTCGAATGGATACTAATGAACTCAATGCTCAAATGCGAGTAGAAGATCTAAGTATCGGATCCGAATCTACTTGAACTGTTCACCCGTGATGTCGACACAATACAAATCGCATCCTTGTTCTAACTGGACGACTTTTGTGCATTCTCTTGGAATGTGTGTGATTGTTTTCTTTGGATGACTAAAATAAGATAGATGTATAGACGATCCTAGGATGTAGAAGCTTAGCCACTTAGACCCTATAAAGAGTTAGAATACGGTATCCCTAACCTCACCTTTCTGTCGCACTTTCAGCTATTAAAGAACTGTCGATGATATCTCATTCACTTTGTTATCCGCTTGTTTATCTACTCATTCAAGTGACCATCCGATCATGCCAACCTAATCAAACTCATATCTATCCTCTAAACTCCCGGTCAGTCATCACATTATCTATCAAACATCCTTAGTAATCATCTAGCCCTAATCATCATTTTAGATCCCTGACTATAGGAGCACCCCCAGACCTAAGACATATCAGGGCATCAGATGTTTGATTAGACCCATCGTTATGTATAGAACCATATAGGAATCAGAGTGCGCAATGGAAGCATGATAGGAAAGAAATTTGGAGGAGCTTGTAAAAAAATCGATGTCGAGTACGGATTTATTTTTAAGGGGGGTGGATTGTGATCGCGTCTGACTCGGAATAGTTCAGAAAGTTAGACGAGAAGTCATAAAGTGAGATTGCCCTCAATCTTTTATCGACGATGCTTAGGAAACTTCGGGGACGAAGTTTGTTTTTAAGGGGGGTGGTTTGTAACGCCCCAGATTTTCGAGATTTATTTGAAACTTTTTGAAAATTCATTTTTAATTTATTTTTTTATTAATTATCGTGCATTTACCGTTGATTTGCGAATAGCGGGACATCCGTAGGATATCCAATAGGGTACCCTTTACAAAAGTTGCTTAGAATGATCCCATAAACATCGTAGAAAGATCAGATTTCAAAAATCACACACTTTTTAGATAATTACGAAAATGCCATTAGTTACACTCAAGTTAAGATGCCATTTTTAAGTAATATAGTTTCTGACGATCACTTTCACGCAAAACCCTGGATTTAAGCTTTTGGCCACATATTAACCATACACATCAAATTTTAGCCCTTAAATCATAGTAGAAGTGGTCCGATTATCAAATCAGCCCCTTAACCCTTGATTTTCATCTCCATCGAGTGAGGAAAGTAGATGGTCAGTCGTAGTCGAATATTTCTCTTCATATGAGTGACTTGGATCGTCTTTATCATGGACCAATAGTGTGATTTGAGTGCCCCACCTTGATAAGCATCTTTCTTATGCGCGAAGTTATCCCGTTCTAGAAATTAACGAGTTACCAACTCTTTTTAAAACTGAACCTTTCAATTTACCCACTTCTCACCATCAATCGTTTCTCAAATTTGGACCACTTATTATACTCATATGACTACGACTTTACACAAAATTTGGACCCCGATCTATAATCCTACACCGTTGAACCACAGCACCTTCCTTTTCCGCCAAAAATTGAAATTTCAGATCTAGGCATTTCTCACCATCAATCAACTACTAAACTTTGTACAATTGTTTGCCTATCATGACTACATATTTTCTCAAAATTTAGGCCCTGATCATCAAGCGTAGACCGTTAATTGAGATCTAGCCCATTTTAGCACCCGTTAGGCCATTTTCAAGGATCGGCCAATTTACAATGTGGATCATCAAGAAATTTACGTATTCGGACTCTACTCTTCGAGCTTGATAAGATGAACGGATTGGAATTAATCATAGATCATCCGAATATTGAGATTTGAGAAACCCACCTCAAGAAGTTGTTACACAAGACCTCGCGTGCACATCCCTCTCCATATTTCTACTACGCACCTCCAAATCCTTCTCCTAACCCTAGCCTCCATGCCGTAGAGAAAGAGAGAGAGAGAGAGAGAGAGAGAGAGAGAGAGAGAGAGAGAAGAAGAAGAAGAAGAAGAAGAAGAAGAAGAAGAAGAAGAGAGTTCTTTCTCATATTTTTCCAGCGGCTAGGATCTTTTACAACCCTCTTCTTCTAAGTTCATCATAAGGTGAGGATTTTCCTTCAAGCCTTTCATTAATAATATTACGATTATCATAAGTTTCTTTTGTGGCATGTGAAGTTATTTCGTTTTGAATTGCTTATCCATATAACATGAAGTTTAATGTGGGATTTGTAATGAATATCATTATATGATGATGTGATTCCTTGTTTAGATTTTTTTTACTAAGAAGCATGTGTATTTGTGTTATCTATCTTTGTAAAATCTATGCCCTTATTTCCTTAATCTGTGTTTTACAAATAACATTGGTTTTCATATTGTGATATGAAATATGTGTATAAGATCATCATATGGACATCCCATTATTGTATACTCTTTGTCTCTAAGTTGGTAAAATTATTCGATTTAGAGAGATGGAACCCATGAGAGGTGTCCATGATGGAAGAATATCTCTTGACTTAACTGAGAGAATGAAGTGATTATTTTTCAATGGATCCTTACATGTGCATGATGCTTGATTGGAGCCATTTACATTATATGAGTATTTTAATGAATTTGGCCATGATGTACAACATTGACTTTTGGGACATGATGAAATCATAAAACGGGACAATGAGTGTACACTAATGGTATACAAATTCTCATGAGCCGGGGTTGGTACTATGGACACTAATCTCGTGCTGTCGGCCTATGCTGGGTTGCTTGCGACTCCCCATAGTGACCATTGAGTTTTATTTAAATCGGTTGTATGCGAAAACACTTAAATAAAGGAGAAACTAAAGTCATGCATTCACTTGGCTCCATGTGGGTGTACGGAATTGAGAATAGGCTAGAGCGTCCTACTTCTCCCGTACACTGTCACGTGTAGATTTGGGCTATGAGCGTCCCATTTCTCACGTGGTCGGGCAAAACTATGGGCTTGTGCGTCCCAGGAACCTCTGGTGACTAGTGGCTAGCATGAAGTCGTAACAGGGAGTCTCCCACTTCATGTATTGTGATTCTAGCCAGGGTGCCTTAGCCAGAGCATGCATTCCATGCATCGCATTAACAAAGATTTTTAGTTGGTTGTTTTGATTTGATTCAATGATAATATACTGCTTGCGTTTACTCTGTACCGTTATTATTATTCTTGATTGTCTTGGAGGAAATATTCCCCACTATGATAGCGTTTAACGCTATCCCAAACACAATTTAGATGATGCAGGTGAAGATCCAGGTATTGAACCCGATTTTTAAGGAGAAGAGTTTAATGTTCGTACAATCACATGGCGGATGACGACGTTAGAGAAACTTAATTGATGCTATCATTTATTAAATATTTCTTTTGAGTAGTTGATACATTTATGGAATTGTAATAAGTCTTCAAGAGAAGACATGGTTTTGTATTTTAATTAATCAGTATGGATATTGGTTGGTTCCCTTATTTAAACATTGATGATGACGTAGTAAGTTTGATAGAATAAGATGATAATTGTTTCCGCCATTGTGCTTGAATGCTATATTTTATTATTTGATAAATTAGTTATTTAATAAATTACTTGGAAATTCGGCCGTCGTATTATACACGAGAGTCGAAAATCTCGGGTCGTTACAAAGTACATGTCCAGTAGATTAATTTTGGAGGGTATTGACTTTTGGGACCCCAACAGATGCCCCTCCGGTGTGTTGTGGTGGACGTGTGACAGTCCAACGCAACGCATCAGATTTTCGAGTCCTTACCATAAATAGATGAAATAGTGTTATTTTTCATTTATTTCTTATTTTTCACTGTGCATTCGTTCTGCCTTTGACACACCCAATTATTCGCCAACGCACCCTTTTATTGTCGCCAGCACACCCAAGAAAGGTTGCGCGCACCCTTTAAATTTGGATAATGGGATTTTTGGGTGCGTCGAGCGTAACGCACCCAAATAGGGACTTGGGCGAAATTTCTGATTTTAAGGGTGCGTAAGGCTTGACGCACCCAAATATTAGAACTTGGCTGAATTTTGGGAATTTTTAAGGATGTGTCGAGTCTTGACACACCCCTCGTCCTGACTTTGGGAGAACCCTTTGATTTTAAGGGTGCGTTACACTTGACGCATCCAGATATTGAGATTTTTGGAAGTAGTTGGATTTGAAGGATGCGTCGGGTTTGACGCACCCCTCGTCATAAGTTAGGGAAAACTCTCTGATTTTGAGGGTGCGTTATGCTTGACGCACCCAAATATTATACTTGGAAACATTGATGAATCTAGAGGTGCATCGGGCGTGGCGCACCCATTTATTGGACTTGTACTGATTCTGATATTTTTAGGGTGCGTTGGGTCTGACGCACCCAAATATTCGGCTGAACTATTTTTGGCATTTTTGGGGTGCGTTGAGCCCGACGCATCCAAATACTCAATTTCGCATTTTTTCAAAGTTCTGACCATTTTAGGGGGTGCGTCAGGCCTGATGCACCTAATTTTCAGGACTTGGAATCTTCTTGTTTTGAGGCTCTTTCATGTGTATATTTGGCCCAACACTGCTCGCTATATCCACTTTTTGGTTGGGCAAAGCTATGAACGAGAGGTTCTTTGCTTGGGTTCTCCCGCTGGCGGAGGCCGAGTTCCCAGATTGTCATGCCAGAATCTGGAGGATGGCAAAGGAGGCCCTGAGGGAGCATGACAGGCTTGCTGTCGACATATCTATTGCGAGAAACCGGACCGACTTCGAATATCTGAACTTCAATTTTGTGCAGCAGTGCATCTCCCACTTAATGGACCTAATTTCTAAGGAAGCTCGGGTTCAGGCAAAGGTGGATGAGCTGAAGGCTCGGGTTCTTCCGCTGCTGCAGGACTGAGATCTTCCTCTAACAATGGGGAGAGGGCCCCACAATTTTGTGTCATCTTGTGACAAACATTAACTTTAAATATTTAAACAATTGATATGACAATCCAAACATTTTGGAATTGTCTTTATAGTTTATGAAAGATGATTAGACCATTTTCTCTTTCTTCTATCCTTTCTTGTTTATGTGTAATGATGATGTCGTGTTCTCAATGTTGTCGCATTATTTCCTTCTTTGCTGGTTTTGATATGTCTTACTGAGGTCTTGATTAATTTATTTAGCGTTTGCATCTTTCTTACCTGCTGCTTTGTATTCTCTTGAACCTTGCGAACGTCGATTTCTTTCTACGTGCATTTTTTTTCTTTTGCTCTGAGCTATACCTAAGCTTTTTGTGTGATGTCACAGATCGTAATGGCTAGTGATCCTTCTGGGGTCGGCCCTTCAGGTCCTCCATTGACTCCATTGAAGCGCAAGCGGGCGGCTTTGAAGAAATTTAGTCACCCGTCTGATCAGAACCCCCAGTGGTTCCAACCTTCAGAAACTTTCAACTTCTACGAGAGCATACTGACGCTGTTCAAGGACATGCAGAAGAAGATCCTTTGCGATAGGGTTGTGCCACCCCCTCCAGACAGGGGTACGCAAGAGCAATGGGACGCTTGGTTCGCTCCCTTACGGGGTTTTCGAAGTGATGGGACAACAGGTTCCGAGAAGGGTGAGGCAAGTTCGTTGGCTCCTGCCCAATCCGCTGGCGTGGTCGCCCAAAGAGGGCCGGCAAGGGTGCAAAACAGGTGTACTTGGAAAAGCAGGCCAGGTTTAAGTTCGATAAGATGAAGATTGTTTGGTCGACTGTTAAGATGGTCACCTCCCCTCTCGCCATACGGACCGCTTACACGCGAGGATATATCTGGTCCACCAGAAGTTTTCAACGTCATTGCTCTCTCCCGAGCATTGAGCCTTCAAATGTATGCCGCCCCAATTCTTTTTTTAGCGTGGATACATGGACGTTACCCCCGCGCCGCTCCTCAACTGCTCTTTGTCTGAGAATGGCAGACGCCAAGCTGTTTTGGACCCGAAGATCATGATATTCTTAGAGCCGAACCAAGACCCCCATCGGCCCTTCCCTACGCATTATTTTGAGACCCTTCATCAAAGGTCTCATCACTTGGGAGACACTGAAATCTGGCTGTCGGGCGCATTCTGGACCCGGGGTCATCTGATTGCCCATCCTGGATATGAAGCGTGGGCGAACCGAATTCTAGAACGACATAGAGAGGCCGTGAAAGTGGTAGGCCTCTCCAAGGCAATTGCGGCGACCTCAAGCTATTTCTGTTGTGAACAGTGGGTCTATAAAGGATTTCTGAACCACTGGTGTTCCATCACCAATACTTTTCACTTACCGTACGGAGAGATGAGCATCTCACTTTGGGACCTGAACCGGATTACTGGTCTCCCAATTCATGGGAGAATATATGACGAGTGGGTCCCCAACGACGACGAACTGTCCTGGAAGAAGAAAGGGGTGAACGAGGGCTTCTTTTCTCCTGCTTGCTACGAGCTATTTGCGGAACTTCCGCAATTCTGGGATTTCAAGGATAAGCTTCCTTTTGAAGACTGGCTGGTTTATTTCAGCCATGGCTTGGAGTAAGTGCTTTATCACAAGCCGCACGCCATCACTTTGTTTCATCTTTCCTTCTTCCATTAATGCCTTGTTTTCTTCATTTAGTTTGGACTATGCAGCTTACGATGAAGGCCACAGGGATAAGGTCTTTTTAGAGAATCGGATGAAGGAAAACTTCCCTCGCCCCAACAAGCTTTCCCCGACTTATGAGCTAGCCGGCTTTTTGGCGTATTGGCTGAGCTGTGTGGTCTTGCTGAGTTCCAAACAGGCTGACAGTGTGAGGGTATCTTGCTTCGCCATCGCAGGGGCCTTGGCTAATGGTCATTGATATGCAATAGTTCCCGCTGTTTTGTGTTCTCTTTATCGGGCCTTTGGTTACGTCATCAGCAATAAGGATCGTGTTGCTTTCGGTATGAATTCTGCTATTGCGGGTGACATTTTCTGTCCAGGTGGCTCGGAGTATATTTCCCTTGGGTATATGGCATATAATCTGGGGATTATATTCAGAGAGGAGTGGTTCCGTTATACTTTTTTCAAAAGCGGAAGATGGTAGGGCAGAACTTGAACACTGTCAATGAGAGAATCGCTAGATACGACGACGTCCACTTTTTTTACTTTTCGGCCACCAGAAGTAAAGACTCAATACTGTGCATGGATGATGACATCATTGACTATAATGAACGTTCATTCTTGATAGCCATCTGCCCTTCATCGCTTCCTTTACGTGAAGGATTGGAGTTCTGGAGAGAGCCGTACTACCCCAATTGTTTCGCTCGTCAGTTCGGGTATGATCAAGGAGTGCCTGAGACATTAAAGCCGGTGACTCGTGAGCAGCGGGGGTATGGTGTCGGGCCCATTCATTGGAAATGGATGTGGCAGCAGCTCCTGCTAACCAGGATCAGATGCTCTTTTGCTATCCTTGGGACGAGGAGTGTCACTGGTGCCTCTTTCGAGTGGATGAGATGGTGGGCTCGTCAGTACTCGTTGATTTGGAATGGTCATCATGTCACTGATCTTGTCTTTGTTACGCCTTCGATTGTTAGTCCGGCTCTTGCCGATGGACTGGGATATGTGTCGGAGCATCTTCATCAGTTTGCTGCACCGGGTACTCGGAGGCTAATGACTTTGATGAACGTGATAATTGATCATGAGAAGCCCGAGCATACCCTAGAAGGTTGGATTGCTTACGGGGAAAGGAGTACCGTGTAGGAGGGGCCAGAGTTCCCGTCTCTCGGTCCTATTGATGAGGCGCCTTGGGGAGGTAATGTTCCCAAGGGTAATGATGATAAAAATGATGGAGACGGTGATGGTGATGATGGTGGTGATGGCAGTGGTGGAGGAGATGATGGTGAGGGTGGTGATGATGGTGAGGGTGGAGATGATGGTGGTGGTGCTGACGATGACGGTGGTAAAAATGCGTCGATGGGTGGTCAGAGAAGTCAAGGGGGTTTACTTAGATGCTCTGCTCCCGAGGACAGTGACGATGAGATGTCACATTAGCGAACTGGTCCTCGAGTGAAGACTGCTCATCGCACTGTGGTAATTGATGGAGGAAAGAATATTAATGAGATGCGCAAGAGATATGATGAAAAGAGATTACAGAAACGGCTTTCTGAGGTTGCTGGTGATATCCCGACTGGTGATGCAAGTGCGGTCAGGGAAGAGAGTGAGCTGAGTCTTCAGGATAATTTGAGCAGAGATCTTCACACTGGAGAAGGCAATGATGATGAACCGATATATGACAAGCTCGTCCCTGAGGCAGATGTAGAAGCTATCTTCATGGACTTGGATGATGAGATGCCCACTGACACTGTTCTTATCTCTGATAACCTTGTGGCTGAAGCTGCAGATGATTAAGGTCTCGTTCATGAAATGACCGTCACTGCTGCGGCGAGGGTTATACTTTCCCCGACCCTTTCCCATGCTAAAGGTATTGTGGTCGAGGATGTTGATCTAGCTTCTCGAGACGCCACGGCTTCTGTCACTAAATTAAGTGTACCTGAACTTACCTTGGAAGCACCTCCAACTATTGGACCATCATCAGCTGAGCCTATTGTGGAAGCTGTTCCCATTATTGGACCGCCGTTAACTGAACCTATCGAGGAGGCTTCCCATAGGGTTGAGGTTTCTGATATAGGAGCAAGTGCATCGGAACTTGCCACGGAAGCTCCTCCTACTGTTGTACCATCGTTGGTTGAACCCGTTGTGGAAGCCCCCCCATTGTCATGCCAACATCTGGCACCAATATTCCTGAGGTCGTAGTGCTATCTTCTCTAGAACTACTTGAGCCATCGACCGAGGGGATCGCTGGATCTGCCCCAGTATTGCCTACGCCCACTATCTCAACTAGCGTGCCTGTTGTTGACATTCCTGAAGCCACCGATATATTACTTGTCTTCATCATTTCGACTATCTTTTTCATTACTGAGGTCTCTTTATACTGATTTTTATGATTTCTTTTATCAGCAACCATTCCTGTCCATGCTTCAACCCCTGTCACCTTGCCTGAGGCGTTCATTTCTTTTCTCCGAGGACTGTCGAGGGTGAAGGCGGACCTTTTGAAGTGTCTTTTAACAAACATTGCCGCCTCTCTGAAGAACATGGATGAATGGTCCATTTTGAATGAAGAGCTGCAAGCGCTTGAATACAACGCTGCATGGCTCGAGATTGACGTCTCCTTGATGGTCAATCATGTAGTCCTGTTTAGGGAAGGCATGACACAACTCAACGAGGCGAGACACTTTAGAGTTGATCCCTCTGTTGAGGAGAGACGCGGTCATTTGCAGTCCCTCCTGCCAAAGCTTGAATTGTGCGAGGCAGACATAACTGTGATGAGGCAGGATTGGCAGGCTGCTACTATTGGGCATCAGGGAGCCATGGATCGACTGGCAGAGATAGATAATGAGATAGCGCAGCTACAGGCTGAATGCTCCATTGTTCACTCTCAAAGTTTGGCAATCAGAAGGCTCGTCTGCTGTTCGCTTCCCCAAGTGTAGGGTTCCGATGTAGTAATAATCTCGGTAAGACCGAGGTCGATCCACAGGGACTTATGAAGGAATTCACAAAAACATCCAATAGTTTCTATTGAGAAGCTAACAATCAGATTTTGTATGAGATTGATGTAAGTAACAACTTTGAACTAAATTGAAGGTAAACAATTATAAAAAGGCACTAGGGGTTCAAGGATCCACTAGTAGCAATCCTTGATGCTCAATTCGTTGTGGTTTCTCATTCTCTCAACTAGAATCGAAATTAAGATCTATCTAGCAGGATGATAGAGCTGTTAAACCAAACAATCTGTCATATGTAACGCCAATGTATATGATTTACTCAATGCAAGCTAGGATGAGCATGCTCAATTGCATAGGTCAGTCCCAATTCCAATAAACTAAGTTCATAATCATGATCATCATTAATTCCTGTCACCAGACAAAGCTAGATCATGATTTGAACTTGAATCAAATCACATGCACAGTCCCATACATAATTTAGAAAACCAGAAAAGTAGAACTTTGGTAGGAAGTTTCCACATGAAGATCATAATACTAGAGCGTACTCCAATTCCTTGGATCATACAGGTCTAGACTAACATTCAGACATTAAGAACGTAAGTAATTCTCTAAAACATCCATGAGTCATCATAAGACTAAGAAAAACTTACTTAGAACTTGTATAAACTTCAAACCATTGTTCATAATCATGAAATCCAACTTAAAAACCAACTAAAAACGAATTGAAACATCTTAGATCCACTACAAGCTTCACCTCTTAGCCCTAGCTAAGAGGTTTAGCCGCTCATGATCCAAGGAAACATGAAACAACTAGGAAAAGCATAAAAACAGCAAAACAAACTAGAAGGAGTTGTGGAACTCTGAAATCCACTTCCGCCGCCTCCCACCTTGCTCAAACTCTTCTTAGATACCCTAGGAACAATCCCTAGGTGTCCTTTTATAGCTTTGGAACCCTAGATGCGAAGAAACTTCGAGAAATCCCGCAGATTTGCGTTTTGCGCAGAGATTTTCGGAGCTTGTGGAAGAAGTTTTCCTACGCAGCTGACCGGTCGGACCCTTTGTCTAGCCGGTTGGACAAAGTCCTTGCAATTGAAATTTTCACTGGAGTGTTTTTTTCACAGTCCGACCCACCAGCCGACCGGTCGGTCAATGGGTCGGCCTTCAATCTGCTGAGTTTTTTGGACGTTGCAATGGATAGGCTGACCCTTCAGCTGGCCGGTCGGCCAGTCTATCCGGCCAGTCGGTCAGTGGGTCGGCCTTCATAAAAATGTGTCTAGAGATTTTTCTCTTTCTGGAGGGTTTGGCCGGCTGGTCGATGGCTGTGACCGGCCGGCCGGTGGACATGAACTTGGCTGAAATCTTCAGCTTCTCCTCCTTCATCTTCAATGTGCTTTTGCTCCACCTTTGGTCCTTCATTCCTTTGATCTTCAAGATGCGTAAATGACCTATCTTAGCCCTCATTTGATGACTTCTCTCTTTTACTCCTTGCTTCCTTCTTCCTCTTGGTCCTCCTTCGATCTTCATTCAATGGTTCTAAATGGACTCTTTTCATCTTCAATTTAGTGAAGTCCTCTCTCATTCCTACAATAATAAAACATGCCTTAGATTAGTCTTTAAATTGTGAAAACCATGCATAATGAGTGACGAATTGGGGTTAGAATATGCACAATTAAGAGCTCAACACACCCCCCAACCAGCATTTTGCTAGTCTCGAGCAAAACATGCGTGAAACCAAATTCATTCTCCAAACCCAACTCTCCTTTAGAAACCATTCTTCTACACATCCCAAGCTACACAAGTGTAAGAGTTAGAGAAATTAGGCGATAGAGGTTGAAACCGTAAACTCTCAAAACATAATAAGTATCCATATGAAATTCTCGCTAATTGGTTGACAAATAGAAGAACTTGAACAAATTTAATATAGTGTGCATAGTGAAAATTCTTTTCATGAGTTTCCAGGGTTATCTTCTTCATAAATCAACTAGACTATAGATTTCAAGGTATATAGAGCCACATCAAGCCAATGATAGGAATTTGCCTTTCTGTCCTTCCGACGACTTTCACACTACGTCCCATTTCCGGCTTTGGTTACGGGTAGACCATCCCCCGGTTGGTAATAGGTAGCCCTAATCGAAAATTTCCACCATTTTTCCATTATTCCCAATTTCATCCTTCCTTTTCCTTTTTCTTTTAATTTAGATAGGATTTTAAGAAATCCATATCTTACGTTATTTTCCCATGGACAAAGATGAACAAAGTATCTCGGCTTGATTTCTCCACACCTAAAATCAAAATCTAGCTACTCCATAAATCACATAATCCCTTCAACCCATGAAAATCGTGTAATGTGAACTAGGTGTAAAGTGTTCAAATTTTCTATTAATCATAAAAATAGGGGAATTCACATATAAAACCATTATATTAAGAGAAGTTCAAAGACCTACAACCTCATACACTTCATATATCCTCCTCTTATGCTCACATCATCTTGAATGTATAGAAACAAAGTTTTCCAAAAGAGTTTTGAATTTTAGAAAAATCAAAAAATTTCTACATAATTGCTCGAAATGTTACAAAACGCTGGATTCATCCAAGTGATTCTACACCCCTCAACCAAATCTTGCACTGTCCTCAATGTAAAAGATGTGCAGTGAACAAAACATGAGAGCAATTTGAACATAAAAGAGAGTGAGGAATGAGAGTACCTGAAAAAGAGAAAAGTGGAATTCTTCCTCCTTCTAACAAAACTAAGAAAAAGTAAACAAAATTCTAATCCTAACTACTCTATACTTCCATCAGACTAGGAGATCAATTCCAACAAATTGTCCAAAAGCATGAAGTCAAGCAGAATCATTAGATGGATCAAAGGTTTTGCAATAACGTCATCCAATATCCTACATTACAGTATACATGTGTGTGAGTGATCCAGATAAGCCATTGAAAATTCCAAAAAGGAATTTCAGTGGTTTCATTAATGTTTTCACCACATGTATAAGAGGAGACAACATTATATTTGTCAGAAAGAATATGTCTCCATTCAGATTTTCCAGGGCATTGATTTTGGAAGTATGGGTCATCCCAAGGTTGGTAGAGGTCGGTATGCATGATCCATAGAGGTGTGGAAATATGAATTGATTTCTCATGACAATAAAGTGTTGTTTCCTCATCCTTCTCTTGGCTAACATTATATGCCAATACCGACTCGAAAGGTGTGACTATATCCCCTATCACATCAACATTCTTATCAAGAGAATAGGTCGCATCTTCTTCTAAGTGATTGGGGTAAGGAGTTGAGAGGGACACATCTTCCACAATAGAATTGATTATGTTTATTTCGTGGACCTCTTCATCTTCATCCTCTTGTTGGTTGTCAACATTAAAAGCATTTAACTCAATTGTCATATTACCAAAGGACATTTGTATGACCCCACTCCTATAGTTTATGATAGCGTTTGATGTAGCTAGGAATGGGCGGTCAAGTATGACAGGAATTTGAGGGCCAATATTAACCATGGGTTGTGTGTCCAAGACAATGAAGTCCACTGGGTAGTAGACCTTGTCAACTTGGACAAGAACGTCTCAATCACCCCTTTCGGAATACGAATCGATCGGTCAGCGAGTTGTAATGTGGTTTTGGTGGGTTTTAATTCACCTAAACCCAATTGTTCATAGACCGAAAAGGGTATTAAGTTTACACTTGCTCCTAGATCAAGTAAGGCATACTTCACCCGGTAGTCTCCAATTATGCATGATATTGTCAGACTACCAGGATCTTTGTATTTCTTGGGCATCCCGTGATTTATAATGGCGCTTACATTCTCTGTCAAAAATGCCTTCTTTTGCACATGTATTTTTCTTTTTATCGTGCAAAGATTCTTTAAAAACTTAGCATAAGATGGTATTTGTTTAATGGCATCCAACAATGGGATGTTGATCTTTACCTGCTTGAAAACCTCTAAAATCTCCAGGTTTTTGTCTAAAGGTTTGGGTGAAATCAACCATTGGGGAAACGGGGCAATCGGCTTGTATTGCCTTTCCGGTTCTTTCTCTTGTGGAGTGTTGTTCAGGCTATCATCCTTTTTGAAAGTTTTCAGATCATTAGGCTTTAGGGCCTTCACCGGATTAGATTTATTAATTATTTTCCCACTTCGCAAAGTGGTGATAGCTTGAACATGCTCCATATGTTGGGAGGATGAGCTTGCGTCTTGTATCTCAAATTGGGTCCTTGGGTTAGGAAGAGGTTGGGCAGGAAGTGTGCCTTTCTCCCTAGCACTGAGGTGAGATTCAACCCTAGCCATTGAGGTTTTCAAGTCATTGATGGCTTGGGTTGTATTTTGATTACATTTCAATTGCTCTTGCATGAACCCATCTATTTTCAGAGAATTTGTCTTGTTATACTCAGCTTGAACCGATACAAATGCACCGAACATCTCCTCTTGCGTAGATTTTGGTGTAATGACTAGGGATGGACCTAGTAAAGGTTGAGCTTGAGGAGTATTACTTGCATTTGTAGTGGGTCCATTCCTCCAACTGAAGTTGGGCTGGTTTTTCCAACTAGAATTAAACGTGTTTGAGTTTGGAGCACCAAATTGCTGTTGGTAACTGTTTATGGCATTTGATTGTTCTTGTAAGATGTCTTGAACTGCTAAAATTGTGGGACAATCTTGTGTTGCATGTTGATTTCCAGCATAAATTCCACAAACAGTTTCAACGTCCTTAGAGTTGATCGTCTCGCATTTCCTTAATTCCATGGCCTCGACTTTTCTTGTGAGGCTAGCCACCCGTGCACTTAAGCTATCCTCTTCCGATAAGACATACATTCCCCCTTTTTCCTTTTGTTGGCCAGTCTTGGAATTTGTTGGTTTCGATGTCTCACAAGACTGTGCATTCTCAGCCAATTCTTCCAAATAATCCCATACTTCATCAGCTTCCTTATTCATGAACTCCCCATTACACATCATCTCTACAAATTGGCGCATGGGTGAAGTCAGTCCTTCATAGAAAAAGCTTATCACCCACCAAATTTCATAGCCATGATGTGGGCATGCGTTTAATAAGTCCTTAAACCTCTCCCAACATTGGAAGAAGGTTTCATCTTCCTTTTGGGCAAAGTTCATGATAAGGCGCTTCAACATGTTTGTTTTGTGAGTAGGGAAGAATTTTTTTTATGAATTCCCTATGCATATCAGTCCATGCATCAATTGATCTTGGCCTTAATGCATGAACCCAACCTTTAGCTTTATCTTTAAGAGTAAAAGGGAAGAATTTGAGTCTCACCACATCATCAGTCACATTAGCAAAGTGCATGGTGGTTATTACCTCATCAAACTCCTTAAGGTGTTGATAGACACTTTCACTGTCTAATCCATGGAATTTAGGGAGAAGTTGGATCACTCCTGGTTTCAAATCCACATTCCCTGCATTTTGTAGAAAAAACTATGCATGAGGGAGTGCTTGCTCTTGCTGGTTGCAAGAAATCACGTAAAGTTCTTGGTCGGGGAACATTCTCAACCACATTCTCCCCCATTTCAGTTTGGTTTTGGCCCAGATTTGGATTGGCCATCGGATTTGGTTGCTTTATAGCCATATTTTCAGACAAAATTGGAGAAGTTAGATGTCTCCTAGCATGTGGTTCTCTGTCTATTCCTTCTACTATTCCCCCTTCACTTATGAGTCGATTATTGGAATCTCGAGCCCAATGTGGCATGCAAAACCAAAAAAATATGAAACAAAGAGAAAGAAGAATTCTTCCTTCCTTTCTTTACTCTTCTTAAGACCGAAGCACAAGGTGTCTTGCAATGGCTAAGCCGGAAGCAAGGATAGAGACCGATTTCTCCTGGTCAATAGGGGTTCAGAGAACTCCCCACCCACTCTTTGAATCTTTTGAGAAAAGTACAGAAAAAGAAGGAAGAGGAGTAGAGGTAAGAAGAGAAATCTCTGAGCACAAGGTGATCTAAGACGGTAGAGCCGACCAATAGGAATCCAGGTGGCACAAGGCCTACCTTTCAGAGATCCAAAAAGGAGTCTCCACCCACTCTACAGGAGATGAATGCAATAGGAACTAATAGGAGAAGAAAAAGAGTAAGGTTTAGAAAGATAGAACCTGATTCGGCACTTGAGATCCTTATATCTTCTTCAGCTTCCTAGAAATCCCTGCAAAAGAAAAATCAAACAAAACAAACTAAATTAGTCCTAGAATCCTAAAAATCCTAAATAGATACTATTTTCAGAAATTTGTGAAAAATCGTCAAAGTCCCTGGCAACGGCGCCAAAAACTAGTTTGCTTCCCCAAGTGTAGGTTTGCGATGTAGTAATAATCTCGATAAGGCCGAGGTCGATCCACAAGGACTTATGAAGGAATTCACAAAAACATCCAATAGTTTTTATTGAGAAGCTAACAATCAGATTTTGTATGAGATTGATGTAAGTAACACTTTGAACCAAATTGAAGGTAAATAATTATAAAAAGGCACTAGGGGTTCAAGGATCCACTAGTAGCAATCCTTGATGCTCAATTCGCTGTGGTTTCTCATTCTCTCAACTAGAATCGAAATTAAGATTTATCTAGCCGGATGATAGAGCTGTTAAACCAAACAATCTGTCATATGTAAGGCCAATGTATATGATTTACTCAATGCAAGCTAGGATGAGCATGCTCAATTGCATAGGTCAGTCCCAATTCTAATAAACTAAGTTCATAATCATGATCATCATTAAGTCCTGTCACCAAACAAAGCTGGATCATGATTTGAACTTGAATCAAATCACATGCACAGTCTCATACATAATTTAGAAAACCAGAAAAGTAGAACTTTGGTAGGAAGTTCCCACATGAAGATCATAGTACTAGAGCGTACTCTAATTCCTCAGATCGTATAGGTCTAGACTAACATTCAGACATTAAGAACTTAAGTAATTCTCTCAAACATCCATGAGTCATCATAAGACTAAGAAAACTTACTTAGAACTTGTATAAACTTCAAACCATTGTTCATAATCATGAAATCCAACTTAAAAACCAACTAAAAATGAATTGAAACATCTTAGATCCACTACAAGCTTCACCTCTTAGCCCTAGCTAAGAGGTTTAGCCGCTCATGATCCAAGGAAACATGAAACAACTAGGAAAAGCATAAAAACAGCAAAACAAACTAGAAGGAGTTGTGGAACTCTGAAATCCACTTCCGCCGCCTCCCACCTTGCTCAAACTCTTCTTAGATACCCTAGGAATGATCCCTAGGTGTCCTTTTATAGCTTTGGAACCCTAGGTGCGAAGAAACTTCGAGAAATCCCGCAGATTTGTGTTTTGCGCAGAGATTTTCGGAGCTTGTGGAAGAAGTTTTCCTACGTAGCCGACCGGTCGGACCCCTTGTCTAGCCGGTCGGACAAAGTGCTTGCAATTGAAATTTTCACTGGAGTGTTTTTTTCACAGTCCGACCCACCAGCCGACCGGTCGGCTGGCCAATCCGCCAATGGGTCGGCCTTCAATCTGCTGAGTTTTCTGGACATTGCAATGGATAGGCTGACCCTTCAGCCAGCCGGTCGGCCAGTCTGTCTGGCCGGTCGGTCAGTGGGTCGGCCTTCATAAAAATGTGTCTAGAGATTTTTCTCTTTCTGGAGGGTTTGGCCGGCCGGTCGATGGCTGTGACCGGCCGGCCAGTGGACATGAACTTGGCTGAAATCTTCAGCTTCTCCTCCTTCATCTTCAATGTGCTTTTGCTCCACCTTTGGTCCTTCATTCCTTTGATCTTCAAGATGCGTAAATGACCTATCTTAGCCCTCATTTGATGACTTCTCTCTTTTACTCCTTGCTTCCTTCTTCCTCTTGGTCCTCCTTCGATCTTCATTCAATGGTTCTAAATGGACCCTTTTCATCTTCAATTGAGTGAAGTCCGCTCTCATTCTTACAATAACAAAACATGCCTTAGATTAGTCTTTAAATTGTGAAAACCATGCATAATGAGTGACGAATTGGGGTTAGAATATGCACAATTTAGAGCTCAACATCTGCAATCATCTGTCGAAAAGCACGAGGCTGAACGTAACACCATACAAAATCAGGTTGCAGAATTGAGGGAGTTCCTTCAGAGCGTTCTTGATCCTGCACAGGTTTTAGCTGAGGCGGAGGCAGCACAGAGGGCAACCCAGGAGTCTGCCATTCACTTGTTAGAACAATGTTTAAGAAATTTGAACAGTTGAACTTTGTGATCAATTTCATTTTGTAATTCGTGGAGACACGTTGTGACGATAATGTTGTAATGATATGTATACTATTCACGTGATTTTTGCTGTGTTTTATCTACTTGATACTTCTTCTTTTTTTGAATTTGGGTTTGCAAATAAAGCGGACTATTTTGAAAGGGATGTCCCCCTGTCAGGACTCAAGCCTGTGCTTATGCAAAATGTGTGTGACCGAGTCCTGATCTTAAGGCTCATCTTGGCTTTCCGACTCTTGACAATCTCGAATTGGGCGGGATGGCAGTGTGTGTGATCGAGTCCTGATCTTATGCAAAATGTGTGTGACCGAGTCCTGATCTTAAGGCTCATCTTGCCTTTCCGACTCTTGACAATCTCGAATCGGGCGGGGATGGCAGTGCCTAACGTGTCTCGGGTTTTGATGACTTTCTTGATACCTGTGTAAACACACGAAATAGATGATTATTACCTATAATTGTAAGCATTGATCATCGTATGGTATCATTTCTTTTGGTGTTTGTTTATTACACTTTCCCTCTAGCGGGGTGTTTACAAATCACAATGGTATGCTGTGTCAAGTATAATATCTTTTAAAAAATCGACCGTTCACGAGCAAACTGATGCCCTATCCTTTGCAATCTATTACCCGATAGGCTCCATTAGAATATACTTCATCGACGATACACACTGGATCCCACTTTGGGTCGAATTTACTTTTGGAACCTTGAGCCAGTGTCGGACATTTCATCATTAGCACCAAGTTGCCCCTTTTGAATGACCTACTACGGACTCGGTTATTGTATGAGGCTAAGATTTGTTTCTGATGCATTTCGAGCCTTTGCTGAGCGGCGAGCCTCTTTTCATCTAAATCGTCGAGTTCGGCCATTCTGATCTCGGCATTGCGCTCGGTTGTCAAGGAGTGTCGAAGTGCGACCCGTAATGAATCAACCTATATTTTCATCGGGATTACAGCTTCCGTACCGTACACCAACGAGTAGGGTGTAGCTTGAGTGGCTGTGCGGTGTGTGGTTCGATATGCCCCATAATGCTTCGGGCAGGCGCTTGTCCCAATCTTTCTTATTCTCTGCCACTAGTCTTTTTCAAAATTTTCATGATAGTCTTATTGAATGCCTCAGCCAGTCCATTCACAGGAAGATAATAAGGTGATGAATAATAATGCTTGATCTTGAACTTCGCGCACAACTTATCGATGGTAGCATTTTTTAAGGACGTTCCATTGTCTGTGATAATTCTCTCAGGGATACCATGTCGATACAATATGGTGTGGAGAATGAAACCTTCGACGTGTCTGGCTTTCACATTTCTCAGGGCAATCGCTTTAGCCCATTTGGAGAAATAATCAGTTGCGACAAGAATGTACTGATGCCCCTGAGAGGATGGCGGACTAACGGCCCGATCAAGTCCATACCCCAGGCAACGAAAGGCCAAGATATTACTGATTGATGTAACTCATCCAGTGGCGAGTGTGTTATATCCGCATGGATCTGGCATTAATGACACTTCTTGACATATTCCATCGTATCTTTTGCCATAGTGGGCCAATAATATCTCATGTGTCGGACACGGTGATGTAAATTCTTGCATCCTTGGTGAGCACTGCACTCTCCTCCGTAGGCTTCCTTTAATGTGGCATACGCTTCATCCAGGTCCAAGCAGCGTAGCAATACTCCCTCATACGAGCGCTTGTAAAGGATGTCGTTCTGTATTATAAATGAACTGACGCGTCTCCTGACCTGCGTGCGCATCTTGGTCTCTTCTGGTAAAAATTCATATTTCAAGTAGTCGATGAATAGCCTTTTCTAGTCATTTTCTCCTGTGATTTCGAAACAACAGATGGGGTTCACGCTTGATTCATCACCATGCAGTACAACTGTCGGCAAAGTCCTTCTTTCTTCGATTGTTAATTGAAGTGGAGTGCCCCTGGGATTAGCCAGAGTGGCAGCCAGGCTGGCCAACGCATTGGCCTGTACATTCTCTTGCCTTGGTATATGTGAAATGTTGCTGTTACGAAACTAGTCGAACAGTGATTGTGCTTGGTGGAAGAAAGGCGACAACTTGAGTTTGCGGACCTCATATTCTGTCGTCAACTGTTCGATGACTAGCCTGGAGTCACCATAGATCTGTATTGCTTTGATTCGCATCTCTAAGGCGAGCTGCAGTCCGATGATGAGGGACTTGATATTCTTCTTCATTATTAGTGTAAGCTGGCACGGTTGTAAATGAGTAGGGCAGCAAATCTCCCTGCGGACTGATAAATATAACCCCTGCTCCTGCCCCTGTTGACCTGGAGGCTTCGTCAAAATACATCTGTCAGAGTCGTGGTTCTCCGACCATCATAACCTGATCATCTAGGAGATCACATTCCATTTCTTCACTGCTCGGGACCGGATGTGCAGCGAGAAAATCTGTGATCGCCTGTCCTTTAATAGCTCGGGCTGGGACATACGTGATGTCGAATTCGGAGAGAAGAAGGGCCCACTTAGCTAAACGTCCAAACAGCATGGGCCGGTTCATGAGGAATTTGATCGGGTCCGCCTTGGATATCAACGTTATTTGGTGCGAGAGGCAGTAATGCCTAAGTTTCTTTCGCAGCGAAGATGAGAGTGAGACATATCTTCTCAATTGCCGAATAGTTGAATTTGGGCCCCACCAGTGTGCGGCTCAAATAATATAGCGCATTCTTCTTCTCTTCTTCGTTCTTCTGTGCCAGGAGTGCCCCCAGTGAGTTATCACCTACTTGCGATTGTTGGGGTCCCAAAAGTAAGGATCCCCGAAACGATGATTCTAAGTGCCCAAACCATCACTCGGTCAAATTTAGAGCCAGTGCATCGGAAATCGCGGCACGAATCGCGACACACACACACCAGACTTGACCAAAAGTAGGGAATTGGGCCAGTGGTGGACCCCACCGGTCATCATGATCAAAACTATCAAAATTTGGGAGGATTACCTCAATTATGAAGAGATAGGAGCAGTGCATCGGCATTCATCGCGAGGCGGACCCCACAAATCCCCCAATTTGCAAAACCCAAGTTTGGGAGACACGTATACGTCCAGCGCATTCAGAAAATGAATTTCAGGACGCACTGCCCCCAGCGCATCACAAAAATCCTCCAGCGCATCAGGAAATTCGGACGGATTGAATTTCAGGACGCACTACTTCCAGCGCATCCACAAATTCACCCGGCGCATCAAGTAATTCCATCATTCCGAATTTTAGGACGCACTGCCCACAGAGCGTCCAAAATTCACCCGGTGCATCCAAAAAATCAGCCAATTTCAGGGCACACTGACAGCTGGCACGTCCTGCAAATCAGCCTCCGAACTCATCCATTTTGAGACGCGCCGAGTGACTTTAATCGATGCGCCGACCCAATTTCTTGATGCACTACACGTGTCGATCGCCTATTGGGCGACTTTACCTATAAATACCCCATCCCACCACCTCATTCGGACGATTCAGAGAGAGAGAGAGCCGATCCTCGTCGTCGGAAAACCTTTTTCCGATCGTCGGAATCCCTCGCCGGAAATCGCTTCTCCGGTCACAACAGGTCTGCAGATGAAATAACTTACAAGTCACCCTTTTTGGCGCGCGGGCCCGAGCGCATCACAAAAGTGATGCAGCGCATCAGTAAAAAAACCCTCAGCGGATCAAATAAATCAGCATATTAATCTATTATTGGACGCACTGGCCCCAGCGCATCGCAAAATAGGCCAGCGGATCAGAAAAATACAAGTTACTAAGGCAAGGCTATTTTTTTGATGCACTGGCCCCAGCGCGTCGCAAAATAGGCCAGCGGATCAGAAAAATACATTTTTCGGACGCACTGGCCCCAGCGCATCGCAAAATAGGCCAGCGGATCAGAAAAATACATTTTTCGGACGCACTGGCCCCAGCGCATCAGTAAAATCAGGCCAGCGGATCGCAAAAATCAGCACCTTAAGCGTTCGTCTCAGCACCCTTAAATCCTCATTTTATAATATTTTCAATCCCCGTTTGAGCCTATTTTGGGTATTTCGAGCATTCCGGACGCAATGGAGCAGTCAAATGACCCATCCGGGCCACCCAATGAGCAGAACGCGAGCCTTCGGGATCCGACCCGATCCGACAAAACAAATGGAGCAATCCTCCCGAAGAGAGGCCACCAGTGCCCAGAGCATACTGATGCATCATCATTACATGTACTACCATAATATGACTCGGATTCAGGCCCGGATTAAGCAAAAGGGACTATGGTTAACACGATAAACTATACCAAGAGAGTTCTAAACTATCACACACAATTTGTTAAAGGCTGATACTTCAAGAACAGTCGATGCCCTACCCATCCAAAACTGGCATCCGCTGGTTGAGCTGTTCAGGTATATACAACCGTGGAATGGGCTTTCCGAGGTCACCTGTCCCTACATTGACAGGCGCGGGCCCAGAGTCGTCCTTCCCGGCCATAAACCCTGACAGTCTCAGCCCGGATCTCCAGTTAGAACATGGGACATAGACATCCGACTCGTACGAAGATGGATCAGTCCTTAACAAAATACAATAAATACAGGTCTCCGCGACCATACAAATACAGGTCCCCGTGACCATACAAACACAGGTCTCCATGACCAATGAACTCTGAAACCATGGTTCCCCGCTGACTAGTCTTTTGCCTTTTAATCAAGGGTCATCGATCGTTTGATGTAATTAAGGGCTCGTGCCAGATCACGGCCTGGAATGTACAAGATCTCAGAATCTCTAGAATAAAATTTGCCTTGAGATATCTCTTCTCTTGTGTACTTTTGTGAATGCTTGTGATTGTTTATGAATGTTTCTATTATTCAGAATCCCCAGAGCAACAAAACCCAACATTCCAGAGAAGGTTCATTCTCTAGTTCTAACAGCGATATATAGAATCAACGGCTTTCCCTTAATCGAGGCGGCGATGACTGGGGAATTCCTAGCATTTTTTTAGTGAATCGAAGGCTTTCTAACAAGCATCATCCCATTCAAACTTAACGTCTTTCTTATTGAGGCAGGAGAACAGCTGACAACGACCAATCTAGTTTGAAATAAATCTTCATATATGCCACACGGCCTTGAAAACTTCTTCAACTGTTTTAGATTTTTCAATGGTGGCATTTATCTGATAGCCTTAATCTTGGCGGGGTCGATCTTTATGCCCCTATGTCTGACAACAAAGCCCAAGAATTTGTCGGACGTGACTCCAAACGCACACTTTAGCGGATTCATACGGAGACTCTTCTTGCGCAACCACTGAAATACTTGTCTCATATGTTCCCTGTGTTGTTCATGATCAGCTAACCTTACAACTAAATCATCTACATAGCATTCAACGTGTTTGTTCATCATATCTTGGAATATAATGTACATTGCGCGCTGATACGTTGCCCCTGTATTCTTCAACCCGAAGGGCATTACGCGGTAACAGTAGCTGCCGAGAGTTATGTGGAAGGCCGTAGCTTCTTCATCTTCCGGGGCCATGTGAATTTGATTGTATCCTGAATACCCGTCCATAAAGGACATAACTGCATATCCTGTTGTGCTGTCAATCAATAATTCTGGAATGGGCAAAGGGAAATCGTCTTTTAGGCAGGCTTCATTAAGATTTCAGAAGTCTACGCAAACCCAGATTTGTCCACTCTTCTTCTTGACTAGCACGATATTTGAAATCCACCGGGGGTATTTCACCTCTCGAACGAACCCAGCCTGAATCAGTTTCTTGATTTCTTCTTCAATTTTAGGTACAATGTCAGGGTGAAATCGTCGTTGAGGTTGCTTAACTGGCTTCTTTTCCTTCATGATACTCAGCTTGTGCATGGCGATTGTCGGACTGAGCCCTGGCATTTCTGAATATGTCCAGGCGAATATGTCCTTATTCTCCTTTACCAACTGTATGTATCTCTCTCTTTCATTTTCCGGGACGTTTCTATTCAAATATGTATTCTTGGGTTCTTCGGGGGTGCCCAAATTCACCTTGTCGAGTTCATCAATCGTCGGTTGTCCACCATCTTTTAGTTGCACGGGTGCGACACTTGGCTGGATAATGTTGATAGGATCTTGCAACTGAATTTCTTCTACTGGGCCGATGGTCACCATATTTACGCTTGCCTTGGCTCCTAGACCTTCTCCGTTTCTGTATGCTTGCTTATACTCTTCAAATGGAGCTAGCAATCTCTTCTTTGTGTCTGAACCTTGACCGAAGAATCCCATATTCCTCATAATCTTCCAGCTGGCTCTGCTATATCTCTTTTCTTCTATTGGGCGGGGTTGGGCAGATCCTCTTCCCTCTTCTCTCTCTTTTGATGGTACTAGGCTGACTTGGCCCTGAGTGAAACTTGATATCTTTCTGGGTGATATCTCTTGATGGCATGATGAATTGGTTTAGAGCTTTCGAAAATGGCTTGGCTCTTCCTATCTTGGGTACCGGCATATTGAAGCTAGACTTGAGCACGCTCATGTGTTGATCTGAGATCAGTTTTAACACAGACTGTCCTGGCTGACGCAAGTGTTGTGGTACCACATAGAACTTCTTCGTGATCAGCTGAGGTTGATTTTCCAGCTGATATTGGGATCTTCCCTGAGTGATGTGCTGAGGTTTACTTTTCTGCACAAACTTCTCAACTTGAGGTTTTGCCCCTCGCCCTTTCTTCATTACGTCGGGCTTTTTACTGGTTTTACCACTATCGGACAGGTTGTAATATTTTGCATCGGCCAAAAATGACTCAGCTATTGTGTGTAGCTTCAGATTTGCTGCTACCCTGTATTGGACGCTGTCTCTGTTATATTTGAAGCATTGATGATACGTCGAAGGGATTATGCGATTTTGATGAAGCCAAGGCCTTCCTAAGAGGAGATTGTACGTTGTCACTGCATTGATCACCTGACAGGTTACTTTCATCGTCAGTTCTTCGATCTCCAACATCACCGTGATTGATTCGAGTGTACATTGACTTTCTTGATTGAACCCTTAAATCATCATGAGACTCGGGCGTAGTGCTGATTGCCTGTAACCCAGTTTCTACAGTGTTTTCAATGGCATAATATTCACGGCAGACCCATCATCTAACATGCACCTTTTAACCTCTATGTCCCTAATTGCTCCTGTGACCATCAATGGACGATTGTGGTCTATTAATTCGATTGTGCGGTCTTCTTCTGAGAAAGTGATTGCTGGAGGATGATTGACATGCGTGACTTGTGACACCGGCATATACCCCTCCCAAAATTTGTCTGTATTATTAATTTCTTCTTCTATCTCTATCATCATGACCTCCCTGACTTCACTGTCAAGTAAGGCATTGATTAACATTTCTCTGTACACTTTCGAGAGACATAAAACATCGTATATACCTAGATGGGCAGGGAACCTTCCGTAAGTGTGATACAACATCATACGCCACTGGTTTCGGGCTTGGTTGACTAGTCGTGGCTTCACCGACCTTCTCTTTCAGTTTTTGCATGCGGGGTCTCTCTTGCGACCTGTCAGGGAGACCGTCTTCTTGCATCGGGTCGTCTAGTCTTGGAGGGGTACGGTCAGGCATTTGCTTTCCTGATCGTAAGATGACCTCGTCAACCTCTCCTTCAGTTGCTTATGGGGTTTCCTCAGAAGGTGCTTGTTCGACAAATGACAGCATTCCACAATATGCCATGTTCGTCACCGGTCGTATCTGCCCCTGGAATGTTTCTCTCCTTCCTCTTCCCCTGTTCTTTCTTTGGTTAACGAGCCTTCATTTGTTCTCGAGTCTTTTCTTGCTACTAACTAGAGTCCATGGTTCTTTCGGCTCAGGGAATGAAGTCGGTCGGTTGGTGTCATTTTCTATTAGGATTGCTGAAATTGTCCCAGCTATCTCCTTTGCTGTCTCAGGTACCTTCATGCTGATGACCCCTTGATTGATTAACCCATGTATCCTTCCTTTCAGGGAGAAGCAATCTTCTGTCTTGTGGCTGACACATTGGTGATATTTGCAGTATTTAGGATCGTTTATTTGTCCAACTTCATGGGGACGGACAGGTTCTGGTAGACGTTGTTGGGGTCCCAAAATGTAGGGGACCTCAAAACAAGCACAATAGCTGCACAACTCCGAAAGAATCCCACAAAAACGCCTTCCGGTGCAAGCAAAATGAAGATTTACAAAAATTTCCTTACTTAGCCAATTATGGCTGAAATCTCCAGCGGGCCCCGCGAATCACCATGATCAGAACCGTCCGGAATCAAACCTACAACTTCGTTATCATCTATGATGAACAATGCATGTGATCGCGTGATCCAACGGGCCCTACAAACTCATCAGAATTCAAAACTCAATTTTGAACATTCAAAAGTCCGTCCACGCACCCATAAATTCAGGTACCCACGCCCCCGAAAAATGGGCAAAAACAAGAATTGATTTAGAGGTTGCATGGAGTCCCACGCACCTCAAAAATGGGTCCATGCACCCTTAAATTCAATAGATTTCAGGATTTTCATTTAAAAGTATTTTGGTGCCCCACGCACCCCAAAAATAAACCCACGCACCCTGAAATTCCACACATTCCAAACTTGGATTAAAGGTGTTTCGGAGTCCCATGCACCTGAAAAAAAAGGTCCCACGCACCCAAAAAATCAGATATTTCCGGAACCTATTTCTGGGTGTGTCGGACCTCTGCAAGTCAATTTTAAGGTGCGTTGAGGGTATTTTAGAGGTACGTGGCTTGTGGCAGCCCCTCATTGGCGGAGTTCCGGTATCTTCGGCTATAAATACCCCGTCCAACATATCATTTTTACATTTTCAGAGAGAGAGAGAGCTGCCATCCTCTGGGTATTCGAAATCCCCACCGAAAACCTTCGTCGGAATACTTTTTCGATCACTGGAAACCCTTCCCGGTCGCCGAAATACCTTTCCGATCTCAGATATTCTCCACCGCAGGTCTGAATCCTGAAAATCACTAAGTGTGTCCACGCACCCGAAAAATGGCCCACGCGTCCATAAATTTGGTCACACGCATCCATAAATTTGATGTAATTTAGATCTGTATATCGGTGTCCCACGCACCCGAAAAATGGCCCACGCGTCCATATATTCGACGAAATTCAGATTTGCATATTCACTCCTACGCACCCGAAAAATGCCCCACGCATCCATAAATTCATAAAAAATCTAGTACTTTAATTTAAAGGTGCGTTGGAGCCCACGCACCCATAATTAAGTCTCACGCATCCAAAAAATCAGCTAATTACAGAACATGTTTACAGGTGCACCGGACTCAATTTTAAGTGTTTTCGAGTTCCATTTGGGCCTATTTTCGGTATTTCGAGTGTTCCGGACGCAATGGAATGGTCAAATGGACGTTTCAGGATCTATAAACAAGAAAATATGTAAATATGTCATCATTTCTATCCACTGTAAAGATGTGATCCGATTTGGGTTGAAAGCTAGACAAACGGGACTATGGTTATCACGATAAACCATGTCAAAGAGTTTTAATTCGCTGAAAAGCAATTGTTATGAACTGCCACATCATAACAGTCGATGCCCTACCCATTCGAATGGCATCCATCGGTCAGGCTACTCAGGTACACACAACTGCAGATTGGACTTCCCGAGGTCACTTGTCCATACATGACAGGCGCGGGCCCAGAGTCGTCCTCCTCAGTCATAAACCCTGATAGTCTCAGCCCGGATCTCCGGTCAAAACATGAGACAGACATCTGACTAATACAAAGATGGTTCAGTCCATAACAAAACAAATACAGGTCTCTACGACCACAAACTCTAAGACCATAGTCCCTGCTGACTAGTCTTTTTGCCTTTTAATCAAGGGCCATCGATCATTCGATGTAATTAAGGGCTAGTGCAAGATTACGGCTTGGAATGTATAAGATCTCAGGATCTCTGGAATAAAAAATTCGTCTTACGATATCTCTTCTTGTGTACTTTTGTGAATGCTTGTGATTGTCTATGAATGTTTCCATTACTCAGAACCCCAGAGCAACAATATACCATATACATTCAGAAAATGTTAGTAGTCCATTCTAATTTTAACAAACTGGCGACTCTGCTGGGGATTTACAGCATACCAGAATCTTTGGTTATGTCTGAGTATAAAAGCGCTCTAAGATTAATCATTTGTAAATGCGAACGCATACGTAAGATATTTATCGCAAGGTATAATGTTTCGGTGCCCTCGGGCGCCAAACTGGGGACTCTCAATGGGAACGTTCTTCTCTTCATCTTTAAGGCAATAGACGGTAAATTAAAGGTTTTCAAACCCATAAATTTTCACAACTACACGCATTTGTCTTCTTCTTGCTTATTACTATTAGTTTATGCATCGCGATCGATGGGTTCACGCTCTCGGCCGCATTTATGAACTGTTCTAATGATTTTCTGACATCGTAGAATTAGCAAGATACTAGAACAAACAGAAGAAATGGCATGCTCGATGACCACTTCGTGCACCTTCCTTGCCACCGGAGGCTTCAGCTTCCCCCGTTCCACCGCAACTACAAACCCAAGCTCAGAATGGCAGTTGGTTGAGACCCGAAGGCAGAAGAGGGAACAGAAGAAAGCTGCAATTATAATAGTATATAGGAAGGCGAACGTTGCATGACCTCGCCCCGTAATCAGGAGATAGTGGTAGCCGAAGCAAGAGCAGAAGATCCTTATCAACAGGCAGGTCATATCAGCCAAGCCCACAGTGCCCGCGATGACAGTCGAGCAGTTCCCGCCATTGTCCAAAGCCGCTCGCACCTCGCAAAAGACTACTAAGCTCGCGCGTGTAAAATCCAAGCCCGCGACAACCCTTGAACCGAAACAGAGATCGGCTCAGAAAATCCCGTTGGCGCAAGTGGTAATGGTCCAAGTGGCCGAACAAGAAGAAGAAGAACCTTATGAGGCAGAAGAATTACCCCCATTCCAAGATCAGATCGATAAATTGGTCGAGGCTAATCACCAGACAAACGATCGAATGAGAGCTATCCAAGAAGCCTTGACCACTCTGATAGCGCAGAATGCCACCAGAAGTATCGCGCCACCCACCCGTCAGTCGGCAGAGGAGTTTCAAGGGGCAGCAGAAGGTCCAGCTGTGGCTGAATCGCCCGTCCAACTCAGGGTCGCACCAATAGGATGTGCGCCACTTTTCGCATCTCACGTATCACGAGAAGAGTTATCCCAAACAATAGCCCATATGATGCAGCAAGAAAAAGAGAAAGAGAGGAGAGGCAGCTACAAATATCGGGTCCCATACCCACCAGAGGTAGAAGAGGTACCATTCCCGGCCAATTTTAAATGCCCGGACTTTGAAAAGTTTGACGGCAGAGGATCGCTAGAAGAGCACATCACCCACTTCTTGACTACGTTAGGAAACTGGTCTGCAGTCCCGCAGTACTGCATGCAGCTGTTCGGATCTACCCCGATAGGGAAGGCCTTTCAATGATACATGTCGCTACCGACCGGCTGCGGGCGGGATTAGATCGTGGTCGATGATACGGTCGAAAAGACCTGCGAGCGAGCGCTTTGCGTTCTGTCTGTTAGTTTATTTCTGGCTCATTTGGCTGCCGCTCCACGCTTCTAAGGACCACCCGATCTGGTGCGAAGAAAGGGAGGGAGTTGGTCAGATCTAGTATGGATCGTACATGGACGATAGTTGGAGTCGGCGGCTCTCCTAGGGTTCAGGACATGGGAGCAAATGCAGGACACCTTCATCTCAAAGTTCTTCACGACAGAGAGAGAGAGATCTTGCTAACAGACCTAACAATGGTCAGACAGAGAAATGGTGAACCAGTCGAGAAGTTCATCAACCGATGGGGAACCACAACGGCTCAATGTTGCGAATTACCCAGCGAAGGTGAGCAGATGAAGATGTGTCTAAGGGCTCTAGACTCGATGATCTCGTATGGCTTGTCAGGTAATACCTTCAACTCCTTTCGCGAGCTAGCGATGAAAGAGCATCTGGTGGAGGAAGCAGCATCCCGGGTATACTTCAGACCCGAGAGACAGAAGAGAGAGATAGGAAGAGTAGTAGAGACCCACCAGGTTGACAAAAGCAGAGACCAGAAAGACCACAATGTCCCGCTGTCGATCATGGACCAGAGATAAAGACAGCAGTCATACAAGACAAAAGTAAAAGGCCCTATGTACTCAAACGCGTATCAATAGCCGAGAGAGAAAGGGTGAACAACCCATACACAATCGATATGGCCGATCTAGTTTCGATCATGGAGCAATTGATCGAAGAAGGCTTAATACGTATACCATTACCTGTTCGTCCCCATGAAGTTGGACGAATAAATGACCCCAAATATTGCAAATATCATCAATGCATCAGCCACCAGACAGAAGATTGCTTCTCCCTGAAAGGAAGGATACAACGGTTGATCAATTAAGGGGTCATCAGCATGAAGGTACCTGAGACTGCAAAGGAGACAGCCGAGGCAATTTCAACAATCCTAATAGAAGGTGAAACCAACCGACCAACTCCATTCCTTGAACCGAAGGAACTATGGACTCTAATCAGTAGCAAGAAAAGAGTCGAGAACAGACGGAGACTCGTTAACCGAAGAAAGAATAGGGGAAGAGGGAAGAGAGAGATGTTACAGGGGCAAATGCGATCCATGACGAACCTTACATATTGTGGAATGATGTCATTCGTTGAACAAACACCGTCCGAGGAAACCCCACAAGAGAGAGGTTGATGCGGTCATCTTACGATCAGGAAAACAAATGCATGACCGTACCCATCCGAGACCAAACGACCCTGTGCAAGAAGACAATATCCCCAACAGGCCGCAAGAAAGACCCCGCATGCAGAAAGCGAAAGAGAAGGTCGTCGAAGCCACGACCAGACGACCAAGCCCGAAGCCAGTAGCGTATGATGTGGTGTCACACTTACGGAAGGTTCCAGCCCGTCTAAGTATATACGATGCTTTATGTCTCTCAAAAGTATACAGAGAAATGTTAATCAATGCCTTACTTGACAGTGAAATCAGGGAGGTCATGATGATAGAGATAGAAGAAGAAATGAATAATACGAACAAATTTTGGGAGGGGTATATGCCGGTGTCACAAGTCATGCATGTCAACCATCCTTCGACAATCACTTTCTCAGAAGAAGACCACACGATCAAATTAATAGACCACAATCGTCCGTTGATGGTCACAGGAACAATCAGGGACACGAAGGTTAAAAGGTGTATGATAGATGACAGGTCTGTCGTAAATATTATGCCATTAAAGACATTACAGAAACTGGTTTATAGGCAATCAGCGCTACGCCCAAGTCTCATGATGATTTAAGGGTTCAATCAAGACAATCAATGCACACTTGGATCAATCACGGTGATGTTAGAGATCGAAGAACTGGCGACAAAAGTAATGTGTCAGGTAATCGATGCAGTTACAACATACAACCTCCTCTTGGGGAGGCCCTGGCTCCATCAGAATCCCATAATCCCTTCAACGTATTATCAATGCTTCAAATAAAACAGAGACGGGGCCCAATACAGGGTAGCGACAGATCCAAAGCCATATACAATAGCTGAATCATTTTTTGCCGATGTAAAATATTACAACCTGTCCGATAGTGGCGAAACCAGCAAAAAGCCTGATGTAATGAAGAGAGGGCAAGGTACAAAACCCCGTGTTGAGAAGCTTGGGCAGAAGAGTAAACCCCAGCCTGTCACTTAGGGAAGACCCTGACATCAGTTGGAAAATCAACCTCAGCCGATCACGAAGAAGTTCTATGTGGTACCACAACAGCTGCGTCAGCCAGGACAGTCCGTATTAAAACTAATTTTGGATCAACACATGAGCGTGCTCAAATCCAGCTTCAATATGCCAATACCCAAGATAGGAAGAACCAAGCCATTCCCGAAAGCTCCAAGCCAATTCATCGTGCTGTCAAGAGATATCACCCAGAAAGATATCAAGTTTCACTCAGGGCCAAGCCAGCCAGTACCATCAGAAGAGAGAGAAGAGGGAAGAGGATTTGCCCAACCCCGACCGATAGAAGAGAAGAGATATAGCAGAGCCAGCCGAAAGATTATGAGGAATATGGGATTCTTCGGTCAAGGTTCAGACACAAAGAAAAGATTGCTAGCTCCATTTGAAGAATATAACCAAGTATACAGAAACGGAGAAGGCCTAGGAACCAAGGCGAGCGTGAACATGGTGACCATCGGCCCGGTGGAAGAAATTCAAGTACAAGATCCCATCGATATTATCCAGCCAAGCGTCGCACCCGTGCAACTAGAACATGGCGGACAACCGACGATTGATGAACTTGAAGAGGTGAATTTGGGCACCCTCGAAGAACCCAAGAATACATATTTGAGCAGAAACGTCCCGGAAGATGAAAGAGAGAGATACATGCAGTTATTGAAGGAGAATAAGGACATCTTTGCCTGGACATATTCAGAAATGTCAGGGCTCAGCCCGACAATCGCCATGCACAAGCTGAGTATCATGAAGGAAAAAAAGCTAGTGAAGCAACCGCAACAACGATTTCATCCTGACATTATACCCACGATTGAAGAAGAAATCAAGAAACTGATTCAGGCCAGGTTCGTTCGAGAGGTGAAATACCCCCGATGGGTTTCGAACATCATGCCAGTCAAGAAGAAGAACGGGCAGACCGGGTTTGTGTTGACTTCCGAAATCTAAATGAAGCTTGCCCTAAAGACGATTTTCCCCTTCCAATTCCAGAGCTGTTGATTGATAGCACAACAGGATATGCGGTGATGTTGCGGTGATGTCCTTCATGGACGGATATTCGGGATACAATGAAATTCGCATGGCTTTAGAAGATGAAGAAGCTACGGCCTTTCGCACAACTCTCGACATCTACTGTTACCGCGTAATGCCCTTCGGGTTGAAGAACGCGGGGGCAACATATCAGCATGCAATGCACGTTATATTCCAAGATATGATGCACAAGCATGTTGAGTGCTATGTAGATGATTTGGTTGTAAGGTCGGCTGATCATGAACAACACAGGGAACATCTGAGACAAGTATTCCAGTGACTGCGCAAGAAGAGTCTCCGTATGAATCCGCTAATGTGTGCGTTTGGGGTCGCGTTCGGCAAATTCTTGGGTTTTGTTGTCAGGCACAGGGGCATAGAGATTGACCTCGCTAAGATTAAGGCTATCAGAGAAATTCCACCACCGAAAAATCTAAAACAGTTGAAGAGTTTTCAGGGCCACGTGGCATATCTGAGAAGATTCATTTCGAACTTGGCTGGTCGTTGTCAGCCGTTCTCCCGCCTCAACAAAAAGGATGTTAAGTTTGAATGGGATGACGCTTGTCAGAAAGCTTTCGATTCACTAAAAGAAATGCTTGAAAATTCTCCAGTCCTTGCCGCCCCAATTAAGGGAAAGCTATTGATTCTATACATCGCAGTGGGTGATAACTCACTGGGGGCACTCCTGGCACAGAAGAACGAAGGAGAGAAGGAGAACGCTCTATTTTACTTGAGCCGCACTCTGGTATAGGCCGAATTCAACTACTCGACAATCGAGAAGATGTCTTGCTCTCATTTTCGCCGTGAAGAAACTTAGGCATTACTGCCTCTCGCACCAAATAACATTGATATCCAAGGCGGACCCGATCAAATTCCTCATGAACCGGCCTATGCTATCTAGGCGTTTAGCTAAGTGGGCCCTTTTCCTCTCTAAATTCGACATCACATACGTCCCGGCCCCAGCCATTAAAGGACAGGCAATCGCAGATTTTCTCATTGCACATCCGGTCCCGAGCAGCAAAGAAATGAAATGTAATCCCCCAGATGATCAGGTTATGATGGTCGGAGAACCACAACTCTGGCAGATGTACTTTGACGGAGCCTCCAGGTCGACAAGGGCAGGAGCAGGGGTTATATTTATCATCCCGCAGGGAGATTTGCTGCCCTACTCGTTTACGATTGTGCCAGCTTGCACTAATAATGAAGCAGAGCATCAAGCCCTTATCATTGAACTACATCTGGCATTAGAGATGCGAATCAAGGCGATACAGATCTATGGTGACTCCATGCTGGTCATCGGACAACTGACGACAGAATATGAGGTTCGTAAACTTGAGTTGTCGCCTTTCTGCCACCAAGCGCAATCACTGTTCGACCAGTTTCGTAATAACAACATTTCACATATACTGAGGTAGGAGAATGTACAGGCCGATGCGTTGGCCAGCCTAGCCGCTGCTCTAGCTAATCCCGGAGGCAGACCACTTCAAGTAACAATTGAAGAAAGAAGGATCCTACCAACAATCGTATTGCGTGGCGGTGAATCAAGCGTGAATCCCATTTGTTGCTTCGAAATCACAGAAGAAAATGACTGGAAAAGGCCATTCGTCGACTACTTGAAATATGGATTTTTACCAGAAGAGCCCAAGATGCGCACGCAGGTCAGGAGACGCACTGGTTCATTCATAATACAGAATGATGTCCCTTACAAGTGCTCGTATGAGGGAGTGTTGTTGCGTTGCTTGGACCAAGATGAAGCGTATGCCACATTGAAGGAAGCTCACGGAGGAGAGTGCGGTGCTCACCAAGGAGGCAAGAACTTACATCACCGTGTCCGACACATGGGGTATTATTGGCCCACGATAACAAAAGATGCGATAGAATATGTCAAGAAGTGTCATCAATGCCAGATCCATGCAGATATAATACACTCGCCAGCGGAAGATTTACATCAATCAGTAATATCTTGGCCTTTCGCTGCCTGGGGCATGGACATGATCGGACCGATTAGTCCGCCATCCTCTCAGGGGCACCAGTACATTCTTATTGCAACAGATTATTTCTCCAAATGGGCTGAAGCAATTGCCCTTGGAAATGTGAAAGCCAGACACGTCGAAAGTTTCATTCGTCACGCCATATTATATCGACATGGTGTTCCCGAAAGAATCACCACAGACAACGGAACACCCTTAAAAAGTGCCACTATCGATAAGCTGTGCACAAAGTTCAAGATCAAGCATTGCTATTCATTGCCTTATTATCCTCCTGCGAATGGGCTGGCTGAGGCATTCAATAAGACTATCATGAAGATTCTGAAAAAGACAATGGCAGAGAATAAGAAAGACTGGGATAGACGATTACCCGAAGCATTATGGGCATACAGGACCACATACTGCACAGCCACTCGAGCTACACCCTACTCATTGGTGTACGGCACAGAAGCTGTGATCCCGATGGAGATACAGGTTGAGTCACTACGGGTCGCACTCCGACACTCCTTGACGACCGAGTACAATGCCAAGATCAGAATGACCGAGCTGGATGATCTAGATGAAAAGATACTCACCGCTCAGTAAAGGCTTGAGATATATTAGAAACAAATCTCAACCTCATACGATAAACGAGTCCACGGTAGATCATTCAAAAGGGGCGACTTGGTACTAATGATGAAACGTCTGGCACAGGCCCAAGGTCCCAAGAGTAAATTCGATCCAAAATGGGATCCGGTGTGTATCATCGATGAAGTATATTCTAATGGAGCCTATCGGGTGATAGATTGCAAAGGACAGGGCGTTAGTTCACTGGTGAACGGTCGATTTTTGAAAAGATATTATATTTGACGTAAGCTTATCGTTGTGATTTGTAAATACCCCATTAGAGGGAAAAAGTAATGAAACAGATACCAAAAGAAATGATACCACACGGTAGTTAAATCAAAGTACTAATCATATGTTTTCGTGCTTCCATAGGTATCAGAAAGTCGTTAAGACTCAAGACATGTCAAGTATGGCACCCTGCCCTTTCCAAGATCGTCAAGAATTAGGATGAGCCCTAAATCAAAACTCGATCACATCCTTTTCACAGGGGCATAGGTTTGAGTCCTAACAGGGGGATGTTCTTTCACCGAATAACTCAATCAGTTGGCATTCAAACTCAAATAAAATGACAAATAGGCTTAAAGACACAATATGAATACAAAATTACAAATAGTATACATATCATTACAATATTCGTTACAACATATTTTTAAAGTTACAAACAAAAACTATCACAGTTCAGCCGTCTAAGTTCTTCATACATTGTTCTAACATATAGATTGTAGAACTTTGGACCCCTTTGTGCCGCCTCTGCTTCAACCAAAACTTGTGCAGGGTCGGGGACATTCTGAAGAAACTACTGTAGTTTTGTGACCTGGGCCTCTATGTCATTGCACTTCGCCTCATGTTGATCAATAGACAACTGCAAGCGAGCTTTCTGACTGGTAAACTTGGAAAAGTTCAGGTGAACAATCAGACGCTCAGGTTGCAGCCGTGCTATTTCACTATCAATCTCCTCTAGACGCTCTGTGGCCCCTTGACACTCAGTACTAGCGTCTTGCCAATTTTGCCTCGCCGCGGCCACGTCTGCCCTATGAAGTTCTAGCTTTGGAAGAAGGGACTGCAACTGGCTTTGCTTCTCCTCAATAGAAGGATCAAGTCTGAGATGCTTTGCACCAATGACACGAGCCATCCCCTCCTTGAACCGAACCACATGATCTACCATCAAAGAGACGTCAATCCTGAGCCATGTGGAGTTATATTCAAGCGCTTGTAGCCCTTCATCTAGAATACACCATTCATCCTCATTCTTCAAAGAATCGGGGATAGTCATCAGAAGACTCTTCAAAAGGTTCGCCTTTATCTTCGATAAACCTCAAAGAGAAGAAGTGAGTGCTTCAGGCAAAACCACAGGGGCAGGGGCACGGATCGAAACTGCTGCTGACGAAACAAACGATAAACATCAGTACAGGGAAATCACCATCAGAAAGAAAACGGTCCAGACAGTAAAAGCAAGTGATATACCAGCAACTTCAGGAATGTCAACAGCAAGAGCACTGGATGAGGCAGTGGGCACGGGTGACACTGGGGGCAGGTTCCGTTACTCCATCGGTCAATGGTTCAGGTAATTCTGGAGAAGATAGCACCACGACCTCGGGAATATTGGCATCAGAGGCTGGCCTAACAATAGGAGGAACTTCGGCGGCAGGCTCGGTTGATGATGGTACAACGGCAGAAGGTGCATTCATGACAGGTTTAGTTGATGACGGCTCAACAGAAGGAGGGGCTCCCACAGCAGGTTCAGGTGCACTTGGTTCGATAGTAGGGGGTGCAATCCTTTCCACTGTGGTAATGACGATCGCTTTGGGAACCATACTCTGACTAGCTTCAGCCTCTGCCACAGGAGGATCAGGAGGAAGGACGGATTCAGCAGGTGCCTCATCATCCAGATCCATAAAGATTACTCCCATGTTCTCCTCAGGGACAGATCTCTCATACATTGGCTTGCTCTTATTACTCTCCCCGGTATGGCGGCCTTCACTTAAGTTGGCCTGTGAGCTCAATTCACCCTCTTCCCTGGCCTCTCCTGCACTATCAGCCGGAGCATCACCGATCTCTTTGGAGAGTCGTTTCCGCGAACATTTGGCTTTGTGCAATTTTCACATATCCTTTATCTTCTTACCCCCACAAACGACAGGAAGACTAGGGGCAGTTTTCACTCGAGGACCAGTGCGCTCAGTCGGTACCCCTCCATCACCATCATCACCATCATCATTGCCATCATCACCACCACCAGCACCGCCCATAGTGTTGTCACACCTCTATCACCACTATCAACGTCCTCGTCACCTTCGCCCGTACCTTCACCACCATCAACAGCATCATCATCACCATCATCATGGCCACCAGCATCGCCCATATCATTATTATCATCATCATTGCCCTCTTCATCAACATCACCTTCATTTCCCCCTCTCAGAGCATCACCTTCTTCAGGCAACTCATCTATGGGCCCAAGGGGTGGGAATTCTGGCTCCTCCAATGTTATATTTCTCTCTCCATGAGCGACCCAACCTTCCAGAGCATGTTCAGGTTTTTAGTGGTCGATCACTACATTCAGGGAGGTCTTGAGTCTCTCCGTGCCCGGCACTGCAGGCTGATGAAGATTTTTTGATACATAATCAAGCCCGTCAGCAAGGGTGGGGGTAACAACAGGAGACATGATAAAGACGGGCTCAGTGACAAGCATTTTGTTTCGAACCAGCACATACTGGTGAGCCCACCACCTCATCTATCCAAAAGAAGCCCCGGCGAAGCACTGTGTCCCCGGGATGACAAAAGAACAACCGGTCTCCGTCAACATAGGTTGTCGCCACATCCACTTCCAATGGATGGGCCCAACATTGTACGCTCGTTGCTCACGCGTCACTGGCTCCAATGTCTCGGGCACCCCTTGATCATACCCGAACTGGCGGGCCAAGCGATTAGGATAGTAGGGTTCCCTCCAGAATTTCAACCCTTCTCGAAGCGGCAACGACGACGGGCGAATTGCTGTCAAGAAGGAATGCTCGTAGTAATCAATGCTATCATCATCTGTGCACAAGATCGATTCTCTGCTTCGGGTGCCAGAGAAATGGTAGAAATATACATCGTCAAACCGTGCTATGCCCTCTTCAATAGTGGTCAAATTATGACCAATCATCTTCTTCTTCTAGAAGAAATGCAACGGAAGCTTCCCTTCTTTAATATAATCTCCACGCCGTGTGCCATAGACCCAGGGGAAGTATACTCCGAGCCAGCCAGAGAAGAAGTGCCACCCACAGTAGGACGAATTCATCCCGTACGCGGCACGCTCCTTATTACTGATGATGTAGCCAAATGCTCGATAGATAGAGCATAGGACCACTGGAGCTAGCGCATACCGATGACCGTTCGCCAGAGCTCCTGCGACGGTAAAACATGATACTCTTATGTTGTCTGCTTGCTTGGAGCTCGGCAGCGCTACGCAGCTGAGCAAGTATGTTAAGAAGCCGGCCAGCTCACAGGTGGGGGAGAGCTTATTGGGATGAGGGAAGTTCTCTTTCATTCATTTCTCCAAGAGTGCCTTGTCCCCACGGCCTTCATCATAAGCCGCGAAGTCCAAGCTGAAAAGAAAAGAAACAAGGTGTTAACAAAACAAAGAGAGGTGTAATTAAGTAGTGATGTAGAACTCATAACGAAACACTTACTTCAGACCATGGCTGAAGTAAACCAGCCAATCCTCGAATGGAAGTTTGTCCTTGAAACCCCATAACTGAGGAAGCACTGCGAACAACTCATAACAAGCCTCAGAAAAGAAGCCTTCGTTGACGCCTTTCTTCTTCCACGATAACTCATCATCGCTCGGGACCCATTCGTCATAGATCCTCCCACGGATCGGGAGACCTGCGATCCGGTTAAGGTCCCAGAGGAGATGCTCATCTCACCACATGGCATGTGGAAAGAGTTGGTGATGGAACACCAATGATTGAGGAAGCCCTTGTAAACCCAGGGTTCTCGATAGAAATAGCTGGACGTCACCTCAATGGCCTTATATAAACCAACCGCCCGTAGAGTGGCCCTGTGCTGTTTTAAGATACGATTCGCCCATGCTTCGTAACCGGTGTGGAGAATCAGATGGCCGCGGGTTCGGAACGCTCCGGTCAGCCAAACTTCAGTATCCCCTAAATGATGAAACCGCTGGCGAAGGGTCTCAAAATAATGCTTAGGGAAAGGCTGATGAGGGCTGTAGTTCGGCTCCAGGAAAATCATGTCCTTCATACCAAGGACGGACTGACACTTCCCATTCTTGAATAAAGAACAGCTGAGAAATGGTGCCGGGCCGGATGTCCAAGTACCAACGCTGTAGAAGGAATTGCTCTGGCAGATGTTAGACGGTTCGATGCTTGGAAGGGAGCGCTGCCGTTGGTAGCTCTTCGAATAACGAATGTATTCTCGGGTATAAGGGTTCCTTATGATGAGCGGCGTGGTGACGAGCTTGACAGTGGACCAGGCCACCTTCATCTTATCGGACTTGGACTTGGCCTGGTTCTCCAAGTACACCTGTTTGGCACCCTTGTCAGCTCGCTTTGGACGGCCACGCTTAGCAGTCTGCACGGGGCTCACTTCACCGTCTTCAGATCCCATGGTCCCATCTGACCGGAAGCCATGCAAGGGAGCGTACCAAGCATCCCATTGTTCTTGTGTGCCCCTATCCAGAGGAGGCGGCACAACTTGGTCACAAAGGATCCTTTGTTGCATATCCTTGGAGAGCGTTAGGATACGCTCGTAGAAGTTGAATGTCTCTGAAGGGAGGAACCACTGTGGATTTTGGTTGGACGGCCTGGTAGCCTTCTTTGGGGTCGCGCGCTTACGCGTTGACGGAGTTAGTGGTGGGCTTGAAGGGCCAGCTTGTGATGGATCACTAGCCATTTTACTCTACAGGAAGCACACAGAAAGATCAGATCCAGCTCAAAAGAAGAAATCCACATGAAGGTATGCCCAAAACTTCACAAAGTGAGTCATTAAGATCACATCTTCGGCTTAGCACGATCTGGAAACCCCCTAAGTATGCAAGCCCCTACGCCCCTTCGAAACAACTAGCACATGTACACTAATATAAGATGGAGGGGTAGGAACTTACACCCTTAGAATAAGCCTGAATAAGCCGATCATTTAAAAATTTAAACACCACAAAGCCTTGGGACCTGGGTGTGTGAGGTCCCACGCACCCCAAAAATGCCCAAGATTCACTGCCTTAAAATCTGGGTGCGTGAGGCTCCACGTACCCCAAAAAACCCACACTTTCACTTTAAGTCCAGAAACTGGGTGCGTGAGGTCCCACGCACCCTTAAAATGCATTTTGATGAAGTCCTTTATTCGGGTGCGTGTGGCCCCACGCACCCTTAAAAAAGCATAAACCCAATTGTTGGGTGCGTGGGAGGCAAAACCCTCCTAAAAAGGAGACGAAGGGTGCGTGATGCCCCATGCACCCTTAAAATACATTCAAAACCCATTTTATGGGTGCGTGGAGGGAAAAACCCTTCGGGAAATCTGACGAAGGGTGCGTGGGGGTCTACGCACCCTGAAAAATCTCTAAGTTCAAATTTTTGGGTGTGTGAGGTCCCACGCACCCCTAAAACACCAAAAAATCACAAGTCCCATTTGAGGGTGTGTGTCAGCCCACGCACCCTTAAAATCATGGTACCTCGAATTGTTGGGTGCGTGTGTAATAAAAGGGTGTGTTGGAGACAATTGTTGGGTGCGTTGGCGAATAAACGGGTGCGTGGGATGGGTTTGGAAAATTCAAAAAGAAATGAGAAATGACGAGAAAATGACTATCTCCTCTATATATAGCAGGGACCCAACGGTCTGATACGTCACACTGAACAGTCATATATCCATCGCAACGCATCGGAGGGGCATCTGTTGGGGTCTCAAAATGTAGGGGCCCTCAAAACAAGCACAATAGCCGCACAACTCCGAAAGAATCCCACAAAAATGCCTTTCGGTGCATGCAAAACGAAGATTTATAAAAAAATTCCCTTAGCCAATTCTAGCTGAAATCTCCAGCGGGCCCCGCGAATCACCATGATCAGAACCGTCCGGAATCAAACCTAGAACTTCGTTATCATCTATGATGAACAATGCATGTGATCGCACGATCCAACGGGCCCTATAAACTCATCAGAATTCAAAACCCAATTTTAAACGTTCAAAAGTCCGTCCAGCACCTATAAATTCGGGTACCCACGCACCTGAAAATGGGCAAAAACAGGAATTGATTTAGAGGTTGCATGGAGTCCAACGCACCTCAAAAATGGGTCCACGCACCCTTAAATTCAACAGATTTCAGGATTTTCATTTAAAAGTATTTTGATGCCCCACGCACCCCAAAAATAGACCCACACACCCTGAAATTCCACACATTCCAGGACTTGGATTAAAGGTGTTTCGGAGTCCCACGCACCCGAAAAATAAGGTCCCACGCACCAAAAAAATCAGATATTTTCATAACCTATTTCTGGGTAAGTCGGACCTCCGCAAGTCAATTTTAAGGTGCGTTGAGGGTATTTTAAAGGTGCGTGGCACGTGGCAACCCCTAATTGGCGGAGTTTCGGTATCTTTGGCTATAAATACCCCGTCCAACGAGTCATTTTTATGTTTTCAGAGAGAGAGAGAGAGCTGCCATCCTCTGGGTATTCAAAATCCCCGCCGAAAACCTTCGCCGGAATACTTTTTCGATCACCAGAAACCTTGCCCGGTCGTTGGAATACCTTTCCGATCTCCGATATTCTCCACCGCAGGTCTGAATCCTAAAAATTACAAAGTGTGTCCACGCACCCATAAAATGGTCCCACGCAACCGAAAAATGGCCCATGCGTCCATAAATTTGGTCACACGCATCCATAAATTTGATGTAATTTAGATCTGTATATTGGTGTTCCACGCACTCGAAAAATGACCCACGCGTCCATAAATTCGACGAAATTCAGATTTGCATATTCTGTCTTACGCACCCGAAAAATGCCCCACGCATTCATAAATTCATAATAAAATCTGGTACTTTAATTTAAAGGTGTGTTGGAGCCCACGCACCCATAAATTAAGTCCCACGCATCCAAAAAATCAGCCAATTACAAAACATGTTTACAGGTGCACCGGACTCAATTTTAAGTGTTTTCGAGTTCCATTTCGGCCTATTTTGGGTATTTCGAGCGTTCTGGACGCAATGGAATGGTTAAATGGACATTTTGGGATCTCTAAACGAGCAGAACTGCGCATCTTCGAGGTTCGACTTGATTCGACGTGTTGAATGAAACGACTTCTCGAAAAGAAGTTGCCAGCATCCGGAACTATGCAAATATATCATCATTTCTATCCACTGTAAAGATGTGATCCAATTTGGGTCGAAAGCTAGACAAACGGGACTATGGTTATCATGATAAACCATGTCAAAGAGTTTCAATTTGCTGCAAAGCAATTGTTATGAACTGCCACAGCATAATAGTCGATGCCCTACCCATTCGAACGACATCCGTCGGTCGGCCTACTCAGGTACACACAACTGCAGATTGGAATTCCCGAGGTCACCTGTCCATACATGACAGGCGCGGGCCCAGAGTCGTCCTCCTCAGTCATAAATCCCTAATAGTCTCAACCCGGATCTCCGGTCAAAACATGGGACATAGACATCTGACTAATGCAAAGATGGTTCAGTCCATAACAAAACAAATACAGGTCTCTACGACCACAAACTCTAAGACTATAGTCTCTGCTGACTAGTCTTTTTGCCTTTTAATCAAGGGTCATCGATCATTCGATGTAATTAAGGGCTAGTGCAAGATCACGGCCTGGAATGTGCAAGATCTCAGGATCTCTGGAATAAAAAATTCGACTTGCGATATCTCTTCTTGTTTACTTTTGTGAATGCTTGTGATTGTCTATGAATGTTTCCATTACTCAGAACCCCAGAGCAACAATATACCATATACATTTAGAAAATGTTAGTAGTCCATTTTCTAGTTCTAACAGATGTATTAAACCTTCCTCGATCAATTGTTCCATGATCGGAACTAGATCGGCCATATCGAATGTGTATGGGCCATTCACCCTTTCTCTTTCGGCTATTGATATGCGTTTGGGTGCATAGGGCCTTTTACCCTTGTCTTGAATAATCATTGCTTTTGCTTTCGGCTTGTGATCGACAACGGGACGTTTTTGGTCTTTCTGGTCCCTGCTCTTGTCAACTTGATGGGTCTCTACTACTCTTCCCACCTCTCTTCTGTCTCTCGAGTCTGAAGTTTACCCGGGATGTTACCTCCTCTACCAGATGCGCTTTCGTTGCCAGCTTGCGAAAGAAGTTGAAGGTATTACCTGAAAATTCGTACGAGATCATCTAGGTCTAAAGCCCTTAGACACATCTTCATTTGCTTGACTTTTCGAAGTCTGGGCATCTGAAATTGGCCGGGAACGGTACCTCTTCTACTTCAGGTGGGTACGGGACCCGATATTTATAACTGCCTCTCCTCTCTTCTCTCTTCTTGCTACATTATGTAGGCTATCGTCTGGGAAACTCTTCTCGTGATACATGAGATGCGGAAAGTGGCGCACGTTCTATTGGTGCGACCCTGAGTTGGACGGGCGGTTCAGGCTCAGCCGGACCTTCCGCTGGCCCTTAGGACTCCTCTGCCGACTGACGGGTGGGCGGCGCCATACTTTTGGTGGCGTTCTGCGCTATTAGAGTGGTTAAGGCCTCTTGAATAGCCCTCATTTGATCGTTTGTCTCGCGATTAGCCTCGACCAATCTATCGATCTGATCTTGGAATGGAGGTAATTCTTCTGCCTCATAAGGTCCTTTTCTTCTTCTTCGGCCACTTGGACCATCACCACTTGGTCCAACGGGATTTTTCGGACCAGCCTCTGTCTTGGTTCAAAGACTATCCTGGTCTTGGGTTTCTTTACATACGCGGGCCTAGTAGGTTTCTGCCAGGTGTGAGTGGTTTTGGACAACGACGGGAAATGCTCGACTGTTATCGTAGGCACTACGAGCTTGGATGGTATGACCTTGGCTATTAGTAGGGATCTTCTGCCCCTGTTTCGGTTGTCACTGTTTTCTTATGACGAGGCGAGGTCTTGCAACGCTCGCCTTCCTGTGTGCAGTTATGATGACCGCTTTCTTCTGTTCTTTCTTCTGCCTTCGGGTCTCAACCAACTGCCATTCTGAGCTTGGGCTGACTGTTGCAGCTGTGGTGAAACGGGGGAAGCTAAAGCTTCTGGTGCAAGGAAGGTGCACGAACTGGTCATCGAGTATGCCATTTCTTCTGTCTGTTCTAGTATCTTGCTAATTCTGTGGTGTCAGAAAATCATTAGAATAGTTCATAAATGCGGCCGGGAGCGTGAACCCATCGATCGCGGTGCATAAACTAATAGAAATAAGCAAGAAGGAGATAAATACGTGTAGTTGTGGGAGTTCATGGGTTTAAAAACCTTTAATTTACCATCTATTGCCTTAAAGATGAAGGGAAGAACGTTCCCGTTGAGAGTCGCCAGTTTAGCGCCCGAGGGCGCCGAAACATTATGCCTCGTGATAGTTCTCTTACGCATACATTCGCGTTTACAAATGATTAATCTTAGAGTGTTTCCATACTCAGAACTAACCAGAGATTCTGGGTTCGGATCCCCAGCAGAGTCGCCAATTTGTTAGAACTAGAAAATGAATTACAAGGACATTTTTTAAATATGTATTGTTGCTCTGGGGTTCTGAGTAATAGAAACATTCATAGACAGTCACAAGCATTCACAAAAAGTACACGAGAAGAGATATCGCAAGGTGAATTTTATTCCAGAGATCTTGTACATTCCAGGCTATGATCTGGCATGAGCCCTTAATTACATCGAATGATCGATGACCCTTGATTAAAAGGCAAAAGACTAGTCAGTAGGGACTACGATCTTAGAGCTTGTGATCGTGGAGACCTGTATTTGTTTTGCTATGGATTGAACCATCTTTGTATTAGTCAGATGTCTATGTCCCATGTTTTGACCGGAGATCCGGGCTAAGACTATCAGGGTTTATGACTGAGAAGGACGACTCTGGGCTCGCGCCTGTCATGTATGGACAGGTGACCTCGGGAAGTCCAATCTACAGCTGTATATACCTGAGTAGCCGACTGACGGATGCCATTTGAATGGGTAGGGCATCGACTGTTGTATTGTGGCATTTCATAGCAATTGCTTTATAGCGAATTGAAACTCTTTGATATAGTTTATTGTGATAACCATAATTTCATTTGTCTAGCTTTCAACCCCTAATCAGGTCATATCTCACAGTAAATATACATGATGATACATTTGCATAGTTCTGGATGCTGGCGACTTCTTTTCGAGAAGTCATTTCATTCGTGTTGAATCGGGTCAAACCTCGAAGGTACATAATTATGTTCATTTAAAGACCCCGAAACATTTTTTTGACCATTCCATTGCGTCCAGGAAAGCTCGAAATACCCAAAATAGGCTCAAACGGATCTTGAAAACACTTAAAATTGAGTCCGGCACACCCGTGGACATTTTTTGTAATTTGCTGATTTTTTGGTGCATAGGACCTAATTTTTGGGTGTGTGGGACTTTAACGCACCCTTAAATTAGTTGTCTGATTTTGTTGAATTTATGGATGAGTGGGACAATTTTCGGGTGCGTGGGAGTCCAATGTACCCTAAAAATACTTATCCGAATTATGTTGAATTTTCAGATGCATCGGACTATTTTCAGGTGCGTTGGACTCCAATGCACCCTGAAAATACCTATCTGAATTATGTTGAATTTATGGATGCGTAGGAAAATTTTCTTGTGCGTCGGACTATTTTCGGGTGCGTGCCCACACTTATGATTTTTTATAATCCGGACCTGCGGTGGTATTGGTCGGAGTGATCTTCTAGTGGAAGATACCGGTGATCGAAAAGGGATTCCGGTGATCGGGAAAGTTTTTCGGCGGTCAGAAAAGGATTCCGGCGAGGGTTTCCGACGACAAATCCAAATACCTAGGGGATAATAGCTCTCTCTCTCTCTCTCTCTCCTAATCTGTACAAATGAATAGTGGAAGGGGGTATTTATGCCCGAAAATATCAGGACAATGACCAATGAGGGGCTGCCACGTATTACGCACCCCAAAAAGCCTACGACGCACCCCAGAAAAAGGCTCGTAGGAGCTCCGACGCACTCCAAAATGATGTTCTGAAATGTGTTGATTTTCTGGGTGTGTCGAGATATTTTTTGGGTGCATGGGAGTCCAATGCATAAAAAAATGCTCTTCTGATTCTTGGTGAGTTTATGGGTGCGTCGAGCTATTTTATGGGCGCGTCAGATCATTTTTCAGGATGCGTCAAGGTCCAATACACCCCGAAATCGAAGTTCTGGATTTACTGAATTTATGGACGTGTCGAAGGTAATTTTCGGATGCGTCAAGCTATTTTTCGGATGCGTTAGAGGTGAAATACATCCTGAAATGCTTCTTGAATTTTCATGAATTTAAGGGTGCGTCAAGCGGAATAAATGGGTGCACTTGACGTACTCGTGGTTTGTAAAAAAATGGGTTTTGCGAAATGAAGGGTTCGCGGGGCCAGCTTTTTGGCCAATCAGTCATGCACTGCTTATTATAATTCATAATGAAGGTGTCTGCTTGATTCTTGATGGTTTTGATCACGGTGATTCACGGGCCCATCGGAGAAAAAATGGCTAAGTAAAGGATCTTTTGTAAATCTTACTATTTGAGTGCGTTGGATGGTATTTTGTGGGATTTCCTCGAAGTACGTGCCCAGTTACTTTATTTTAGAGGATATTGACTTTTGGGACCCCAACACATTGTGAATACCTTGATTGCTGAAATACATGTAATTATATAATTTATTGACCCAACTGGGAAGGACATGATGAGGATGATCACCATCTTCCTTAAACGATAAATACCTTGAATCCACAAGAGTTCTTGAATCTATGAGAGACTGATAAAATTAGAATTTTAATTGATGAATAATAAGTAATAATAATAAAAACAAGTTTAACATGCTTATATATCCTTAAATAAACCGTAAAACACAATTAAGAGAGTCCTGAACTGTGGACCCTCGCCGTTCCACGCTCCCGACGACGTTCTCCCTTTCCTTTCAGAAAAAGAAGAAGAGGATGCGTGAGTGCGAATCGCCAGTTTGTGCCACTGGCTTGCCTCGTTCTCGAGGGCTTTGTTTGGTTGTCGTGTTAAGCTGGATGTGTTTAGATGAGTTTATATAAGACCAGAGTCGCCACTAGCTAGTTACTTTGAATCTACAGTCGGCTAGACCCCGTAGAAATGTTAGAGAAGGGGATCCGAAGATTCCTTTCTCTAAAATGACTCCTTTTGATCTGCGGTCAGAGATTCAAGGTAAGGGATCACGGTTACAGGGTGGGAAGAGGTTAAGCACCCCACACACTGCCCGTACCGAAGTACGGTCTCGACTTCACAGAATCGAACTAATACTTGAAAGTCTGTTTTAAGCCTCGTATATTCTTATAGATGACATGATGCATGAATGCAGGTTTGAACAGTAAGAGTTTCTGATGAGCAGGTTTCCATTAACAGGCAAGCCCAGAGCATATGCTCGAACTGACAGGTGCTTTATGCAAGATGCATGCTGTGTGTTTGAATAATCAAAGTGCTTGTAGTAGCTGATGTATGAATGCAGGTCTGAACAGTAAGAGTTTCTGATGGGCAGGTTTCCATTAACAGGCAAGCCTAGAGCATACGCTCGAACTGACAGGTGCTTTATGCGAGATGTATGCTGTGTGTTTGAATAATCAAAGTGTTTGTAGTGAAGCAGGGGGGTTGGAAGAAAAGTAAATGTTGCACTTATGCTAGATGCAAATGAGATGATGCTGGAAAAGGAGTAGCTAGATGGACGGAGGTGTCGCAAGGATTGGCTTCGAGTGGCTGGATCAAGACTTGTATGGCTTGGGAGACTTGGACCAGTGGTCAAGCTGGGCTGGACCAGGGCTAGGCTCTCCTCACTCGGGCTGTCCTTGGTGGAAAAGTAGGGCTAAAAGGGTAGAGAAGGACTCGGAACAGACAGGCTCTCTCTGGGCTGGATGGATTTTTGAAATGAGAAGGGGATGGGGGTATTTATAGCAGCGGGCAGTGGCAGAACCTGTAAATAATTTTGGGCGGCCCCCTGCTCCTCGGGTTCCAGCGCGTGGTACGGCCATGTCTCAGGGCTGCTGCTTTGGACTCAGTGAGTTGACTCGGTGGGTTGACTCAGTGGGTTGACTCGGTGATTTGACTCAGTGGGTTGACTCGGCAATTTGACTCGGTGATTTAACTCGACGGGTTGACTCAGCGGGTTGACTTGGTGATTTGACTCGACGGGTTGACTCAGCGGGTTGACTCGGTAATTTGACTCGCGGGTTGACTCAGTGAGTTTGACTTTTTAGGATTTTTTGACTGGTTTTTCTTATGGGGGGTTTTTCAGGCTGATGTTTAGGGGCTGGTTAACTGGGTTCAGGCTTGAGTTAGGCTATGGATTGGGGCTTACAAGGGTGAGTTTGGCTGAGTTTGAACATGGGATTTGGGGGTATGGTCCTCCATTCATCCAAGCTATCTCTACCAATAGTGTAGCTGAAGGTGGGGTGTCTACATGAACAAATAAGGAAAGAAAATTAACTAAAAAAATGCACAAATTCTATCGTCCGTCGATTAGTCGACCCGATCGGTCGATCGATTAGTTGATTGGTCAAAATGGCAAAAAATGTCCAGAAACCAATTTAGAATTTCGAGCATAGTTTCGATCGATCGACTGGATTTGTTAAACGGTCAAGATGGGTCGATGGATGGATCGATCGGTCGAACTATGCTGAGTTTTGTCAATTTCTTTTGGGCTCCTTCCTTCTATCTATCTGAGCCATGAATGCATTTGCGACCCGTTTTACGTTAGTCCCCTCCACTTGAAAAAAACTCTTCATGGAGTTATTTTCTAGTTTTGGTTCATAATACTCATATAGGTCTGCTACATTAAACGTGTGTGAGATTTCCATCTCATTAGGAGAGATCGTCATAAGCGTTGTCATTGATCTTACAGAGTATAGGTACCGGGCTAATCTTCTTATTCTTCAATTTGTTGTATGTCCTAGTCAGAAATCTCTCCTTATATAGATGGCATTGTCGCCCACATTAAACACCTTCTCTTGACATCTAATCCACATGTCCTTAAAGTCGTCGTCATCGGCATATAGGTCTTTGAGATATTCGAACCTAACAATCTCATTGCTCATGGTGACAACTTCCCAACTTTATGCTTCAAGAAGAATGTAAATTCCTACAAGAAAGAAATCCACCTAGCATGTACATGGTTAACATTAGCTTGGTTGTTAATAAACTTGAGAGCCTAGTGGTCCATATAAAGTATAAATTTTCGTTGAATGAAATAATGCCTCCAATGCTGCAATGCTTGAACCACTGCGTATAATTTTAGCTCATATGTCGACCATTTCTTACGAGCATCACTAAGTTTCTCACTGTAAAAGGCTACCAGCCTGCCCTCTTGAGATAAAAACTCTCCCAATACCAACCTGTGAAGCATCACACTCAACTTTAAACAATTTATCCAAAGTTGGAAAGTACGAGAACTGAGGTAGTGGACAACTTCTACTTAATTTTAGCAAAACTTTTGTCGACCTCGTTAGTCCATTAAAACTGTCCATTTTTCATGTAGTCGATGATTAGTGCCACAATGGTACTGAAGTTCCTCACGAATCGATGATAGAATGTCTCTAACTCGTGAAAGCTCCACACTTCATGAATGGTGTCGGAACTCAGTCATTCTCTGATGGTTCTTACATTCTCTCCATTCATACGGATGCCCATGGATGTCACTATGAAGCCAAAAAATAAAAGGCTCTCGATCAGGAAGCTATACTTCTTCAGATTTAGATACAGCTCGTTATCGGTGAGCACTTGGAGCACTTGTGTGAGATGTCACAGTATGGTCTGCCTCGCTTTGACTATATATCAAGATGTCATCGAAGGAAACAACCACGAATCTCCTAATGAATGGTTTCATAACCTAGTTCATCAACCTCAGTAAATGTACGAGACGCATTCCAGAGTCTGAAGGGCATGACCAACCATTCATACAGACCCTCATTGGTCTTAAATATTGTCTTCCACTCATCACCCGGTCGGATACGGATTTGATGGTAGCTGCTCCTCAAATCTGGTTTGGAAAACAGTTTTGCCTCCTCTAGTATGTCCAACATATCATCCAGTCGTGGTATAAAAAATTTGTACTTCACGATTATTTTGTTTATTACTCGATTATTGATACACATGCGCCAACTTCCATCCTTCTTAGGTGTTAATAGAGCTGATATGACACATGTGCTCATTCTTTCTTGCACTAGACCCTTACGGATCAATTCCTTCACTTGTCCTTACAAAATATCACACTCTTTCGGACTCATCCGACAATGGGGGCGATTGGGTAAGCTAGCCCCTGGGACAAGATTAATGTAGGTGTTGTATATCCCACATGATAGATAACCCATCAGGAAGTTCTTCAGGCCATATTCCCTTAAATTCACGTAGCAATGGTTTCAGTTTCTCAGAAATATTAGAGGGCTGTACCTCTTCACCCTTCACCACCAATGCATAGATTTCTCCCGTCTCCTTGGACTCTTCCACAAAGTCCCATATGGCTAGGAGAGAATGCCCCTCCACTTTAGAATCTTCGGGTTTCTCATCCAGGCCCATAGGGGCGAGTATAGTTTTTCGGCCATCCTTGGTGAAGATGTATACATTATCTCATCCTCTGTGAGTGGTATCATGATCTTATTATTATGACTGACCGAAGTAACATATGATAAGCCTCCATGTAGACTACGTCATATACTACTTGGTCCTTATAATTTCTACCCATTGAAAAGGAGACAATGTGTTGTTCAATTACCTTCATCTCAGTGACCTTCTTAATTCAGTCGATTGTATATAGGGAGGGATGCTTTCCATTTTCAGCTGCAACTTCTCCACCATGACCTTGGAGACGATATCTCGCTGCTTTCTCCATCTATGATCATGTTACAGACTTTTCAGTTCACTATACACCTTGTTTGAAAGATGTTATGTCGCTATGGGTGTACATCATTCTTTGATGTATACAATATCCTTCTCACTACTTAACATTCACTGTGATCTTAAGGAACCCAATATGCTTTGTCCACTCCATCATTCATTGTGTATTCTACTTCATTAGTCTCTTGGTCTTCCTTTGTATTTTCAACGCTTCCATCATTAGTGGTTAGGTTAGCCACTTGCCGCTGAGGACACGCATTTGAGAGGGACCCAATTGGCCACATCGGTAACAATGGTTTGGCCTTGGCTGACCATAGGGGTTCAGGATATCCTGCTTGGACCAGCTGCAGTGGTCGTTGCTCTTTGGGGTCTCGCTTGTTCGTTTTTCGAATTACAATTCAGTGGGTGTAGGAGGTCGAGGACGCCCCCTACAGGTTCTTTCCACTTGGCCTGTGATGCTCCCTATGAAGGACCTGAAGTGGCTACCCTATTCGAAGGATAGGCCCATGTATTTAAGATGTGTTTCCGTTCGAGTGGCCAGTTTAATCATTCAAGCTACGTCTCCGCTCGAGTGGCTAGTCTAATTACCTCATTCATCGTCCAAACGGGCTGCATCTGAACTTGATTCTGGATAGCAACACAACAATCATCGATGAATGGGCAATTTGCTACTATTCAGTCTCAACTAAATCATTTTGCGCTCCCAAATGATAAAATTTCTCTGCGTAATCTCTCACTGATCAGCTTCCCTGCTGACAATTTTGGTATTGTTGGAACAATACCTGATAATAATCATTGGGGAGGAATCGTGCGTGCATCAGTTTATTCATCCGTTGCCACATACAGATTGGCATCTTCCTCTATCTCGTCCGCATGAGTTAAAGTTACTCCTACCAAGTCTAAGCTTCTCCCTTTAACTTGTAAGCCACAAGTTTAACTTTTTTCTCTTCAAGGATCTCTATATAGTTGAAGAAACACTTGACTTCAACCAGCCAATCGAGGAAATCCTTGATGTGGAGCTGACCATTGAAGCTAGGGAGATCAACCTTCATCCTAAAATCCCAATCCACCCGATCGCCACCTCGTCTTAGGATATTGGAGGATCATATTATCAATATCCTCGTCGCTGGATCCACCATCATCAGGTGTAATTTTGTGATTCGCCGCCTGCATTGCAACACGAACAGCACGATTGCGAATTCCAATGTTCACTGGAGACGGGTCATCGCCATGAACACGGAGTTACCCTAAGGCCTCCATCATGTGATCAAGACTAGCTTGCAACCTTTGCATGACTTGCCGATTCTCCCGTTGCGCCGCTTCGAAAGTAGTCGTTGTTAATGGATAATTCCCTGGAGCACCATGCATGGTATTGTTGCTCGTTCATTCGTTAGAAGTGTTGAGCTCTTAATTGTGCATATTCTAACCCCAATTCATCACTCATTAAGCATGGTTTTCATGATCTAAAGACTAAGCTAATGTATGTTTTGTGATTACAGGAATGAGAGTGGACTTCATCCGATAGGAGACTAAAAAGAGCCATTTTGAAGCCTTTAGATGAAGGTTGAAGAAGGACCAAAGAAAGAAGAAAGAAAGAAGAAACTGAAGAAGAATAGGTACAAGACCGGTCATACGACCGGTCGGCCAAGGGAGCCAGACCGGTCAAGACCGGTCGGCCAACCTTATGAACATGCTAGAAGCAGGACAAACATAGTCCGACCGGTCGTGACCGGTCGGCCAAACCAGTCCGACCGGTCCAGACCGGTCGGCCAGAAGAAAATCCAACTCCAAAGGTTGTTGGACTGATGAGAAGACCAGCCAGATCGGTCGGCCAGTCACCCAGACCGATCCAGCGTGTATACAGGGCCTTCAGACCTGTTGGTCGACCGGTCACGACCGGTCGGACTGGTCTTCTCATCAGTATAGCAACCTCTGGAGTTGGATTTTCTTTTGGCCGACCGGCCACGACCGGTCGAACTATGTTTGTCTTGCTTCGAGCATGTGCATAGGGTTGGCCGACTGGTCTTGACCGGTCTGGCTCCCTAGGCCGATAGGTCGTATGACCGGTCGGCCAATTGATGAGAAGACTAGCCAGACCGATCGCGACTGGTTGGCCAGTCACCCAGACCGGTCGTGCGACTGGTCGGCCATACATAATGTTGCGGACTTTCTATTTTCGGTCTGGATTTCTTTGCACAGTGCGTAAGTTTTATGCAAATTCTCGAATATTCTGAGGTTGCGGAGCCTCCCCACTATAAAAGGACACCTAGGGATCGTTCCTAGGGTATCTTGGAAGAGTTTAAGCAAGGTTGGAGGCGGCGGAAGTGGATTTCGGAGTTCCACAACTCCTTCTAGTTTGTTTTGCTGTTTTATGTTTTTCTTAGTTGTTTCATATTTCCTTAGATCATGAACGGCTAAACCTCTTAGCTAGGGTTAAGAGGTGAAGCTTGTAGTGGATCTAAGATGTTTCAATTCATTTTTAGTTGGTTTTAAGATTGGTTTTAATGATTATGAACAATGGTTTGAAGTTAATACAAGTTCTAAGTAATTTTTCTTAGTCTTATGACGACTCATGGATGTTTGGGAGAATTACTTAAGTTCTTAATGATTGTGTGCTAGTCTAGACCTGTATGATCCGAGGAATTGGAGTACGCTCTAGTACTATGATCTTCATGTGGGAACTTCCTACCAAAGTTCTACTTTTCTGGTTTTCTGAATTATGTATGAGACTGTGCATGTGATTTGAATCAAGTTCAAATCATAATCTAGCCTTGTCTTGTGACAGGACTTGAGGATGGTTATGATTGTGATCCTATCCTATTGGAATTGGGACTGACCTATGCAATTGAGGATGCTCAGCCTAGCTTGCATTGAGTGAATCATACATATGGCTCTTACATATGACAGATTATATGGTTTAATAGCTCTATCATTCGGCTAGATAGATCTTAATATCGATTCTAGTTGAGAAAGTGAGAAACCACAAGCGGATTGAACATCAATGATTGCTACAAGTGGATCCTTGAACCCCTAGTGCCTTTTTATAATTGTTTACCTTCAATTTAGTTCAAAGTTGTTACTTACATCAATCTCATACAAAATCTGGTTGTTAGCTCTCAATAGACACTATTGGATGTGTTTGTGAATTCCTACACAAGTACCGGTGGATCGACCTCGGTCTTACCGAGTTTATTACTACATCGCAACCCTACACTTAGGGACGCGAAGAAGTTTTTGGCGCCATTGCCGGGGACTTTGACGGTTTTTCACAAATTTCTGAAAATAGTATCTACTTAAGATTTTTAGGAATAGCTCTAACTTTGTTTATTTTGTTTGATTTGTTTTCTTTTTCAGGGATTTTTAGGAAGACGAAGAAGATATAAGGATCTCAAGTGTCAAATCAGGTTTTATCCCTCTAACCTCACTCTTCTTCTTCTCCTATTCATTCCTACCATATTCATCTCTTGTAGAGTGGGTGGAGACTCCTTTTGGATCTCTGAAAGGTAGGCCTTGTGCCACCTGGATTCCTATTGGTTGGCCCTGCCGTCTTGGATCACCTTGTGCTCAGTGATTTCTCTTCTCACCTCTACTCCTCTTTCTTCTTTTTCTGTACTTTTCTTAAAAGATTCAAAGAGTGGGTGGGGAGTTCTCTGAACCCCTATTGACTAGGAGAAATCGGTCTCTATCCTTGCTACTGGCTCAGCCATTGCAAGGCACCTTGTGCTTCGGTCTTGGAGAGTAGTAAAGGAAAGTAGGAAGAATTCTTTTTCTTTCCTTTCTCGTTCTTAGGATCTTCCTTATTTTTCTTTTCCTTCTTTTATGTCTAGATTTTTTTAGTTTCAACTTCTTAAATCTCATTATGGCTGAATGGATGTGTGGTGCTAATGCATACCTCTTGGAAGATGAGATGCCGGATCATGAAATCCAATCTGTTCATGATTGGAACCATTATAAGCATGAGTATTTTTCTGAGATTCAATCAACCTCCACTATTCCTCAACGTAGGACGCTGAGTGATTACTATGATACATATGATGAGACACAGCGTAAGACGATTGGGGAGTACTGGAATGAAGTTAAATTGAACAATGGTCAGCCGAGTAAAACACTACGTGATTACTGGGTTGAAAATAACAAGAGTGTTCCACGGAGTTTGACAGGAGGTAGAAATAAGAAAAAGGACCGGGGGAGTAATGACAAACTGGTAAAGACATTGCGTGATCACTTGTATGGTTATGCCTATTGTTGAACCTCCAATTTATACATTGCATTGCCCATTACATGACATGGTTTGCATGATTTTCATGATTTAAAGGCCCATCTAACACATGTTTTGTGATTATAGGAATGAGAGCGGACTTCACTCAATTAGAGACCAAAAAGGGGCCATTTGGAGCCTTTGATGAAGGCCCAAGGTGGACCAAAAGAAAGAAGGAAGCAAAGAAAGAAGAAAATAGAAGAAAGAAAGGAAGAAAACAAGAAGAAAAAGAGACCGACCGGTCTTGAACGGTCGGCCAAGGAAGCCCGACCGGTCTTGACCGGTCGGCCATGCTTGCTGGAGTAATGCCAAAGAGGGCCTGACCGGTCGTGACCGGTCGGCCAGCCCTGTCCGACCGGTCGTGACCGGTCGGCCATGCAAGTTTCAGATTCCAGATTCTAAAACAGCAATGTACTCCCGCACCTGATTTTTCGGACCAGTTTTCTGAAGCCATCTTGATGATATTTGGAAATCCAACACATCCATGTCGAAGAGGAGCTCGACGCCGAACTAACCCAAGTGTTTTCGTGTCGATCGGAGCTACGGATTGACCGTGGTGGCCAAAACAATACGAACTGTCCAGAAAGTTCCAGATTTCGCTGTTCAACTCTGGGCCGGTCCAGAGGACTCATCATTGATGATATGAAGAATCTACTTTGACCATCTTTTAGACCACAACCATATATGAATAACCACAAAAGTTTCAGATCAAAAGGATGTGTGGTTTGATCGTACCGGTTGAAGAAAGATGGACCATCCAGAAAGATCCAACTGCGGAGAGTTTATAAAAGGGCTGAGTGTTCTAATTTTCGGACCATATTCTGGGATTTTTTTGGACAATCTAATCCATCCATCATGTAGAGGAGGAAGTTTTCTACCAATGTTCAAAATTTGAGATCAATCCGACCTCTGTACACTCCGGGGCGTTGAAAGCAAGATGACTGGTTTTGAAGGTACCCAAAGTGCGCGATTTTGAGAGGCGGTCGGTGATGTGATTGGTGGGCCCATTCAGAGGATAATCTTGGAAATCTAAATCATCTATGAGGAAGATCACATTACAAGGAAGCTGCAAATCAAATTTTAGGGCAATCCGACCATTGGTTAAGCCGTACCAAGCGAAACAAATTCTGCTATGTTGCTGTACTATTGCTGCACTATAAAAGGAGGTGCTCTCTTCTATTCCAAATCAACCAAGGACGTGGGAAGCAAGGAGTTCAAGTCCCAGGAGGCTACCTAGCCTCCTCCAGCTAGTTTTTCTTCCTTTTCTTAGTTCTAGTTCTAGTTTTAATATGTTTTTCCTTAGCTAACCTCTTAGCTAGAGCTAGAGGTGAAATTTGTAGTTGGTTCCAATGCTTTAATTCTTTTATTTCAAGTACCCTTTTCTTAATTTTGGATTTTGAAGTTCTAGTTTGAATAAAGTTTGGTTTTTTTTAGAAGTTTTGTGAGAGTTTGTGTGCTCCGGACATGAGTTCCTTGCAATTCTCTAAGATTACCATGATTGGGTTGTTTGAATTAGAATTGTAGTAACCCTTGAGCATGCCATAGTCCATAGGCATGGCTGTTACTCTGAAGGCTACAAGTTCAAGTTCTATGTGCTTCATTAGAACTAGAAATCTAATTTCCAGATTTAAGTGGGATTATTTGTGCTTGAATGTTATATCTTCCAATTAGATGAGAGATAGGACTTTGATTCTAATTGTGTTGTACTTGGATGAATGGATTGGCATTGGACTACTACAAGTGGATCCTTGATGCTCTAGTTCTTCTTATTTTCAGATTTTCCTATTTCATGTGAAAAACTACTCTCTTAAACTTCTTAGATTCTAGTTATTAGAGTACTTGGAATTGTTTACTTCTTTCCCTGTGGATCGACCTCGGTCTTACCGAGATTTATTACTACATCGCAGCCTTACACTTGAGGCGAGCGAACAAGTTTTTTGGCGCCGTTGCCGGGGAAAAGGTTAAACGGTTCTAATTATTCTACTAGCTATAGAGTAGTTATAGTTAGGTAGGATTTTCAGTTTTTATAGAAGTAGATTTTCTGATTTTTTTTTACTAACAATTTTTTGTTTGATTTTGTAGGACATTGTTGCTGACATAGATCTCACTCTATTGGGTAACATCTCCCCATATCCCTTCTTTTTGTTCTTTTTTTTTTTTATATTAGGGTAGTTTTCAATTTCTTAAAATTTCATCATGTATGATTGGACGAATGGTGCATATAAGCATCTTTTGGAAGATGAGATGTCAGACCATGAAATTGAAAGTCTTTATGATTGGAACCATTATAAGCATAAGTATTTTTCTAAGGTTCAATCAACCTCCACTGCCGCCCCACGTAAGACGATGCGTGATTACATTAATGAAAATAATACACATATTGAGACACGATGTAAGACGATGGGGGAATACCGGAACGAAGAAAAATTGGATAATCATCCGGGAAAAACATTACGTGATTACCGGATTGAAAATAACATGAGTGTTCCACCGGTTATGGTAAGAGGTGTGCAACAACAAAAGGAACAGGTGAATAGTAGCCAACCGGTTAAGACAATGCGTGATTACTTGTATGGATATGCCTATCAACCATCATATAACTTTTCATCCTACAATGCGTACGGTCTTAATTGGGAAAACCACCATTCTCCTTGTTCAAGGGAGGAACCAACCATGGATGCCAACAACTATCCTCAAGAGTTTCTTTCTCATGAGCCGCAACCGACACGAACTCTTGAGGATGTGCTGCGAGAGTTTATGAAAACAACTGAGCAATACATACAAAACCTCTCGCCATCTCAAAATATTAAACCCAACATTGGGAACACCGAATCAATCCCCAACAATGAGGAGGATGAGGCTATCCAAGTCCCACCTTCTTCGGATTTAATGGATAGACTTTTAAAGGAGATTGATTTCGATGATCCCAATGTCATCATCAATTATGGTGAGTCCACTATCTCTTTTGGATGCTTTGAACTTAATGATGAAGAGATTTCAATGACGGTTGACGAACCCGAGGAATCCATAAAATTTGAAAGTGGTAGTGGGGTTGCCTACAATGAGGGATTGGTGAATGGTTATGAACCTATGGTTTCTTTTTCCCAAGGGCATAATGATTATGAGTCTCTAGAGGATATGCATGCTAGAGAGACGGCCGAAGTTGATATTTTTGAGTCACTCCACCAACTTGCCATGTTTAATTTTAATGTGGAGAATGAGACTCTCATGAGTGAAAATTCAGATTCTTTGGACGAATGCTTGGCTCACTTTGAAAATTCAAACGACCCCATTATTCAAGAGATTGTTAAAGCCTTGCATACTTCCGACTCGGTGCCTCATACTAGTTATGGAGAACCTAGTTTGGAAGAATTCCACTCCATGGAGGGAGAGTCCCTCACCATCGAAACTGAATTTTTGCACTCACTCAAGCAAGATCATGATCCTTCATCCGACTATCTCGATTTCCTAGAGGATTGCTTGGCCCAATCTTATGATCTTGATGATGAGATGATTAAGGAGTTGGACATTTTGTTAGACACGGTGCCGGTGCCTGAAGAACACCTTTCCACTGATTTACACTCTTTACCATTGTTTGTGGAAGCACCGTACAATTCTGATATTGTGGAGGATACAACTTTAACCAATGAAAACTTGATGAGTGTCTCTCCACCATCATGGGTCCTTCAGCCCATTGAAAATTCTGATTGGGAGGACCCATTTTTAATCAATCATAACCCAAATCAGAATTTGAGGAGATATCTTTTTGCTGCTCTTATCTCCTCCTTTTATGCATGTGGTGCACAATACGATTGGACTTCAATGATAAGAAGCACACATGTTTACTGTCGAGCAGGACTTTGGATGGTCCTCATGAGAAATTTATTGAAATTCATGAAGATCCTGCTCAACTTTGATCATGTAGTTGATCGGACTAATCAAAGGTAGGTAGGTAGGTTAGGATTTATTTTTCTGCAATTAGGATTGAATAAGTCTCATCGAGACAATGGAAGATGCTAGAATTGATCAACTTGCTATCTCAGGTACTATTGTTCTCACTCATATTTTACCATTGCTCTCATGTTCATGCTAATTGCATATCTTTTTACATTGAGGACAATGCAAGATTTGGTTGGGGGGTGAGATGAGATTCCTCACCTAGCATGTTGCAACATTTCGAGCCTCACATGCGCAAATTTTTTAGAAGTTTCTAAAATTTCAAAATTCTTTTAGAAAACCGTATTTCCATGCATTCGAGATGATATGAGTATAAGAAGAGGAGATATGAAGTGTGTGATGTTGTAAGTCTTGAATTCTCCCAACATAATGGTTTTATATGTTAGTTCCCCTATTGTTGTGATTGATAGAAAATTTGAACACCTTCACACCAAGTTCACATTACACGATTTTCATGAGTTGAAAGGTTTATGTGATTTGTGGATTAGCTAGACTTTGATATAAAGGTGTTGAGAAACCAAGCCGGGGTATTTTGTCCATCCTTGTCCATGGGAAAATAATGAAAGATATGGATTTTTAAAAATCCTATCTAATTTTAAAAGAAAAAGGAAAGAAAGGATGAAATCGGGAATGAAGGAAAAATGGTGGAAAATTTCGAAAAGGGCTACCTATTACCAACCGGGGGATGGTCGAACCGTAACCAAAGCCGGAAATGGGACGTAGTGTGAAAGCCGTCGAAAGGACGGTAAGGCAAATTCCTGTCATAGGCTTGTTGTTGCTCTGTGCACCTTAAAATCCTTGGTTTACTTAATCTATGAAGAAGATGATCTCAGAAACTCATGAGATAAACTTTCACTATGCACACTAGGTTGAATTTGTTCGAGTTCTTCTATTTATCAATCAATCAGCGGGAATTTCATGTAGACACTTATTATGTTTTGAGAGTCCAAGATTTCAGCTTCTATCACCTAATTTTTCCAAATTTTATACTTATACACCTTGGAATGGATAGAATCTTGGGTTCTGAGGGAGAGTTGGGTTTGGAGGTTTGAAATTATTTCACGCATGTTTTGCTCGGGACTAGCAAAAAGCTGGTTGAGGGGTGTGTTGAACCTCCAATTTATACATTGCATTGCCCATTACATGACATGGTTTGCATGATTTTCATGATTTAAAGGCCCATCTAACACATGTTTTGTGATTATAGGAATGAGAGCGGACTTCACTCAATTAGAGACCAAAAAGGGGCCATTTGGAGCCTTTGATGAAGGCCCAAGGTGGACCAAAGAAAGAAGGAAGCAAAGAAAGAAGAAAATAGAAGAAAGAAAGGAAGAAAACAAGAAGAAAAAGAGACCGACCGGTCTTGACCGGTCGGCCAAGGAAGCCCGACCGGTCGGCCATGCTTGCTGGAGTAATGCCAAAGAGGGCCTGACCGGTCGTGACCGGTCGGCCAGCCCTGTCCGACCGGTCGTGACCGGTCGGCCATGCAAGTTTCAGATTCCAGATTCTAAAACAGCAATGTACTCCCGCACCTGATTTTTCGGACCAGTTTTCTGAAGCCATCTTGATGATATTTGGAAATCCAACACATCCATGTCGAAGAGGAGCTCGACGCCGAACTAACCCAAGTGGTTTCGTGTCGATCGGAGCTACGGATTGACCGTGGTGGCCAAAACAATACGAACTGTCCAGAAAGTTCCAGATTTCGCTGTTCAACTCTGGGCCGGTCCAGAGGACTCATCATTGATGATATGAAGAATCTACTTTGACCATCTTTTAGACCACAACCATATATGAATAACCACAAAAGTTTCAGATCAAAAGGATGTGTGGTTTGATCGTACCGGTTGAAGAAAGATGGACCATCCAGAAAGATCCAACTGCGGAGAGTTTATAAAAGGGCTGAGTGTTCTAATTTTCGGACCATATTCTGGGATTTTTTTGGACAATCTAATCCATCCATCATGTAGAGGAGGAAGTTTTCTACCAATTTTCAAAATTTGAGATCAATCCGACCTCTGTACACTCCGGGGCGTTGAAAGCAAGATGACTGGTTTTGAAGGTACCCAAAGTGCGCGATTTTGAGAGGCGGTCGGTGATGTGATTGGTGGGCCCATTCAGAGGATAATCTTGGAAATCTAAATCATCTATGAGGAAGATCACATTACAAGGAAGCTGCAAATCAAATTTTAGGGCAATCCGACCATTGGTTAAGCCGTACCAAGCGAAATAAATTCTGCTATGTTGCTGTACTATTGCTGCACTATAAAAGGAGGTGCTCTCTTCTATTCCAAATCAACCAAGGACGTGGGAAGCAAGGAGTTCAAGTCCCAGGAGGCTACCTAGCCTCCTCCAGCTAGTTTTTCTTCCTTTTCTTAGTTCTAGTTCTAGTTTTAATATGTTTTTCCTTAGCTAACCTCTTAGCTAGAGCTAGAGGTGAAATTTGTAGTTGGTTCCAATGCTTTAATTCTTTTATTTCAAGTACCCTTTTCTTAATTTTGGATTTTGAAGTTCTAGTTTGAATAAAGTTTGGTTTTTTTTAGAAGTTTTGTGAGAGTTTGTGTGCTCCGGACATGAGTTCCTTGCAATTCTCTAAGATTACCATGATTGGGTTGTTTGAATTAGAATTGTAGTAACCCTTGAGCATGCCATAGTCCATAGGCATGGCTGTTACTCTGAAGGCTACAAGTTCAAGTTCTATGTGCTTCATTAGAACTAGAAATCTAATTTCCAGATTTAAGTGGGATTATTTGTGCTTGAATGTTATATCTTCCAATTAGATGAGAGATAGGACTTTGATTCTAATTGTGTTGTACTTGGATGAATGGATTGGCATTGGACTACTACAAGTGGATCCTTGATGCTCTAGTTCTTCTTATTTTCAGATTTTCCTATTTCATGTGAAAAACTACTCTCTTAAACTTCTTAGATTCTAGTTATTAGAGTACTTGGAATTGTTTACTTCTTTCCCTGTGGATCGACCTCGGTCTTACCGAGATTTATTACTACATCGCAGCCTTACACTTGAGGCGAGCGAACACCTATCAACCATCTTATCAGTCTTTGTCATATAACACGTATGGTCTTCATCAAGAAAGTCCTCACACCTCTAGTCCAATGGAAGAACCAACCATGGATGTCAACAATTATCCTCAAGAGTTTCTTTCTCATGATCCACAACCGACACGAACTCTTGAGGATACGTTGCGAGAGTTTATGGAAATAACTGAGCAATGCATACAAAACCTCTCGCCATCTCAATATCCTGAACCCGACATTGGGAACACCGAATCAATCCCCAACATAGAGGAGGATGTGGCTATCCAAGCCCAACCCTCTTCCGATTTGATGACTAAACTTTTAGAGGATGTCGATTTCAGTGATCCCAACATTACCATCGATTATGGTGAATCGACTATCTCTTTTAGGTATTCCGATTTGAACAATGAAAAGATTTCAAGCATGGTTGACGAACCCGAGGAATCTACAACTTCTGAAAGAGATAAGTTGATTGCCTACAATGAGGATCTAGAGGATGATTGTGAATCCATGATTTCTTCTTCCAAAGGGCTAAATGCTTATGAGTCACCAGAAAATATTCTTGCTAGAGAGATGGCTGAAGTGGATTTCTTTGAGTCCTTCCACCAACAACACACGTCGGATTCTAATGTGGAAGAACTCCCTTGGGTTGGAAATTCTGTTTCTTTGGATGACAGGGTGGCACAATCTGAAATTTCAAAAGATCAACCAATGCAAGATGATGTGCTTACCACTGAATTTGAAAATTTTTCTTTGGAAGACCGCCCCTCTATAGAGGAAGAATTCCTTGCCCTTCAAACAGAATTTCCTCACTCACTTAGGGAAAACGATGACCCTTCATCCGACTCTCTCGATTTCCTAGAGGAATGCATGACCCACCCCTATGATCTGGATAATGAGATGAGTAAGGAGTCGGATAGTTTGTTAGACATGATTTTGGTGCCTGAAGAACACCATTCCACTGATTTACACTCTTTATCATTATTTGTGGAAGCACCATGCAATTCTGAAATTGTGGAGAGGACAGCCTAAACGGAAAAATACTTAATGAATGTCTCTCCATCATCATGGGTGCTTCAACCCATTGAAAATTCTGATTGGGAGGACATGTTTTTAATAAATTACAACCCAATTCAGAACTTGAGGAGATATGTTTTTGCTGTTCTTATCTCCTCCTTACATGCGTGTGGTGCACACTATGATTGGACCGCAATGAAGAAACGCACCCATGTATACATTTGAGCAGGACTTTGGATGGTCCTCATGAGAAACTTATTGAAATTCATGAAGATCCTGCTCAAATTTGATCATGTAGTTGATCGGACTAACCAAAGGTAGGTAGGTAGGTTAGGATTTCTTCTCTACATTTAGGATTGAATAAGTTTATTGAGACAATAGAAGATGCTAGAATTGATCTACTTGCTACCTCAGGTACTCTCGTTTTCACTCTCCCTTGTTTTATGTCATTGCTCTCATGTCATGCATATTGCACATCTTTTACATTGAGGACAATGCAAGATTTGGTTGGGGGGTGTAGGATCACTTGGATGAATCCAGCGTTTTGTAACATTTCGAGCAATTATGTAGAAATTTTTTGATTTTTCTAAAATTCATAACTCTTTTGGAAAATTTTGGTTTTATGCACTCAAGATGATATGAGCATAAGAGGAGAAGATATGAAATGTAAGAGGTTGTAAATCTTGATCTTCTCTTGGCATAATGGTTTTATATGAGAATTCCCCTATTTTTATGATTGATAAAAAATTTGAACACTTTACACCTAGTTCACATTACACGATTTTCATGGGTTAAAGGGATTATGTGATTTGTGGTCAGCTAGACTTTGATTTAAGGTGCTGAGAAACCAGGCCGGGGTACTTTGTCCATCCTTGTGCATGGGAAAATAACGAAAGATATGGATTTCTAAAGATCCTATCTAATTTAAAAGAAAAATGAAAAGGAATGATGAAATTGGGAAAGATGGAAAAATGGTGGAAAATTCCAATTAGGGCTACCTACTACCAATCGGGGGATGGTCTACCTGTAACCAAAGCCGGAAATGGGACGTAGTGTGAAAGTCGTCGGAAGGACAGTAAGGCAAATTCTCGTCATTGGCTTGTTGTTGCTCTATATACCTTGAGATCCATAGTCTAGTTGATTTATGAAGAAGATAATCCTGGAAACTCATGAAAAGAATTTTCACTATGCACACTAGATTGAATTTGTTCAAGTTCTTCTATCTGTCAACTAATCAGCGGGAATTTCATATGGGTGCTTATCATGTTTTGAGAGTTTACAGTTTCAACCTCTATCACCTAATTTCTCTAACTCTTACACTTATGTATCTTGGGATGTATAGAAGAATGGTTTCTAAAGGAGAGTTGGGTTTTGAAGAATGGAATTGGTTTCACGGATGTTTTGCTCGGGACTAGCAAAATGCTGGTTGGGGGGTGTGTTGAGCTCTTAATTGTGCATATTCTAACCCCAATTCATTACTCATTAGGCATGGTTTTCATGATCTAAAGACTAACCTAATGTATGTTTTGTGATTACAGGAATGAGAGTGGACTTCATCCGATAGGAGACTAAAAAGAGCCATTTTGAAGCCTTTGGATGAAGGTTGAAGAAGGACCAAAGAAAGAAGAAATCAAGAAGAAGAAAGAAAGAAGAAACTGAAGAAGAATAGGGCTAAGACTGGTCGTATGACCGGTCGGCCAAGGGAGCCAGACCGGTGTGAATTTGCAAGGTTAGGGTCGATGGTGGCACGAGAAGCGGTGGAGCTATGATTGAAGATAAGATGACGTTGTGAGGATGGTGTTGATTAGTCGTTTGAAGCCTCGATGGAGATTGTCGGGGCAGTCTTCAAACTATGCACGGATTGGGTGCTTAGACCAGTCGGGCTACTGGTCTAGCGGTGTAACTCAGATGCATGTGGAGACCCCCCCCCCGGACAGGTTTCTGTGTTGCCCCAGATTGGTCGGTAGTAAGGCAAAGACAGGTGTTTTCCCTTGGAGTGTTTTGTGTACTGGCCGACCGGTCGGAGGTGTGTGCGGGTTTCTTGCACAGCTAGCAGAACTGTGCAAGATGTTTCTATTTTCGGAGTTTTGCTTATTTAAAGAGTTGTAATCCGGATTTAGTTTGTATCCTAAGGTGTCCAAGGTTTCCCAATTGTGTTAGGAAGATGGGAGAGAGTTGTGTGAGAGAGAACTTGGGGTTTTCTTTGTTTATTCCTTACTTGTGGGCTATCAATCTCTGTAATCTTTTGATATTCATAGTGGATCGCTTTGTGCTGTGGTTTTTTACCCGTTGAGGAGTTTTTCCATGTAACTTCGGAATCTCTTGTGGTGAATGCTTGTGTGTGATTGATTACATCTTGTTTACTCGTTTGATCTTGGATTGCTCCACGCATTTAGGCTTCCACTTCCGCTGCCAACTTTCCCAACAACCCGAACTAAGGACAGTGACAACCTGACCCAACTCAACTCAAACTCAGGTTGGGTCAATCAGGTTCAGGTCAACCTGAACCCAAGTTGCAGACCCAGTAAGAATCTCCTTCTAAATTCTCCATGAGGCCCAAACTAGCAATTACCTTTGGTGGTTTCTTCTTTTGATGTCTTGTCTCGGATTTATTTAATTTTTGTTGTATTTGTAGAAATTAGCAATTACCTTTGGCAGCTGCTCTCTCGGGATACAACGCCCGGCAAACGGATTTTCACAGCGTGCATTGGCTGCAAGCATCCCAACACTAATGCCACACAACAGCAACAATACCTTCATTCTTTAAGCTCAAAAGAGGAAAACCCAATTTGAAACAGAGGAGATGGCATATGAAAAATGGGAATTTTGATTCTCTGTGTAAAAACGCTAAGCCCCTTGTTGACTCAACGTGGCTCGGATTCACTTTTTTGGTTGATCTTTGAGTCTTTAATTTTTACCAAAGATCTTCAACCTTCTTCATTGATAGATGAGAATCATTTTGCTTCCATGCTTGTAAAATGTCCTGCCTACTTTCTAGTTTTGCTCTCTCATGTTTCATACTTTTACAAACCACGATTTGATTTTTTTTTTTTTTTTTACTAAATGGACTTGTAAAAGATACGATGAGTGTTTCTTTATATGTTAGATATTTCACCAGTTGTTTACTATTACTAATGCCCCATGAGTCTAATATCTGCCATTTGTTCTGTGACTTCTCTTCTCCTTTTTTTTTTCCTTCCATTTTAAGAGGTCCCAAGATTTTATTTACAACACTGTATCGAAGATTTTTTTTTTTTCTTTTTCCTTTTATGTTCAATCTTTCTTGATGAGATGTCGAGCTATGCTCTCTCAAATGTGTAGCTTATCATGTGGTTGCCAAAGAATCTGTTGGGAAACAGGTGTCTATGTCCTTTATAGAACTTCTCAAAGCAGACTTCAAAAGAGATAGGGAGGTGGGAAAGCTGATACTACTATGGCAGAAATTCTCAACTGAGTAGCAGTATATCATTGACCATGGAAAGGACATTGGAAAGCTTTCAAAAGTAAAGGTTCAAGTTTCAGAAGTAGAAAGAAAAAAAAAAAAATTACGATGGACAATATAGACAAGGTATTTAATTTGATTTTACACGTTTTAATTTTCAGCTAAATTATCCATTTTTGGCAATTGGTTGAATGGTTCAGCTTATTCAATGAATGTTGTACATTGAGAGACTGTTCAACGAATGTGGTATGTTGAGAGGCATGGTAAGTCTTAGGTGGCTCATATGATAGATGGTCTAAATAGACGACTGGAACTTTTATAGCATGTTTAATCTGAAACATCCATTTGTTTTGCCACTGATCCAACGTTTAGGATTTGAAAAAGAAATTTAATTCACCATCTTCCACATCTGCATTCAAACTCAGCTCTAAGTCTAAAAGATTTGGACAAAACCAATTCATTTCAAATTAAACCTACCAAACAAACCCAACTCCGCAATTTGATAACATGCTAGCCAAACAGACAATGCAATTCACTAACCGTTGCAAAGATGTCAAATGGTATTTGAAACTCAAAACACAAGTTGTAGTTGTAGAATTGTAGAATTTGTGCTTCCAAACCAGAACCATCTCGTCATTACAAAATAAGAAAAGAAAAAAAACATCCACTGATACAAATCATCTCAAAATCCGAACAGTCGCATTGTAAATGAAATGAGAATGAAAAAGGGGGGAACTGTTTGATAATCAGATACAATTGAACATTCACATGTGCATGCACTTGCAACAGAGCCATTTGAGTCGGAGGTCATCTCAATCTTCTTGGGGAGAGCTGACGGCCGCATGGGCTCTAGCACCGTCATTATTCGGATGAATTGGTGAACGGCTAGGTGAAGGGATAGGAGAATGATGGTGACCATGGTTGCAGCCTGCAGTGTGTGTGGCGGCAACGCTGGCCTCAGACTCCTTCGGCTTGTTCTTGATGGCTTGGATCTGCTCCAATGCCTCCACCACTTCTTTCATTGACGGCCGGATTCTTGGGTCGGATCCAAGACACTTGAGAGTGAGCTGAGCGGCCTGTAATGCACATTTGGATGAATACTGGCCCTTGATCCGTGGGTCCATCACCTTTGATAGCTTTCTTCGATTGGATAGATACGGTTTTGCCCAATCTACCAAATTTTTCTCACCCATCGGACGGTTTTTGTCGAGAGCTCGTTGGCCTGAGAGAATCTCTAGCAAGACCACCCCAAAACTGTATACATCGCTCTTCACGTAAAGATGGCCTGCTTGGTCGGGACAGGCATGACATTTTTTAGATCAAGGATTTTTTTTTTTTAATCATTTAATGAGGGTAAATATCATGATATTTCATGGTTTATCAATTTAATTTTTTGCAAAATATCAAGAAACTTCATGATATCTGGTGCAACCAAACATGTCCTAAATTAGAGGAAACAATTTAGATTTTTTTTTTCCCCATGTTTTTTACAATGCAGGTGAAATATGTAATCTTTAGGCTCTGGAAATGAATGGTGTATAAGTGGGGCTCATGAATTGTTGATTCGGACCTTTTATTTGCGAATGGCCCATCACCACAACAATTCCACCAAGTTGTAATATCCTAAAAGTCCAATCCGTGGACTTCTCCCCATTGAATGCCTAGTGGTAGTCTATGTTTTTCCAAACCATCCATTTGCAGACCATAGACTGGAAGAGTTACGATTAGTTCTCACTGGGATGGTTTTAACACCATAGTCCATCCACGGTGGGGTCCATCAAATAAATGGACAGGTTCACCATGATGTGGGTGCCACTTGTAAGAGCTCAGGGCCCAAAGATATTATATGTAGACTTGGGCTGGGTATCAATTTAAACTCTCAAATCCTGCACTGGGTAAAGAAAGACCACTTGGAAGAAAAACAGAACTGGGGGCTGGGAGCTATGGACGTAGCAGTTACAATGGGTTGGGTCCGACCTGCAGAACACGCAATGGGGCCAAGTTTATTGGATTTTGGATTGGGCTCTGGTTGGAAAAGTCTGGCTTAACATTAGCCCTACCTTGAGCCCAACAGAATCCACTCATATGTGTGTGTGGTGGGTGTCCATGCGTGCATGTATGGTGCCTGTGTGTGTGCACGTGCACGTGTTTGCGCCTGCTTGAATGAGTGCATTTGCATCTGCATGTGTGTGTGTACACAAGCAATAGGGTCAAGTTTAACAGGATTCTGGGTTGTGCTTGGGTTAGAAAAGTCATGCTCAGGCTAGTGCTGGGCCAACCTTGTGCCCGAGATTACCCACACATGTGAACATTGATCCAACCTTGAGCCCCACGCAACCCACCAGTGTTTGTGGGGGCTGCGGGCACATGTATGTGTGCTTCAAAGGTTAGAATTTCCTGGAATCAGCCAAAAGCTCATGTTAGAGCCCTCATAATACAAAGTTTTAAGCAGCTAGGGTCGTGTTGGGTTAGGCGTCTGGTCATTGGCAAGTCTGGTCACCTTGTCTCCTGGCACCAATGACCAATACGGCTCAAGCCTGGATGCTGAGCCCATTTAGCAATCAGTTCGAGCTTGGGTTGACCCTGACCTGACCAAAGCTCATCCAATACCGACCCTACACATAGGCATATAGTAGATTGGTAGGGCAGATTGGGCATTACCTGTGGCCACATATTCAGGAGCTGCGTATCCACATGTGCCCATGACTCGTGTTGAGACATGCGAATTTCCTTCCAATGGCCCATTTTTCGCCAGCCCAAAACCAGAAATTTTCGCATTATAATTCTACAAAAAAGTGAAGACTCTCTTAAGCAATTGATCTAGTCAATAAGTCATCCATTGCTCAATTAGGAAAAGAGTTTTTTTACCGAATCAAGCAATATATGAGATGGTTTAAGATCACGTAGTATAACTTGCTTCTCAGATGTGTGCAAGAACGTGAGGCCCTTAGCCACACCTATTGCTATATTGAGCCGTATGCTCCATGACAACGGTTGGAGAGCTGAAACCCCTGCAAAAAACGCATCAACATGGAGACATGGATTTTTATTTTTAAGGACAACATGTATAATGGTTTTGAAACTTTGTAACGAAAATGCAGCTCGAACTAGCCCAGTCCGTACAGTAGCCAACTCTTGCGGTTGTAAGACAGAGGTGCCATGTGGAATGTTTTAAAGCCCGACATGAGCTGGACCCATTTTTGTGGGTGGTTTGGTTCGACCGTTAGGACCTGCTCTGGCCTGGAAATCTCATTAATCTAAAATAATAAAAATGGGTTTTTACTAACAACCCCACCTGCAGTCCCGAAACCTTTTGGATGCTACATGGGACGCCCAATCATAAATTGGGACAGTGCATTCAACCGTACCATTGGGAGCAAACCAAGGTGCAAGAATCACACCAATCAAGTGGGGCCAATTTGTTACAACCGTCTACTGTTTATGAGCCATAAATCAGATGGTTAGAATCATTAAACCAAAGTGCTACTTTGAGACCATAAGCAATACAAAGTGGGATCTATAGGTGTTTCAAGATAATGATTGGACCTATTTTGTTTCTCCATTCAACCTTGGCCATCAATTTCCTGGCTATTGGTTGAATGTTTGGGATCATCTGATTGGCATGATTTTTTTACCATAGTTTTCCCTTGGTTGTATGAATGAAGGAATGGTTCAACTCAATGATAAGCCATCCCATTGATAGCACGGAGAAATCGAAACTTGTGGAAAATTCTCCTATTGGTTTTTTTTTGTGTATTAAATTATACCCAAATAGATGAATATGAATAGAATTACATCGTAGAGTATCGTCCTATATAAGGAAAGAGAATAAATAGAAAATAATGAGTAAAATCAATAAGTGAGATATACAAGGCAAAATGATAGATCAAATATACAAGGAAATGTAGTGAGACTTGGCTATCACCCATGTGTTATTTAAAAGCTTTGAGGACATTGCTAACCTTCCCATGAAGGTGGGGATGTTAGCAAAACCCAATAAAAATAATAGTAAATAACAAGCAATATGCTTCTAAGCTAGTTGTTAGAGCATTTGATTTTCAAGTAGAGGTCTTTGGTTTGTTCTTGGACTAATGCAATTGTATCTCTTTTTATTATCCCCTCAACTGACCAAGTTTTATAGGGACCTGGCCTGGTTTAGTGGGCGGTTCTGCCGGTTTAATAGGCCCTGTCCAATTTGGGTATTAAACCACTGGTCATGCGTTCTTCCTAGGTGCAAAGATCAGTAGGTAGCTTAGCAGTTCCACTAATCACTGCAAGGGGCCATTTGGATGCGCTGAAATGAAACTGCGGTCTTGAATCATGGTTGGTGGTTTTAAATCTCAACATCATTGAATGTATTGAACTGCTCTACAAATAATAAGCATTGATATACATAGGATGATCCACTCAACAAATCATCTGCTTGTGCATATCTGTATCAGATCGTTAGGCCTGAAAAACCCATTACCCATCAGACAATTATCTTGGGCAAGATTTTAAGCCATGATCAATACAATAAGAACCACTAAAACTTACGACATTGATGAAGAAGCCAATTATATGATAACTAGAATGCTACGAATGAGAAATATTGCTAATACGACTACTTACTTCTAAAAAGGTGGTTATCCAAGCTCCCTCTTGGCATGAACTCATAGACTAAAAGGAGCTCTTTGTCCTCCTGACAATAACCAATTAGCTTCACAATGTTTGGATGAGAATACCTCCCCAAGAAATCCACCTCTGACTACACAACAAAAGCATAGGAAGATAAATAAACAGAACCAATGAACAAAATTATATTAAGCTAAGAAAATAAAATAGCAGATTTAAAAATAAAGTTAATTTAAAGAAATAACAAATAAATCCACGCTTCCCTAAATAATTTTACTATTTGAGAAATATACAACAATTTATTGATTTTTTAAAACAATAAATGTTATAAAGAGAATAATAATACAAATTTTCTATTTAGATGTGTGTAAAAATTGTTGGGTGCGTTTCACACAAACCTTCGGATATCGTCCCCCAATACACTAGAATTATGGACTATGCTAATGCAATAATCAAGAATAAACATCAACTACACGAACACAAAGAGTTTTTACGTGGAAAATCCTCAAAAGAGGTAAAAACCACGAGACCTAGTCCAGATCAACAATCCACTATCTCAGGGAACTGTTACAACCGATCACAAGCACACATCGCTTGGATCAAACTTCTTCACCCACGCAGGGATGGATAAACTACAAGAGAATAGTAAAGGAGAAACGATCTCACCGATCCCGAGGACGTAGAATCGCTGAGATGACCGTTGCGCAGAAGAACCCTTCTTCAAGCAACTTCTCCCTTCTACAAGCTTCCTCTTTCTCTCTCTTCTCTTTCTCTCTTCCTCTTTTTCTCTCTTTCTCACCTTGGACGTGTTAGCCACACAATGGGATGCCCTAATCCCGTTTTGGAACGCTTAAGTACAAAAAACGGAGGAATTAGAGCCAAATATGGAAACTGCGTACAAGCAGTCCTGCGTCGGGTCGAGCGCCCGGTCACCAGACCGTCGGGCGCTCGGCCAACCAAAAAACAGTCCAGCAATGAACATGAGAAAAAATGAATTTCGGGCGCCCGGACCAAACATGGTCGGGAGCCCGGCCGGGTCATCGGGCGCCTGGTCACCATAACCGTGGGGCGCCCGAAAATGGACAAAAGTGTCCAGCAGCAAACCTCCTTCTGGGGGGGAATTTCGGTCGCTCGGCCACTATCTGGCCCGGGCGCCCGGCCTCACCCTGCTGCATTCTCTCCTCTGACAGTTTGAGGAGGAAAACTCCATCAAAAATAACAAATGAAATAGCTTATTTCTAATTATTTTATATGCTATATCTTTAAGCAAAGATCAATTAAAGCAAGTAGCTTAAAAATAAGAAACCAACTGTACATCTAAATCATAACAAGAAACCCCATCTTAAAAATTATTTAAAAACACTAATAAAATGGAAAGAGATTTAGGATTACTCTCTAAGGGGGAGTTTGGTTCATAAGTGACTTTACATAAGCTACTTATGCTACAAGTAGCTTATCTTGGTTTCTACTTATTCAGCAGAAAAATATATTGTTTATAGTAGAAAAGCATGTTTGGTTTCCAACATCATAAGTATTTATCCCTCAAGTCTGTTTAGTCCCCTTCACATCCACTATCCATCATGTGGGGCTAACCTTTGATGTGGACCATTCATTGTGTGGGCCTCACCTTTGATGTGGGTTGTCCATCACGTGGGGCCCACCTTGGATGTGGGTTGTCCATCATTAGGGGACAACCTTTAATGTGCACCGTCCATTATATGGGGCCCATCTTTGATGTTGGTTATCTATCATGTGGAGCCCATCATCAATGTCATTGTCCATCATGTGGGAGCCCACCTTCAATATCCACTGCCCATCATGTGGAGCCCACTGTTGATGTGGACTATCCATCATGTGGGCCCCATCTCCGATGTGGATCGTCCCTCATGCAGGGCCCATTTTAAATATGGGCCACTCATCATTAGGTCCGACCTTTGATGTGAGCCATTCATCATGTGGGGCCCTCCTTGATGTGGAGCATCCATCATGTGAGGCCCACCATTATTAATTGCTCATCATGTGGAGCCCACCTTTTATGTGGATTGTCCATCATGTGGGCCTCACCTTCACTATGGGTTGCCCATCATGTGGGGCTTGCCTTGGATGTTGGTCATTCATCATTAGGGGCTGACCTTTGATGTGGATTGTTCATCATGTGAGGCCACCACCACTTGGCCCATCCATCATGTGGGGTCTTGTTGTGAGTCGAATCGGCTCTAATTCCAAGCCAACAACAAACCCGAATCGGCCCTAGATGTTAGAAATTCGAATCTAACACTGCCGCCAATTCGTGCGTTTTGCGGAAGCACATTTCAAAAAAGATAGAAGAATATAATAAAGAAGAATAACCAAATAATAAGTAAGCAATCACATAGATACACGATATTTTACATGGAAAACCCTTGTGGGAAAAAACCACGGCACAAAGCAATAGAGATCTACTATAATCAAAACCTTAGAGTTATACACTGTTAGAACTAGAAAAATGCTTGGACGCAGTTTTCTGGTGTTTTATTTTTCTGGGGTTTTGAATAATAGAAACATTCATAGACAATCACAAGCATTCACAAAATATACACAAGAAGAGATATCGCAAGGCGAATTTTATTCCAGAGATCTTGAGATGTTGTACATTCTAGGTCGTGATCTGGCACGAGCCCTTAATTACATCGAATGATCGATGACCCTTGATTAAAAGGCAGAAGATTAGTCAGCAGGGGACTATGGTTTCAGAGTTCGTAGTCGTAGAGACCTATATTTTGTGTGGTCGTAGAGACCTGTATTTGTATGGTCATGGAGACCTATATTTGTATGGTCGTAGAGACCTGTATTTGTTGTGTTTTGTTACGGTCTGATCCATCTTTGTACGAGTCAGGTGTCTATGTCCCATGTTTTGACCGGAGATCCGGGCTGAGACTGTCAGGGTTTTTAACCAAGGGGTGCGACTCTGAGCCTATGCCCGTCGTTTGTGATGGGTGACCTCGGGAAGACCGATCTGCAGTTGTATGTACCTGAGCAGCTCAACCAGCGGATGCCGTTTGAATGGGTAGGGCATCGACTATTCTTGAAGTGTCAGTCTTTAACAAATTCCATGTAATAGTTTAGAACTATCTCGATATGGTTTATTGTGTTAACCACAGTCCCATTTGCTTAGTCCGGACCTGAATCCGGGTCATATTGTGGTAGTATATGTAATGATGATACATTGGTATGATTCTGGGCACTGACAGTCTCTTTTCGAGAAATTACTTCGTTCATCGTATTGGATCGGATCGGACTCCGAAGGCTTGCATTCTGCTCATTGGGTTACCCAAATGAGTTATTTGACTGGTCCATTGCGTCCGAAACGCTTAAAATACCTAAAATAGACCTAAACGGGGCCCAAAAACATCACAAAATGAAGATTTAAAGTTGCTGAAATGGACGTTCAGAGTGCTGATTTTTCTGATCCACTGACCTGATTTTACTGATGCGCTGGGGCCAGTGCGTCCAAAAATGATTGCTAAAATGTTCTATTTTCCTGATCCGCTGGCCTATTTTTGTGATACGCTTAGGGCCAGTGCGTTAAAAATTATTGTTAAAATGTTCTATTTTCCTGATCCGCTGGCCTATTTTTGTGATGCGCTGGGGTCAGTGCGTCCAAAACTGACTTCGTTAAGATGTGTATTTTTTTGATCCGCTGGCCTATTTTGTGATGCGCTGGGGCCAGTGTGTCAAAAAATGACTTGTTTCATAAAGGACTGATTTTTCTGATACGCTGGGCTATTTTTCTGATGCGCCTAGAGTCAGTGCGTCGATAAAACAAGCTAAGTTTGATTCAACGTATTTTTGTGATGCACCACTATACTTGTATAATTTTAGGTTATTTTTGTGATGCGCTGAGGGTCAGTGCGTCCTGAAATTCACTTCGTAAAACCGTCTGAATTTCTTGATGCGCTGGGTGAATTTCTTGATGCGGTGAGGGTCAGTGCGTCCTGAAATTCACTTTGTAAAACCGTCTGAATTTCTTGATGCGCTGGGTGAATTTCTTGATGCACTAAGGGTCAGTGCGTTTTGAAATTCATTTTAAGATGACTGAATTTCATGATGCGTTGACCATGAATTTCTTGATGCGCCGACGTACTTATTTTCGATTATCTTGCACAAATGATGGTTTATGGGGCCCGCTTTGTAATGAATGCTGATGCACTAGCTCTATTTGTCCATGATTGAACTTACGCTCCTAAATTTGGAGGGTTCTGATCATAATGCACATTAGGGCCCGCCCCTGGGTCCACTTCTCATTTTCGGTAAAGTCTTGTGTTCGTTGTGATTTTTGCAGAATTCACTGATGCACTGCCCTAAATCCAGTGATAGGGCAGATTGTACACTTAGGAACCTAGTTTTGAGGACCCGGACTTTTGGAACCCCAACATACAAAACTTACCTTCTTCGATTACAAATAAGCACAATCTCTCTTTGCGATGCGCAACCCCTTGAGAAATCCTCCCCAAACCCTTACACCCCGCGAAAACTCCTGCCCTTAGAGAGAAAATTCGCAAGAATTGTATTAATAAGCCCTAACCCAAAATCGAACTTAAATACCCACACTTATGTTGAGGTGTGGAGCCAGCACACCAATGCCACCCAAGAGGTGGTCAGGCGCCCGACGGTCAGTGGACTGGGCGCCTGGTTCCCAGGGAGGGTGCCTGACCGAGTTTGGTCGGACGCCCTAAATTTGGGCTTTTCTCTCTATCGCTCGCTGGACATATTCTGTAGTGGGCAGGTGCCCGACCAAGCCTGACCGGACGCTTGACCAAGCCTGATCGAGCGCTCGACCAGACGTGAACAGTTTCGCGGGGTTTCCTATTTTGAGTCTTATTTTCGGATTTTACTATATAAAGGGGTGTAATTCGGGATTAGGGCATGTGATTAGGGTTTACATACATCCAAGGTGAGAAAAGGGGAAGAGGCTAGCAAAAAGGGCCATCTCTGTGCAAGGGAGCATCGGAGAAAGTGAATATATTGCTTGTAACTTTGTTTTCTTCATAGTAGAACTTTGCACCCATGGTTTTTTACCCTTATTGGGGGTTTTTCCATGTAAATTTTATCTTTTGGGCTATTAGTTTGTGTCAAATCCACTTCTAGTTGTTATTTCTTTTTATTTATCGTTTGTGGGTGAGACCGGAGATTGGATCTCGGTTCACCGATGTTGTTAGTATTGGTTTAGTTTAATTGGGAGCGATGACGGAAGAAGGGAAGACACGAATTGAAAAGTTTAATGGTTCAAACTTTACCTTCTGGAAGATGTAGATGGAAGATTATCTGTATCAAAAGGACCTCTATGTTCCTCTAGAAGGAAAAGAGAAGAAACCAAAAAAGATGATAGATGATAAATGGTCTTTAGTGGATCGGAAGGCTTTAGGAATAATCCGACTCTCTTCTTCTAAGAGCATCGCCTTCAATATATCCAAGGTAAAGATTATAAAAGAATTAACGCAAGCCCTAGCTATGATGTATGAGAAACCCTCAGCATCCAACAAGGTTCATCTTATGAAACGACTATTCAACATGAAGATGTCAGATGGTGGGGGCGTGGCTGAACATCTAAACGAGTTCAATACAGTCACGAGCCAATTGGAATCCGTTGGCATCACTTTTGATGATGAGGTTAGGGCGATATTGATCTTGTCCAGTTTGCTAGACAGTTGGGATGGTTTGGTGATTACCATGAGCAATTCTTCAGGGTTAACAAAGTTGAAATTCGATGATGTGGCTGGTTTAATTTTGAGTGAAGAATCTAGAAGGGAGGCATAAGGAGTTTCAGGGGATTTGGGGAATGCTCTAAACGTTGAAGGAAGAGGAAGATCGTTAAACAAATAACGCAATAAACACGGGCGTTCTAAGTTGAGAAAGAAGTCCAATGGACCGAAAGACAAGTACGGGTGTTGGCATTATAGGAAGAAGGGGCACATGAAACGTGATTGCAGGGCGCTTAAGAAACAAGAATGAGGTTTTCAAGGTGGGAAGGATTCAGTGAATCTATCTGAGGAGAGTGACACAGAGGCGTTGATATTGTCTCTTGATACGTGAAATGAGTCTTGGGTTATAGACTCGGGTGCTTTGTTTCATGCCACTTCGTCAAAGGAAGTTCTTCGTAATTATGTGTCAGGTGACTTCGGGAGAGTCTACCTGGGTGATGATGAGCCATGCAGTATCGTTGGTAAGGGAGACGTTCACATAAGTCAGAAAGATGAAACGATCTTGAAGTTAAAGGATGTCAGACATGTACCGAGTTTCAGAAGGAACTTGATCTCAGTGGGGTGGTTGGCTGATACCAAATATGTAACGACATTCACTAGTGATTCCTGGAAGGTTACAAAAGGTGTCTTGGTGGTATCTCGAGGCAAGAAGGAAGGTACTTTGTACGTAACTTTCGAATCATATAGCTCACTCGCAGTCACACCAACTAAAGTGAATTCGCAGTTATGGCATCAGAGGTTGGGACATATGAGTGAGAAATGGATGAAAGTGCTATTGTCGAAAGGGGAGCTACCAGGGTTGAAGTCTATTGACTTGGAATTCTGCAAGGACTGTGTGTATGGCAAGCAAAAGATAGTAAGCTTCAAGAAAATAGGACGAGCTCCAAAGACGCATCTATTGAAACTTGTATACACTAATGTGTGGGGACCGGCACAGGTATCATCTCTTGGTGGATCATATTATTTTATCTCTTTCATTGATGATGCTAGTAGAAAATTGTGGGTCTATTTCTTAAAACATAAATATGAGGTGTTTGATGTATTTAAGAAGTGGAAGGTTCTGGTAGAAAATGAGACAGGTAAAACTGTAAAGTGTTTCAGATCTGATAATGGGGGAGAGTACTGTGATAAGAGGTTTAAGGAGTATTGTACAACACATGAGATCAAACATCAGAAAATGATCCCAGGGACACCGCAACAGAACGGTGTGGTTGAGCACATTAACAGGACCATCCTTAAGCGCACCAAGAGCATGAGGTTGCATGCAGGGTTGCCTAAGACGTTTTGGGCAAATGCTGTGAATATTGTCATATATCTCATCAATAAAAGTCTCTCAGCACCATTGGATGGTGGGTTATCTGAAGAAACGTGGACTGGAAAAGAAGTGAACCTTGCACATCTCAAAGTGTTCGGTTGCACTTCATATGTTCACATTGATGTAGAGCACAGAAACAAGATGGATACGAAGTCCGGGAGGTGCACATTTATAGGCTAGAAGCAGCATGATTTTGGCTACCGATTTTGGGACACAGAGAACTGAAAAATCATTAGAAGTAAGGACGTAGTCTTCAATGAGAAAGTGATACATAAGGATAGTTTGCAGCAAAAAACAGAATAAGGTCGATGAAAAAGAATTCGTAGAGTTGGAATGATGAGGCAGAGCCACAGACACCGGTTGTGAGGAGGTCTACTCGGGAGAGAAGACCCAAGGTTCAATACCCACCCTCCTTATATTATCTACTGTTAATAGATAATGGTGAACCAGAGTGTTTTGAAGAGGCATTACGGTCAGATACACGTGTTAAGTGGGAGCAGGCCATGGATGATGAGATGGACTCTCTCGAGTCCAATCTTACATGGGAGCTCGTTACTCTACCTAAGGGTAAAAAAGCTCTTCATAACAAGTGTGTTTATAGACTGAAAGAGGAGCACAATGGTTCGAAGCGGTACAAGGCCAGATTGGTTGTGAAAGGGTTCCAACAAAAGGCAGGTATCAATTTTACAAAAACATTTTCACCAGTGGTGAAGATGTCTACGATTCGCATGGTCTTGAGTATAGTGGCACCAGGAAAGGGGACAGAGGATCTACTTCTAGAGCAGCTAGATGTTAAGACAAACTTTCTTCATGGGGACCTTGAAGAAGAGATATATATATATATATGCATCAGCCGACAGGATATGTGGCACCAGGAAAGGAGAACAAGGTGTGTAGACTGAAAAAGAGTTTATATGGCCTGAAGTAGGCCCTAAGGCAGTGGTACAAAAAGTTTAACAGTTTCATGTCGGAAAACGGGTTCAGGAGATGTCATGCAGACTACTGTTGCTATTTGAAAAAGTTTGATACGTCGTACATCATCCTTCTTCTGTACGTTGATGATATGCTTGTAGCCGGATCAAGCATGAAGGACATCTCAGATCTCAAAAGACAATTGTCTGGAGAATTTTTCATGAAGGATTTAGGAGCTGTAAAATAAATCCTAGGCATGAGGATAAAGCGTGATAGGGAAAATAAGAAACTATTTTTGTCACAGGTAGAGTACATAGCTAAGGTACTTGATCGATTTAGTATGGAAGGTGCTAAGTCGATTAGCACTCTATTAGCCAATCACTTCAAGCTTTCTAAGGAGCAAGGTGCGAAGACGCAGGAGGAACGGGACTATATGGCTAAAGTCTCATACGTGTCAGCTATAGGGAGTCTCATGTATGCTATGGTGAGCACGAGGACAGATATTGCTCAAGCAGTGAGAGTTGTTAGCAGGTTCATGAACAACCCCGGGAAAGAACATTGGGAAGCTGTTAAGTGGATCCTTAGATACTTGGTAGGTACCGTGGATGTAGGGCTGTGTTATGGAGGATCAAAAATCAAACTACAAGGCTACGTCGATTCAGATTTAACAGGAGATATTGACAGCAGAAGGAGCACTACAGAATATGTCTTTACTTTGGGTAGTGCTGCAGTCAGTTGGGTCTCTCAATTACAGAAGATAGTGTCCATCAGTACAACGGAAGCAGAGTATGTTGTAGCTACTGAAGCGTGCAAGGAGATGGTATTGATGCAAGGTTTTATAAAAGAGTTGGGAAAAAAGCAAGAAAATTGCAAGTTGTATAGTGACAGTCAGAGTGCAATATACTTGGCTAAGAATTCATCCTTTCATTCAAGGACCAAGCATATTGACATCAGATATCACTTCATACGTTCGTTACTGGAAGATGGGTCAATTGCTCTAGAGAAGATCCAGACCAAGGCGGTCACATGGGAGAAGCTGAAGCTCTGTTCAGTTTTAATTGGTCTTCAGGCTTGAAGATGGGGAGGTGGTGCACTCCGGATGTAGAAGACAAAGGACTCTGGTGATGTGTCTCCAAGTGGGAGATTGTTGAGGTGTGGAGCCAGCACACCAATGCCACTCAGGAGGTGGTCGGGCGCCTGGTTCCTAGGGCGGGAGCCCGACCAGGTTTGGTCGGACGTCCAAAATTCGGGTTTTTCTCTCTATTGCTCGCTAGACATTTTGTAGTGGGCAAGCGCCAGACCAAGCCTGACCGGGCGCCCGACCAGACGCGAACAGTTTTGCTGGGTTTCCTATTTTGAGTCCTACTTTCGGGTTTTACTATATAAAGGGGTGTAATTCGGGATTAGGGTATGTGATTAGGGTTTACATACATCCAAGGTGAGAAAAGAGGAAGATGCTAGCAAAAAGGGCTATCTCTATGCATGAGAGCATCAGAGAAGGTGAGTATATTGCTTGTAACTTCATTTTCTTCATAGTAGAACTTTGCACCATGGTTTTTTACCCTTGTTGGGGTTTTTCCGCGTAAATTCTGTCGTGTGGGTTATTGGTTTGTTTCAATTCCGCTTCTAGTTGTTATTTCTTCTTGTTTATCGTTTGTGTGTAAGACCGAAGATTGGATCTCAGTTCATCGGTGTTGTTGGCGTGCTGGGCGACAACTTAAGCAAAACCGCGTAAGGCTTTTGGTTCAACCTTTGATCGGACCGAGACCAGCTGACTGATGTTACCGGTCGGACCGAAAGTTGTCAAATCTTCACAGCGACCAACTGCGTAAATCACCATAATTCGATCAGACAGAACCCCCTGTTTAGTTGGACCAAAATCCACCAAAGCATCACAATGAGTAATATGTGATTTTGGCAATAATTTGGTCGAACCGAAGAGTGCCTCTTCTACCCAACATTGGCAGAATCTAAGGCATCTTGCACAACAATCTCCACATTGACTTGCATTCTGCTATGTAACCCAGAAGACTTCCCGTGCTAGCATCCACCTTGAGCATAAACCACTCCCAGCATTCCTCCACTTGGAATGCAGCTCCATCCGCACCCCTGTGTAAGGACGCCCAATCTTATCAATGACTAGTGGGATTGATCAAGCCTAAGTAATGCTTGAATTTCTCTGTGGTCACCAGCTTTGTCAACATATTCGCGGCATTCTTATTTGTATGAATCTTTTAAAATAGGTTCTCCCCTAAAGTGATGAGCTCTCATATCTTGTGGAACCTCACATCGATGTGCTTGGTTCATGTGTAATACACCCAATTCATTGCCAGATGGATAGTACTTTAACTATCACAATGCAACTAAATCATCACCTGCTTCAGCCCGAGTTCTCCTATTAGACCTTTAAACCACAATGCCTCCTTTGACGCCTCCGTCGCAACCATATATTCCACCTTGGTTGTAAATAACGCCATCTTAGACTATAGAGTAGATCTCCAACATATAGGTCCGACAGCTAATGTGAAAACATATCTTGTAGTGGACCTCTTATTGTCCAGATACTTACATAATCTAAATCCACGTAGCCTACAACTCCTGAAGTTCCATGTCCCTCGAACATGGTGCCAGTGTCGACTGTACCCCTACGATACCTGATAATCCACTTAACAGCATTCCAATGCTCTCTCCTTATATTCGCCATATACCTACTGATCATACTAACTGCCTGTGACATATCCGGCCTCATGCAAACCATTGCATACATGAGACTCCCCACTGCACTCACGTACGACACCCATGTCATTTCTAAAATTTATTCTTTTGTACTTTGGCACGACCTGGCTAACAACTTGAAATGACCTGTTAGAGGTATGCTAACTAGCTTAGCACCTTCCATGTGGAACCTCTCTACCACCTTCTGCACATAATATTTCAATGAAAGCCACAACTTCCCAAACTCTCTATCTCTCCTTATCTCCATGCTTAGGATCTTCTTCGCAGTGCCCAAATCCTTCATGTTAAATTCTTTGCTTAACAGAGACTTAAGCAAGAGTATCTCCTTCTTATCCTTTGCGGCAATCAACATATCATCTACGTACAGCATCAATAGAATGTAGGACCCGTCCTCAAGCACCCTATAGTATACGCAACAATCATAATTCACACCTATTATACCCAATCTCCACCTGTAGGAATCGAATTGCTTGTACCACTGCCTCGAAGATTGCTTAGGCCCATACAATGACTTTCTCAGCCTACACACATGGACTTCCTTACCAAGCTCTTCAAATCCTTCTAGTTGCCTCATGTAAATAACTTCTTCCAAATTTCAATGAAAGAATGTTGTCTTTACATCGAGCTGCTCCAATTTCAAATTGGATTCCGCTACTATTGCTAGTAGCACCCTAATTGAGGTATTTTTAACAACCGGAGAGAAAACCTTATTGTAATCTACTCCTTCCCTCTGTGAGAACCCTTTTTCTATGAGCCTTGCCTTGAACTTTTGCCCTCTTTCTTTGTTAATGCTTCCTTTTTCTTGTAGACCTATTTACATCTTATAGCCTACCGACCTTTTGAAAGTTCCACCAACTCCTATGTCTGATTCTTGTGAAGAGAACCCTTTTGCTATGAGCCTTGCCTTGAACTTTTCGCCCTCTTTTTGTTAATGTTTCCTTTTTACTGTAGACCCATGTACATGCTATAACCTACTGACCTTTTGGAAGTTCCACTAACTCCCATGTCTAATTCCTGTGAAGAGATTCCATCTTCTTTATCATGGTCGACATCTATTTGTTGCCATCCTTTTCAGACTTTGCCTCTTGAAAGGTAGAGAGATCTCTACTCCTTGTGAACAATACGAAAAACACCATATCCTCGAACCCATATCAAATCGAGGCTCTAATGGTCTTTTCTCCCTATTCCTGGCTATTTATTCTTGAGTATCTTGCTGATATTCTTACTCAGTTTCTTGCCCTTGCTAAATTTTATCTTTAATAACTTGTTCAACTGGCTCCACCTACACCGACTATCTCTTTGCATCACTATTCATTTTTTACTTCTCTGCCGCAACCTTGTTGGCTTTCAACATTGATGCCTCGACGAAGATAACATCTCTGTTGATGACCACCTTATTAGAATATATATTCCAAAGCTTAGCCCTTAACACCTTTTTCATATCCGATAAAGATGCACTTCCTAGACTTTGAATCCAACTTCGACCTTTATCCAATCTGCACATGAATATATACTAGACACCTAGAGATTCTCAATCTTGTGTAATTAACGTCCTTTCCCGTCCAGACTTCATTTGCAACCTTAGAGTCTAACATTATAGATGGTGATCGGTTTTATGTAGCATGGCCTAGAAGCTCTTAGGGAGCCCGACCTAATACTTCTCGCTCTCTCCAATAGAGTTTTATCCATCCTCTCTGTCACCTCGTTCTTCTGTGAGGTCCCAGGAGTTAAGAAGTGCCTTGTGATGCCCCATTCCTTACAAAATTTCATGAATTCCACCTCTCTGTACTCCGTACCATTGTCTAACCTGAGACACTTAACATGTCTCCCATTTTACTTCTCTACTTCAGCCTTCCAATCCCTGAACCTGGCGAACACCTCAGATTTTGCTTCATGAAATAGACCCAAACCTTCCTCGAGTAATTATTTATGAAGCTCATGAAATATAGTGTGCCTCCCTTAGACGGTACTGTCACTGGCCCCCAGACATTAGAATGTATATAGTCGAGCACCTTGCTACTAGTGTAGCAGACTTGAACCTTACCCTACACTGCTTCCTATAGACGCAATACTCACAGAGATTCACCTTGCATGCCTTAACTCCCTTCAACAGTTTTCTTTTATGGATTCCATCATACCCCTCTAGCTCATATGCCCTAGCCGCATATGCCACAGATTTAAGTCATCTGTGTCGGATTATGCATGTGAGGAGGTAGTGGCCTCACCAATAACCGTGCTTCCAATCAACTTGTATAGATTTCCAACCTTATGTCCATTCGTTATCATCATTGGTCCTCTGGTGACCTTGCTTACATTGCCAGTTATGGTGAATGTACACCTGTTCGTATCTAGCACTGCTACGGATATCAGATTTTTCTTTAGATCTAGACATGCCTAATATCACCTAGAGTCCATATGACTCCATCAAACATCCATACCTTGATGGTCCCTATTCCAATGGCCTTGCATGCTACGTCATTTCCCATCAGAACACTTTCACCATCATAGGACTTGTAGGAATCAAACCAAGTCCTATTCTGGCACATGTGATACAAATATCCTGAATCAATAATCCATGTGTTTGAGAGATGCCCAGTACTTGAAGAGACCAAGAGGAGATTTTCTTCTGGGTTCTCTTCTGCTACACTGACCGATTCACCTGTGTCCATTTTAATCTCACTTTCTAAGTCTTTCATTCTTTCCTAGCAGTCTCTCTTGAAGTGCCCATTTTCGCCACAATAGAAGCACCGTCATTTGCCTTCGATTTTGATATATTCTTTTTCTTCCTGTTAAACTGAGATTGTTTCGCGGATCTCCCACGTCCTACCAACTCTTTCGCCTGAGAATCCTCGTCGCTAGATTTCTTAATCATCTCATTAAAGATAAGCGTCACTATGACTTCTTTTGTCTCCAAAGTACTCTTCCCATAAAGCAGAGTAGTAACAAGGTGGTCATATGATGTAGGGAGCAATTCTAAAAGTAGCAACATTTTGTCTTCATCCTGGATTGTCTCTCCAAGCCTTACCAACTGGCTACACATCTTTGTAAACGAGTTTGTGTGCTTCAGAAGATCGAATGCTTCCTTCATTTGTAGCCTAAAGAGATGTTTCTTTCCAAACAACTTGTTAGTGAGGGACTTCACCATGTATAGATTTTCTAATTTGTTCCACAATGCCAGGGGAGATACCTCATCCAGAACATTGTACATGAACTCATCCGATAGATATAGATGGATGACGCTCATGGCCTTCTCACCGAGTTCGCCGCAGTCATCTTCCATCATCTTCTCTGGTTTAGTCTCCGACAATGCCTTGCTCAATCCTTGTGATATTAGAATATCATTTACTTTTCCCTGCCACAAACTGAAATTGTTCTTCTCATCAAATTTCTATTTTTTGAATTTCTAACCCGACATCTTAGTTGAATTCCTGTAACGTCTTAAATCTGACTTTCTAATACCACTTTGTTGTGAGTCGAACCCACTCTAATTCCAAGCCAACAATAAACTGGATCAACCCTAGATGTTAGAAATTCAGATCTAACACCATTGTCAATCCGTGCGCTTTGCCAAAGCATGTTTCAACGAAGATGAAATAATATAATAAAGAAGAATAATAAAATAATAAGTAAGCAATCACACAGACACAAGATATTTTACATGGAAAACTCTTGTGAAAAAAAACCACGGCACAAAGCGACAGAGATCCTCTATAATAAAAACCTTAGAGTTATACACCACTCACCTTCTTTGATTACAAATAAGCCCCATCTCTCCTTACGATGCACAACTCCTTGAGAAATTCTCCCCAAGCCTTTACAAGTATTAGAAACTCTCTCTCACCTCACGAAGACTCTCGCCCTTAGAGAGAAAACTCGCAAGAAGTATTAACAAGCCCCAACCCAAAAATCGAACTTAAATACCAGCACTTACGCAAAACCACGTAAAGCTTTCGGTTCGACCGAGACCAGCTGAGTGATGTTACCGGTCGGATAAAAAACTACCAAATCTTCACAGTGACCAACTCAAAAATCACCATAATTCAGTCGGATTGAACCCCCTGTTTAATTAGGACCGAAACCCGCCAAAACATCATAGCGAGTAATCTGTGATTTCGACAGTAATTCAGTTGGACTGAACCAGTCTTCAGTCGAATCGAAGAGTGCCTCCTCTACGCAATATTGGTACAATCCAAGGCATCTTGCACAACAGGTTTGGCATTAATGCCATTGCTCATAATGTGGACCTCACCTTTGATGTGGAACATCCATCGTGTGGGCCCCACCTTTGAAGTGGGTCGTCCATCATACCAGCCTATTTTAGATGTGAGCTATTTATCATTAGGGACCGACCTTTGATGTGGACCATCCATTATGTGGGCCCATGTTAATATGGGTGATCCCTCATGTGGGGCCCACCTTTGATGTGGATCATCCTTTGTGTAGGCCCCACCTTCGATGTGGACAGTCCATCATGTGGGTCCTTTGATATGGACAGTGAGAGAGAGAGAGAGAGAGAGAGAGAGAGAGGTTAAACTTATGGGGATAAGTAATCTTAAGTACATAAGTTACTTTTGCAATCATGTTTACCAAACTAACTTAAGTGAAGAAAGTAAATTAATAACTTAACATAAGTTAAAAAGTAACTTATTTGGTGGTATCCAAACAAGCCCTAAGAGCATGTTTGGCTACAACTTCTTTAGAGAACTTCTGTTAAGGATTTAGATATTGTCATATTCTCAATAGAATGCAACTCATGACAAATAACTTCATCAACTGGTTGCATGCAAATACTCTAAAATCCAGAGGAATATATTCTTAGCTTTCTTCAAATTTATTGTAACTATCAATTTCGGCCATGAAGGGGAAACTTGCCTATTGCTTATGACATCTAACAATCATTTTGAACGGATGATCCTGACTAATGGTCAATAAAATATATAGACAGTCCAATATATATGTGACAGAAAATGTCCAATCATAGATCTCGACTATCCATCATGTCGGTCCCATTCTTGTTCGGTTATTTCTCATGCCTATGAAGAATCACTTTAATTTTGGCACTTGATCCACGACCAACGCAACAAACGTCCAAATCATTTGTTATAGCAAATACCTAATACTGATAGGGACCATCCATATCTAATTTTCCATTCGCCTCCCAAGTCACTGTGATAGGATGGTCCTAGTCAATATGATCAATGGCCAACCAAATGGACGGTCCCCATTGCTCTCAAGAATACTTTGAAGTGATGATCCCATCCATTTGATCAATGGCCAACAAAATGGAAGGTACAAATCATTTATGATAGAAAAGGCCCGATCATGGATTGACCATCCAACTTATGGGTCCCACCCCTGCCTAGCTGTTTCTTCCAAGCAGAGCTTGTCCTAACAGTCTGACCAATGTTCATTAAAATGGATGGTTCAGATCAATAATGAAAAATTCTGATCATGGGTCTAGACTGTCCAAATAATGTGGGCCCCACCTCAAATATCTTGTCCCTCAACAATCACATTGATTTGGTGATTGTAGCCATTCGATCAATGGCCTACAAAACCCAAATTGTTCATCTAGTGGGCCCCACCACTTATTCCCCATTCCCTCAAGAAAAATTTGACATGATGATTCTAGGCATATGATAAATGACCAACAAATGGATGGTCTAGATCATTTATGACAAGAAGTCGTTTAATCATGGATATGGGTATTGGTTCTATGGGCCCAATTCCCCATTCCTCTTAAAAATACTTTGAAATGAAAACCATATCCATCTAATCAATGTCCAACAAAATGGATGGTCTAGATCGTTTATAAAACAAGGCCTAACCATGGTTCTCACTACCCATGTGGGTGGTTATTATGATTGCATGATGGTGTTGTAGAAAACTAATAAAAAATTGGCTCATTTGAAAAAATTCACAGAAAATGAATAAATTGTGTGGTAGTTTCAAGGCATCTAAGGAGCAGGTGACAACTTTTTCATTTCATAGGACTACGACATCCCTGCTTGGAAGTCTCTCAAAAGAATACAAAAGAAAGAAAATAATCAAAACAATTTACAAGAAAGGAAAGAACTTGCCAAGAGCTTCTCATTGGAAAATCCATGGACATGGAAATTCGAAAAATGCAAGAAGCAAAGGAACATGACTCTTCAAGAAATTTTGGGCCCACTAGTTTTTCCCTCTTTTTAAGCAGAGCTCTCTGTTTCTCTTATCTGGGTTGCTAGGAAACCCAAGTTTCGGAAACTGAGAATTTTGGAAAACAGATGCTTAGCTGGTTTTTCAGGACTCTGATTTCGAGAACGAAGAGAACCCAAAAATGGCAAGATGACTGAACTGATTCAGGCACACCTAAAAACCTGGTTTTCAGGAAACCAGGTTTTGAATCCAAACGAAGTCTTAAGGCCTGTTTGGCAGACGTCTAAAAATGGGTCACCCGATTTTATTAGTTAACTGTAAATATGTATAGATATCATATTTCTTTCTGGTAAGTATTAAAGCAATCTTGATAACCTACTATCATGATCTCTAATACATACATATGATGAGCTAAAATGAGATAGACTCATTTTTTTTGTTTACCAAACAGGTCCTTAGATATGTGCGCCAATCCAGTGTAAAACACTTCTATTTTTTCCTTCTGATGTATCATGCACTGTGTTGGAGTTTTCCTCCTCATGCAGAGGAGAGAGTGCACTTTGATGAGGTCCAACTGGCCGGTGCCCCCTGGCCGGGCAACCGGACAAAGTGCCCAGAAACAAAAAATTCGCTGGACGAATTTTGTGAAGGACGACCGGTAGGACGACCGGCCGGTGGTCCTGGCCGACCGGTCGGCAAACAGGTCGGGTTACATGTTTTTCGCACAACGACTCTCTGGACAATTTTGTGTGTGGCCGACAGGCCGACGATTTTAGCCAACCGGTCGACAGTGCGCACGGACTGCTTATAGCAGTTTCCTAATGGGCCTCTAATACATGCAAGAGGCTATATTAGGAGCTCCAATTTGGGATTTGGTGATCCTATAAGGTATTCTACAAGTCCAAGGTGAGAGAGAGAAAAAGAGAAAGAGAGGAAGCTTGTTGGTAGAGGAGGCTTTGCTCGCAAAGGTGATTTTTGGTGCAACGACGTCTCGGCTCTTCAACGTCCTCGTGCTCAGGTGAGATCTCTCAGTTTCTAGTCATTTTATTGTTATCCATCCCTGCGTGGGTGAAAAAGGTTTCATCCAAGCGGTGTGTGCTTGTGATCGAGGTTGTAACAGTTCTACTTCATAGTGAATTGTTGAACTGGACGAGGTCCCGTGGTTTTTATCTCTTTGAAGGTTTTCCACTGAAAAATCTCTTGCGTCGTGTGATTGTTGATTTGATTTAATTTCGTGCTTTATCATAACCCATAATTCGAATAGTTTGGGGGGCAAGATCCTGAGGTTTTGTGAAACGCACCCAACACACTGGATCCTGTTCATGTAGCACACATGTTCCAGAACTGGACCTTTCATTTGGTAGGCCCCACAGTGCATGGTTTGTCCTCCGATCCACAATCAAAATGATCTATAGTTTTTGAGATTAGTGTACTTATGGTCCTATGGACATTACAAATGCATGGTTAGGAAAAAAAAGTCAACCAATGGTCCACATGCATAGGGAATGAGTGGATTGCTCGGGTGGTTAGAATTGTATGAGCGAACAGGAAAACTTTCGATCAGGAGATCCATCCAAACAGTTCTGAAGTCTCGAACAAAAGGAAAATACAAAGAATAGAAAAATATAATATAATTTCTCATATTTAAGAGATAAGGAAAAGATTAAAAAAATAAGTGGACTCATTATAAAACATCTAACAATACAATAGTAAAATGACAAACCAATTTCTTGAATCTGAGCTGCTGTTACTCTTTCAATAATTAGGTTCAAATAGAAAAATCACTAAAACTTAAAGGAAAAAAACGCACAAATTCTAAAATTGATTTACCTTCCATCCCTACAATAAAAGAAAACATGGGGAATGATAAGAAGCTCCACCAAAGGCTTTCAATTGTATACTCGGATTTTTAGTTCCGAGAGTGGGGTCCGTGGTTCAATAATCTAGAGTCCAGGTCATTAGTCAATTGGGCCTCACTATTTAGTAAGATAATCCTTACTTTTCAACTTGTGGCCTACAAATGGATAATTAAGAGTGTTGGGGAGCCTTCAAACATGTGCACGTTTTGGGTGCTCAGACTGGTCGGGCTACCGGTCTAGCCGTTTGGCCTAGATGCAGGAGAGGGCCCCTGGACTATTTTTGTGTTGCCCAAGACCAGTCGGCCGACCAGTCTGCAAGGGGCTCCGATCGATCGGTGGTGAGGTAGCGAGTTGGATGTTTTTCCCTGGACTGTTTGGTGCGTCAGGCGACCGGTTGACTACCCGCCTGGTTTTCTTACTCAATACGTGGTAGTGCATAAGATGTTTCTATTTTCGGTCTTTGCTTATTTAAGGAGTTGTAATCTGGACTTAGATGTAATCCTAAGGTGTCCAAGGTTTCCTAATTGCATTAGGAAGATGGGAGAGGTGTTTGTGAGAGAGAGAACTTAGGTTTTCTCTTTTTTCCTCGCTTGTGAGCTGTCAATCTCTATAATCTTCTGTTTATTCATAGTGGATCGCTTTGTGCCTTGGTTTTTTACCCGTTGAGGGGTTTTTTCACGTAAATTCGGATTCTCTTGTGGTGAATGCTTGTGTGAGGTTTGATTTCATATTGTTTCTCGTTTGATCTCGCATTACTCTGCGTGTTTAGCTTCTGCTTCCGCTGTCAATTTTCCCAACAAGTGGCATCAGAGATATCGTTGGGGTAGAGTAGAATTCAGATCTGAGACGAGAAGATGGGATCAAGCACAAGGTTCGAAGTAAAGAAGTTCTTTGGAAAAAATAACTTTGAGCTATTGAAGATGAAGGTTGAATCCTTCCTAGTTCAGCAAGGGCTTGATGAAGCTCTTGGAAAGCAACCTGAAGCTATGAAAGATGATGAGTGGACGAGGCTCGACAAGAAGGCTAGAACCTCAATCCTATTAAACCTTACGGATGATGTTCTCTATCATGTCATGAAGGAGACTCCAGCTGAAACGATGACAAAGCTAGAGAAGGTTTATGCCAAGAAGTCTCTAGAGAATCACATGTACATGTTGATACAATTGTTCACCTTGAGGATGGCTGAGGGAACGGAAGTGGAGGACCACTTGAGTGTGTTCAATAGGCTGGTTTGCAAGTTGGTGGAGATCGATGAACCGATGAATGATAAATATCAAGCACGCATCATGTTGAATTCTCTTCCAGATTCATATGAGTTGTTTAGGACTCTGTGTGCGCAGAGAGGGAAACCATAAACATCGAGACCGTTATCTCAGCCCTACAGTCAAAGGCGATGAGAAAGAAAAGCGGTGACGTGGCTTCCTGTTATTCCTCAGAGGCACTGATTATGAGGGGAAGAAGTTCTGAGCATGGAAGGATATTCGAAATCGGGATCTAAGGCCAAGGGTAAAGGGAATGCTAAGGTGAAGTGCTGTAATTGTAGTCAGGAGGGCCACATGAGAGGGGATTGTCAGAATCCCACGTTGAAGTAAGAGAAGTATGTAAATTATTTTGGAGAGGGAGCCAATACCATAAAGGACGGTGGCAATCTTTGTGAAGTTCTGGCTAGCAAGGGATCTCACGGTAGAGAGTGGATCCTAGATTCAAGGGCTTCATGTCACGTTTGTCTTAACCGGAGTTCATTCACGACATACAGGGAGTATGGTGGTGAATCGGTGTTTGTGGGCGATGGCTACACTCATAAGGTTGTGGGTATTGGAACGGTGCGCATCAGGATGTTCAATGGGATCGAATGAGTCCTGGAAGATGTGAAACACGTCCCCAAGATGAAGATGAATGTGATTTCTCTTGGTGCACTCAAGGCGAAAGGGTGCGTGTTTATCGACCGCGATCGTTGTTGTGAAGTGTTGAAAGGGGCAATCATGTGTATGAAGGCACGGAGATGTGGCCATTTTTACATGTTGATCGGGAGCACAATTCACGGTGGAGCTGCGGGATTGGCAGCAAAATCCACGGTTGCTCGTATGTGGCAAGTGCCCAGGAGCCATATGAGAAGAGCGAAAAAGGGCGTGAATGTATAAGATTAGACTCGATGGTGGCACGAGAAGCAGTGGAGCTATGATTAAAGATGAGATGATGTTGCGAGGATGGTGTTGATTTGACGTTTGAAGCCTCGGCGGTGAAGATTGTTGGGGAGCCTTCAAACATGTGCATGTTTTGGTTGCTCAGACCGGTCGGCCGACCGGTCTGGCCGTTTGGCCCAGATGCACGAGAGGGCCCCTAGACTATTTCTGTATTGCCCAATACCGGTAGGCCGACCAGTCTGCAAGGGGCTTCGACCGGTCGGGCAATCGGTCGGTGGTGAGGCAGCGAGTTGGATGTTTTTCCTTGGACTGTTTGGTGCGTTGGGCGACCGGTCAACTGCCCGCACGGTTTTCTATTTTCGATCTTTTGCTTATTTAAGGAGTTGTATTCCGAACTTAGATGTAATCCTAAGGTGTCCAAGGTTTCCTAATTGCGTTAGGAAGAGGGGAGAGGTGTTTGTGAGAGAGAGAACTTGGGTTTTCTTTGTTTTCCTTGCTTGTGGGCTGTCAATCTCTGTAATCTTTTTTTTATTCATAGTGGATCGCTTTGTGCCGTGGTTTTTTAACCCGTTGAGGGGTTTTTCCACGTAAATTCGGATTCTCTTAGGGTGAATGCTTGTGTTCGGTTTGATTTCATATTGTTTCTCGTTTGATCTCGCATTACTCTGCGCGTTCGGCTTCCGCTTCCTCTACCGGTTTTCCCAACAAAGAGGAGAAATTATGGAGCCTTGGATCTTCCAATTTAAGAAAATAATGGAGTATGGCCCACCAAAGGCAGGACACAACAAACTGATGGTCTAGCTTACTCGACACTGAACTGAAAACCTGCGTATACATTGCAAAGCCTCAAGAAGGATCCTCCTGTAACTCCTCATCAAACATTCTCAAAAAGTCAGAATTCAAAAGACCATAACAAAAATCAAATAAATAAATAAGTATATTAAAAAGCAATTTCTTGAATGTAATTCAATTCAATTACCTGCCATTCTTTGAAACCCTCAAGGCTTCCAGGATTCAACTTCTTCACAGCAATAACCATCCCACTCCCAACCCTTGACGAAGAGAGTGTCTTCTGATTGATCCAACCCTTGAAAACTCTCCCAAATCCCCCTTCCCCGAGAACAGTATCAGATCGGAAGTACCTTGTCGAACTCTTCAATTCGGCAAAAGTAAAAATCCTCAAATTGGGAGTAGGGAGGATCTGCCCATTCGGAAACACCTCATCAATGCTGCTCGAGTGCCTGTTCCCGCTGCCCGAAAACCTCCCTTCATCGCTATTATTCTTAGCAGTACCTGCAATTACAGAAATAATCGAAAAAAAAGGGAGGGTGAATTGAGAGAAACCTGTGTGAGATGAGACTATGCCAAAAAGCAAGAAATTTGAATCAAAATCTGGAAAAGGGAAAAAGCCAAATGAGATTGTAGCATAAAATGCTGAAAAAAGACACCCATGAGGAATGATGAATGGAAAAGAGAAAATTCAAGAAAGTGCAGAAATGCAAAAGACAATGAAATTTGTCAAATCACCACTTGATTTAAAAGGAGTTGGTAGAGGATGGCTTATCAATGTATATCAAGGGATTCTAACACTCCCCGCCCGGGAAAATACTAACAAGGGTGGAGGGACACGCACACCATAAACATGCCGGGCTTGATTTTCCGGTCCCTAGGCTGGACTTGACTTTTCTAGCCCCATGGGAGAATATATTACCGAGCCATATTTGCTGCTCTTGGGATTCAAACACAGGACCTTCTACTCTAATACCATGTCAAATCACCACTTGATCTAAAAGCTTGAGCGGTTAGAAGATGGCGTACCAATGTATATCAAGGGATTCTAACAAAATTGAAAATAATCCATGTGTTATTATAGGAAATTTAGGACAAAAAAAAAAAAGAAAAAAAGAAAAAAAGAGAGATTTTTTTTTCTTAGACACCCATCCTTTTTCATTTGAAAACACCTATTTTCCGCTTTGAGAAGTTAAATCGTACTACTTTTCCTACTATTTCAATTCAAAAAATGGTAAATAGTCGTAGGCAAACCAAAACTGATGGGTGTCAATATCAAGTTCTCCTCTACTGAAAAGGAAAGTGCAGTTCATATCATGATTTTTTATCTTTTTTCTTTTCACAGCACCTTTCATCTCACCTCTGAGGAAGAATAAGAACAGGGGATTTCATACCAGAAACATGCATCTCTAGTACACAAGTAGAAAAGAAGTGTATGTATTGGAAAAGATGGGGTGCAAATATCATTTCCTATTGCAACTAAAAGAAAAACACACACCCAAACGAAAAAATAAAAAATAAAAAAATCGAATTTCTCGAGACATGAAGGGAAACCCAAGTCAGATTATGGAAAAAAAGCTGCAAATTTCCGAGACCCAAGAAAAAGTTATTTATTTGATTAATTAATAATGATATTATTCCTTAAAAAAATACCTGGGCGAGATTGCCTAGTGGTGCTTGGAGTCTGAGACGATTTAACAAGCGTTCGCATGCAATTCATACAATTCCCCATCTCTCTCTCTCTCTCTCTCTCTCTCTCTCTCCTCTAACGAGTTGAAGAGGAGATTGAAAACAAGGTCTTTTTCTTCCGAGGAGTTGAAGAGGAGATTAAAAAAGCGGTCCTCTCCCTCTCTGAGTGTATGATGTTTTGATATGAAGAGAAGATCCTCTGCTTCGGAGAAAGAGAAGTTCGTTTTGCGTCTGTCGCGACTCGAAATCCGTCGTATGTCGCAACCCACAGACCCCACATGCTTTGGTGGTCCGAAGATTTGAACCGTCCATTTCTTTCTTTATAATCCTAAATAAAAATTAATATACTACAATTACACCTCATTGATTATCATAGCACTTGATTCTCAGAATTGAATCCGAGCCATTGGAACCATTTTTCATTGCTCTAAATTCACTTACAGCATTGATGGTTTAAATAACCCGTTCAGTGTATTTTCTTTATGGTAGTCCTTATAGAGCATGCTTCCCAACATGGATGGTTCAGATTAATTGAAGACTCAAATGGGGACCCTATATGGGAGCGAGACACGCTGGATGTTGAGTTGCGATGGAGGAAAAATGAACTCGAGAAAGAGGACTGGACGACGACTTTGGGTTTGATTCTTGGTATTTGACCCAAGTACATCCACGATTCCTTGGAAACGGATTTCGTACTGGGTAGACTCTGTGGGGCCCACCGTGATATATGTATTTTATCCATTCTGTCCATCTATTTTAACAGATAATTTTAGTTCTTGAATCCAAAATTGAACCATATCCAACCCTTAAGTGGACCACACTACAGGAAAGAGTGTGAGTTGAATGTCTACCGTTGAGAAATTCTTGGGGATGACAGAAGTTTTGGATAAAGCTGATATTTGTGTTTTCCCTTCATCCATGTCTGTGTGATCTTATGAAAAGTTTGGATGACAAATAAACGTCAATGTGGGCCTAGGAATGTTTCAACGGTGTAAATCATTATTCACACTTTTTTCCTGTGGTATGGCGGATTTTAGCTCTATATATGCTTCAATTTTGGAGGCAACTGCTAAAATGAGATAGAAAAACGGATGGACGGTGTGGATAAAGAACATGCATTCACAGTGGCCCCAACGGATTTTGCTCAGTACGATAAAAGCGTACTGAGTAACTCAGTACGCAATCCGTTTTTCCATTCTTGGAGCCTATCGTTGCATGACTTATAAAAGTGATTTTACGACACTTTTTTCTCCGACGACTTTGACCTTGACAGTCGGACTCCGACGTTAAACACCCGTCATGCGTCCTTCTATGACATGGGGCGCGGCTTCAGTGGATCCCCGGTCCACTGAGGTGGGTGGATCCCCTGACTGTGGGGGCCACCATGTATTTGGTTCATGTAAGATTCCGGTGTGGCATATAAATATCACTGTAGAGCAAGGGAGGTTTCAACGGTAGGAATTTCCCTACCTTCCTTTTCCTATTTAGTGAGGCCTACTTGAGTCTTGGATCCGGCTATTTTTTATCTCACGCACTGAAATGAGCTCACATAACAGATGGACCGGGTAGATTTTTCGCAAACATTACGGTGGGGCTCACCTAGGTTCCGACGGGAACTTCCTGTATGCGAAAGGCCTTCCGAGGAAATCCGCGTCTCGGAGTGATAGATGCTCCGCAGGACCCACCTTAAAGCCAGGCGTCCTCCATCATCGTGACTATGGGGCCCACCGAAGGACTCATCTGAGCCATTCATAAGTTGAAAAGGATCAAGATTTGAGGACCATGTAAATTTTGCCTTCATCCAAGACGTCTGCGATCCCCGACAATCCTTCAACATCTCTCATTGAAATTCCACTTTGCGGTTACCAGTTGGGAGGGCAAAATGAACCCAAATAAAATTGGGGAGAAAAACTTGAAACGTTTTAAATTCCTTACGTTTGACAAATCTATTAATAAGAGCTTATTTGCTTATTCTAAAAAATTAAGCTCTTACTAAGAAAGTAGACTAATTGGTTAAAGCTTTCATTTTAGAGTTTATATTCTTAGAAACCAGCAAAAATGCTCTTAAATAATAAGAGATGGGGAGGTCACTTTTTCTTTAAGAGCTTATTTACCTTAAGTGGGTAGACATTTTTAATTCAGTTTTTGGACAAGTTTGTCCTTAAACTTTTTAAGTAATTCCTATCTTGTCCTCTTCTCTTCTTTAGAATACCTCTAAGGTGGGTCCACATGATGAACAATCCATATTGAAGGTGGGTTTCCACATCAAGGTGGGCCTCACACGATGAACACCCACATCAAAGGTGGGACCTACATGATGGATGGGGGACGTTGAAGGTGGGATCACATGATGGAAGGTTGATATCAAAGGTAGGAACACATATGAACAACCCATATTGAAGGTTGGGCCCCACATGATTGACGGTGAACACCAAAGGTGGGTCTCACATGATGGATGACCCACATTAAAATGTGGCCCCACATGATGGATGGACTATCCACATCAAGTGGGCCCCATATGATGGACGGCTCATAGCACATGATGGATGGTGGACATTGAATGTGGGACCGCATGATCGAAGATTGACATTAAATGTGGGACCACATGATGAATGACCCATATTGAAGGTTGGGCCCCACATGATGGATGGTCCATAGCAAAGGTGGTACCTACATGATGGATGGTGGACATCAAAGGTGGGTCCCACATGATGGACTATCCACATTAAGTGGGCCCCACATGATAGATGGTCCACAACAAAGGTAGACCCACATGATGGATGGTCCACATCAAAGGTAGGATCCAAGTGATGGATGGTGGATATTGAATGTGGGACCACATGATGGAAGGTTGGCAGTAAAGGTGGGCCTACATGATGGAATGATCCATATTGAAGGTTGGACCCCACATGATGGACAATCCACAGCCAAGGTGGGACCTACATGATGGATGGTGGACATCAAATGGGTCCCACATGATGGACTACCTACTTGATGTGGGCCCCACATCATAGTGGTCCACAACAAAGGTAGGACCCACATGATGGATAGTGGACATCAAAGATGGGCCCCTCATAATGAATGACTCATATTGAAGTGGGGCCCCACATCAAGGTGGGCCCACATAATGAAAGGTTCACATCAAAGCTAGCCCCCACATGATAGATGGCCCACATCAAAGTGCGACCCAAGCATGACGGAACATGCACATCAAGTAGGTCCCATTTAAATGGCAGTCCAAGTCAAAGGTGGGATCCACATGATGGATGATGGTCATTGAAGGTGGCCCACATGATGGTTAGTTGATATTAAAGATGGGCTCACCTGATGATCGGCCCATAATGAAGGTGGGGCCCCACATAAAGAATGGTCCACATCAAGGTGCGCCCACATAATGGATGGAGTGGGCTTCTCATGATGGATGGCCGCTCACATAAAAGTGTGGCCCCTCATAATGGACAGTTGACATCAAGTGGGCCCCACCTAATGGACAGTCCACATCTAAGGTCTCTCATGATGGATGACCCATATCCAAAGTGGGTCATATGATGGATGATTCATATAGAAGGAGCACCTCACACAATGAATGATATATCAAAATTGGGCCTCACATGGTGGACAATACATTTCAAAAGTAGGGCCCACACTATGTTCACATCAAATGTGTAGTCCACGTGATGGTGATGGGTAGTGGACATTGAAGGGCCCCACATAAATGATAATTAGCATTGATGTTGAGCTGCACATGATGGACAGTCCACCCAAACAACCATTTGGAATGATCTTATATTTAAGTTGTTGTAATCTTTAAAAATGACATTAACTACCTTTAAAAAAGCTCTTATTTGAAAGTTTTACCAAAAGTACTTATTTTAAATAAGAGCTTTTTTTGGAGATTTTACCAAACTGGCTTATTTGAACAAGAATTGGAACAAAAAGAGCTTATTGAAGTAATTCTTATTCAAAAAGCTCTTATTGAATTAGAGTAGAGATGTCAAACGCCCCCTTCAATTCAATAAGAGCTTTTTCAATAAGAGCTGTTATAATAAGATCTTTTCGTTTGAGCTCTTGTTTTAAATAAGCTTGTTTGGCAAAATCACTTTTTCAAGTCTAAAAAAAGTTCTTATTTAAAATAAGCATATTTGGTAAAACCTTCAAATAAGAGCTTTCTTAGGGGTAATTGATGTCATTTTTAAAGATTACAAGAACTCTATTAAAAGAGCAATCTAAATGGTTGTTTTTGTGAAATTTACCATAGATGAACCAAGCCCCAAATGACAAAAGAATGGATGGCTACAATTTCACATTTTAAGATACATGCGTCATCCATTATCTCATACATTAGATGTGGATCAACCATCATATGGAGCCCACCTTTGATGTGGACCATCCATTTTGTGAGTTAAACCTTCAGAGGGGGTCGTCCATTATAGAAGGCCCATCTTGGACGTGGACCATTCATTATTAGGGGCCCACCTTGATGTAAGTCATCCATCATATGTGGCCCACCATCAATGCTAATTGTCTTTTATGTGGGGCCCCTCAATGTCCACTACACATCACCCATCATGTGGAGTCCACATCTGGTGTGTCCATAGTGTGGGACTTCCCTTTAAAGTGGATTGTCCATCATGTGGGGCCCAGTTTTGATATCCACCATTCATCATGGGGGCGCACCATCATATAGCCCACTTTGGATCATCCATCATGTAGCCCACTATGAATATGGGTTATCCATCATGCGAGAACTTGGATGTGGACCGTCCATTACGAGGGGCCACACTTTCATGTAGGTCATCTATCATATGAAGCCCACTCCGTCCATTATCTGGGCTCACCTCGGTGTGGACCGTTCATTATGTGGTCCCTACCTTCAATATGGGTCATTCATCATGTGGGCCCACCTTCAATGACCATCATCCATCATGTGGGTTCCACCATTGATGTGGATGGCCCATCAAATGGCACCCACTTGATGTGCATGTTTCGTCATGTTGGGACACTTTGATGCGAGTCATCTATCATGTGGGGCCCACCTTTGATGTGAACCATTCATTATGTAGGTCCACCTTGATGTGGGGCCCCACGTTCAATATGAGTGATTCATCACGAGGGGCCCACCTTTGATGTCCACCATCCATCATGTGGGTCCCACCTTTGTTGTGGACTATCTATCATGCGGGGCCCACTTGATGTGGATAGTCCATTGTTGAGGCCTAAATATTGCATATTTATCCCCCTACTTAGCATTGATTTTATCATACATATTGAGATAATTATTCATAATTATGTGTTTTATGTGCAAGGAAAGACTTGAGGATCAAGACCAAATTCATGCTTAAAAGAAGAAATTAAAGCTAAAAAATAATTATGAAGAAAAAGTGTGAAAAAATCAAGTTATGAATCATGAATTGTCCAGAAAAGTCAAAGTGTAGAGCTGCAGGGCTAGAAAAGCAAGATGTAGAAAGTTCAGAAAATGACCTTGAAATACTGCTGGACTAAATTTTAATCCATAAAAAATTAGAGTTCGATCCATTGAAGTCCCATAAAAAATGACTTTGATCCATCGAAATCCCATCTAAAAATATGCAGAAAAGTTTGCAACTCTCTGGACAAAGCTCTGATCCATCAAAATAACTCTAATCCATCAAAGGATCTATTGAAGCACTCTCAGATCCATCGAAGCATCCATAAAAAACGACGTAAAGTGCAAAAATCTTACGCACTTGGAGAGGCAGTGAGCGATTTTTTATATAAAGACACATCTACTCTCTTCCTAAATCATCATAGAAGGGTCTTAGACATGCTAGAGGTGGAGAGATCCATAGGAGAGCTTCTATAACTCCAAGTTCTTCTAGTTCATGTTTTTCTTAATTTTTCTTTTGAGTTTTAGTTCAACCATCTTCATGGTTGGCTAAAACTCTTAGCTAGGGCTAAGAGGTGAAACTTATAGTGATTTACAATGCTTTGTTTGATTTAATTCAAGTACTTTGAGGTTTAATGATGAACAATCATAGTTCTAGTTTGAAATAAAGTTAATAGTTTTAATTTAATCTTCTATATCTTGTGATATGTTTACATGAGATATTTTGATTTACTGAGATTGATCAATGAGGTGTTTGAGAGGGTTTTGATTTGTAGAAATCTTAGATTCATCATGATATGGTAGATGCTATGTGATCTTACAAGTTAAGAATCCTAAGTTCTTATCTAGAACTAAACCATGAAAGTTCATATCTTGTTTGGCTTAGCTTGTGATTTATGGTTTAATCAAATCTATCTTCTGATTGAATGTGGATAGGACTCCGATTCTAATTGAATTATCAGCTTGAATGGTTGAACTAGCATTGTGAATTGATTATAAGTGGATCATTGGCCCTCTAGTGCTTAGTTTTCTGATTTTACTTTCAAAATAGATAGTTAATGTTATTGAGATCCAATTCAAATTCAAATTTAGATAATCCTAATTATACAATTTAGAATTGTTACAAAACTCCTTGAGGACGATCTCGGTCTCACGATCCAATTATTACTACATCGTAGCCCTATATTTGGGGTTGTCAACATCCATCATGTGGGACCCACCATTGATGTCCACCATCCATCAAGTAGGTCCCACCTTTGTTGTGGACCGTCGATCATGTGAGGCCCAACCTTCAATATAGGTCATTCATCATGTGGGCCCACCTTTAATGTCAAGCTTCCATCATGTGGGTCCCACCTTTAATGTGGACCATCCATCAAGCAGGGGCTACTTGATGTAGATTGTCCATCATGTGGGGCCACACTTTGATGCAGGTCATTTATCATGTGGGGCTTGCCTTTGATGGGACTGTGCATTATGCGGGCCCACCTTTGATGTGGACCATTCATCATGTGGGGTTCACCTTTAATATGGGTTGTTGGTCATGTGGGCCTACCTTAAAGAGATTGTAAAGAGAAGAGAAGAGGGTAAGATGGGAATTACTTGAAAAGTTTGAGGACAAACTTGTAAAAAATTTAGTCCAAAATGCCTACCCGCTTAAGCCAAATAAGCTCCGTTTCTAAAAGTAACCGCTCCCCAACTTATAAAATCAGAGCTTATTTGCTACTTTCTAAACAAATAAGCACTCTGATTAGACTTTTACCAAACAATCTGAAAGCTTATTTTTTTAGAAATAAGCTAATAAGCTCTTATTTGTAGAGATGTCAAATGCCCTCTTAGTCATTCTCATCTCCCCTCGTCCACGACAACCCCACAACTCCCACCTACCACCCCTTAAGGCATTCTGATTACTTAATCTGACAATGTTCACCGCCATGCCCTCCTTACTTCCACTAATCCATCCATTGCTTTCGGAGACTATGCTGGTAAGTAGAAGCTGCTTTCTTTTTTCTCTCCATATCTCAAGTTTGAAGATTTAATCAACGAATCCTGAGAAGAAGAAGTCACCTTCGCTGTTTTTTTTATACTCTATATAAATTTATGTTCTCGCCTAAATTTGGTCAACAACAGAAGAGGTTGAGTTGGTACTGGATCAGGCTAAGGCTTCGTGACCGTCCTCCTCTCTATAGGCCTCCAAAATGGAGAAAGTAGACAATTGCGAGGGGGGTGCGGCAATAGACCCTCCGATGCCTAAGTTAGGTCGGCTAAGGTCAGACAATAAGGGAGTAAGGGTCGCGCGAGTTTCGTACCTTTTCTTTGAATTGGTGGGGGTATTTATAGTATGGTGACGTGATTCGGTTCTGACAACTCTACCTGGACACGCCAGCCTACAACTTCCAATCATCGGAGTATAGGGCGACCCTTGACGCTGACAATCCTAGCCTGACGCACTAAGCCTGTAACAATCATTAGGGTTGGGGTGTAGGTTCTGGACCTGACATCCTGCACGTGTCGCGTCGGAGGGACTTTAGCAAAATTCGTTTCCAGGTTTCTCGTGTCATCCCTTAGAGAGGATCGGCTTGGTCTAGTCAGGACGGAGCTCCTCCCCTTGGGTTCTCTGCCCGCCCTATAGATTCTTTGGTGGCAGCTTAGCTCGACCCCTGCCTTGGAACTGGCGGAACTGCCCATTTCTGCGTAGATGTTCCTCCTGTTCGGACTCCGCTACTACTCAAGGAGTTGGTCAAACTATCAACTTGGCCATGATCGTGTTCCTCCTCTGCCTGGTGGTTACAACTGAGGACTTGTACTTGGGCCCGTGGGCCTATGGGCTTTCTGTCTGCTTGTGGGATCAACTCGGAATCCCCCAAAATATTAAACCCCCCCCCCAAACTCCCGAGGTTGACCTGTACGGTTTCGAGAGTGAGCTCCTTCTGATTGGGCTGGTCTCATCATGCTTGAAGTCGCGAAGTTTCAAACTTTGGCCCGATGAAACCAATCGAGTAGGCGAGAAATGAGGAATTTATGGCAGGCTCAAAATTTGGAGCGTCGCCATGATTGCGCATATGACGCAACTATCATTTCATTGCTAGGAAGAATCACGAGCGAACGCGTGGCAATGGTGTGCTAGGCGAATCATCTTATCCCTGCCCGGACGAATGAGGCAGCGACATGAGGGAGGGTGCAGTTGTCAAGGTGGCGGTTTACTACACAAGATCGCCCTATGATGATACATGGCATTGCACGGCGGCATGCCAGGCGTAAGGGGTGCCTATAAATACCCCCTGATTCGGTTTTCACCTCCTGCTTAATTTTGTGCCCGAGCTCTGCCACTTTTACATCTGACTTGTGTCGCATCGTCCTTCGTTGTGTTCTCTTCTTCTCAGAGTCCAACGTCATTCTCGCTTTGGAGTCCTTGTGCTAAAGCTCCTTGGTATGATCTGTGTTTGTCCTTTAATCCTTAGTCGTTTCCTCTTCTTTTTGTTCGTCCTCTTCAATGTTATTTGTTCGCTCGCCTCAAGTGTAAGGCTGCGATGTAGTAATAAAACTCGGTAAGACCGAGGTTGATCCACAGGGAAATAGTAACAACTCCCAAATCACTCCAGCAACTCAGTTTTATAGAGGAAATTCAGATTCAATTGAGTGTTTACTTAAAACAGGAACTTAATGAAAAATCAGAGATAAAAAGTACTAAGGCTTTCAAGGATCCACTTGTAGCAATCCTATGTCAATTCAGTCAATCCAAGTAGAGAACACAACTAGATTTGAAGTCCTATCTCTCATCTAGTTGGAGAATAAAGCATTCACACACATTCCATCACATTCAAGTTGAACTTCCAAGTTCTAGTTCCATTAAATCAATACAAACTCGAAACCATAGCCTGCGGAGTAACAGCCATGCCTCTGGACTATGGCCTGCTCAAGGATTACTATAATCCGAATTTAAACAAACAAACATGATAATCTCAGAGAATTAAAAGGAATTCATGTCCGGAGCACATAAACTCAGATAAAACATCTCAAACTACCACTTTTTGGAACTAAACCATGCAAAAATCCAAACTTGAATGTAAATTACTTGAATTAAACTGAAACCAACATAGAATTAGCTACAAGCTTCACCTCTCAGCCTTAGCTGAGAGGTTTTAGCCGAGCATTGTCATGCTACAACTAAAAACTCTGAAATAAAGCATAAAAACAGAAAAACCCGAATAGGAGAGTTGCAGCCGCTCCACAATCGCCTTCACTCTCCAAACCCACGTTCCTTAGCCTCTCTAATACCCTAGGGAGAGCCCCTAGGTGTCCTTTTATAGCAAGCAACCTCCCTTGCGTCGGATTCTGCGAAAGACTACGCAGTGCGCAGTGTTTTTCGGAGTCCAGATTTAGAAAGGACTCATGTTACGCAGGGCCGACCGGTCGTGACCGGTCGGACTGATTTTTTAAGCATTCCAGGGAGCACAGCCGACCGATCATGACCGGTCGGACTGGGCTATCCATTCATCTAGCAAGTGTGGCCGACCGGTCATGACCAGTCGGACCAAATTTTCCACCATCCAGTGTATACAGCCGACCGATCGTGACCGATCGGGCTCCAATGCAATGTGGTCAGCCTTCATGGCCGACCGGTCAAGACCGATCGGCCTGTCTTCCATTTGCTCCTTTGATGTGGCTAACCGGTCGGACGACCGGTCTGCCTTGTTTTTCTGCAACATTTTCTTCTTTTCTTCATCCTCTTTTCTCCCTCTTTCTTCTTCTTTCTTTGGTCCATCTTAGGACTTCATGCAATAGCTTCAAATGCATTCTTTTGGCTCGTAATTGAATGAAGTCCGCTCTCATCCCTATAATCACAAAACATATGTTAGGTGGGCCTTTAAACCATGAAAATCATGCAAACCTTGTCCTGTAATGGGCAATGCAATGTATAAATTGGAGGTTCAACACACCCCCTAACCAGCTTTTTGCTAGTCCCGAGCAAAACATGCGTGAAAAGAATTTCAAACCTCCAAATCCAACTCTCTTCCAGAAACCATGTTTCTATCCATTCCAAGATGTATAAGTATAAAATTTGGAGAAATTAGGTGATAGAAGCTGAACCTTGGACTCTCAAAACATAAGAAGTGTCTACATGTAATTCCCGCTGATTGATTGATAAATAGAAGAACTCGAACAAATTCAACCTAGTGTGCATAGTGAAAGTTCATCTCATGAGTTCCTGGGATCATCTTCTTCATAGATTAAGTAAACCAAGGATTTTAAGTTGCACAGAGCAACAACAACCTATGACAGGAATTGGCCTTACCGTCCTTCCGACAGCTTTCACACTACGTCCCATTTCCGGCTTTGGTTACGGTTCGACCATCCCCCGGTTGGTAATAGGTAGCCCTTTTCGAAATTTTCCACCATTTTTCTTTCCTTCCCGATTTCATCCTTTCTTTCCTTTCTCTCTTAAATTAGATAGGATTTTTAGAAATCCATATCTTCTGTTATTTTCCCATGGACAAGGATGGACAAAATACCCCGGCTTGGCTGCTCAACACCTTTAAATCAAAGTCTAGCTAATCCAAAAATCACATAAACCTGTCACTCATGAAAATCGTGTAATGTGAACTTGGTGCAAAGGTGTTCAAATTTTCTATCAATCACAACAATAGGGGAACTAACATATAAAACCATTATGTTGGGAGAAATTCAAAACTACAACATCACACACTTCGTATCTCCTCTTCTTATACTCATAGCATCTCAAATGTATAGAAACAAGATTTTCTAAAACAGTTTTGAGATGTTAGAAAATTCGAAAAAATTTTGTGTATATGAAGCTCGAAATGTTGCAATATGCTAGATGAAGAATCTCATCTCACCCCCCAACCAGATCTTGCATTGTCCTTAATGTAAAAAGATAGTCAATTAGCATGAACATGAGAGCAATGGTAAAATATGAGAGAGTGAGAACAATAGTACCTGAGATAGCGATCATGGAAGTCTGCAACTACAACAACTAAATCCTACTAAGACAGTAAACTAAATAAAACGAAACCTAATCTACGGAAAGCAATAAAGATAACTAACCCGTCCCTTGGAAAAGGAGGATCCCCATCAGACTAGGAGATCGATTATCAGTATAACATCCAAAAGGACAAAGTTGAGCAGGATCATCAAGTGGTGTAACAAAGTTTTCAATAGAACTATCCACCATCCTGCTTTGGAAAGTACATTAGTGACATCAACCAGTCTAGCCCATTGAAAATCCTGCTGAAAAATTTCAGCGGGTTCTTCAACAAAATTGTCACATGTACTAGGAAAGGAGAATTTCTTTGGTTGGAAATCAGGAGATATGGGTCTCCTTTCCTTCTTGTCTGGGCAAAAATTATTCAAGTATAGGTCATCCCAGAAGTGTTCTTCGGTTTGAACAAACCAAAGAGAAGTGGAGACTTGTATTTCTTTTTCACAAGTCGATATGATCTCCACAAAATCAGATTTCACCGGTGCTTCCACAATTGGTTTTTCAATTTGGTGAGCTGTGGAAGGAGACTTTTTAGGCACCAGGGAGGTCTCTCTCAAAGCATGTACGATGTCCTGTATCATGGGATCATCCCAATCCTCAAAATATGTTAAGCATTCCTCGAGTGTATAAGAGACCTCATCGGAGGAATTTTTCAGATTTGGACCCTTTTTGTCTTCCTCCTTTTCAAAATTTCGTGTAGGTTGGAGTGGGTCCTTAACCTCTACTCTTTTAGCAATTGGCCTCTCTGTAGGCAAGTCAAGCACCAATTCTTCCAAATCCTGCACAACAAATTTATGTAAATCAGGAATTGGTGACTTGTCGAATGAATTTTCAGAAATTGACGCTTCCAAGGTCTTAATAAATTGAAATTTAGATTCTTCCTTAGAATGTGTCAAACATGTCCCCAAACTTTCAGGTGGATCATGTTGGAAAAACCCCCCATCATCCATGGATTCTATCATGTTTACCTCATGGGAGCTATCATCGTCGTCCCAATCCTCAAAGGGATCATAGCTAAGAACATCTAGAGGATCAAAATTCTGCCTTAAAGCGAACTCCTCTTCCACGATTGAATCAATCATATCAACCTCGTGGATATCATCATCATCCCTATGCCTCTTGCCTAAGTGATATACATTCACCTCTAGTGTCATGTTTCCAAAAGAAAGTTGCATCACCCTATTCCTGCAATTGATGATTGCGTTTGATGTGGCAAGGAATGGGCGGCCTAATATTACCGGTATTTGGGTGCTAGCATCCAAAACCGGTTGTGTGTCCAAGACGATAAAATCTACTGGGTAGTAGAATTTGTCAACTTGAACTAAAACATCCTCAACTATCCCCCTCGGTACATGGATAGATCTATCAGCTAGTTGCAACGTGGTTTTGGTGGGTTTTAATTCACCAAGGCCCAATTGTTCATATACCGAGTATATGATCAAGTTCACGCTCGCCCCCAAATCTAACAAGGCACGTTCAATTCGGTAGTCTCCAATGATACATGAGACGGTGGGACTACCGGGATCTTTGAATTTTGGGGGGGTCTTTTGGGTGAGGATGGCACTCACTTGCTCAGTTAAGAAGGCCTTTTGCTGCACATTATATTTGCGTTTTGTTGTGCATAGGTCTTTTAGAAACTTGGCATAAGAGGGAATTTGTTTGATGGCATCAAGCAAAGGGATATTAATCTTGACTTGTCTAAAAATCTCTAGAATATCATGAGAATTTGGGAGAGATTTTGGGGCAACCAATCTCGAAGGGAATGGTGCTACGGGCTTGTAAATGCGTTCCGGTTCTTGTAGGGCTAAGTTAGATCCATCCTCATCCTCAGAATTTACCGGATCATTAGGCTTGTCGGCCATCACCGGAATGGATTTGTCGATTTGTTTACCACTTCTAAGAGTGGTGATGGATTTGTCTTGCACCATGTTTTGGTTGGAAGGATTAGGGATGCTTACTTCATGTACTTGCCTTGGATTGGGCTGAGGTTGGGCCGGAAAGGTCCCTTCCCTAGCATTCAAGTGTCCCTTAATCTCATCAACCGAGACTTTAAGCTCTTGGAACATTTGCTGATTCGATTCATTTATTTGCGCTTGCCCTTGCATAAACGCTTTCAAGGTATCCTCCAATGAGAATTGAGGTGGGGCCATATTTTGCATGGGTGGCCCTCTTTGGGAGTTGGTAGGATTGCCTGTAGGAGCATTCTTCCAACTGAAATTTGGGTGATTCTTCCAACTCTCATTGTACGTATTACCTACCGGTCCATTGAAGGGCCGTTGATAACCATATGTGGCATTGGCTGTCTCATGTAGCACTTCCTGAAACGCAGGAATTGTGGGACAATCTTGCGTAGCGTGTAAGTCGGTGAGGCAAATCCCACATGTGGTTTCAACAGCTTCCTTGGACTTGGGAACTCCACTTTTGCTAAGTTCCATGGCCTCAACCTTCCTTGTGAGGTTGGCTATCCTTGCATTCACATCATCTTCCTCTTTAAGGACATAGATCCCTCCTTTCTCTTGAGTGGGCTTGGAGTTCTTGGGTTTATCCGAGGTATCCCAAGATTGGGCGTTTTCAGCCAACATGTCCAAGTAACTCCAAGCCTCATCTGGATTTTTACTCACAAACTCGCCATTGCACATCATTTCCACAAATTGGTGCATATTGGAACTTAATCCATCATTGAAAAAATTTATAACTCGCCAACTCTCATAGCCATGATGTGGGCAAGCAAGCAAGAGTTCTTTAAATCGTTCCCAGCATTGGAAAAAAGATTCACCCTCTTTAGCCGAAAAATTCATTATGGCTCTTCGAAGGGTGTTCGTTTTATGAGCCGGGAAGAACTTTTTCAAGAATTCCCGGTTCATCTCAACCCATGACCCAATCGAGTGTGGTCTAAGAGAGTGAAGCCAATCTTTGGCTCTTTCTTTCAAGGTGAAGGGAAAGAGTTTAAGTCTGATAGTATGTCGGAAACATTGGTGTAATGCAAGGTGGCCAACACTTCTTCAAATTCTTGCAAGTGTAAGTATGGGCGGTCAGAGTCTAGCCCATGGAATTTAGGTAAAAGTTGAATTATGCCTGGTTTTATGTCAAAGTTTCCACCGTTTGCTGGTAAAACTATGCAAGAAGGTGTAATTGCACGGGCAGGTTGTAGGTAGTCCCGTAGTGATCTCATTGGAGGAACATTATGTACCTCATTCTCTCCTACTCCTTCCTGATTTGCGTTTGTAGTTGGAGTAGGGGGGGGGGGGGGGGGGGGGGGGAGGATTCCTTACAGGTGTTTGATCCATACTCCCCAAACTCTCACAATGCTCTTGATAATTCCGGACTCGTCTATGGACTGACAATGGTCCAACTAAACCACCTTCAGATTGGAGACGATTTGAGTGATTACGTTCCCAACGGGACATAAACCACTCAACCAAAGATCAAAGCTAATCCTAACCTAGAAAATTGAAATCTGAAACTAATCTGAAAAAAACTAAGTTAGAAAGGTATCACCTGATGCGCTTGAACTTAGAGAAGAACTCCTACAAAAACAGAAAACTTTGTTAGTTCTAAGAAAATCAGAAAAACCTATCTACTTCTATAGCCACTGAACTATTTGAAAACCGTTATCTAATTTCCCCGGCAACGGCGCCAAAAACTTGTTCGCTCACCTCAAGTGTAAGGCTGTGATGTAGTAATAAAACTCGGTAAGACCGAGGTCGATCCACAGGGAAATAGTAACAGCTCCCAAATCACTCCAGCAACTCAGTTTTATAGAGGAAATTCAGATTCAATTAAGTGTTTACTTAAAACAGGAACTTAATGAAAAATCAGAGATAAAAAGTACTAAGGCTTTCAAGGATCCACTTGTAGCAATCCTATGTCAATTCAGTCAATCCAAGTAGAGAACACAACTAGATTTGAAGTCCTATCTCTCATCTAGTTGGAGAATAAAGCATTCACACACATTCCATCACATTCAAGTTGAACTTCCAAGTTCTAGTTCCATTAAATCAATACAAACTCGAAACCATAGCCTGCGGAGTAACAGCCATGCCTCTGAACTATGGCCTGCTCAAGGATTACTATAATCCGAATTTAAACAAACAAACATGATAATCTCAGAGAATTAAAAGGAATTCATGTCCGGAGCACATAAACTCAGATAAAACATCTCAAACTACCACTTTTTGGAACTAAACCATGCAAAAATCCAAACTTGAATGTAAATTACTTGAATTAAACTGAAACCAACATAGAATTAGCTACAAGCTTCACCTCTCAGCCTTAGCTGAGAGGTTTTAGCCGAGCATTGTCATGCTACAACTAAAAACTCTGAAATAAAGCATAAAAACAGAAAAACCCGAATAGGAGAGTTGCAGCCGCTCCACAATCACCTTCACTCTCCAAACCCACGTTCCTTAGCCTCTCTAATACCCTAGGGAGAGCCCCTAGGTGTCCTTTTATAGCAAGAAACCTCCCTTGCGTCGGATTCTGCGAAAGACTACGCAGTGCGTAGTGTTTTTCAGAGTCCAGATTTAGAAAGGACTCATGTTATGCAGGGCCGACCGGTCGTGACCGGTCGGACTGATTTTTTAAGCATTCCAGGGAGCACAGCCGACCGATCATGACCGGTCGGACTGGGCTATCCATTCATCTAGCAAGTGTGGCCGACCGGTCATGACCGGTCGGACCAGATTTTCCACCATCCAGTGTATACAGCCGACTGATCATGACCGGTCGGGCTCCAATGCAATGTGGTCAGCCTTCATGGTCGACTGGTCAAGACCGGTCGGCCTGTCTTCCATTTGCTCCTTTGATGTGGCTGACCTGATCGGACGACCGGTCTGCCTTGTTTTTCTGCAACCTTTTCTTCTTTTCTCCATCCTCTTTTCTCCCTCTTTCTTCTTCTTTCTTTGGTCCATCTTAGGACTTCATGCAATAGCTTCAAATGCATTCTTTTAGATCGTAATTGAATGAAGTCCGCTCTCATCCCTATAATCACAAAACATATGTTAGGTGGGCCTTTAAACCATGAAAATCATGCAAACCTTGTCCTGTAATGGGCAATGCAATGTATAAATTGGAGGTTCAACATTATTCAAAAAAGATTTTGGGGCAGCCCCCATCCCAGACCATGGTCAGGACGAGCCCTATGGTGGTTCCGATGACTCCCAAGAGGGTCCCTTGTCCAAGGTTAGTCCCACTAGGCCGACCATTGAGGCTGAATCCTGACCTGAGGGATTCGTCTAGTGATCTGGGTCCAATCCAGTAGGGTCAGGTCCTGAGTCGGGGGGTAGGCAGGCTGGTCCCATCAGGTCATATATGCTTTACGATGGATGTTTGGCCATCATCATTGAGCTTGGGTGACCTGGATTGACTCGGGTCCTGATACCACATCCCTAGTTTGGTGGGTCTAATGGTACCCAAGTTGTGGGAAATCCCGAGCCGACCTCCTCCTGGCGAGGTCGCTCTGTACCCAATTTTCTTTACTTGCGGTCTCTGTTTGCCCCTCCACCCTTTGGTGAGAGAGGTGTTGCGTCACCTTGCCCTCTATCTGGGGTTATATTTGGTTGTTATGTCCTTTGGTAAAAGGTCGGCAACAATGAGCTCTTTAGGAACGATATCTTCCATGTGTACCAAACCAAGACCAGCCCCAAGTCCCGGGTTTGGTACTACTTCTCTTCATGACTCGACAGGGAGGAGATCAGTCATCGCCAACAACCCATTGTCCAAGAACTGGAAGGACAAGTGGTTCTTCACCTTCGATGACTGGGAGGCGTCAGAGGCCGAGCTAAGAGGTCTTCAGTCCATGGTGCCGACTTCCTTTTACACGCCAGGTCAGGATCTGCTTCGAGCTATCTTATTTGGTGTTTCGTTGTTGTCGTTTTTTTTTCATCATTGTTAACGCTTGCACTGTTGTCTTTGTAGTTCTAGTTAAGAAGAGTCTTGGCCTTCCCCCCAATATCCAAGGTTAGTTCAGGCTTGCCAGGGCGCGCCTTGCCAATGATAGGGACCTGTGGACCCTCGCCGATTTCCGCACTCCCACACGACGACGTTCTCGTCCCTTCCCCTTTCGGGAAAAGAAGAGGAGGATGCGTGAGTGCGAAATCGCCGTTTGTGCCACTGGCTTGCCTCATTCTCGAGGGCTTTGTTCGGTTGTCGTGTTAAGCTGGATATGTTTAAGTGAGTTTATATAAGACCAGAGTCGCCACTAGCCAGTTACTTTGAATCTACAATCAGCTAGACCCTGTAGAAACGTTAGAGAACGGAATCCGAAGATTCCTTCCTTTAAAATGACTCCTATTGATCTGCGGTCAGAGATTCAAGGTAAGGGATCACGGTTACAGGGTGGGAAGAGGTTAAGCACCCCACACACTGCCCGTACTGAAGTACGGTCTCTACTTCACAGAATCGATCGAATACTTGAAAGTCTAGTTTAATCCTCGTATATTCTCATGGATGACATGATGCATGAATGCGGGTCTGAACAGTAAGAGTTTCTGATGGGCAGGTTCCAACAACGGGCAAGCCCAGAGCGTACGCTCGAACTGACAGGTGCTTTATGCGAGATGATGCATGCTGTGTGCTTGAATATTCAAAGTGCTTATAGTGATATGTACGTGAATGCAGGTCTAAACAGTAAGAGTTTCTGATGGGCAGGTTCCAACAACGGGCAAGCCCAGAGCATACGCTCAAACCGACAGGTGCTTAATTTAAGACATATGCGGTGTGCTTGAATAATCAAGGTGCTTGTAGTGAAGCAGGGGGGTTGGAAGAAAAGTAAATGTTGCACTTATGCTAGATGCAAATGAGATGATGCTGGAAAAATGATAGCTGGATGGACGGAGGTATCGCAAGGATTGGCTTCGAGTGGCTGGATCAAGACTTGGGTGACTTGGGAGACTCGGACCAGTGGTCAGGCTGGGCTGGACCAGGGCTAGGCTCTCCTCACTCGGGCTCTCCTTGGTGGAGGAATGGGCTAAGGGGTGAAAGAGGGTGACTCAGATGGACGGGCACTCTCTGGCTGAGTGGTGTGTTGAAATGAGAAGGGGAGGGGGGTATTTATAGCAGCGAGCAGTGGCAGAGCTCGTAATTTGTCTCGGGCGGCCTGCTATGGGCCGCCCGTACGGCCGCTCCTCGGTTTCCAGCGATGTACGATTGCTTCCTCAGGGCTACTGTTTGACTCGCTGGGTCGACTCAGCGGGTTGACTCAGCGGGTCGACTCGGTGATTTGACTCGACGAGTTGACTCGGTGTTTTGACTCGACGGGTTGACTCAGCGAGTTTGACTTTTTTTTGGGATTTTTTGAATGGCTTTTTTTCTGGTGGGTTTTTCAGGCTGATGATTAAGACTGGGTTGACTGGGTTCAGGCTTGATCTGGGCTATGGAATGGGGCTTACAAGGGTGAGTTTGGCTGAGTTTGGACTTGGGATTTAGGGGTATGGTCCTCCATTCAACCAGCTATCTCTACCAACAGTGTAGCCGAAGGTGGGGTGTCTACAGATGCCCCTCTTTGGCAGAGGTTGCGTGCAACCGAATGCCAAAGCGAGTGGACACCCCACTTTTGACTCGGTCATTCATAGATCATGTTCTGAAATCTTTGCTTGCTTTTGCATCTGTGTTAGTTGATCGTTTGGAAACCGATCACTCGCACATACCGCGGGAGTTTGGAGAAAAAGTTGCGATTGTCCCTGCATGCGCTGCAACTTGGGTCCCCAATCGCAACCCTTCCATTCCCGATCGGTACTAACATCGGAAAGGTACAGCAGAGTCTCTGCGTCCGTAGTCTTACGAGGTTACTGACCCTGAGACTGATTGTGTGATGTTTGATGTTTTCCCAGATCACTCCAGGAGTACTTGTTTCGCTTGACTGTCAAAGTGGTTAGACTCCCTGCGTCAGATAGTCTTACGGGATTCTACTACGCCGACTTGGACTCAGTCAAGGTACTTCAGGCATCCACGCCTAGGTATGTGCGGGTGGGCTTTTCCACCTGATCTGCTGGCTTCGATGCTTGGTTTGTAATTCATTCTTTCCTTGATTGTGGTCTGGAATCTTTGTTATCCTTTATATCTGAGTCAGTTGATTGTCTGGAAGTTGATAACTCGCACATACCGCGAGAGTTTGGAGAAAACGTTGCGATTGTCCCTGCAGTTTGCTGCAACCTGGGTATCCAATCGCAACCCTTCCATTCCCGATCGGTACTAACATCGGAAAGGTACAGCAGAGCCTCTGCGTCCGCTAGTCTTACGAGGATACTGACCCTGAGACTGATTGTGTGATGTTTGATGTTTTCCCAGATCACTCCAGGAGTACTTGTTTCGCTTGACTGTCAAAGTGGTTAGACGCCCTGCATGCGATAGTCTTACGGGATTCTACTACGCCGACTTGGACTCAATCAAGGTACTTCAGGCATCTACGCCTAGGTATGTGCGGGTGAACTCTTTCCACCTAATCTGCTGATTTTGATACTTGGGTTACAATTCATTGTTTCCACCTGTTCAAAATGGTTTCTTTGACCGAGCCTTTTGGCTTTCATCTTTTCGTATCTTGGCATGTAGTACGACCGCACTGACACTGGAGTTCAGTTCGACTGTACTTTGAGTGCATTGGATCCGATGTTCTCCGGGGAAACCGCGAGACATCGGATCTTATTTGATTTTTACGTCGGCTCCTACCCAGAGATATGGAAGATCTCCTGGTGTTTTGGAGGCAGAACGCTCTACTGGGAAAATATTTTTAGATTTTTGAAAAGATACCCACTCTGGGGAGTGATACTCCGTGGGATTTTTATTTGCAAATAGAAATATTTTTTGTCTTTTGAAATGGAAATCGGGTCTGTACGTGCCTCCACTAGGGATGCCTGTGGGGTCTTTGGCTAACCGACTTTATTTTGAAAGCAGGTAAACATGATGATTGATGCGATGGATGTGATGCATGGAGATGCATGATGAATGCATGGCTTGGCTCATTTTCAGTTTCAGTTCGATGATTTTGCTTTTACTATGGGTGCAGAGAACTTTGAGCTTATTGCTTGCAGGGTTGTGCTCCCTGGGGTTTTTCTTTTTTACACGGGTGTTTGGTCAGCGGGTTGGTCAAGATCTCGACCCGTGGTCGATCAGGTCCATCGTCCCAATATGCTGTTTCTTTGCGAATGAGAATGTACGAGGATGTTATCTGACTTCAAGATGTTCTTTTGGGCATACATGTGATTGAGATGGTGTTTGGTTGCCCGTTTTTGGTCAAGATTCCAATTTGCGGGCGATCGGATCTGTCATCCCAAACTGTGAAGTGAGCGGAGTTCAAGACTCCTAAAGTGTAGTGTTGGGGATACTGACAATTTTTGTGATTTTTGCAGATATTTGGGTCCGAATCTTTACCTGAGTGTCAGGATAGAGATCGGTTTATTGAAAACAAAAGAAATATTTTTGTGATTTTCTTTTGAAAATTTTCTTGAAAACAAGGAAATCATTTTTTGTGATTTTTGCAAATATTTGATTGAAAGCAAGGGAAATATTTTTGTGATTTTTGAAAATATTTTGTTGAAAGCAAGGGAAATATTTTTTGTGATTTTTGAAAATGTGATTTTGCAATGTTTTTGTATTTTATGATTTTTCTGAAATGCATGGAAAAGTATGGAATTTTCATCCACTTCCAGGTTCTACTGCTGGTAAGGCACCCTATCCATTTTACGTCAGCGAGCAAGACGAGTCTCACACAGTTAAGTGCCGTAGTTTTACATCTTCGGATGAGGAGATTTTGAGGGTTTTCAGTCAACACACCCACAAAGTTGCCTGTTCCTCATGTGCAATGCACATAGACCACGTATCGTCTGACGGACTCCTTCGGCCACAAAATGAGCCACATCCTCACATTTCCCTTAGTCAATCCAGTTTGGGGCCTTACGTTGCTCACAATTCCGTGAGGGTGCGCTCCACCTCCCAACAGCCTTAATCCCCTTCATGAGTTTTAGGAACAGGGAACATCCGTCAGATTCAACAGCGACTTCCAAATCAAGGTTGTCTATCACGGTGCGTTCAACACGAAAAGGGTTGCGGAGTTCTGCCCGCCTCAGCCCTTACCTGTTTAAAAGATTCCGGACACCCGTACGATCAAGTGTCAGCCATGTCCAGAATAGGTTAGGAAAGAATGCCCCCGAGAAGTTAATCCCAGTGTAGTTTTAGGTCTTCGGACCGCTGGAGATGAATTTGTGCAGTTGAAATTGATGGTGAAATATATTTTTTTTATTTTTTTTTTAGAAAAAGTTCCAGATTTCAGCTCGAATGATCGAGATTGATGCTAGTTTTTGTGGAAAGATTTAAAATATTTTTGGTATTTTTGAAATGATCCGGGTTATCGAACCTTGATCAAGGCTTATGCCGGTTTTTGGTTGAAAGCAAGAAAGGGTCCCTCTAGAAATTAATCCCAGTGTAGTTTAAGGTCTTCGGATCATAAATATGTACATGCTGAAAATACATTCTTTTTTGTGATTTTTTGAAAACTGTTCCAGGTCATAAAATCTCAATTTTGAACGATCAAGATTGACACTGGTTTTTATTGGAAATCTCTCGGGATTTTGTTCCCGACGTAGTTTAAGGTCTTCGGACCAGAAACCGTACAAAAGGGGGCAAGTACATTTTTTTTTTGTGGAAAATGTCCGGTGTCAGCGGATCTTAATCAAGACCGATACCGGCTTTTATTGAAAATCCCTCGGGATATTGATCCCGACGTAGTTTAAGGTCTTCGGACCCACAAACTTTAAAAGAGGGGCTGGTGATATATTTTTTATTTTTCGAAATGATCCAGATCATCCGATGTTAGTCTTAAAGACTGGGATCGATGCTAGTTTTTATTAAAATCCCTCGGGATGTTGATCCCGACGTAGTTTAAGGTCTTCGGACCCGTATTGCACAAAACAGGAAAGACATTTTTTTTTAAAAGTACTCGGTGTCGTCGGATCTTAATTCGAGCGATCAAGACTGATACCGACTTTTATTGAAAATCTCTCGGGATGTCGATCCCGACGTAGTTTAAGGTCTTCGGACCAAAATCTGTACAAGCGAGCAGCAATCCAGGTTAGAGATTATGGGAATTCTTCTTGGAATGGTTCGAATCATTAGGTCATATCCTTGGATGGTTGGGATCATTGTTTGACCAAGTCAAATTTTTCTTTCTTTTCTTTGAAAATTCTATGGTACTTTTCCACATCATCAACCCAATTTCTCACCCATTTCTCATGAGATGAGATTTTGGTGAGATTTCTTCCTTTTTTTTCTCACCATTCTCTTCTATCACTTCATTCTTACATGGAGGTACAAGATTCACTTGCAACCACCCTTCCCAAGGAGGAGTTCTTCCCAAGGAGAGGGGGTGAGAAGTCATCTCACATAGGTAGGGGCTAGGACGGCCTCCCATGGGCCGCCCGGACGGTCTCTGCCTTCTGGTCTCTTCAATGGGCTGGGTAAAAGGGTGTCCTCCCCTTTTCTATATAACATGGGGCACCCTTGCCCCCCTCAACGTGCAATCTCTCTCTTCTCTCTCTCATACTCTATCTTTTTTCAAGTTTTCTCTCTCTTCTTTGGTGGTCCTTTGCTTCTCTCAAGTGATGGCCCTTAGAGACATTTTGGGACAGCAAGGTGGTCCCTCTTTGGTGAGTGGTAAGGGTTTGGACCACTTCCTTTCTCTTTCTTGTCCTTTTCTTTCTTCATTGTTTCTCATGGTTCCTTTCTTTTCTTCATGTAGATATTTCAAAAGAAGTGAAGGTGGGCCCAAGTACTTTTGGCCATTTTCTAGATCTCAAGTCTCTTTCAAAGGTGGTGCATGGAGAAGGACATTGTAAGCTCTCCACTTCATTTTTCTTTCTTCTTTTCACACTCCCTTCATGTGCATGTAAAGGGTGATTTTGCCATGACATCAAGTGTTCATGCAAAATACTCTATCTTTTTCATGGGAGTTGGGCCTCTCTTCATATGTATCAAATGGGCTCAAAGTGAAGTCATGGCCCTTGGTGTATTTGGTGGGCCCAATGCTTCATTTTGGGTTCCCTCATGTTCTCTTGTTCTTGTCATTTCTTTTGGACCTTTCTTTTTTCTTTTCCATCTTCTTTCCAAGACTTGGGCCCATGGGCATGGTAAGGCCCATCTCAAGTTTTGGGCTCATGGGGCTCACTTTGGGTGACCCCATCTTTCTTCACAT